>BSBM01000073.1:43490000-44090000 GCA_027924585.1 Larix kaempferi
ATTCGACAACCTCGCCATACCACCGACGACAAGAGGCGTCGTATATCAGACTTATGACTTCAAAAGAATCCGACGATGACAATGTCCATGATGATGATGATGATGATGATGATGATGATGACAATGATGAGGATGATGATGATGATGATGATGATAATGACGATGATGATGATGATGATGATGATGAAGATGATGATGAAGATGATGATCATGATGATCATGATCATGATCATGATGACGATGGTGAAGATGATGATGATGATGATGATGATGATGATGATGGTGATGATGGATCCGATGACCTCGCCATACCACCGACGACAAGAGGCACCAGATATCAAACTTATGACTTCAAAAGAATCCGACGATGAAAATGTCCATGATGATGATGATGAGGATGATGATGATGATGATGATGATGATGATGATGATAATGACGATGATGATGATGATGAGGATGATGAAGATGATGATGAAGATGACGATGATGATCATGATGATCATGATGGTGATGACAATGATGAAGGTGATGATGAGGATGATGGTGATGATGGATCCGATGACCTCACCATACCATCGTTGATAAGAGGCATCGGATATCAGACTTATGACTTCAAAAGAATATGACAACGACAAAATCCATGATGATGATGACGATGATTATGATGATGATGACGAGGATGACGACGATGATTATGATGATGACGATGATGATGATGATGAATCCGATGACCTCTCCATACCATCAACTGAAAGAGGCATCGAATATTAGACTTCTGACTTCAAAAGAATCCGACGAGCTCGCTAAACCACCAACGACAAATGTCGTTGGTCTTTCTAGGTAGTTGCATTGGATATCATACAATGATGATGATCATGATGAAGATGATGGTGATCTAGCACGCCATTTGAATTAGAATGATAATTGTGCATTTCCTTACTAAGCTTCTCTCTTTTTCGAGAACAATTTAATATTCTCTACTAAAGAGTGCCAACCACGTGAAGGTGGAAGCTCTTATGGCCCCTACCCCCCCTCAAATCACTCTCAATTCCCCATAACTCAACAAAAATATCTATGTACAAAAAAATTAAATGTGTTTTTTGTCATACTCTATAACAAGCAATGTTTCTAATTATAACATACAAGAAAATGGAAACTCACTAAGAAACAGTTAATTTATTATATGTACTGGAAAAAAATTCAATATTTTTATCGCAATATTAAATCAAAATATATAGATTAGATATATTACTGCATACCTAGTACACTTCAATGGAATTCTTCATCTTCTTCATTCGAGTCATCATCTATATCATCCGATGATCCAGATTCAACATTGTAAGGATTTCCCATATCATCATCATCATTGATGTCAGTTATGATGATCATGTCATGATTCATCGATATCATCTTCATGGACATTGTATGATACATCATCTGATTCAACTAATTCTTCGACATCTTCTTCTAGAACATGATCATCTAACTCATGTTGACATGATCATCTTCAACAATGTCTTCTTCTTCGATAACGTCTTCATTACCTTCATCTACGTTATACTTTATCAGCCTTCCCCTTGGATCCTATCTCACAGTAAATGACCAACCCGCTCTACCTGGAACCTCAGAGTAAAATACCTGTTCACATTGGGTTGGAAGAACAAAGGGCTCTGTTGCTAGCTCAAACACGCTTGTATTTACCATGGTAAATCCATTATCATGTTCAATAATTGTTTTATCGGGATCACGTTGATTCAATCGACACCTGTACCATTTGACAATGAACAAAAATACCTTGAAGGAGTTAAAGTTACACTGAAGAATGTCTTCCAGATACCCATAGTATCGATTTTCAGAGAGTTCTAGATGTCTGTCACTTCTAGAGGAAACATTGGTCACCTCAAAGACTGTAGATATCCCACAATCTAATGTTTTCTTCGTTTCACCCAACTTTTTGATGCGATATCTATATCCATTTCACCACATAGCCTTATGGTGTTTTACCTACAACAAGCCATACAAGAAAAGATTACATAATGGCCCAATATTTATGATTAACTAGTGCATGTTTATAATGCCATACAGGGAAAAAGATCAACGTGTACAACGACTAAAATTTTTACAAAAAAAATAAATAGTGTGGTTGATTAATATGATTACCTGCTTATCTTTTAAACCATATGCTAAATCGATTTCCCTTTGTTTTAAACCGGTATCTCCATTGCGACGTGCATCTTTAACTAATGAAGCCACACCTTCCCATGATATTCCATGACTAGATTGTTCACATCATTCAATCCATACCTTCATCTAGTCAAGATTGTTTATGATGTATAAATGAATTGCATCCCACTCTCGACCAACTGTTTGATGACAATAAAATTAAAATTCAATACAAATGTATAGTCACTTAACAAAGTATATTACACTCTAAATTGATGCAAAATATTGAATATAAAAATAGAATATGTATGATATATATACATAAAAAATTGTCAAATGTGTTATATTACCTTTAACCTTCCTTGATCTACCTTTCCCCTTCGGGTACTCCCCTTCGAAATATTTATTGGAGTCTGGATCACAAATGTGACATAAATTGAGCTTTGGCGCTAATATAGGAAGATATTCACTAATATACAACACATTTTGGTATACCATATATCCCTCCATCATAGAACCCTCAACATATGCTCGTTGTATGACCAAACCCTTCATAAATTTAAAGTGCCTCTCAACCATCCACATGGACCTTGAGTGCGCAGGTCCACACACTTCAATCTCCTCAACTTGGTGTATGAGGTAGTGTTCCCGTGCATTGAAAAATGTCGAAGGTAGATGCTTCTGCATTTCACACATGAGACGAGGAATTTCTCTCCTCCAATACTTTATATCATCTTTATGCCTTTAGATGACAACCATCTACAAGTGACATGACAACCCAATCAAGAGATTAAAGAAAAAAAACATTATATTACATAACACGAATTAAAGAACAAACATCAAATATAAGTTCTATGATAAATTAAACAAACACTAAGCACATGGAAAAAATCACCACTTACCTCATGTATTTCCCGAGATTATATATTACTTGTTTGACATTGTTGTCGAAGTTATCTAGGAGAGAGAGAGGTAGAACAAACTGTAACAATATACAAATCGTTTCATTTTTTAAACAAGGAGTAGACAAACAAAAATACCCACCATATTCACTGGAATAGAAAAAATATAATAATTAAATGCATACCATAATAATGACCTTCATGAAGACATGCCAATCATGCATTTTCACCCCCACAAAATCACCTTTCTTTGTTATGATATTCTTCATGTTCGCACAAAATCCGGTGGGAAATTTAATTTTTCGCATGACTTCTCTTATAACATTACTTTGTTGGTCCGTTAACATCCATGGAAGTGAGTTTATATTAATTTGCTCTCCATTTCTATGAAATTGAATGATGTCTTTCATTTCATGGTTGCCTTCTTGAATGTCTTTGCTTTTGACAATTTTTTCTTTCTCACTCCTTCCATCCAATATTCGCCATAATGATTCAATCACATTCTTTCCGATATGCATTGTATCAAACATATGAGCAACTTGTAGGTGCTCATAGTAGGGAAACCTACTAAATTGTCTAGGATAACTTTTCATTCCTTGTGGAATCCCATTAATGCTTTCATGATCACATGAACGACAATCATGAATAGTACTTTATAAAGAAATTATATAAATCACTGTCAATTATAGTAAACAACACACAATAAAAAAATACAATATAACATTGCATATACGATGATTCAAAAGTACCTTGATGATTTCTATTATATTGCAACTTCCATAGGTGAGGTGTCATTCTTTGCAGTTTTAATGTTGTCTCTTGCTTGCCATTGAACAGATGTTTTTTGGTAGTTCGATACCTATGATTATTAGAGAGGAAGTGCCTATACTCATCAAACACCTCCTTTCCTAAGCTTTTTGAACGATGAGATTTGATCTTAGGACCACAAACTAGACATGCAAATTTCCCCTTTGTCTAAAGACCTACATAAAGAGATGAAATATCTATGTCAATTATAATTATATACAAAACGCATGGATTATTTAGAAAAACATGCGTGCGTAGTATATTGACTAGTTCATAAAATTAAATGCAAATAAAGTGGAACTTATAATTACATACCGCAAAAATGGGTTAACCCTGGGGCATCATTGATTGTCCATACAAGCATTCAATGGAATTGAAATTGCATTTGTTGTATTGGTCTAGATATGTCATACATAGTGATGCCATTCCATAACTTTAGTAGCTCATCAATAAGAGGTTCGATATAATCTTTGACTTGGTACTTACCTGATTGATTTGAACATATAAACAATATAATTATGAGACGTACCATTTAGATATATAAAACATATTGCACAAGATAAAAACAATAAATATATATATATATGAAATTATGCGACAAAATAAAACAAATGAGATACCACTACATTAAAAAAAAAACCGTAGACACAATATACTCGGAACAATCATCGACAACATTATGTGCCCCCTCTTTATTGATAACCATGGAGGAATGTTATTGTTGATAACAAAAATAGGCCACACCGAGTAAATGGATCTCATCTCTACAAATGGATTGACACCATCTGCTTCCAAATAAATCCTAATATTACGAGGTTCTTCTTTAAAGTGAGGCCATTTTTCCTCCATATCTCTATAAGCAGACCCATTTGCAAGCATCCGAATAATGTCATCTTGACTTATGTTCCGTGCATGGTAATCCATAAACTGAACTATGTGTTTGCACCTGAACAGTCATTGCAAATGTGAAATAATGGGAATATAACGAAGAACCTTGCGAGGCACCTTTTTTGTTACTTGATCTGTTCGATATCTACTGATATGACATTCAAGACATTCTGTTGCAAATTCATGCTGATTATAACATAGAACATGGTCATCGGAGCATGCATGAATTGCTTCATACTGCATTCCAATTTCTTTCATGATGGCAGATAAATATCGATATATGCGAGGATAAATATTTGACGGTGGTAACAAATATTCACCTATCATGCTACAACAAATAAAAATAAAAATCTAGTTAATATAATATAGAAATAATATTAATGAAAGACATTTCATATGTATTAATTTGACTTATGAATTAACAATAAAATTATTAGACGATCATATATATTGTGTGATGGAATATATTGCATACCTTAACATCTATGTGACTGATATGTTTGAAAGACCATTCATAACCTTGAAGTTCATTATCAAAAATATAGCAAAGAGAAGATTTGTGTTGGAGCCCTCATAAAGGGGTTCGTATGCCTTCTCAAGAAGAGGTATATCATGAATATCATCGAAATGATGATGATGATGATCATCATCATTCATTCTAACATTAAATGAATCATGGATCAAAGTATTTGTAAAATCATCTTAAACTATGTTATCAGTATGATCATCTTCTTCAATATGATCATTACTTGTTCTCCATTAATATTCATGGCTCCATGTTCCTCTGGTACTTGTTCTGGAATCACTTCCTCCGGACGTTATGTCATAGCATGTCTTTCCTTTATAATTACATGAAACCATCAATAGATAAAAGTTACTATAAGAAATTCAAACGCAAAATGTAAACATTTTTGTGATGCATTTAAAATGTAACAAATTTTGTATGGTTAATAGAGAATATTATATAATCAACAATGCAATCACTGTAATGTTGATGTTTTCTTTTTTCATTTAGAGAAGAAACGTGCTCTAATTTTTCTTGGTAAACAAAACATGCAATCAATCAAATAGATCAATCAACTACTCTTTATTATTCCCTTTGAGTGTAATACAAACAAGAAGAGAAAAATACAAGAAAAATTAAAAATAACAGGTTAAAAATGTTGGGATATTCCTATACTCCATCCTAGTCCTAAACAACATTTTCCATTTTTTCATTTTCAGTCATGCATGCATTTTGCATGCAGTCATGAAATTGCTTGCAGGCATGCAATTGCATGCATCCCAGTCACCAGTCCCAGCACCTAGTCCTCATTTAGCTAGCCCCGGGAGCTTCTTTTTGATCAGTTATATCCCTCCTAGTGCTTAGTGTGCTCTCATTTCACCTACCACTTGTGAAAGGCTCCCTCTCTCACCTACCACTTAGTTTCACTTCAGTTAGTTGAGTTATCTTTAGATATTTCATTGATTTAAGGCTAGATTGACTCCTCAACTGACTGTATCACTCCGATGGACCTCCAGTGAGACTAGACTTCCTATTCTGACTCCAGTTAGCTCCTCGTGTGCCATCCACTAAGCCTACTTCATTACATCAGTGCTTCCATGTGCCAGTTGCACCTACCACACTTAGTTTGACATCTAGTTGACAGTTACTTGTGCATTGATGACTCCAATGATGATGATCAAGAC
Organism: Larix kaempferi; assembly: GCA_027924585.1. Classification (NCBI taxonomy): domain Eukaryota; kingdom Viridiplantae; phylum Streptophyta; class Pinopsida; order Pinales; family Pinaceae; genus Larix; species Larix kaempferi. The sequence goes on from BSBM01000073.1 coordinate 43,496,451, forward strand.
TCATAGTTGTGCTTTGATGACACTCCACTGATCTTTTGATCTATCCATGCAGGATAATTCGAATTATACCCCTAGTATTCGAATCATGTGCATTGTATAATTATTGTTTATTATTCAGATTAATGAAACATGTGTGATTATTCTGCTCCTATCTGAGTTCTATTGCATCTATGTTCTGCTGCTCATTCTTTCTACAATTCTTTCTTGTGAGGTATTCATCAGCTCTTAGATCTGCGATGGGAATTTCACGTGGTATCAGAGCATGTTGAGAGTATAGTCTATCTCCATTCTTGACAGTTTTTTGCAGGTAATTCGAAGTTCTAGTAGTTCCAGTAGTTTCACCTTGTATTCACTCCAGCAGTTGAGATGAGCAATTCGAACACTCCTCTCACTCCTAGAATCCTTACTCCTTTCAATTACTTTGATTGGAAGATTGATATGGAAATGTCCTTGAGAAGCAAATCTCTACATAGGATAATAATGGGAAGAGAAACTGAACCAAATTCAGTTGTGGAGAGAACCAAGCATCTGAATCGATTAGATGAAGCCTTTGGTTACATGTGCATTCATATTTATAGAGATCTATTGTTTCATCTCGAAGGGTTGAAGACTCCAAGAGAGTTATGGTTGAAGTTAGAGACCCAATTTGGAAAACAAGATGAGATAAGAGGCCATGCTCTGGAGAATGAATTGGTTTCCCTACAACCAAGCAGTTTTGAGACCATTCAAGAATTCTTCTCGAAATTCAAATCTTTGGTTATGAAATGCAAGCAGTGTGGCATTGAGAAAAAGGAAGAGCAATTGGTGCTCTCCATTATGAGTAAACTAGGATCTGAATTTTTTGTCTTTGTATCTACCTTCCACTCTGGATGAATGTCAATCCCTAGATGGAATATTCCCACCTTAGAAGTTTTTACTGCAGCCCTCATCCAAGAACAAGACAAATTGATCCAAATGGGTGCCATCCGTGCCTCCAAGGATCAAGCTCTTCTAGCTAGAGAGGCAAATAGTGCGAATGAGAAAGGGAGGCATAAAAGCAAGGACAAGAAGCCATTTGAACCTAATACGAATGACAAGTCAAGTCCATCAAAATGGGCCTCCATCTCCAAGAAGGTGAAACATAAAATATATGATGGATCTAAGTGTCCCTACTGCAAGAAAGGGAACCATCCCAAGAGATATTGCATGCACAAGAAAATAGATCAACTAACCGAGCTTCTTGAATAGAACAAAATTGCTATTCCAAAAGATGCAAAAGTGTCTGATTCTGGAAGTGGATCTGATGGTCATGAGGATTTCCATGCATTGATGGCTAGATTTTCAAAATCAAAGGCCCTCCTCATAGAATCTAGAGCCTCCAACCACATGGTTTCCTCTGAAGAATCATTTTCTTCTTTAGATATCAAATATGGGCCTACTATTCACATGGGAGACAACTCTCAGATATTTGCCAAAGGGTTGGGTACAATACATATGGAGCATGGCAAGTTCAAGAATGTTCTATTCGTTCCCTCCTTGACAACAAATTTGTTGTCTGTATATCAGATGACTCACACCAAATCACCAAAGAAGGTGACTTTTGGTCCTAACACAGTTGAGATGACAAAGATCTCTACTAGGAAGAGTACTATAGTGAAAGGGTTTGCAAATCATGCCTCTAAGGCATATGAGTTCTCACATTTTCTGCCCTTCTCTCTTCCTACTCCTTCGTATTCTGATGGAGATCCGAGTGACTCTTCTTATAATGAAGATCAAGATCAAGATCTTGATGTTGAGATCAAAGTTCAAGAACATTCATATTCAGATCTAGAACCAACACATGTTCTCAATCCAGAGCCAAGGCCAATATGGTCTCACATAGTCCTTGCAGCTACTGGGAACACATTTGAGGATTCATCTGATCACAGAACTACCAGATTTCAACATCATGCCAACCTTGCATTATGCCATCTACCTCTTCCTGATAGATGCATCATGATGGTGGGGTTCACTCTTCCATCCCTTGGGAAGACTCATCATGATCCATTCGTTCCAGTAGAAGAAAGGTTTCCTAAAAGACTTGCTTTGTCCAATACATCCTCTACACAGTGGGAAGCACATCAGAAGATGAGATCCAGATCTAGCACCTGCATTGGCATCCTATAGAGGATCAGCTTGCCAAGTTTTTTGCAAACGTTTTCACTGAGGAAAGCTTCTTCCTTTTCTGCTTAGTATGATGGTTCTTTGAGTTATTTACTATTCTTTTGAGGGGGGTATTTTTCCCATGAGGTTTTCCCCATTTCCTCGGTTTATGGACAATTCTTATTTTTTTATCATTTATTTGATTGTATGGGTGACCTTTGGTCCTAGTTACCAGGGCCCAAGATGGATTAAGGGGGGATGTTGGGATATTCCTATACTCCATCCAATTCCTAAAAAACATTTTCTATTTTTGCATTTTCATTCATGCATGCAAATTGCATGTATCCCAGTCATCAGTCCCAGCACCTAGTCCTCATTTAGCTATCCCCGGGAGCTTCTTTCTGATCAGTTTTATCCCTCTTAGTGCTTAGTGCGCTCTCCTTTCACCTACCACTTCTGAAAGGAGCCCTCTCTCACCTACCACTCAGTTGCACTTCAGTTAGTTGATTTATCTTTAGATCTTTCCTTGATTTAAGGCTAGATTGAATCCTCAACTGACTGTATCACTCCAATGGACCTCCAGTGAGACTAGACTGCCTATTCTGACTCCAGTTAGCTCCTCATGGGCCCTCCATTGATCCTCCTTCACTACATCAGTACTTCCATGTGCCAGTTACACCTACCACACTCAGTTAGACTCAGTTTGACATCTCGTTGACAGTTACTTGTGCATTGATGACTCCACTGATGATTATCAGGACTCCTAGTTGTGCTTTGATGACACTCCACTGATCTTTTGATCTATCCATGCAGGCTAATTCGAATTATACCCCTGGTATTCGAATCCTGTGTATTGTATCATTATAGTTTATTATTCAAATTAATGAAACATGTGTGATTATTCTTCTCCTATCTGAGTTCTATTTCATCTGTGTTCTGCTGCTCATTCTTTCTGCAATTATTTCTTGTGAGGTATTCATCAACTCGTAGATATGCTATGGGAATTTCACAAAAAATGACTCTTTTCATGAGTGGTATCTATAGTTAGATAAAAAGGGGAAACAAGAAGGGTCTAGTCCCTACATTAGGGATGAAAAGAACAATGACCAATTGTACTGTTGGTCAAATAGGTGCATCCAAACTATCCAAGAGACATAAAAATTGACCCAATTATTGAGCAACGCTACTCAAATATAACGCAACAATTCCCATACTGTCCACTAAGGTAAGATAAACGATGCTATGGTTTCTATAGAGAAAATAGAAGAGAAACAACATGCCAATATAGTCGTTATTTCTATTATCATGGAAAGTGTCACAAATCTAGAGAGCTAAGTGCTTTTCCCGGTGAGTGGGTTAGTCTCACTAACGAACAAATAAATGAGTTATTCTACTATACCCTAGAGTCAACATGCACAGAAGAAAAAAATATTATAATAAATATTAAATATTAAATATTAAAATAATATTTATTGTCCATGTTAGTACCCATCTATTGAAACCATGATCAATAGATAAAAGTTAATATAATAAATATTAAAATAATGCATACATTTACAAAAGCAATCAAAATAAAAACATATATAATGCAAAACTTACAAATGGATGATATTCATGTCCCCCTTTAGCGTGTCCATATTCCCTACAATGTTGTCTGGTTGTTGTGATCAAATTTTTCTCCTCGTAAAGCCCCTGCATTGACTACATGGACAATAGAATTTCCCATCACCCCTTCTTTTCACTCCTTCCCACAATCTAGCAAGCAATTGTTGATTTTGTTCGTCTAGATCAGGAATATTGCTAGTTGACATTTTCTCGCAAAGAGATTGAATGAATATTATCAATTAGAAAATCAAGCTCCACACTTCACTCGCTTTAATCACAAAAACAATGGAAATAATGAAAAATAATCCGCTGAATCAAAAAAATTCCGCAAACTGTCGCTTGTATAGCAAATGTTGAATATTGTAACTTCTAAGAATATTATATTTGTACATTATTTATTCCGGAGATGTTTCATACCTCCAATGTGATTATACTATGAATCCGGAGATGTTTGTTCCTCCAAATTGGTTGTGGTAACTAGGGTTATTAGACCCACCATGTGGGGGTCGGCCCAGTCAGTTATAATAGGGTATTTAACCTAATGGTTAAATACGAGCCTACATGTACTTGTGTAAAATACATGTCAGTGTAGTGTATAAATAGAGGAGGTATGTTCCTCATTTGATACACTCACTCACTTAAGAGAGGCGTGCTTGTGGAGGAGAGGTCTGCTATGGTGGAGGAGGAGATCATGTCTTTGGTTTGCATCTTTGTATATTGCTGGTCATCTATATTGAGGAAGCTTTACTGGTTTTTCTACCCCATGAGGGTTTCCCAGGATAAATCTGTGTCTCTTGTGTTTATGCTATGCTTGTTGTTTCTTCAATGATCCTTTATATGCTATTATTGTGAAATGGAATGTAATGCTGCTATTTTCTGTCATAGCATATTGAATTTTAACATGGTATCAGAGCTAAACTGAAGGAAGGCAAGGTATGGCACTTACGACACTTGCTTTACTTACGACAATTTGAAGGTTAGGGTTTTATATAGCAAAAACCAGTCATCGTGGAACTTTCGCTATAACTCCATTTTGGCGAAGGTTCAGGATCTGAAACCTTTACAGATCGTAGATAACAGCTCTAGGTATCTTGTGTCCAAAGGGAACCCTCAGATTCGTTGTAATTTGTAAGTTATGATCAGTACAAGTTAGGGTTTCTGCCTCTTCCAGATCTCAGTCAAAATCAGGTGACCTAGGAAAAAAGGTCATAACTTGGGCTAGGAAGATCCAAATGAAATTTCATAAAAAGTGACAGGTAGTACACAGACTGTACTATCTCAGGAAACTTGTTCAGAGGCCGAAGCTGAACTAGTGACACGTGGAAGGCTGTACAAGTTCGATCTCCTGTTTTATCCCATAAACAGGTCATGTTGTGACATTTTGCATAAATAACTCTCAGAAAATCCAATTGAGGTCAGACCTATCAGGATGGAAAGATAACAGGGCAATATATCTCAAGAAAAGTTTTCAGATGCCTAAGTTCAAACAGTGACACATGGCACGCCGTACAAGTTCGCTCTCCTTTATTATCCCAAAACAGGTCACGTTGCGACATGTGGCATAACTCTCTCTCAGAAAATCCAATTGAGGTCAGACCTATCAGGATGGAAAAATGATAGGTCAGGATACTGCATAAAAAGTTTTCAGACCCTGTGGAGCAAAAATTTCAGAGTTATAGCAGAAACAATCATGTACATATTTCTGTCAAAATAGAATTATTTTTGGAGCACCTTTATTCATGGCTTCCGGAATTTAGGGTTTCGGAGAAAGTTAGAATTTTTGGAATCGGAATCCATGGCTGGAAGCTCCTCAGAAAAATAAGAGTTTAGAGCCTTGGATCAAACCTTTTGATTGAGCAGAAGAGTGGGCTTCATCAAACCCTAGTTCGGGATCCTGTCTAGAAGATCCAGAAGTTTCAAAGGAAATTTTGAGGGGTCAAATTTTGGAATTGAAGTATGCTAGTTTGATCAGCTCAGCAAGACACATCCTTCCATTCATTCGAAAGTGTGAAATTCAAAGATTGAATTTTTAGGGTTTCTCTAGCAAACCCTAATCAAGCTCCATATCAAGTTTCAGGGGGAGTTGAGGCTAAGGCCTTACATAAGAAGACTACAAGAAGTCTCGACAGGTATGACTTAAGGAGGTTCAGGTATGTCTTGAAATCTTATTCTTGATTAAGTTCATGATGTGTTTATCTTCATATTATTTATTAGTACAATCTTGATTAATGTTAGAATTGTCTTATCACCCTAGTAACAGTATGAATGCATGAAGACATTCATTGATTAGGGCTATATGATTGTACTAATGCATTATGGTGTTGTGTGAGGTTGATGTTGTCTGCTAACAAGATACAGGTACATCACAAAAGACAATTCAAGTTCCATGACCATGACAACATGAAGACAAAGACTCACGAGGTATGTATGACTTTGTTATATTATGTTTAACCTATGAGACATGTAGGTTCTAGCTCAGGATCTCTAAATCATTGAAGAGATTGTTTAGGTATGTTGTACATAACTAAGCAGGTATACTAATCCAGGTATGTTTTCCTATGTCATATTAGAATCTTACCTTGTGTTAGGATCCCTTATGTAAGTATACTTGGTATGATTGGTTAGTAATCAAGGGCTTATGCATATTATGTCTCTTATCTTGGTTGATGATTTAACTAACTAGATCAAACAAGAATATGCATGAGTAAAAGAAGACTTCCTTGAAACCCTGAATACTAATGATCATGACTGTACATATTCAAGATTATTTAGAATTAGAATGTTTTGATAATATTGAGAATATACTAATGAATGTATGTTTGTGTATGAGATCATGAGGATGACACTAGTGTACACTTGTGAGCATGCACAGTGGTACAGAATGAATAGAAGTTCAGGAGACATACAGAAGATCAAGCGGGAGGCAACCACACAAACATAAAAGATAAGTATTTGAGTTGTTATTAGAAATAGTAAATGATATTGCTTGTATGCATATTTGTATTCCTAGAATATATCATGCTGAGTGTAAACATTCATAAAGCATTGAACATTATACTACTAATATGCATATGATTGTTAAGTTGGACAAACATTCCATTGTTGCTTGTCTAGAATGAAACCTCTTTGCGGACATGCTGAGAGTTGTGCACACTCTCGATAGTATGTTCTGGTAAAGATGGAAGGCATCTAGATAGCTACTGTATGCATACAGGATATGGGAAAGTGTTGTGCCAAAGCATTGGTCAAAATAGTTGCATAACTATGTAAATGATATCTGTATGCATTATAGGTTATCATGTCAATAAGATTTGATGATTATGAAGTATTACTAATCATGTACTTAATTTTGATTTGTAGGAATAGAATCATGATGAGATGTTTTGCTCCAAGGGACTAGATAAGACCATTCTCTTAATGATGTAAATAAAGAAGAAGTATGAATCAGGTTCTGTATGGGTACCTAGGATCGGTAGTCAATTGATGAGCTTAATGATCATCATGGGTGATGTGGATCTCAACCTTTGCTACAAGGTTGAATATGGTTTCTATACACATATGACATGGATGCAAGAAGGAACTCACCACAGAGTTCGAATGATTTTGAGGCTCATATTAGTAGACCCATCTGACGAGAGATGGCACAGATATATATGCAGAAGATCACTCAATGCAGAGTGTGAATAATGGACAATTGACAGCTTCATGACAAAGCTCGGGCTTTACCAGAAGTAAAGTTGTTCCTAACCTTTACCTTAAGGTTGTGGATGATGAACCTATCATACCATTATTGTATGACGATGATCTCTTTCTGACAAGGAATGAGAAACAGGTCATGAAAATGGCTGCAAAAATGAAAATGAAAGATATCGGATTAATGCACTACTTCTTAGGTCTAGAAGTATGGCAAGATCCAAAAGGAATCTTTTAAATCAAGGTAAGTATGCTGTGAAGTTTCTAAAAAGATTTGATATGTTGGAGTATAAAGCCATGGCCACTCCCATGGACTCCAACTTGAAGTTATTAGTTAATGAATCATCGTATTTAGTGGACCTAACCCTATATAGACAAATCATTGGGTCATTGATGTATTTAACAAATACTAGGCCAGATATATGCTTTGTTGTAAATACCCTAAGTCAGTATCTAGTAGAACCTAGAAAGGTTCACTTAATAGCTACAAAGCATGTAGTGAGGTACCTAAAAGGTACATTATATTTTTGGTCTATATTATCTTGGAGGTCATGAACTCCGTTTACATGGTTACTCAGATTCTGATTGGGTCGGAAGTGTCTCAGACAGAAAGAGTACATCAGGTGGATGTTATAGTCCTGAATCTGCCATGATCTCATGGTTCAGCAAGAAACAATCTAGTGTGGCTCTCAGTACTGCTGAAGCAGAATATATGGTTGTCTTCTCTGCCAGCTGTGAAGCTGTATGGCTTCAGAAGATTTTATATGGAGTGTTTGACTTAGAAATGGATCCCACTGTGTTTATGTGTGACAATCAAAGCTGCATTAAGATGACTGAAAATCCTATGTTCCATGATAAGTCAAAACACATAGAGATCCGATACTTCTATTTACGAGATATGGTGCAAAGAGGAGTTATCAAGCTCGAATATATAAGCACTGAGGATCAGATTGCTGATATCTTGACTAAACCTATGTCTCGAGTGAAGTTTGAATACTTTCGAGACAAGCTTGGTATAGTTCAAAAGAACTCTCCTCGAAAGGGGGAGTAGCATAGTATCTGATAACAAGTTTGCCTCATCAATGATGAGGTTACCTATTCACTACACTTAGTTACCTAGAATTATTTAGATTTAGGACTCTTATATTTTTACTTTTTATGATAGATGTATTAGTGAGAATACATGCTTTTGATGATAGATGTATTAGTGATATACATGTTTTGATGATGATATACATGTTTTGATATACATGTTTTGATGATGATATACATGTTTTGATATACATGTCTCGATGATGAGGATACATGTTTTGATGATGAGGTTACATGATGCCTTGATGTATTGATACGTGTTTGTACTTGTATGGATGAAGATACTTGTACCCATAGTGATGTGGGGATTGAATCATCCCTGGACTTCAGTCCTAAAGAGAGCCGTAGACGTATGTCTTCGAGAATGAAGTACTTGGTGGACTTGAGGGGATTGGATCATCCCTGGACTTCAGTCCTAAAGAGAGCCGTAGACGTATGTCTTCGAGAATGAAGTCCTTGGTGGACTTGAGGGGATTGAATCATCCCTGGACTTCAGTCCTAAAGAGAGTCGTAGACGTATGTCTCCGAGAACAAAATCCTGAATGAACAGGTAAGGGGATTGGATCATCCTCGGACTATTAGTCCTTTGAATTGAGCCGTAGACATGATGTCTCCGAGAACTAAATCCTGAATGAACAGGTAAGGGGATTGGATCATCCTCGGACTATTAGTCCTTTGAATTGAGCCGTAGACATGATGTCTCCGAGAACTAAATCCTGAATGAACAGGTAAGGGGATTGGATTGTCCTCGGACTATGGTCCTTTGAATTGAGTCGTAGACATGAGGTCTCCGAGAATTGAATGATAGGACTGGATCGTCCCTGAACTTTGGTTCAAAAGGTACATGATAGGACTGGATCGTCCCTGGACTTTGGTTCAGAAGGTACATGATAGGACTGGATCGTCCCTGGACTTCGGTTCAAAAGGTACATGATAGGACTGGATCGTCCCTGGACTTCGGTTCAAAAGGTACATGATAGGACTGGATCGTCCCTGGACTTCGGTTCAAAAGGTACATGATAGGACTGGATCATCCCTGGACCTCAGTTCAAAATGTACGTGACAAATCCTAGAATTGTTCTAGGTTACATCCAGCATGAAACAGGGCTGGCTCTGTAGATGTGATACATATAGCATGAAACAGGGCTGGCTCTGTAGATGTGATACATCCAGCATGAAACAGGGCTGGCTCTGTAGATGTGATACATATAGCATGAAACAGGGCTGGCTCTGTAGATGTGATACATCCAGCATGAAACAGGGCTGGCTCTGTAGATGTGATACATCCAGCATGAAACAGGGCTGGCTCTGTAGATGTGATACATATAGCATGAAACAGGGATGGCTCTGTAGATGTGATACATCCAGCATGAAACAGGGCTGGCTCTGTAGATGTGATACATCCAGCATGAAACAGGGCTGGCTCTGTAGATGTGATACATCCAACATGAAACAGGGCTGGCTCTGTAGACGTGACACATCCAGTATGAAAGAGGACTGGCTCTGTGGCGATAAATCCTAGATCTGATCTAGGTCACATCCAGTATGAAAAAGGACTGGCATTGTGGTTGGGATTAGATCGTCCCTAGACATGAGACTTGTCTTAAAGAGATAAGGATTGATCATCCTGGAACTTGATCTGGATTGTATCATCCATGGACCTATGTCCTAAGAGAGCAGGATTGATCATCCTGTAATATGATCGTGTGATGACGATGCTGATGATCGTGTGATGACGATGCCGATCGTGTGATGTCGATGCTGATGATCGTGTGATGACGATGCTGATCATGTGATGGCGATGATGATGATCGTGTGATGATGATGTTGATGACGATGCTGATGATCGTGTGATGACGATGCTGATGATCGTGTGATGACGATGCCGATCGTGTGATGTCGATGCTGATGATCGTGTGATGACGATGCTGATCATGTGATGGCGATGATGATGATCGTGTGATGACGATGTTGATGACGATGCTGATGATCGTGTGATGACGATGCTAATGACGATGTTGTTGATCGTATGATGACGATGCTGATATTCGTATGATGACGATGCTGATGATCGTGTGATGACGATGTTGATGATCGTGTGATGACGATGCTGATGATTGTGTGATGACGATGCTGATGATCGTGAGGATTCAGATATTGATGTTGCTGTAGCTGTTTGAGTACTGCAGAAGATAAAGACTCAGTACTGAAGATGTTGATGTTCCAGTAACTGGTTGAGTTACTGATGATGTTGAGAAAGCTTCCAATGATTTATAGATGTATCATGTATGATGTATGACTCGTTGCTCCTGCGGATGTTGTTATAATATCCTTCTCGTTAAGGGGGAGTGTTGAATATTGTAACTTCTAAGAATATTATATTTGTACATTATTTATTCCGGAGATGTTCCATACCTCCGATGTGATTATACTATGAATCCGGAGATGTTTGTTCCTCCAAATTGGTTGTGGTAACTAGGGTTATTAGACCCACCATGTGGGGGTCGGCCCAGTCAGTTATAATAGGGTATTTAACCTAATGGTTAAATACGAGCCTACATGTACTTGTGTAAAATACATGTCAGTGTAGTGTATAAATAGAGGAGGTATGTTCCTCATTTGATACACTCACTCACTTAAGAGAGGCACACTTGTGGAGGAGAGGTCTGCTATGGTGGAGGAGGAGATCATGTCTTTGGTTTGCATCTTTGTATATTGCTGGTCATCTATATTGAGGAAGCTTTACTGGGTTTTCTACCCCATGAGGGTTTCCCAGGATAAATCTGTGTCTCTTATGTTTATGCTATGCTTGTTGTTTCTTCAGTGATCCTGTATATGCTATTATTGTGAAATGGAATGTAATGCTTCTATTTTCTGTCATAGCATATTGAATTTTAACAGCAAACATGTCTGAATTTTTTGAAATTTATAGGTTTTAAAATATAACCTTCCGTTGGATATCCGACAACTTGAACTTAGTTACCGTTGGAGAGTAGATGTCGCATATCCGATATGCTAGGGCATGATCTGCTGTCGGAAATCCGACATTTGCGGGAATCACATGACGTCAGATATCCGACGGCCAGGACCATAATATATTGTCGGATATCCAAAATCTGCAGGCTTAATATTAGGTCGTATATCTGACGAAATTGGTTAGTAGTCCAGGGACCTCGTCGGATATCCGACGGACCCTTTGATCAATTTTAAAAAAATCATCAAATTTCATAATTTTGAAGGTGAAATTCGACGACACAGTCCTTTTCGTCAGATGTCGTCGGATTTTGGGTTCAAATCTTGTAGTTCCATGTCACCCTCTAAAATTGTTGATACACACACATCATCTAGCGGGCATTTGAAACTAGCTTTTTAAACTACTAATTCAACACTTAAACAAAAAATTGTCAAACACTAGGGTAACATGAGATTTTATTTTCATCAAATTGGAAGTGTGAGACACCCAATGGATAGAGGCCAACAAGGTGATTCCATACAAAACAATTTCATCCTTTGAAACTTCTTTCTCTCTCCTCGGTGGGCATTTTTATGGAGCAGTGCAAATCAATTTTGGAGGCACTTTTGGCAAATCAAGATATTCACCTACACAGACTCTTTGGACATTAAACCAATGATACGGTTGGATGAACCAATCAACATTTTGGAGACCCATACCCTCAAAATATTTTAAGACATAAATCACGGGAAATGACAGGCAATTTACTAAGGTCACTCAGGAATTTTTACCAATAATTTTATACTTAAGACATTTTTTACATTTTCCTAGACTGGAGCAATCTGCCTGAAACACTATTTTGGCAGACCCATAACTTCCTTTTCAGACACTCTCAAGACAAGATAAGACCATGGTTAGGTATAAAATAAACAATATATAGGTTGACACTATGGGGCGGCCATTTATCTTAACCTATGAATTATGGCAGGCATTTTCCTGAGGCCACTTGGGCAGTTTTACTACCACTGGTGCAAAAATAGCCTGAAACCCTGTTTTGGCAGGCCTTTAACTTTGTCATCAAACACCCTCTTTGAAAATTGAGACCATGATAAGATAGCCTCTTCAATAAGCTATAGCATGATAGTTTTAGATAATTTGTATCATTCTCCTATGAGGTACGACGGGAAATTTCCCAAGGCCAGTTTGACCAATTTTCCAACACTTAGCCATTTTTCAGAATTAGCCTTTGAGAAATGGCATAAATTCGAATATTTGTTGCACAACATTACGTTACTTAGAGTGTAAAATTACAAGTAAATTTTGAGTGTAAAATTACAAGTTAAATCTGAGTGTAAAATTACATTTTTTTTCATGGGAAAAAAAGTGATTTTATTTCATCCGATGAGAACATAATTACATTATGTAGCTAAACTTTGTAAGGAGTGTATTTCTGATATTTCTTGCCTTTTGTATAGACCTGTAATCTTCTTTTATTCTTTTGATGCATTTATAGTTTTACATTTCTGATATTGATCCTTAAAAACACTATCTGCTTGTTTAACAGACATAATAACATATTATGACAAAATTGTCCTCTGAGATCTGAAAAAAGAGCCAAAACCTGGGTGAGACAAATTTATGTGAAATAAAAAAAAGGGAAAAAAAGAAAGATTATGAAGTTGTTGAAGAGCCTCTGTCAGATCTGGTCATTCTATGAATAGTCTATGGTAAAATTCCTGAACTTCGCCATTGATATTTTCCTTTATCTTCCATATGCTCAAAGTCCTGTCTGCCTCTTAGTGTAAAATTACATTTATGATATATTTGAGTTTTTTTTAATTAGAGAAATTATGTCTGAAATCTAATGCCAATATTGATTTTTTATTTTATTTTGCAGAGTATCTCATCAATGGATCATTCAAATGAGCCATCTCAACAAAATATTCCTTGAAAAAGAGTTCGACGTAAGGGTCTAGATTACTCAAAAATTCCAACTTTGGAACCACGTGGCATTGTCCTTCAATTCACTCATGGTAGAGGTAAAAAGACAACCCAATCTGTTGCTCATGGACAATGTCAAGGATTTCAAAATCAGAACTCCATACCACAGAACTGTTACAACGTATTTTTCCACCCTGTGAGCATTTATACTCTTTGGCTTCCCTCACCTACTTATAGACTCAAAACCAAACTTGTGGTTCCCATTGACCCCTTTTTTTACCTATTTTTCCTCCTGTATGTGAGTTGCTTCACTACACCTTGCGTATACGCATGCTGCTCCACTATAGCCAACGTACATCAACGTTTTGGTAAATAATAGTAAAAACTCTATTTTTCACTTCCAAAAAGAGGCCATTGTGACCTTTGGCCCTCCATGCATCTCAAAACGAATCAATTCGACCTTTCACCTACCTTTTGGAGGGTTATATATTGAGCTCTTATGGTGTATGGAAGGAGTAAAAAGAGAGAGCATCGAAACTCTATTGTATTTTTGTCATAACTTGAGTCTACATTCATTGATCCTAGTTGTTGTGAACCTTTTGTGTTCACCTACCAAACTCTTCCATATTTTGTGAAGGACCCTGTCCTTTACTTGTGAGTTTCAAATTGCATGGGGGATTGAAGTGGTGGAGGCACAAGTGGAGGGACCTAGTTCTTGGTTCAGATGAGTTGTCGGCAAGAGGTTGTATCATGTACTTCTTGTTCATATTAATATAAATACTAATTTTCTCATCCAATTGATCTTGTGAATGGTTGTTTATTAACATTGGGTTACATTTTCTTATTATATCATGGACTATGCTATTGTTTATGCTAACATCTTTCATATATTATATGCACTTGCTTGTGTTTATTGTTGAAACTAAGTTGCAGGTTCAAGTGTAGAGATTTGAAAGCTCAATAGGGATCTACATCAAACGTCCGGTTGAAGGTTGGTCTTTTATTCCACATCTTAGCATTTACAATTATATAGCATGCATTGGCAATTGAGTTGATTTCTGGTAGTCATCTGTCTGTTGTGGTCTGCCCCAAGCCATAGGAAGTTTTTCTCCGTAACAGAAATGGAGACTTCGCTGGGGAGGAACCTCCATTTTGGGGATTTTGGGCATTTTTCCTTATTTTGAGTCTCTATTCTGTCGAGTTTCTATGTCTTTGACTGGCTGTTAGGATCTGCATAGAAAATCTTGATTTTTCTTGGCTGTTTGATTCAGTTTTGGTCCACATACTCTGCCTTGTACATGAGTCTACCTTGTGTTATTCGCGTGTACCCGCTACTGTTAGTACAATAGCCTGCGTATATACGCTAATGTTCTTTGAACAATTGTGTACAGGTCCAGATTTACCTTGTTTTTGATCTTTGGTTGTTGCTGGGTGAGTTCTGGGTGTTCCTGAGTCTTAGGAGGCCTGTTTCCTAACTATTCCATGCCCTTTTACTAATTAGAAACTCCTCTTTCTTTAGTTTTTGAGCCTTTGGTTTTCAACCATTTTTTGTTTTTTATAGCTCATTGACTTACCTGAGTCTTGCTTTTTGGGATTTTTTGGGTTGTCTGCTTTGCATGCCCTGCATTTTTTCTGAAGAGTTTTGATTCTACTTGCATTTTTCATTCATTTGTATTGAAAAATAAAAAAATATTGTTTGCATTTTCATTTCATTTATAGTGAAAATACAAAAACAAATTACTTTATGTTATTTCATTTTGCATTGGAGTGCTTGTGCTTTCATTAGGACTTGCTTGCACATGAAATTATAAAGAGATTGCATTTTTATTTCAAAAACAAAACATTGGTTTGACTCTCATTATAGTGGCATACTTTTTCACTGGTAGATGAGTCTAGTGTTTTTCGGGTGTGCATTTCATTGAGTCTATTCACGTCACTAGTTTCACGACCATATCCTTTTGAGTAATCACAGCCCTTAAAATTAATGCTTAATCTAAAATTGATTAGAAACGATTTTCTCTTTTATAGGGTGCACCAACTAGTATAGGTTTAGAGTCTTGGAATAGATCACTATGAGTAAATGATCCAAGACTATTAAACAAACATTATGTGTCTGACCAGGGAGTGGTGAAACCCATGGTATACATCAGTGTTCTCAGGATGCTCTACTCAAGCTAGAGATAAGCACGAGGTCACAGGAGGTCGGTTGCAGAGATAGCCCTCCAATCCTTTCCAAACATGGGAGATATATCCAGGATTTGTTCGTATCTGGGGATTCTTGGGGGATTTGACCCTCTTGAGTTTCAGGCTTAGCTACCCTTCCCATACGACGGATCCCACCTGCGGCTGTTTCCCTAAGCATTTGTTATACATGGTGGCCATGGTTGCTTTACCTAGGTATCACATAGGGAATTTGCAGCGGTTATTTTGCGATTGTCCTGAGTCAAATAGGGGTAGGACAACACAGTTGTGTTCGCACAGTGAAGATTGAGGGCCCTTATAGCTGATTCTGTTACCTCCGTTATATTTTGGGAGTCTCAAGCCTCTCCTAGGCGAGACATATTGGCTATAGTGTCGGGAGATCCCTTGTGCTAGTCCCGTTGTGTGCATTTGGCTATAGTTTCTTTAGGTGTGTGCTCTGTGACATTCTAGTTGGTCATTAGGAGACGTTTATATTTGTTGACTTTTTGGAGTCATCATGGATCGATATCCGCCTCTCCGTCGATCTCGTTGGTTGGATGGTTTACCAGCTAGCGATCCATCACAGTCTCTTCGTAAGAGACGTCGGAGGACTACCGTTGGTCCTTTATTTACATCTCATGAGCTTCAGAAATCTTCTATCATGAGTTCTGCATCTGGAATGATGGGAGTCCCCACGACCCTATCCGGTGGCACTAAAGGAAACTCTCCTCCGTGTACTCATAGGAGTATATGGGGGGGAGATTCACCACACATCAATCCTCCTAGGTTTGGGATATCCCCTCCCACTAGTACGAATCCATTTGATGATACTCGGACACTAGGTTTCCGATATGGAATGCCAGTTTTTTACTCTACGACTGTCCCTACGACCACAAATCCTTTTTCATTGGGTATGCCCGGTGTTTTTCCAACTTCTACCTTCAATATGTCCAGTAGTCATGCTATATCTAGCCTTGGGATTGGGGGCATGACACCCCCTTTTACTGCATATCAGTTTGGGAGTGGTCACATCCCTCCATCTACTCTGTATGTTGGGGGAGGGCCACCTCCTACAATAGCCCCTAATGTTAGTACAAATCTTTTCCCTACTGGAGGTTATACGGTAGGCATTGGTACTATGACTTATATCCCATCTATTAACTTGTATGCCTTTATACATATGTCATGAATACACATGGCTTCCAGTCCCTACGAAACTCCCTTCTAACATTCCAAAGTTTGAGGGGAAGAATGGTGAGGATCCAGGTGATCATGTCACCACATTCCATTTATGGTGCTCCTTGAATTCCTTGAACCATGATTCTATTCGTTTGAGGCTATTTCAACACACCCTCACGGGGGCAGCGGCGAAATGGTATGTTGAGTTTCCTGGGGGCACATATAGGATTTTCATGTCGATGTATTTGTAACTTCGGAATGTATTTCACTTGCATATTGTATATATTATATTTGTACTTTATTGTATCCCCAACAGAGATGTATTATCCCTCTGATTGGAAGTGTCGTCATTTGTATTGCAAGTGTCGTAACTCATACTTGATGGGTTATTAGACCACCTTGATGGGGTCGGCCCTGTATGAGTCATGTGGGTTAAAGGGTTATTAGAGAACCCTAGTGGGGTCGTCCCTGTTAGCATTATGTTAAGTGGTTAAGTTGAGGATGGCCTAGTTAGGTTATTAGGTAAGTCAAGTTAGTGTATAAATAGAGTGAGGGTGTCACTCTATTTGATCATTCACTTATTCACTTATACACTCATTGGAGAGTGGCGCACAAGTGGAGGAGGAAAAGCTACTAGGAGACTATCTCTTATGCTTGGGTTTTTGTATCATTGCTCTATCTATCTCTGAGGAAGTTATTGGGGTTTTTCACCTTATTGGTTTTCCCCAAGGAAACTCTGTGTGTCTATTGTCTCTTGTGATTTCTTCTTGTGATTGATATGTTGTAAATGTTATTCTCTCAGATAAGATACTAGATCATATTGAATTGATGCTTAAAATCTAACATGGTATCAGAGCTAACTTGAGAAGAAGACATTGTGCAGTTGCGGAAGCTGAGGCTTCTTGTTTTTTGGGTTTCTCTCCACAGATATTTAAAGGAAGGAGGCTATATTGACTCTCCTCAGCAAGGTGCATCTTTCTGTCGAGACAAAACTCAATTTTGAGCATTTTCAGTTTTTTGACCTAAAAATTAGGGTTTTAGAGAAAATTGGAATTTTTGGAATCTAAGTCCATGGCTGGATTCTCTCAGAAAAATCAAAGTTTAGAGCTTTGGATCGAACTTTTTGGTTGGGTGAAACTCCAGGAAAATCAAACCCTAGTTTGGGGTCTTGTCTAGTGAATCCAGAAATTAGGGTTTCTGCAAAAGTTGGAATTTATGAAATCTAAGACCATGGCTGGAAGCGCCTTTGAAAAATTGAAGTTTAGAGACCAAGATCGAACTTTTTGGTTGGGTGAAGCTGCGGGAAACTCAAACCCTAATTCAGGGTCCTCCCTAGTGAATCCATAAATCTAAAAGGAAAGTTTGAGGGGTGAAACTTTGCAGTTTTCAAATTCTGAGTATACCAGCTTGATCCTCTCATCAAGGCGCATCTTTCTATCCTTTCAGAAGTTTGAAATTCAAATTTTGAAGTTTTAGGCTTTCTCTGACAAACCCTAATCCAGCACCAGATCCAGTTTTCAGCAAATCAAGTGGTAAGACCTAAATATTTTCTATTTCCATTTGAAGTACTCTTTAAGATGTCTCACCACACCAAGCTTGAGCATAAGATTGAAGGGGATGAGAACTTCCGAGCCTGGAAGTATAGGATTGGGTTAATCCTAGAAAAGAATGAGTTGGACACTTACATAAGTGAAGAGGTTCCTGTCCTAGAGGGAGAAGAGCCTAAATCCTTACACAAGAAGAACCCGGTCAAGGCTAAGAGAATCATTGCTGATTCTATCAAAGACCATCTCATACCCACTGTGTCTCCCCTAAAGACACCTAAGGATATGTTTGACTCCTTGACCAAGTTGTTTGAAGAAAAGAACATAAATCGGAAGATGACTCCGCGGAACCATTTGAAAGGGGTAAAGCTTCAGAATGGAGAGACCATTCAATCCTACTTTTCTAAGGTCTCTCAAATCAAGGAACAACTTGAAGCTGTGGATGAAGTGGTGGAGAATGGAGAAATTATCATGACCACTTTGAATGGCCTACCTAGGTCATGCAACTCCTTCATCCAAGGCTCTGTGCAAGAAAGAAATTGATCTCTTTCAGTATACTGTGGGAGGAATGTTCACAAGAAGAAACTAGGCTTATGGCCCAAGAAGAAAAATGAAGATCAAGCTCTCACAACACATACCAAAAAGAGTAAGTTCAAGAAGGAGCCATCTCATAACAAGAGATCTTCACACCACCATCATCATAGAAATATTTGAGATGCTTTTTCCTCAGATTGTCCTAAGAACAAAAAGAACAACAACAACTACTACTACAAGCAATCTGATAGGTATGACTTACAGGTATGTTCATGATTAAGTTTATGATGTGTTTGTCTTCATGATTATTGAGTTTAGTAACAATCTTGATTAACTTTAGACTTGTCTTATCACCCTAGTAAAAGTATGAATGCATGATAGAAGACATTCATTGATTAGGGTTATGACACTTATGATTGTACTACTGCACTGTGGTGTTGTATGAGGATAATGTTATCCGCTAACATGAAAGGTACAAATCAAGTTCTAGATCAAGACCATGGTGACATGAAGACAAAGACTCATCCATAGTCATGGATCACATAGAAGCTCTACTTACGAGGTATGTATATTTTGGTTCCACAATGGTTAAATTATGAGTTATGCAGGTCATTGAAGAGAACAAGAAAACATTTCTAGACATAACTAGCAAATATGATAACCAAGTATGCTTTTCTTATATCAAGTTAGAATCCTACCTTGTGTTAGGATCTTAAACTTTTGTATGATTGATAATGATTATTTATGAAGTTAGAAATTTAAGTAATCAAGGGTTTATGCATATTATGTACCTTACTTTGATTGATGATATGACTAACCAGAAGAGTCCTATGGTCAAATAAGAATATGCATGAGTAAAAGAATTCTCCCCTGAAACCTTGAATACTAATGCTTATTATCTGTGTTTGAAATGATCATGACTATACATGTTTAAGATTATTTTGTTTTGATAGTATTGAGATTATACTAATGAATGTATGATTATGTATGAGATCTTGAGGATGACACAATGATGATACCAGTGTACACTTAAGCATGCATAGTGGTCAAGGATGGATATAAGTTCAAGGACAAGTAATCCAGGAAGCAAAGATCAAGAGGGAGCACACTCTAGTAGTTCCTACGAGGAAGCAAATATTGAGAGGGAGTCCACCCAACAACAAACACATATAAGTATTTGAATTGTCATTTCTTGTATATTTGATTATTTAAATAATGTTGTTCAATGATGTATATACTTATGTTCCTAAACTTAGGTTGTGTGTTATGCATATTAGAATAGTTTCATTGTTTAACAAGATACTACTAATATAGTAATGGGTAAGTAGCCTATGGTACTGTACAACATCACATTGCTACTTATCTAGAATGAAACCTCTTTGATGACATGTTGGGAGTTGTGCACACTCTTAACAAATGTTCTGGTAGAGATGGAAGGCATCTAGAAAGTTACAGAATATGGATAAATGTTGTATTGAAGCATTGGCTAAGATAATTGCATGACTGTATGACATGTTTTTATGCGTAATATTTTGTTATGAAAACTATGAGAAGTTTCTAATCATGCAATTGAATTTGACTTGTAGGAAATATCATGTAGAATCACCAACAAAAGAAGGACTACAACATTTGTTCCAGCAACGAAGCTATCTATTGAAGATATTGAAGAATCTGAAGTTCCCAGGGTCCGGGATACAGTAAGAAAGAATGGAAGGATGCCATGGTCAAGGAATACTAGTTGATCATGAAGAATGATGTTTGGGATGTGGTCCCAAGACCTGAAGGGAAGTCTGTTGTGACTTCCAAGTGGATCTATAAGATCAAGCATGCTGCAGATGATAGCATAGAGAAATATAAAGCAAGTGATGAAATGGAAGGTACACCAGATGGATGTCAAGACAACCTTCTTGAATGGTGTAGTTGAAGAGGAAGTGTATGTGGACATCCACTCGGTTTTGAGACACATGACAGAGGGAATCATGTGTGCAAACTGAAGAAATCCATGTATGGTTTGAAACAGGCACCCAGGACCTGCTACGACAGGATAGACATCTTTCTATCTAGTTTGGGCATTACTAAGAGTAAAGCGGATTCCAACCTTTACTACAAGGTTGAGAAAGGAAATCCAGTGATACTACTACTGTATGTGGATAACCTGTTTGTTACAAGTGAGGATGGGTTGATTGCCGACACGAAGAGGAAGCTTGTTGCCGAGTTCGAGATGAAGGACTTGGGGATGATGTACTACTTTCTAGGCATGGAGGTGTGGTAGATGCAGATGGGATCTTCCTTGGACAAGGGAAGTATGCATTAGATATCCTGAAGCGGTTCGGGATGATGGACTGCAAGGCCATCGCCACACCTATGGCATCGAACCTGAATCTTTTGTGTGATGCTTCATCTGAGCCGGTTGATGCCACGATGTATTGTCAGATGATTGGGTCTTTGATGTACTTGACGAATACAAGACCAGATATTTGCTTTGCTGTGAACACCTTGAGCCAGTATCCAACAGATCCGAGACATGTTCACCTAATTGCTGCAAAGAATATTCTGAGGTACCATAAGGGTACAGTTGACTATGGGCTCAAGTACGAGGCAAATCAAAAGATTAACCTGGAGGGTTATCTTGATTCGGATTGGGAAGGAAGTGCCATTGATCGGAAGACCACTTCGGGGTGCTGCTTCAATATGGGATCCGTTATGATCTCTTGGTTTAGCAGGAAGCAATCCTATGTGGCACTGAGTACAGCCAAAGTAGAGTATGTCGCAGCTTGTTCGGCTAGTTGTGAGGTAGTATGGCTTAGGAAGCTACTGTCTGATTTTTTTGATCTCCAGCTGAGTGCTACTTGTATATATTGCGACAACCAGAGTTGTGTGAAGTTGTCAGAGAACCCAGTGTTCCATGAAAAGTCGAAGCACATTGAGATCAAGTTCCACTATATCGGGGATATGGTGCAGAGACGAGTAGTGAAGCTCCTGTATGTTGCGATGGACGAGCAAATAGCCAATTTGTTGACCAATCCATCGGCCAGAGTGAAGTTTGAGTACTTCAGAGAGAGGCTTGGTGTACTTCAGATCGAGATTCCTTCCAAGGGGAAGTGATGAGTCCAGAGACATAGATGCACATGAGCCATTCTCACATGGTGGTAGGTGAGTCCTCCCATGGTGCAGATATAAGGGCTAGGGCCATTTCGACATGGTTGAAGTGTGTCTTCCCATGGTCATTGATGTAAGAGCTATCCCATTCGAGCATGGTTGAAGTGTGTCTTCCCATGGCTGCGATATAAGTGTTGTGCCATTCCTAGCATGGTTGAAGTGTGTCTTCCCATGGCTATGGATATAAGTGTGGTTCCATTCGAGCATGGTTGAATTGTGTCTTCCCATGGCTGTGATATCAGTGTTGTGCCATTCTTAGCATGGTTGAAGTGTGTCTTCCCATGTCTATTTATATAAGTGCGATGCCATTCTTGCATGGTTGAAGTGTGTCTTCCCATGGCGTATATATAAGTGCTGAGCCTTTCACGGATGGTTGAGGTGTGTCTTCCCATGCCAGTGAGTGTAAGTGTTGTGTGATGTGCATCTGGGTTGCGCTCCATGGACTATGAGGTGATATGAAGATGATGATGTGATAGTAGGCTACACAAGTTTTTTAGAGGCATATAATCAGTCCCGAGATGCTCGTGTAGGTTTTGCAGTGGCATATGATCAATCCTGAGAGATCTTGCAGGTTTTGTAGAGGCAGCGTAATCAGTCCTGAGTTGTAACTACTTGATGGCTTGCTCGCAGAGATGATGAAGACCTACATGGAGGCTAGTCCTACATCTAGCATGAAAAAGGGTTGGCTCTGTAGAACTTCCTATGATGAGTAGATTGGAGATTGATTGAGATAGCAGCAGTGTCAGTGACGATGATCCAGAGAAGAATACTTGTGCTGAAGACTTGTGTCGAGAAATACATTCCTAGTTAAGAGGGAGTGTTGATGTATTTGTAACTTCATAATGTATTTCACTTGCATATTGTATATATTACATTTGTACTTTAGTGTATCCCCAACAGAGATGCATTATTTTTCTGATTGCAAGTGTTGTCATTTGTATTGCAAGTGTCGTAACTCATACTTGATGGGTTATTAGACCACCTTGATGGGGTCAGCCCTGTATGAGTCATGTGGGCTAAAGGGTTATTAGACCACCCTAGTGGGGTCGGCCCTGTCAGCATTATGTTAAGTGGTTAAGTTGAGGCCGACCTATTTAGGTTATTAGGAAAGTCAAGTTAGTGTATAAATAGAGTGAGGGTGTCACTCTATTTTATCATTCACTTATTCACTTATACACTCATTGGAGAGTGGCGCACAAGTGGAGGAGGAGAATTTGCTAGGAGACTATCTCTTATGCTTGGGTTTTTGTATCATTGCTCTATCTATCTCTGAGGAAGTTATTGGGGTTTTTCACCTTATTGGTTTTCCCCAAGGAAACTTTGTGTGTCTATTGTCTCTTGTGATTGATAAGCTGTACATGTTATTCTCTCAGATAAGATCCTAGATCATATTGAATTGATGCTTAAAATCTAACATTTCAACGATTTGGCCTTGGTTTTCTTAGATCACTTTCAGCTTCCGATTTGTTACGATATTGGCACCGAACGTTTATCTACCTTCCATCGAGACAAAGCCACACACATCTCTGATCATATTCAAGAGTGGCGCCGACGGAAGAGGCTAGTGAAAGCCAACATTCCTCCATAGTTTTTGTTGGAATGGTTCCTTAATTCTTTACTCCCTTACATTTCAAAGGAGGTTTTATTGTCTGGTATTATGACTGAGGAACAAGCCATTTTTAAATCCCAACAGCTAGACCTAGTCTATGCTCAGTCTGGAATCTTGTACGACATTATACCTTATGCACTGAGATCATGTCATGAGCCCAAGCCTGTTCCTGGACCGCATGCCAATGGAATTGTTGGTTCCACGAGTACTCATCCTGTAGATTTGGTTACAAATCAAATGCAAAATTTGTCTATTAACCAATCTACTGCTGGACAGGCTCACGCCTTGTCCGTTTCCACCCAGTCATCCGATGTTCACTCTATACAATTAGCGAACCCATCTGGTAACCAACAACGTGATGGGAAGAAGAAGGGGAGAAATAACCATAGAGGTGGAAATAATGGGAACAATAGCAATAACCCTAAGAAATAGAACGCTAACCCTTCTCGGGATGGCGTAAATGCTGGAGGGGACCACAAACCTAGACATAAAGTGAAATTTCTTTGTGAGCTTTGCTCGGAAGATCACCTTACACTTTTGTGTCTTCGTATTGAGGAAGCTTCGAAGCATCTTCACATAGCCCAGATGTGTTGAAATATCCCCTTCCACATCACCAAAATATGGCTTCGAGTGCTTCCGTCACCGGTAATGGGTCTAATGAAACTTCGACATTCTCTACCCATGTCGGTGGATTTGGATGCGTTAACATGGTTGGATGCGTTAACATTCTCCTCCATTGTCGAAGTCTATGACCATGCTTACTGCATTCGATGGTCGGTCGTTCAGGCCGCATTCTATTTTCCCTTCCCTTGAGGTACACTTGGGTGGGAAATCCGTGCCTATTGAAGTCAAGGTGGTTGATGCATCCATTGAATACAACCTTTTACTGGGTCGGAATTGGATCTACGCAATGAGAGTGATCATGTCCTCTATTTTTAGAGTTATTTGATTTCCTCACGAATGCAAGATTGTGACATTCGATCAGCTAGATTTCACTAGTTCCAATACCATAGCATCTCCAGGAACTGTTGTTAACAATCAAATTAACACCCTTAACCAGGTGAAGGTGGAAGCATACTTTTACCATTCGCCCGCAACATGAAGAAAAAACAAGTATTAGAGAGAACAATCCTCTATGATCTGATCATTACTTCTATAGCTGGAAAGATTGAGTAAAGAATGAAGGAGCCTAATAAGGACAAAGTTCAGTGATTGAACTGCTCACCAAAATCTCAAATCAAAGCTCTAACAGTCAAATAGTGAGAAGAAATGCACAAAAATGCATTAAAAGGTACTTAAATATGCTAAGTTGTGAAAAAAGCCTAATAAACTATGGAAAGTGGGTTTTTTAAGAGAAAATAATAAAAAATGATTATCCCACATTAAAAAGAGTAACTTGAAATCCCATTTCCCAATGCTATAAAAGAAAGGCATGTGGGGCATGATAAAAGGAGGCAAAGAGGAGCAAAAGCATGCTGGAGAGATTCTGAAGAAAGGAGAGCTCATCTTCATCAAAGGCAAGGGTGGAGAAAGGATAGTTCATGACAATGGAAGAAGGATGCACATCGAGATCTACGGTAAATATATATCTTCTTCCTTATTTTAATATGAAATGATTCGAATTTTTCCATTCAAGGATTTGAGTTTTGCTTATTATGCTTGAGTTGAATCCTCAAATGGCTTTAGATCTTAGTGAATGTTTAATGGTTGAATCTAGATCTTAAGAAATTTGTATTAATTATTTCATTTCTGACAAAGAAACTCACCATTTCTTAGTAAGATGGCTTATCTAGAGTAGACACGTCCCTGCTCTATTTGCTGTTATCAACTGTTGTTCCTCAAATCGAAAATTCTCAGCCGACTACTGGGAATATTGGTGTAGGATTGTATTTCTCTTTGATGGGATCTTTCGACTTTGTTGCACCAATTTTCTTCATTGTAACCATTTATGATATTAGTGCACCTTCCTCATTGAATAACGTACCGTTCCAGACTTCATACTTTAGTGATCCATGGACTTTACCTTCCATGAGTTCCCCGTCAGGAGACATTTCACACGTTGGAATGGCTATGCCCTTATCTGTGGCCGAGATTGCATATCATGATATTAAAAAAGCCACTACAGAGCCAGATCTCTCTTCTTCATGGATAAAGGAAGAAGATCCCGTTATGCTGCCCACGTAGGCAATTGACTCATCTTGTTCACATGATTTCGTTGATGGTACTTTGCCTTCGGATGAAGCTATTATTGAGGCCATCAACAATAGTGATAGGACTTGGGAAGATCTACATCATCGATCTGATTTTCTTTCCAACCTTTACCTTATTAAGCAGGAGGAGTTTTTGTCGACTCTTGTAGAGAAAGTTGGTCACTCTGTGGCTCCTTTGGATTCACATGGTATTTATGCAGAGGGGAATATGGATAATATTTCCCCAACCATTCCGATCAACATTTCTCGCACTCCTTGAAAGATTGAAAATGTTTATATCGGTGTGGATTGTTCTCCCGAGGAGATCCGCATTTACACTGAGTTATTCAAATAATTTTGGGATGTTTTGGCCTGGTCATATGAGGAGATGCAAGGAATAGACTCTATCATTATCGAGTATGAGATTAAGACTTATCCCAATGTTAAGCCTGTTCCACAATGTCATCGTGTTGTGAATCCTAGGAAGGCAGCCGCTATTAAGGAAGAGGCGGAGAAACTACTCAAAGCTGGTTTCATCTACCCAGTTCCCCTTACCGAATGGGTATCCAATCCCATTCCCATGGATAAGAAGCAGAGAACCATCTGTGTGTGTACCGATTTTAGAGATTTGAACCGAGCATGTACTAAAGATAACTTTCCCACTCCATTCATAGACCAAATCTTGGACGCATGTGCGGGAGAGGCGTTTTCGTTTATGGACGGTTTTTCAGGCTACAATCAGATCCAAATTAAACCCAAGGATCAACATAAGACCACTTTAATATGTCCTTGGGGTGCCCTTGCATATCGGAAAATGAACTTCGGCCTTAAAATGGTCATAGCTACTTTTCATTGGACTATGAGATACGCTTTTCATGACCTTAAGCGCATAGTCGAGGCTTACTTGGACGACCTTGCTGGTCACTCTTGCAAGAGAGTAGATCACCCTAGTCACCTCCGCCTTATTTTCGAAAGATGCTGGTGTTACAAGGTTCGTTTGAACCCCAACAAGTGCATCTTTGTCATGAAAATGGGTTGCCTTCTAGGGTTTGTATTTTCAAAAGAGGGTATGAGAGTCAATCCTCTAAAGGTTGAGGCAATACTTCGGTTTCCTCCCCCGCGTAACTTGATTAAAATTCAGAGCCTCCAAGGGAGAGCCACTTTCTTGTGTCATTTTATCCTGAATTATGCCAATATTACTAAGGGTTTCGCATGGTTATTGAAGAATGACACTCCATTTATCTAGGATGAGCGAGCCCAATAATCTTTCGATGCTTTAAAGAAAGCCTTGGTATCAGCCCCTCTTCTTAGTCCACCCGACTTTGCAAGAGATTTTTTGCTTTATGTGGCCGCGTCTCAAGAGACGATTGGTATGTTCTTAGTTCAGGTGGATGATGTGCTTCAAGAGAATGTCGTCTATTACCTTAGTCGAAACTTAGTAGACATTCAACTGAGATACCCTCATATTGAGAAATTGGCCCTTGCGACTGTTCTTGCAGTCCAACGATTACAACATTATATTTTGCTTAGGAAAACCATCGTTATAGCACACGTCAATCCATTTCAGTTCGTTCTCTCACGACGCTTTAATTGGGGGGGAATATAATAAATGGATTGTAATCCTTCAGGAGTTTGATCATGATTTTGCTTCGGCAAAGTCAGTGAAGTCCTTGGTTTTCACAGGGTTTATGTCATATTTCCCGATACTTTATGAGGACGTAGTCCATGAATAATCTTGTGTGGATGAACATTTATTTCTTATCTCATCGAAGGACCCTTGGTATGGAGACATTATCATATATCTCCAAACTCTGAAGTTCCCTTCGCATTATTCGCAAGATGAATGACGGTGTGTGAGACATCACGCTAAATACTATGTCATCATCGGTGAAACTTTGTTCGTCGGGGAAAAGACTCTATCATACGTCGTTGTTTAACTCATGGAGAAGCATATCTAGTGCTTAATGACTGCCACATCGGGGAATGTGGTGGTCACTTATCTGGGCTTGCGATAGCCCAACGTATCTTCAGATCAGGTTACTTCTGGCCCACAATCTTCAAAGATTGTGTTAATGCCATGAAGATATGTTACCCTTTCCAGGTGTTCTCTTGAAATGTCCACTCGCATGTTGCACCCCTTCATCTGGTCGTCACTGTTGGTCCATTCACCAAGTGCGGGGTTGATTTCATGGACTGTAACCCAGCTTCGTCCTGGGGGCATCATCATATTATCGTGGCCATTGATTACTTTTCCAAATGGGTTGAGGCCATGCCAACCGTAAAAGCCGATGGTGCTACTGCAGCCCACTTTGTATTCAATCAAATTATAGCTCGATTCGGTATCTCGAAGGAGATTGTCACTGACCATGGTAGTCACTTCCAAAAAACGATGATGGCGGAATTGTCACTTAAGCTTGGGTTTCGAAAATATCATTCATCTTCATATTATCCCCAAGCGAATGGCCAGGTCGAGGCAGTAAATAAGTCCTTAAATTCCATTCTCCAATAAACCATCCGACAAATCAAGAGCAATTGGCATATTATGTGATATCCTGCTTTGTGTGCGTGTCGAACCGCGGTAATGACTTCCACTGGTTTCTCACATTTTTAGTTAGTAAATGGTGTGGAGTCCATCTTACCGATTGGATGCAAAATCCCTTCATTGAAACTAGTTATAGAGCTCCTTCCTAACACTTCAGATGTTGAGCAAAGTTTGATCCACCTTGAGCAGCTTGATGAACATTGTTGAGATGCCATTGTGGCTATAGATGTCAACAAGCATCGTGTTAAGGTTCAATATGATAGGTCTGTCCGTCCCCGACAATATGTTGAAGGTGACTTGCTCCTCCTTTATGACCAAGCTAAGAAACCCCTAGGGGTAGGAAAGTTTAACCCCATGTGGCATGGTCCTTACATTGTGAGGCGTGTCCTTGAGAAAAGAGCCTACGAGTTAGATGATTATGAGGGGAATGCCTTGAAGGAGTGTAGCTAGGGTTTTCACCCTAGCTTGTGCAAATGAGCACCTACTAAGGAGAATGGACTCCTTAGTAGCAGTTCAATAAACAATAAATGAAAGTAATAAAACAATACAAATTCTAAACTAGCATGAGCATTAATAAACATAACAAAAACATGAAATATGGTGAAGATCTTTCTTTTTTGTATTAAAATTTTACCTCAGGTGTAGAGGTTGGTGAAGTTCTTGCAATGGTCCAAGAGGGTTGCTCCAAACTCCAGCTTTGCTCCTTCTCTTTCTCCAAAAGGTTGGAAATGGGACAAAAGGGGCACTCAAGGATGAAAGTAGCTCAAGGGTGAGCTAGGGTTTCGAAAGTGATTTTGGCAGAGTAAGGGTGTATTTGATTGTGGATATGAAATGAGGGGTCTCTATCACCTATTTATAGGTTTTTAGTGGTGGAGTGCTGGCCCATGGTTTTGGGAACCATATGGTTTAGGTCAGCTGTATAGGGTTTTTTCCTCCTTTTTTTATATTTTTTATTCCCTTTTTAGAGGGTTTTTGCTATTTTGGAGGAATTTTGGATAATTTTGGGGGGAAAAGGGTTTTTTTAGCCTTTTGGAGGCTTTTTTTGATGGTTTTGTGGCCTTTTGGAGGCTTTTTAATGGGATTTTAAGGTTTTGAAGGTAGATATGGTAGGAAATATGGACAAATGAGTCATGTAATGGGGTAGATGAGGTACTGAGCACTTTTTGGGTGTTAACAGATTGCCCCCTAATGTGTGAGGGCAGGAGCTCATCGTATGGCCGATAGACATCATAAGTCTTGTATGGTTTTCCTAGGGTGTGGAGAAGAGAAGAAACGAACTAGAGCCCGGAACAACGGTCCCGAACAAACTGCAAAAAATAAAAGTACATAACCTCAATAATGGATGAGGAATAATCTGATCATATGGACAAGGCGGGCATTCCCATGCTCGTATCAAGATATAGAACAATAATAACAATGGGGTCCAAAATATGGGGACCTGACAGATACATGGCCGCAAATAATGAATGAGGAAGAATCTCAATATATGGACGAGGTGGGCATACCCATGCTCGTATCAAGATACATAAAAAATAACAGTGAGGCCCGAAAAGGGGGACCTGTAGGATACATAGAGAACCACTGTGTACATCATAAGGGTCTAGAGGGGACATAAATATGGGACATACTGCTGGGTTGACCATGTCGGAGTTGAAGAACTGATATACTGGAATAACAACAGTGCTACTGAGTGGGGTACTAGAGGAACTGATGAGCTACTGGATCATAGTGATGGGGAGTCATACTCACAATGGTACACTGAACTGGGTACTCAAGGAAGCATATAACTGGAGGGCTTCCGAATACAATCGCCAACGCAATCCGGACATCCACGGGAACATATAACTGGGTGTTCCGAAGTGACTCACCAATGTGCTAGAGTCGGAGGAAATTCGGTGTCTTCGACCAATAACTGAAGGGATATAAACCTTGCACGATTCTCAACGATGCGATCAAGGTGTTGAAGTCGAGCATGTGAGAAACAACCGCTAGGAGAGGCAATGATGACTCCTCTCAGAGTGGTCCGTAGGCACTCACCACAGATGGTGATGGGTCCAAGGCGCAGGGACCTCTAGGTCTATCCTCTGGAATAGAGGGGCTGTCGTCAACAGAGGGAGACCTGCAACTTATCAAGGAAATAATGTTTCCTTGACAGGAGCGCGAGGTGGAGAACTGAAGTGTGAGAGTACTGATGGTAGGACTAACATACTGTGGGGGATAACTGGGCAAGTAGAGTGGGTGGACTCAAACTTCCTTTGTTCAGAGTATGATGGCGGGGATGATCGAGCAGCATATGAAACTGACTGATGGGAAAGGGATCATAGCTGTAATGGATCAAGGATAGTAACTGGGATGAGGGATACTCAAGCTGGTGTAAAATGGCAGGAGACTGCAGACTACTCTGAACAAAGGCGACCTGATTGGGGGTGCTGCCGAGATGATCGATCATAGTGCCAAGAGGCACAGGGGGACTTCTTCATGGGTAACTAGAAGAAGTGTGTGTAAAGTGGTACTGTCGTGTGGATTTATACGAGCCCAAGACAGTTCATGCTCGTGATTGCTTTCAATTTTAAGGAGTTTGAAAGCGATAAGAAGACTCTGAAATAATGGAATGGTAATGTCGTGGATTTGTACGAGCCCAGGACAATTCATGCTCATGGTTGCTTTCAATTTTAGAGAGTCTGAAAGCGATAAGAAGACTCCAGGGGTTTCTTTTTCGTGTGTTAGTCTCCAAGGCCCGAAGAAGCATAAAAGGATGCAATGAAGAACTCTTCTAGCTGGTGTGACTAGAGTATTCATTTTTCGTAATTAGTCTACCAGGTCCGGAAAATGGTTAAACTTATACCAGATAGACGCCCTTTCAGGTACTTTAACGAGCATGAAAGGAAGCAAGATTGCTCAGCGATCTTTTCATTGTTTTAGGAGTCAGAAAAGAGATTAACAGAAACTCCCTAACGGCCTTTTTCGTAACGGACTTGTCCAGCCCGAAAAAGGGATAAAATTATACCGAACAAAAGGAATGGCCAGGCAAGGAGGCATTGCTCAATCAAGGAACATTTATGATGACCAAGAACAAGGGAGGGGGGAACACTGGTGGGCCTCCTTGCAGGATAAGGAATGGTGGAAAAATAATGAAATAATAGCTATATGACAGGAGTGAATGGCTGATGTAAAAATGTGGAACAATCCGATGGCGACCGATGTGGTGTGCAAACCGAGGCAGCAAGGTGTCGGGACACAATGTTGCAACTGTACCAAGTGAGAGCGAGAAATGATCTCAAGCATCATCACAAGCTCGGAAAAATGAATCCGGCGATATAAAAAGTGTCAAAAATGGAGAACGGCTGAAGTGGTACGCAAACCGAGATGATGAGGGGTGTTTTAAAAAAAAGACCCAAAACATCTGGGGGTGAGAGTGAGAAATGATCTCAAGCATCATCACAAGCACAGAAATATGAATCCAGCGGTGCAAATGGTGCGAAAAACGAAGGTCATAAGGACTCCGAAATGGTCAAAGGAAATAACTCGGTTAAAAAATGGTTGCAAATAAAGGTGAGCCCACCAAGCCAAGGATGCAGTGGTGGGGAGAAATGATGACCCGTGGGGGAAGAATACTAGGTGTATCAAATCAAATCAAATCAAATCTACAAGTTATATGTGACCTCAAAAATGATTGAGATCACACGTGTGAAAAAGTGAGCAAGGTTAATGACTTGCCCCCATGCTATGTGCATGGGGTTTGTGATTATGGATCGCATATGTGTTGGTTTGAACGATGGGTTCATTGACATGATGAGATAGATGTGATGGGGTATGTTCAAAATGATTTATCATGCCCCCTATCCCAGAATCGAGGTAATCTATTATGCCCCTGAGCTCAGAGGTGTCAATGCGGTGCTCTATAATAGTGGGGTCAAGACCAGGCATTTTGGTATAGGACCAAGCAAACACATCACGAAACTCTTGGAAAAGTTTTTTGTACTCTCCAATCTCATACTCACTGCAGGAGGCTCCTAATGTAATGATTTCAAGAGCACCAGGTGGGTCAGATATATCGATGTGGATGATGGGTGAGATGTTGTCCATGTTACCTTCCTCAAACGCATCAGAAGTAGGAATGGGATCCTTAAACCAGTCGACGTTGGTGGGAAGGAAATCTTTGGACTCAACCGCAAATTGGGTAGCTGTGGTAGAGGAGGATTCTTCCGGGAGGAAATAGGAATGATGGTGCATGTCATCCCAGGGATAATCTGGGGTAGTGAGAGCCTCTAGAATCTCCTCATCATTGCGGAAACTTTGAGTGGTCAAATCGGTTGACGAGGGAGTGGTAGTCGAAGAGATCATATAAATGGTGTTAATCTCTCCGGATGGGGATGATACTGGAGGGTAGATCTCCTCAATTGTGGGGGGTGTCATCTCAAGGTCCAAATTATTCATCTCGTAGAGAGCTGCTCTGTAATCTGGGAGATCAGGGCAGTGATGTGACTAATGGTCGTAAATACCGCATATGGCACAAGGGTGGTTGGTACGCAGTGATTTATCATGAGGCTTAGGGGTTGGATCAAGTTCGACAACCTAGATGTTGGGGTCGTCGTCAAGCATTTGCATGTGTTCCTGTAATGCAGGTAATTGTGGACATTGATGAGTCGGATGGCCTAACTCATCA
The DNA here is from genome assembly GCA_027924585.1 of Larix kaempferi. Lineage (NCBI taxonomy): Eukaryota > Viridiplantae > Streptophyta > Pinopsida > Pinales > Pinaceae > Larix > Larix kaempferi. Next base: position 43,529,459 of record BSBM01000073.1, read on the forward strand.
CACAATGAGCATTTGGGGGGAGCACGAAACATAGGGGGGTTTAATTGCCTTAGGAGGGGGTACAACAGTGTATGGTTGTGGGCCTCTGCCCCCAGTGGGCTTGATAAGAGGAGGGGGATTTGTAGATGAAGAAGGGGTAGTGACACTGGGAGGTGGTTGACTACTAGTGGCAATGGGTTGCACCGATTGAAGGACGACATTTGGTGTTGGCGGGGGAACGGGAGGCGAAACATACCACACGAGTAATCCTAAGGTTAACCCGGGGAGGTTGAGAGTAGCCATAACCGGGGCGTTTACTACTCTCGAAGGAGGGAATAGGAAGGGGATTGTGTGGGTGGGTGTAACACCAATGTGACTAGGTACCAATGGCGGTTTGGGTAACAAAGGCGGTTGATTGTTGGGTGTTTGTGTATTGTGGGAAAGGGTACATAGGTCAGATACTTCAGTCGCAGGTGACAGGGGGGGAATGGATTGGAATGTAGAAGTCATCGGTGGATATGAGTAAACTACGGGTCCCATGGAGGAAACAAATGGGGTAGTTGCACCACAAGCAGGTTGTTCAACCATGGGGAGAACATTTTCGGGTGCAGCGGGGGCATTGGGATCGTAATAGGTGAGTTGGTCAACCTTGACCACGCGTCCGTCATGGGGGAACATAATGGTACGAAAAACGGATGAGGCAACCGCCCGCATGGCATACATGTAGCTGCGGCCAAGTAAGAGGTTATAATCAAGTTGGGCATTGATGAAATCTATGTCAATGAGCACGGTTTTTCCATCCAATTGGACGGGGACATTAGCTAAGAGACCTTGGGGTTGAGCCGAACGGCCGTCGTAGGCTTGCAACGCAGTGGTGGACTGCTAGAGGGTAGGGAATCCCAACTTCTTCCAGACGAATGTGGACATAACGCATGTACAGGCACCATCATCGATAATGCACCGATGGATGACAAGATTCCGAACGGAAACAGAAACTTGGAACGCTAAAGTGGAAGGCAGGCGTGGGTCGGACTGGTCCAAATCGAATGCCATCAGTTGTGAATCATTGGGGTCAATAGAACCAATGGCGGAGAGAAAAGTCTTGCGCTGTGAAGGACAGTTTTTTAAGACTTCTAACGCAGACATGGCTGCGGGAGATTGGGCTAAGTCATCTACAATGTTGTAATTTGACGCAGCGCAAGCATTGGGATTATTATTGATGCGATGAAGTGGGAAGCGAGGTGCTTTGGAGGCACCATCGAGTGGAGCCAGAGGTATACGTAACGTTTGATCAGTGGGATGAACGTTAGTGTTTTTGTCGGCGGGAGGGGCTTCAGGGGTGGAGCCATATTGGTTCTGACGGGTTTGGAGGTTGACATCAGCGGATGACATCATCAACAAGTGGTGAGTACCTGAGTCAAACATGGGTTGATCAGGAGCGACATAAGTGATCTGTTGTTGTGGGGGTGCGTTGCCTTGAGGGTGAGCCAACGGCTGAGTGTTCACTACTCCTTGGGTTGGTAAGGGGTTTTGCAGCACCAAAGGTTTATGTTGAGGGGGTGGGGGGTTGGGTGGCGCCTGAGGAGCCGCGTGCCCTTGGCGATGGGCATCATCAGTCCAGAGTTTCCCAGCTCGCTCCAAATGTGGGCAAGCGTGTGTGTAATGGCCATAGACCCCGCAAATAGAACAAAGATGGTTTGTTCGTAGATTATGATTTTTGGCCTGCTTGTGCGGCCGATCAGGGTTTTGGTTGGCAGGTGCCGCGTTATTTTTGTCTGGGGGATTGGGAGGTTGACCACCTTGGTCTAGAGGGGGGTTATTCCCACGGTTACGGCCTTTGCCATGGTTTTGTTGGCCCTATTGGCGATGGTTATTTTGGTTCTACTGCGGATTCTGTTGGGCGTATACTTGCCCTTGGGCAGTAGGTGGGTTCTGGGGTTGTGCAGGTGCGGGAGTAGGCTGCGGTGGATAATAAGTAGGGGGAGGCTGCGCAGGTGCTGAACCTTATGGGGGTTGCTGATACGTCAGGGAAGCGGGTTGTGGGTTTGCCGCAAGGGTTTCCTGTGGTGGGTAATAAGCATGTTGGGCTTGAGAGGACACAGGAGATGGTGCAGCTTGCAGGTGGTAATATGGTTGAGGTACGACCGGGGGGGCGTAAGCGTGGGACGCATGACCAAAGCACTGAGGTCATGAGGGTCTATGGGAATGGTGGTGATGTGCCATGGGAGCATACGAATTGGTTGCTCTGGACTTTGATGTAGCCCGCGAAAGGTCAGGGCCATGGCTAGGACGTGCTATGGAAAAGGGTTGGGGATGCAAGGCAATACGGCCAATGATGCCGTCTGCGGCATGGGATGCCCCCGGTGCATTGTGTTGGGAGGAATCGTCGCGAGGGGTGTCAGGTATGATGGTATATAGATAACCCGACTGGGCGTAAATGAGGTCAAATTGCTGGGCTTTGAGGATGGCCTCTTCTTCAGACTGGGGTCGTTCGGATGCCACATCCTTGGCAATGACAGGAAGGAGGAATTTTAGAAACCAATCTAAAAAGATACGGTCGTCTAACTTGATTTTGCAGAGGTTGCAGCGTCGACGCCACTCATGAATGTGGTCAGTGATGTGGGTAGCCGTGTTCTGTCTGCAAGACAGTAGGATCTCAAATCCCGCGTCATAGCGGACAGGTAACTAGAAGAACTGCAAGACGGTCGAGGCAAGGGAAGTAAAGGTGGCATGGGTCCCATGGGGCTGCTTGATGTACCACTTAGCTGCAGAGCCAGTGAAGGCACATTGTAACAGATGGAGTCGGACAGAGTCGTCCACTATGGAGTTGGAGGAACACCATAAATGGAAGGACATAATATGGTTCTGGGGGTCCTCACCTGCCTTTCCCTCAAACTTAGGGATGTCGGAGGGAAGCTTGGTGGGCATGTGAGGCCACGTAGGGTCGTGTCTGATGGGATCGTTAGTCAGTCTAGCTAGGTCAGGAAGGTTGAGGCTAGCCATGAATGGCAAACTAGTAGAAGGATGTGACATACTAGTGGGTTGGACCATGGTGGGGCCAATGCCCCCAAGTGTAGGGGCAGGGTTTGGGAGGTTGCCCCCAAGTGTAGGGACGAAAGGGGTATGGGACGGTCCTACGCTGCCAAGTGTAGTGTGAGTCACTGATGGAGTGGGAATAGGTATTCCAGCTACTGGAATGGGTGTAATGATCGGAATGGTAGATGTGGGCCCCATCGAGGGCATACCCAAAGTAGGTGTGGTAGCTGGCATGGTGGTGTATGCTCCACCAATGGTCCCTACAAAGAAAGGGGTGGAAGTCACTCCAGCCATGGGGCTGGTTGGTGTAGTGTAAATGGGGTTCTCAGACTCTGCTTCAGAATCAGAGGTAAAATAAGGGGCGTCTAGCTCGGGTGACGATGTTCTATGCCATTGACGAGTGGAGTCAAGTGACAAAGCTCGAGATCTATGATGAGTGGTATCAAGTGATGAAGATCTATGTCTATGATGGGTGGTGTCAAGTGAAACGTGCTGCGGGGGCTCGCCCTGGAGGCGCCGAGAATGTCTCGAGGACTCAATGGTGACAAATGGTGTCAAATATCTGGGGGTTGTGTTGAGTGAAAAACAGCTCAAAAACCCTAATGCAACCGAGTGTGCAGAAGGAGAGCTCAAAAAATATGGCACTCAGGCCAACAACCAACTCAAAACACTTACTGTAACAGTTGTGCTACAATAAGTGGAGTATCAACAGAAATGGTCAGAATACCAACAAGCAGTAGGTTTCCTAAAAAATAAAAATAGTGGACTCGCTAGACCAAAAGAAGGTAAGGGAGCATGCAAACACCTAACTAACTAATATTCTGACTCAACTAGACATATCCTTTGCAAGGTGATGAAATCCAAGTCAGACAATATGGATAGTAGAGCCAAGTGGCTAGAGATATCCCCCTACCGGGAGGGACACCGGGTAGTCAATCCTAGAAGAAAGGCAACTAAGATACCCCGTTCATGACATGTCCAGAAAAGGTGAATCTGCCGTTTGGTTCTATCGCCGCGGTATCCCCATACAGGGATACCCCGAGAACTGCGAAAGGTATCCTTCGGTTACTGAATGGATTGCGGTATTCCACTCAGGCCTCCGGAACCAGTCTGGCAACTTCAACCCTCCTAGGGGAGAGGCCCTCAGATAAACTGGTTGTGACCGTGCCAAAAAATACTAGGGGATTTTGGTTCCCTAATGGACAACAACTATGTCTCAAGTGTAGGCAACCAAGGGGTGTTATTTGGATGCCTATCCCCCCGATCCTACCTAACTACAAAAATTCTTATGCGTTCCCCAAGTGGGGTTAGAATGTTGGTTGTGTTAAGTAGTTTTTTAAGGCTCACTTGAATTAGGTGACAGAGTGTGTGCATGTGAGATGATGAACCCAAGTAAAAGTGCCACAGAGTGGGCAACTTTCTAACTAAAAATAACAATACAAAATTTAAACTTTGAAATGCAAAATTTTCTCTTTTTCAATTAAAATACTGAAATTTAAAACAAATAATTCTATAAATGGAACATAAATAATACTGCAGAAAAGGTTGGAGGGAAGGATGGCTGCAGGCAGGACAGATAGCTGTGCAAGTGCAAAAAATATTGCAGCAAAGTGTTGGGTTCAAAACAGGAAAAAATGCAGAAAACAGACCGTGGGTCTGTGGCAAATCTGGGCGGTCGGACCGCGGGAAATAGCTGAACAGTCGTGGACAGGTTGCGGGATTTTGGCTGAAAGATGTAGTCCGGCCGCTGGAAACAGGTCGAAAGCCGTAGGCGGGTTGCAGGAAAAGGCTGAAAGCCGCAAATGGGACGTGGGAAAATGGCCTAAAGACGCCGACGGTTTGCAGAAAACTGGCTGAAAGCCGTAGACAGGATGCAAGAAAATGGCCTAAAGATGCTGGCGGGTTGCAGAAAAATGGCTGAAAGCCGCAGGCAGGACGCATGAAAATGGCCTAAAGATGCCGGCGAGTTGCAGAAAGATGGCTGAAAGCCGCAGGCAGGATGCGTAAAAATGGTTAACAGCTGCCGTTGGATCACACCAAACAAGCTACTAGCCACGGTCGGATCGTAGGTAACAGACTTGAATCCGCCGGTAGGGCGCCGGAAACAGTCTGAGAGCCGCGGTCGGATCGCAGGTAAATGCCTAAAAAACACGGTCGGAACGCAACTGCGGGGGGTAAAAGACGCAGTTTACGGCAGCCGAAAGGGACAGCCGAAAGGAAAAAACAGAAAAAATATTGCAGAAAATTGAAAACGCTTAAAACTATTAAAACTATAACTAGAAATTCAAAAGAAACACAAGCGGAGTCGCCAAAACTGTAGCTAGGGTTTTCACCCTAGCTTGTGCAAATGAGCACCTACTAAGGAGAATGGACTCCTTAGTAGCAGTTCAATAAACAGTAAATGAAAGTAATAAAACAATACAAATTCTAAACTAGCATGAGCATTAATAAACATAACAAAAACATGAAATATGGTGAAGATCTTTCTTTTTTGTATTAAAATTTTACCTCAGGTGTAGAGGTTGGTGAAGTTCTTGCAATGGTCCAAGAGGGTTGCTCCAAACTCCAGCTTTGCTCCTTCTCTTTCTCCAAGAGGTTGGAAATGGGCCAAAAGGGGCACTCAAGGATGAAAGTAGCTCAAGGGTGAGATAGGGTTTCGAGAGTGATTTTGGCAGAGTAAGGGTGTATTTGAATGTGGATATGAAATGAGGGGTCTCCATCACCTATTTATAGGTTTTTAGTGGTGGAGTGTTGGCCCATGGTTTTGGGAACCATATGGTTTAGGTCAGTTGTATAGGGTTTTTTCCTCCTTTTTCTTCTTTTTCCTCCTTTTTTAATATTTTTTATTCCCTTTTTAGAGGGTTTTTGCTATTTTGGAGGAATTTTGGATAATTTTTGGGGGAAAAGGGGTTTTTTAGCCTTTTGGAGGATTTTTTTTTATTGTTTTGTGGCCTTTTGGAGGCTTTTTAGGCCTTTTGGAGGCTTTTTAATGGGATTTTAAGGTTTTGAAGGTAGATATGGTAGGAAATATGGACAAATGAGTCATGTAATGGGGTAGATGAGGTAGTGAGCACTTTTTGGGTGTTAACAAGGAGCCTAGAAATGGGCTCTACCTCAAGCGGTATTATGCTTAAGCTTCTAGCTCGAGATGATACTTTTGTATACTATTGTATAGTCTTCTGTATAGAGTTTAGATTTTATTTTATTTTTCGAGTATGCTGATTCGCTTCCTTTTGGTTGACAGATGTCAGCGGAATCTCCAGTTTTCCTAGGATTCGTAGATGGGGCCAACCGTCATACGCAGAGACTAGATTCTGCTGCGTGGGTTATTTACTCACCTGATAGTTAGATCGTGTCTTCACGAGGTGCTTGTCTCGGTCCTACATCAACAATGTGGTCGAGTATAGTGTCGTTATTGAGTTACTTCGTGATGCCATTTCACATGGTATTCAGTGTTTAGAGGTCCTCCTGGATTTGCAACTTATTGTGTATCAATTGAACGGCCAGTACTGTGTTAGGGATCCTACATTACTAAGGAGGTTCTTAAAGGTGAGTCTCTTGGAACACCATTTTAATTTTATTACTTATGTTCATGTTCCAAGACGTTTTAATCAAACTGCTGATGCATATGCTAATTATGTCCTAGATTGGCATTTGTCACATAACTGAAAGAAGCATTGAATCACACAAATAACATTCACACATTTGTAAACACATAATAGTAGAGTCGAAAAGTCATAGTTTTTTCATTAATCAAAAAGTGGTGTCATAAGACAAAACTGGAGCTCATAGCTCTCAAATATACATCCGATACAAAAAATAGGGCCCCATGGCATCTAATCCCTGTGGGGAGCTCTAGCCTCCTGGGCTGGATGAGTCTGCATGTAGTAGTGAACGACATTGGATATGTGTCTGAGTAGTCGTACCCATGTCCCTGGTACCCCAACCACATGTCTCTGCATATCCATAGGGAGACGCTCTACCTTGATCACGGGTACTCGGTTGGTCATATGAGTCGGGTTGACTTGCACATTCTCCAGTGTGCGCTTTTTTGCCACACCTATTACCTCCCCACCCCTACCCCTGCGGCGGTGTCATGGGAATCCTTGAGGTCTTCGTAGACCCAAATATGCGAGCAAACAGTCAAGCATTAATATATGATACCACACCAAAAATATTTTTTCTTTCACTTATAACAAAAATCCAAAAAAAATAAAAATTCAAAACTTAAAAAGAGTAGTCTTACCAATGTCGCTGAATGCGGCCCCTAGTGGTAGTGGCATGTGACAGTCCCCTCTGAATTCTATCCCTCATAGGGATAGTCGTCTATGGCGATCAACTGTCGCCGCCACCAGTGGAAAAACTCATCAGTATATGGGGAGGCCTATTGGCCACCCCCCTTCCGTGTCAATATATCAGCCCACCGAGTCTGGGTTGGATCTTGGAGACCATGTGGAGGGACTTCAACCCTCAGACTCAAGCCTGGTACTCTCTCAAAGAAAAATCTGCACAGTATGCTACCAAAACTGATGTTTTTGGCCTGCCCTAGTTTTCACTCCATTAGCTGGGTCTTCATGGTACCCAGCAACGTTGTGCACCAGTCATACACAATCGGTCTCATGCTCTAAGCTACATATAATATCAATGGCCTTGAAGCCTAATGTAGAGAAGTTTTTCCTGCTATCCTCCTAAGCATGAGGACTATAATCTTCATACTTAGGCTCGCAATGGCCTCTATGGGGATCTGGCTACCCACTTTCTAGGTGCCATCAATTCAGTACCTGTCAATGTAATCATTGATAGTGATTCCACCCCACACACTGCGTGAACTAAGACTAGCCACCTCCCCTCAGTGGGACAAACCAGTGATGAAGTATATATCTTCCACGTCCAATGGAAGTGGTTTCCCATTTAGATCAAAGTGTTGTGCCTCTGCATCCCAGTAGTTGATCAACATGCTGAGCAATCGGTTTTGGGCCCTCAAACCCCCGATGCTCCAAAACAAGCTTGCAATGCTTGTTGGGTGGCCAAATCTTCGCGAACTGGTTGATCCGTGATATCATACTCCCTTTCTCTCCATTCCTATTAACACCCAAAAAATGCTCACCACCTCATCTCCCTCACTACATGACACATTTGTCTATTTTTCCCACCATCTTTGCCTCCAAAACCTCAAAATACCATTAATTGGTCACCAAAAGGCCAAAAAACCCCTTTTTCACCCTCCAAATAATTAAATTTCCTCAAAAGATAGCAAAACCCCTCTAAAAGGGCTCCAAATTCCCAAAAATCAAATAAAAGGGAGTAAAAAATATAAAAAAGAGGAAAAAAGAGGGAAAAAGGAAGCAAAAACCCTAAAACAACTGACTAAAACCATATGGTGCCAAAAACCATGGGTCAACACTCCACCACTTAAAAACCTATAAATAGGTGATAGAGGCTCCCCATTTCATATCCACAATCTATCCTATCTTCACGCTGCCAAAATCACTCGTAAAACCCAAGCTCACCATTTGAGCTAATTTTCCCATTTGAGTGCCCCTTTTGGCCCACCATCCAAGCACCTTGGAGAAGGAGAAGGAACCCATTGGAGCATGGAAGCAACCCTCCTGGACTACTGCAAGAGCTCCACCAACCTCCACATCTGAGGTAAATGTAACTTTGGTCATATCATAATACAAAATAAATATTTCCATTATATTGTCATTATCTCTTTATTTCTGTTGATGCACATGTTAGCTTAGATTTTATACTATTTTACTGTTTATTGAATTGCTACTAAGGAGGCCATTCTCCTTAATAGGTGCTCATTTGCACAAGCTAGGGTGAAAACCCTAGCTATAGTTTTGGCGACTCCACTATTGGCCTTTGAATTTTTGGTTAAAATTTTAAAAGTTTTATTTTCTGCAAGTATTTTTCTGTCTTTTCCTGTTCGGCTGTGGCTTTGGGCAGTTGGGTTTTCTGCCGCAAAGCGCAGTTCTTTTCCTCGCAGTCGTGGCCCGGACCATGAGTTCCCAACCCTAATATGCAGCCTCAGCCGTAGCTTCCTGGTCATTTTTCGCGACCCCACCGCGGTTAACCATCTCCAGGGCACGATTCAGATCGCGACCCTTCGGCCTCGTCCTCCGGCCCAGAACGCGTTGCCTTGTCTGTTTGTTGCGACCCAGCCTGCTGAAACCCCTTTGCTTCCCGCGGCCCAAAACGTGTTCCCCTATCTGTTCATTGCGACCTGGACCGCCGAAACCCCCCCGTCATCCTCGGTTCGGACCGCGCATTGTGAAACCCTAGACGCGATCCCAACCGTACAAACCTAACCTGTAGTTGCGCTCTGATCGCGAAACCGAGTCCCATACTTGCAATTCAGATCGTAGGTACCATCTCGACAGTCGCATCCTAGGCCGCGCATATCAGCCACAAACCCGTGATCTGTTTTCTGCATTTTTTCCCTTTTTAGCCCAAAACTTTTCTACAACATTTTCTGCACTTGCACAGCCACTTGTCCTGTTTGTAGCCACAGTTACTTACAGCTTTTTTCTGCAGTTTGCTTTCTGTTCCATTTACAGAATTTTTATAGAAAATATTTTAAGCATTTATATTGGAAAATGAAAATTTTGCATTGCAAGTTAAATTTTTGCATCATTAGTGGTTAAAAAGTTGCCCACGCGTGGCATTTTTGTTGGGTTCATCACCTCTCACACACACACTTTGTCACCTAATTCAAGTGAGCCTTTAAAAAAAAGCTACTTAACTCAACCAACATTCTAACCCCATTTGGGGAACACATAAGAATATTTTAGTTAGGTAGGACAGGGGGGATAGGCATCCAAATAACACCCCTCGGTCGCTTACACTTGAGACATAGTGGTTGCCCTTTAGGGTACCAAAATCCCCTAGTATTTTTTGACACGGTCATGGCCAGTTAATCAAAGGGCCTCTCCCTTAGGAGTGTTGAAGTAGCCAGACTGGTTCTGGAGGTCTGAGTGGAATACCGCAATCCACCTAGTAACCGAAGGATACCTACTTGTTGGTTCGCATGTGGTGTTCCTTTTAGGCCCACACGGTGATAGGATTGGAGCTGCAGATTCATCTTTCTGGACGTGTCATGAATGGGGTATCTTAGTTTCCTTTCTTCTAAGATTGTCTTACCCGGTGTCCCTCCCGGTAGGGGAATACCCTTAGCCACTTGGTTCTACTATCCATATTGTCTGACTTGGATTTCATCACCTTTCAAAGGATATGTCTGGTTGAGTCAGAATACTATTTAGTTAGGTGTTTGCATACTCCCTTACCTCCCTTTGGTCTAGCGAGTCCACCATTTTTATTTTTAGGAAACCTGCTGCTTGTTGGTATTCTGACCATTTTTTTTATGCTCCGCTTATTGTAGCACAACTGTTACAGTGAGCGTTTTGGGCTGGTTGTTGGCCTGAGTGCCGTATTTTTTGCGCTTTCCTTCTGCACACTCGGCTGCATTAGGGTTTTTGAGCTGTTTTTTACTCCACACAACCCCCAGGTACTTAACACCATCTGTCACCATTGAGTCCCCGAGACACTCTCGGCGCCTCCGGGGCGAGCCCTCGCAGAACGGTTCACTTGATACCACTCATCATAGATGTAGAGCTTCATCACTTGACACCACTCATCATAGAACTAGAACTTTGTCACTTGACTCCACTCGTTGATGACATAGAGCTCCGTCCCCTGACTCTAACACCCCTTATTTCACATCTGATTCTGAGGCAGAGTAAAAAAACCCCACTTACACAGCACCAACCAGTCCCATGGCTGGCATGACCTCCAACCCTTTCTTTGTAGGGACTATCGGTGGAACGTCCACAACAACCCTAGATACCACACTAGCCACAACCACACCAGCTTTGGGTATTCCCTCGAAGGGGCCCACACCCACCATTCCGGTGACTGTGCCAATTCCAGTGGCTACCGTATCCAACCCAACCCCATTGGTGACTCACACTACACTTAGTAGCGCAGGACCCTCCCATACCACCCCCACTCCCCTTCTTGGGGGAAACATCCTTATCCCAAACCCAGCTCCTACACTTGGGGTCATCAGCCCCAACATGGCCGCTACCACTAGCATGTCACACCCTTCTACTAGTTTTCCATTCATGGCTAGTCTCAACCTTCCTAACTTGGCCAGATTAACCAATGATCCCATCAGACACAATCCCATGTGGCCTCACATGCCCACCAAGCTCCCATCAGACATTCCTGAGTTTGAGGGTAAGGCCAGTGAAGACCCCCAAAATCACATTATGTATTTCCATCTATGGTGTTCCTCTAACTCCATAGTGGACGACTCTGTCTGACTCCGTCTGTTACAGTGGACTCTCACTGGTTCTGCAGCCAAATGGTACATTGAGCAGCCTCATGGGACCCACGCCACCTTTACTTCCCTTGCCTCGACCTTCTTGCAGCTCTTTCAGTTACCTGTCCGCTATGACATGGGAGTTGAGATCCTACTGTCTTATAGACAAACCATGGCCACCCACATCACTGATCACATTCATGAGTGGCGTTGACGCTGAAGCCTGTGAAAAATCAAGTTAGATGACTGTATCTTCCTAGATTGGTTTCTCAAATATCTCCTCCCCATCATTGCTAAGGATGTGGCATCTGAACGACCCCAGTCCGAAGAAGAAGCCATCTTAAAATCCCAGCAGTTTGACCTTATCTATGCCCAATCTGGTTACCTATATACCATTATACCCGACGCTCCTCGCTGTGATTCCTCTCGAAACGACGCGTCGGGGGCATCCCATACCATCGATGGAATCATTGGCCATGTCGGATCACATAACCAAACCTTTTCCATTGCACGTACTAATACTGGCCCAGACCTTTCATGGGCTACATCCCACTCTGGAGCAACCAATTCATATGCTCCCATGGCACATAATCGCCACTCCCATGGACCCTCATGTCCACCTTAATGCTTCAGCCACCCACCCCCTGCTTACGTTCCCCCGGTTACCTCTCACACATATTACCACCAGTAGGTCGCGCATGCTCCTGTTCCTTCCCAAGCCCCACCCGCTTATTATCCACCACAGGAAGCACCTGCAGCAACTCAACCACTGATCACACATACATATCAACAACCACCACAAGGTCTCGCAACTGCACCGCCCCTAGCCCCACCCACTTATTATCCACCGCAACCTGCTCCCGCCCCTACACAACCCCAGAACCCACCTGCTGCCCAAGGGCAAGTGTACGCACAAAAAAATCCGCAGCAGAACCAAAACACACAACGTAACCAACAAGGTCAGCAAAACCATGGAAAAGGACATAACTGTGGAAATAACCCCCCTCCAGACCAAGGCGGCCAGCCACCTAATCCCCCAAACAATAATAACGCTACACCCACCAACCAAAACCCCGACAGGCTGCCAAAGAAAGCCAAAACCCCAACTTATGAACAAACCATCCTTGTTCCTTCTGCGGGGTCTACGACCATTACACACACGCTTGCCCACATTTGGAGCGGGCATGACAACTATGGACCAATGATGCCCACCGCCAAGGACATGCAGCCCCACCAGTACCACCCAACCCCCCACCACCTCAAACTCAACCCTTGGTACTGCAGAATCCTTTACCAACCCAAGGAGTGGTGAACACTCAACCATTGGCTCCCCCTTAAGGAACCACGCCACCCCAATAGCAAGTCACATATGTTGCACCTGCCCACCCCACTTTAGACTCAGGTACCCATCACTTGTTAATGATGTCATCCGCTGATATTAACCTATCATTCCTCCCAGAATAATGCCCCGCCAAACTCCACACTCGCGCTCCAAATCACGATTGTGGGGTCCACAGTCGCGATCTAGGATCGTGACTGTTGAAGCCACGGTCACGATCTCAGATTGCGGTTGTTGAGGCCATAGTCGTGATCTCATACTGCGGTTGTAGGGGCCACAGTCACGACCGCAAATCGCGACTATCGAGGCCACAGTCACGATCTTAGACCACAGCTGTGGGGGCCACCACTGTGATCCGTGATCACGGCCATCGCCTAGGAACCCGTGGTCTACACTCCTCGTGACCATTATCGTCCCCCTGAGGACCCACTACCCGCCCGAATCGGGATAAAATTAAAAGGTACAAGCTCAGTGAAATACCTGCAACTCACGGAAGTAAAATCGACTGACCGGATCGCCCGCAAATGCCAAATCAGCTCTAGCTCACTCCACTCTCCTGTCAAATTAAATCATACAAATGACACATGGCACTATGGGAACACTTACTATTTATAGACAGTTGACCATTTATTGATTCAGCCATTTCGGATCCATCCGGACTCCGTTTCCCAAACCATTTCTACCACTGGAATCAGAGCGATGAGACCCTCATTGTTGTTGAATCCGTTGCTCGATTTTCTCGACCCCTTTTTCGGGAAAAAAATTTAGGTACCCCTCGTCACCTTGATTTACATGCCACATTGGTCATTATCCCTTTTTGACATTCTTTATATCGTTGGATTCATTTTTCCGCGCTCGTGACGATGCTTGAGATCATTTCTCACGCACCACACCGTCTGCTATCACTTTACAAGCATATCCATGAGCCCTCCACTCCATTCATACTGCAATTATTTCGTTATTTTGCCATCATTCATCATCCCGCAAGGAGGCACCACTAGTGTTCCCCCCAACCCTCATTCTTGGTTCTCATTGATGGCCTTTGACTGAACACTCCCTCCTTGCTTGGCCATTCCTTTTGTTCGGTATACTTTTATCCATTTTTTAGGTCGGACAAGTCCTACACGAAAAAATGCACTTAGGGAGTTTTTGTTAAGCTCTTTTCTGAATCCTAAAACAATGAAAAGATCACCGAGAAATATTGCTTCCTTTCATGCTCGTTAAAGTACCTGAAAGGGCATCTATCTGGTATAAGTTTAACCCTTTTCCGGACCTAGTAGACTACTTACGAAAAAGGAATACTCTAGTCACACCGGCTAGAGGAGTTCTTCATTGCATCCTTTTATGTTTTTTTGGGCCTTGGAGACTAACACACGAAAAAGAACCCCCCTGGAGTCTTCTTATTGCTTTTAGACTCTCTAAAATTGAAAGCAACCATGAGCATGCACCATCCTACGCTCGTACAAATCCACACGACGGTACCATTCCATTATTTCAGAGTCTTCTTATCGCTTTCAGACTCCTTAAAATTGAAAGCAATCATGAGCATGAACTGTCATGGGATCATATAAATCCACATGACAGTACCCTTGTGAGCACACTTCTATCCCTTCTTCCAGCTCCTTAAACCATGAAGAAGGCCCCACCAGTGTCTCTCGGCACTATGATCACTCATCTCGATAGCACCCCCAATAAGGTTTCCTTTGTACAGAGAATTTTGCGATATACCACCCTTGGAGTATCTTGTCATCCTACACCCACTTGAGTATCCTTCATTGTAGTCACAATCCCTGGTCCCTTCAAACTATGATCCCCTTCCCTCAATTCAGTTTCATATGCTGCTCGACCATCCTCGTCATCATACTCTGAACAAAGGAAGTTTGAGTCCCCTCACCCAAAGACCCATGTTTCCTAACCCCCCAGTATGTCAGTCACACAGTCCATCTTATCACCTCTTGATTATCCACCTCGTGCTCCTATCAAGGAATCATCATTGCCTTGCTAGATGCAGGTCTCCCTCTGTCGACGACAACCCATCTATTCCAGAGGATAGAACCAGAGGTCCCTGTGCCTTGGACTCATCACCATCTGTGGTGAGTGCCTACGGACCATTTTGAGTGGAGTCCTCAGTGCCTCTCCGAATGGTTGTTTCTCATGTGCTCGACTTCAACACCTTGATTGCACCGTTGAGATTCGTGCAGGGTATACATCCCTTCCATTATTGGTCGAAGACTCTGAACTTCCCACGACTCTAGCACATTGGTGAGTCACTTTGGAACACCCAGTTATATGTTCCCATGGATATCCGGGTTGCATTGGCGACAATATTCGGAAGCCATCCACTCGTATGCTTCCTAGAGTACCCAGTTAAGCTACAGTCCAGTGTACCATTGAGGTTATGACTCTCCATCATTGTCTCCACCCCATTATTGGATATCTTCAGATCCAACAACTCATTAGTTCCTCTGGTACCACACTCATCAATACTATATTAGTTCTTTAGCTTCGGTATGGTTCGACCAGGAGTATGTCCCAGATTTATGTCCCCTCTGGACCCTTATGATGTACATCGCAGTTTTTCATGTATTGTTCAGATCCCCCTTTTGGGATTCATTGTTATTTATATCTCTTGATATGAGCATGGGTATGCCCGCCTCGTCCATATATTCAGATTATTCCTCATTCATTATTGAGGTCATATATTTTTAGTTTTTGCAGTTTGTACGGGACTGCTATTCTAGTCTCTAATCCGTTTCTTCTCTTCTCCACACCCCAGGAAACCATAAAATACCTATGATGTCTATCAGCCATACGATGAGCTTCTGCCATCACACATCAGGGGGCAATCTGTTAACACCCAAAAAATGCTCACCACCTCATCTCCCTCACTACATGACTCATTTGTCTATTTTTCCCACCATCTTTGCCTCCAAAACCTCAAAAGACCATTAATTGGTCACCAAAAGGCCAAAAAACCCCCTTTTCATCCTCCAAATAATTAAATTTCCTCAAAAGATAGCAAAAACCCTCTAAAAGGGCCCCAAATTCCCAAAAATCAAATAAAAGGGAGTAAAAAATATAAAAAAGAGGGAAAAAGGAAGCAAAAACCCTAAAACAACTGACCTAAACCATATGGTGCCAAAAACTATGGGTCAACACTCCACCACTAAAAAACCTATAAATAGGTGATGGAGGTTCCCCATTTCATATCCATAATCTATCCTATCCTCATGCTACCAAAATCACTCGTGAAACCCAATCTCACCATTTGAGCTAGTTTCCCATTTGAGTGCCCCTTTTGGCCCACCATCCAAGCACTTTGGAGAAGGAGAAGGAACCCATTGGAGCACGGAAGCAGCCCTCCTGGACTACGGCAAGAGCTCCACCAACCTCCACATCTGAGGTAAATGTAACTTTGGTCATATCATAATACAAAAGAAAAATTTCCATTATATTGTCATTATCTCTTTATTTCTGTTGATGCACATGTTAGCTTAGATTTTATACTATTTTACTGTTTATTGAACTGCTACTAAGGAGGCCATTCTCCTTAGTAGGTGCTCATTTGCACAAGCTAGGGTGAAAACCCTAGCTACAATTCCAAAACCATCCTGGAAGAAAACCAAAGAGATTTTAGTGCCCTTTTTTGTAAAAAACACTACCCTCGGCTTTGTACGCAGGAAAACATGTATATAGTCACACGTATACGCGGTCAAAGTTTACTTTGACCGCGTACAGGAAGCGCTCCATGCGACCTGTGAAGAAGTAGACTGCGTACAGTGCAGAGTTGGTTTAAAAATTTGCCAAAAATAAAAATTAACCACTGCAAACAAATTAAAAACATTTGAAATTGAAGAGGAGGTTGAGAGTTCCTACCTGAACCAGATGGCTCGTAATTTTGTGGCCCACAGCTCCCGAAATCATCGATTGAAGATCAGAGGTAAAAACTAACCAAATGCACTATGTGGAGTGAAAAGTGAAAACAATGTGGTAAAAAATTTCTTTTTTACTATTTATCAATTTTCAAACCCACTTTTATATATTTTTCTCCATGTTTTGAGCTTTTTGGACTAATTTGTCATCATGGAGTGCCCTTTTGAACAGTTATTTTGGACGAGAGTGGATTTTTGGAACTTTTCGCGCCTTTGGCAGGTATATTCTACACCCGTCATATAGGTTAGGATGTCATTTTTCCTGCATTTTTGCATTTGACCTTATGACCAACTTCATTAACCTTAGGTGCGACCCCGCTTTTTAACTGACATAGAACCTTCATGCTGCTTTAGAAGTGTCGTTATTTAGCGGTAGCGCTTATCCGACCATTGGTGCCCTAGTTAGAGCCTTTTTATGTCTTTTGGTGCCCATTCCGTTGTTTCTCTTTAGGATTGAGAGTCCTTTGTAGTCACGCCATGACATTGCGGTGAAGATTCATACTCTACTTTACCTTATTCTGGAAATCTCCCATGAGGAATCCCCCATTTATGTCGAGTTGTGATTGCATTGCATTATCCTACTTGCCACTTGAACCTTGTGTTGGCTTTCGCTTACTCAATTATTAGCCATGTGCCTGAGCACTTTACCTTTCGAGCCAAGCAAAGGCTTAATTTATCTTTCGCAGCTTGATGACCCTTTACCTTGAGGGAACACCCCCCCGAGTGTCCACATCCTGCACATGCTTCCTTGCATTGATCATAGGTATGTTCCACTGCTTGGAACTAGTTTGCTTACCATTTGACACTCGTTCCCTCACTTTTGTACCATAAGCAATTTTATTCTTTTTCAAGCTTTAGAATATGAAAAGGACAAAAAAATCAAATAACTGAAAAAGCCAGACGGGAAAATATTTACTACCTCTTATTGGCAGATGTCGTGTCGCCTTTGAACATAGCATTCATTTCCACTCCATTCATCATGAGTCAAGACTTTATTAGGACCTTAGGAGCTGTACTCGTTTCTCAGATCTTACTCCACCGACTGGTTTAGCTTCCAGTCATTATGGAGTCTTTGTTGATGCCTCCTGCGTCAAAAAGCATTATTATTATCTAGTACTTGAGTCTATTCTTCCTGAGTCTATCCATCTACTCATGCTCTTTTTTAAAGGAAGTATTGAAACCAGAGTCGGCCACTCCTCATATCTCTTGACTATTGCATGTCGGCCATCCCTTACAGTCCAAGTTCTTCCAAATCTTTCAGTGTGGCTATTAGCTTGTACTGGTTGATGGGGGACTCATTAATGCCCTCCTTCCAACGAGTTACATTCCATCAACTTCAACTCATTTATTCTGGAATTGAGACTTAGAGTCCGTTGAGTACCTTGAGGCTTGCATTCATTAGTGGTAGGTTCTCTCACCATCGACAGATTTGGGAATTCATCAATCTCCCCTGATCGATGGATTCATCATAGTGTTCGACCTCGACACCTCTATTCACACTTGGTGAATGTACTATGTGCCTTGATGCCCATTTTCGTTATTGGTGGATTATCTCGCATCTATTAACAGTATACATCAATGACCGGTAATCAGACGGTGTCACATCAGGTTCGACTTCAACACCTTTATTAACTTGATGGGACTTGCACCGTAGATGATTTGTGTAGAAGACCCCAGACTTCAGTGGCATTCAGTATGCTACTTGTGATCGTGATTGTACTTATGGGATGTTATTCTCATACATTCGTAGTTTGTAGCTTCAATTTGCACCAGTTTTTTCCTTTTCAGCGGGAGACCATATATTACTATATATGGGTCATGGCTATGACCATTCATGACATGTATTCACTATATATTTCCTATTCATGGCCATTGTATTGTACCGACATGTATTTAGAGATATCATTGTATTATGACGAGTGGGCTACTCCTTCCATTTGTGTCTCCATCACTCCACTTCTGAGATTCATAATGTATTTCGGCCATCATAGTACCTTCTCTGAACTCACACATTAGGGGGCATCTATTACAACGTATTTTGCCACCCTGTGAGCATTTATACTCTTTGGCTTCACTCACCTACTTAGAGACTCAAAACCAAACTTGTGGTTCCTATTGAACCCTTTTCCCCCTATTTTTCCTCCTGTACGCGAGCTACTTCACTACACCTCGCGTATATGCATGCTGCTCCACTATAGCCAACGTACATTAATGTTTTGGTAAATAATAGTAAAAACTCTATTTTTCACTTCCAAAAAACAGCCATTGTGACCTTTGGCCCTCCATGCATCTCGAAACGACTCGATTCGACCTTTCACCTAGCATTTGGAGGGTTATATATTGAGCTCTTATGGTGTATGGAAGGAGGAAAAAGAGAGAGCATCGAAACTCTATTGGATTTTTTCCATAACTTGAGTCTACATCCATTGATCCTAGTTGTTGTGAACCTTTTATGTTCGCCTACCAAACTCTTCCATATCTTGTGAAGGACCCTATCCTTTACTCGTGAGTTTTCCATTGCATGGGGATTGAAGTGGTGGAGGTAGAAGTCGAGGGACCTAGTTCTTGGTTCATATGAGTTGTCGACAAGAGGTTGTATCATGTACTTCTTGTTCATATTAATAGAAATAATCATTTTCTCGTCCAATTGATCTTGTGAATGGTTGTTTATTAACATTGGGTTTCATTTGCTTATTATATCATGGACTATGCTATTGTTTATGCTAACATCTTTCATATATTATATGCACTTGCTTGTGTTTATTGTTGAGACTAAGCTGCAGGTTCAAGTGTAGAGATTTAAAAGCATATATGAACCCATAACCCTAGACCTAAATACATATTCAAAATGAAATTTCAACAGGTCTAAACTATAATTTTAACAAATGGATTCCACAGATTTGAGAATATGGTCGAAAATACATACTTAAATGATGGTTCCAATAGATCCAACATTGATCAAACCACAACTCAACCACTTTATATGAAAAGGAATGGCGACACGGTGTTTAATTTAAAAAAAAGAGAGAGGATTTCCCAGACTAACCTATGTAAATAAATTTGAAGCTTGAACCAAGACGCCCAAATCCCAGTCGTTTTGAAGCAAGACGCCCGAAGCAAGGCCCCCAAATACATTCGCATTAGTTTCGAAGCAAGACGACACTCGATTGCGAACGAATATAGTGGAATGCTTGAAAAAACTTGTTATGATTGATTATGCACGCATGATATACCCAAGAATGATTGGTTATGCACGACTAATATGTTAGTTTTTTAGAATTTCAATCTGATCTAGGATCTTAACTGAGAGAATAACATGTACAACATATCATATCTACAACATATCAATCATGGACACAATAATGCAAGCACACACGAGACACAAGGTTTACTTGGGGAAAACCATAAAGGTGAAAAACCCCAATAACTTCCTCAGAGATAGATAGAGCAATGATACAACCCAAGCATAATATATAGACATCTCCTAGCAGCAACTTCTCCTCCTCCACAAGTGCGCACTATCCAAAGAGTGTGATAGAGAATAGAATGATGAAATAGAGTGCCTCCCGCACTATATTTATACTTGACTTGACTTGCCTAATAACCTTTACTAGGTCGGCCTTAACTTAACCACATAACATAATGTTGACTAGGCCGACACCCAATAGGGTGGTCTAATAACCCTTTGACCCACATGGCCAACCCCCAATAGGGTGGTCTAATAACCCTTTGACCCACATGACTTATACAGGCCCGACCCCAACAAGGTGGTCTAATAACCCATCAAGTATAAGTTACGACACTTACAATATAAATGACGACACTTCCTTATAGAGGAATAATACATCTCTATAGGAGTACAATAAATATATAAATAAAATACATTCCGAAGTTACATATACATCAACACTCCCTCTTAACTAGGAAGGTATTTCTTGACACAGATTTGCTAGCACAAGTCTTCCTCTCTGGATCAGTGTCATCGAATCATCATCGTCACTGCTGTTGTTATCTCAATCAATCTCTAAATCTACTCGTCATAGGAAGTTCTACAGAACCAGTCCTTTTTCATACTGGATGTAGTCCCACCACCTGCAGGTCTTCATCATCATTGGCCATACTGTGGAATCCTCGGGACTTATTGCGTGCATCACAAAACCTTAAAAGATTCTCTTAACTAGAAAGAACCCTAAAGAGCATCTAAGGCCTTTTTCATCCTATCCAGATCTCTAGGACTTATTACATGTGACTGTCACAAAACCTTAAAAGAGTGTCCCAGGAATGTTTATGTGCATAACACGACCGGCAAGAATTCTAAAGAGAATCCTAGGAACATTTATGTGCCTAAGCATGACCAACAAAATCTCCAGGACTGATTACATGTGACCTCTGCTACAAACCCTCGAAAGAGCATCCTAGGACTTATTACGGGCACACAGCCCAACCTATCGGATATCCTAGGTCTTACATGTAGCAACCCACCACAAACCCTTGAAAGAGCATCCCAGGACTTATTACGAGCACACAACCCAACCTATCGGATCTCCCAGGTCTTACATGTGGCCCACTATCACAAACCCTCGAAAGAGCATCCCAAGACTTATTACGGGCACACAGCCCAACCTATCGGATCTCCTAGGTCTTACATGTGATACACAGTGCCGGTCGTTTTTCATACTGGATGTGACCTAGGACAAATCTAGGATTTCCTTTGCACAACCTATCCACAACCACAGAGTATCAACTTGATACTCACCATACATCATCCTGATATACACATGATCATCCTGATCATCATCACTGCATCGTCCTAATGCAAGTCATCTGGAGCAACATCCTGAAGCTTGTCATCCATGATCATCCTGATCATACAATGCATCTACTTGATGCATACCAAGTATATACCTGATACATATCACCATACATGATCCACCTGATCATACAATGTATCCACCTGATACATGGATACATGATCCACACAATGTATCCACCTGATATATATCAACATACATGATCTACCTGATCATACACAGTATCCACCTGATACATATACATATACATGGTCCAAGCATCCAACATGATGTATATACAAATACATATAAATGATCCAATTGATCATATCTAGCATCCAACATGATGCATACATACATATACATATGAATGATCCAATTGATCATATCCAACATCCAACATGATGCGTACATACATATACATATAAATGATCCAACTGATCATATCCAGCATCCAACATGATGCATACATACATATACATATGAATGATCCAACTGATAATATCCAACATCCAACTGATGCATATACAGAGCATTAACTAGGGAATCATCCTGATGCTCATTATCCAGCGCTTACATCCACAGCCATGTGAAGGATCCTCCTTCCAACATGCTTGGAATGGCTTCAGCAAATGTGTCCATCGCTTCTTCCTCGAAGTGTCATCAATCTGAAGAACACCAAGCCTCTCTCTGAAGTACTCGAAATTCACTCTCTCTAGCGGCTTCATCAGCACATCTGCAATCTGCTCATCTGTCGCAACATATAGGAGCTTCACTGCTCCTTTCTGCACCCTATCCCTGATATAGTGATATTTGATCTCAATGTGCTTTGACCTGTCATGGAACACCGAGTTCTCAAACAGCTTCACACAACTCTGGTTGTCACAAAAAATACCAGTAGCCTCCAGCTGGAGATCAAATAACTCAGACAGTAGCTTCCGGAGCCATACTGCCTCACAACTAGCCGAATATGCTGCAACATACTCTGCCTCGGCTGTACTCAGTGTTATGCAATACTGCTTCCTGCTAAACCAAGAGATCACACCTGATCCCATACTGAAGCAACACCCAGATGTGCTCTTCCTATCTGCAACACTTCCTACCCGATCTGAATCAACATAACCCTGTAGATTAAACTTTTGATTCGCATCATACTTGATCCCATAATCAATTGTCAGGTACCTCAGAATATGGTTTACAGCAACCAGGTGAACACCTCTCGGATCAGTCAGGAACTGGCTCAATGTGTTCACCGCAAAGCAAATATATTGTCTCGTGTTCATCAGGTACATCAAGGACCCAATCATCTAACGATACATAGTGACATCAACCAGATCAGATGAAGCATCACATAGAAGCTTTAGGTTCGATTCCATAGGTGTGGCCATGGTCTTGCAGTCCATCATCCTGAACCTCTTCAGGATCTCTACTGCATACTTCCCTTGTCCAAGGAAGATTCCATCTGCACTCTGCCACACCTCCATACCTAGAAAATAATGCATCATCCCCAAGTCCTTCATCTCGAACTTGGCAGCAAGCTTCCGCTGCATGTTGGCAATCAATCTATCTTTACCTATAATAAACAGGTCATCCACATACAAAACTAGTATCACTGGATTGCCTTCCTCAACCTTGTAGTAAAGGTTGGAATCTGCTTTACTCTTGGTAAAGCCCAAACTAGATAGAAAGTTGTCTATCCTACCAAACCAAGTTTTACACATATATGACTCCCTGTCATGTGTCTCAGAACTAAGTGGCTACTCCACATACACTTCTTCTTCAACTACACCATTCAAGAAAGCTGTCTTGAAATCCATCTGGTGTATCTTCCACTTCATCACTGCAGCCAGAGCAAGTACTGATCTAATGGAAGTGTATCTGGCTACATGAGCAAAAGTCTCTATGCTACCACCTACAACATGCTTGATCTTGTAGATCCTCTTGGAAGTCACTACAAACTCCCCTTCAGGTCTTGGGACTACCTCCCAAACATCTTCATGATCGACTGGTACTCCTCGATCATGACATTCTTCCCAGATCCTGGGAACTTCAATATCTTCAATATTTTCAATAGATAGCTTTGTTGCTGAACAAATGTTGTAGTCCTTCTTTTGTAGGTGATGGTATACGATCTTTCCTACACAACAAGTTAAATTGCATGATTAGAAAACATCTCATAGTTTTCAGAACAAATTCTTACACATAAAGAAATATGTCATACAATCATGCAATTATCTTAGCCAATGCTTCAATACAACATTTATCCATATCCCGTAACTTTCTATATGCCTTCCAATCTCTACCAGAACATTATTAAGAGTGTGCACAACTCCCAACATGTCAGCAAGGAGGTTTCATTCTAGATAAGTAGCAATGGAATGTTGTACAGTGCCATAGGCCACTTACCCATGTATATTAGTAGTATAATGTTCATCAATGCAACTATTCTAATATGCATAATACACAACCTAATTCCAGGAACATGAGAATATACATTATTGAATAATATTATTTAAACAATAAAATATGCAAGGAATGATAATTCAAATACTTATCTTTGTTTCCTTGCAGGAAAAATTGGAGTGTGCTCCCTCTTGATCTTTGCTTCTTTGCAGGAACAACTGGAGTGTGCTCCCTCTTGATCTTTGCTTCCTGGATTACCTGTCCTTGAACTTATATCCATCCTTAATCACTATGCATGCTTATTAGTATCATCATTGTGTTATCCTCGAGGTCTCATATATAATCACACATTCATTAGTATAATATTAATACTATCACAATAATCTTAAACATGTATAGTCATGATCATTTCAAACATAGATACTAAACATTAGTATTCAAGGTTTTAGGGAAGTCTTCTTTTACTCATGCATATTCTTATTTGATCATAGGACTCTTTTGGTTAGTTAAATCATCAATCAAGATAAGAGACATAATATGCATAAACCCTTGATTACTTACTTTTTTAACTTTATGAATAAACATAACCAATCATACCAAGTATACTTATATAAGGGATCCTAACACAAGGTAGGATTCTAACTTGATATAGGAAAAACATACCTGGATTGGTATGTTAGCTAGTTATGTCTAACATACCCACATGATGTCTTCTTGTTCTCTTCAATGACTTGTGCTAGTAACCTACATATCTCATAGGTTAACCATTATAGAACCAAGTTATACATACATTTTAAATAGATCTTTTAAGTGATCCATGACAATGGATGAATCTTTGTCCTCATGTCATCATGATCATATGTTCTTAAACTAGAACATGATTTGTCTTTCTTGGTGTACCTTTCATGTTAACAGACAACATAAAACTCATACAACACCATAATGCATTAGTACAATCATAAGTGTCAACACCCTAATCAATGAATATCTTCTATCATGCATTCATAATTTTATTAAGGTGATATGACAAGTCTAAATTTAATCAAGATTGTACTAACTGTAATAACATGAAGACAAACATACCATAAACTTAATCATGAACAAATCTCGAAACATACTTGGATAAGTCATACCTGTCGAGATTGCTTGTAATCTTCTTATGTAAGGCCTTAGCCTCATCTCCCTCTGAAACAGGAAATTCTTCACTTATGCAGGTGACCAATCCATTCTCTTCTAGGATTAACCCAATCCACTTGATTTGTAGGAACTGGATCTGGAGCTTTGAAACTTTCGGATTCACTAGACATGACCCTGAACTAGGGTTTGATAAAGCCCACCCTTCTTCCCAATCAAAAGGTTCGATCCAAAGCTCTAAGGTTCTAATTTTCCAAGGATCTTCCAGCCGTGGTCACAAATTTTAAAAATTCCCATTTTTGTAGAAGCCCTAATTTTCACTTTTTCGATCAAAGTCCCGAACTAGGGTCTGATCAAGCCCAGCCTTCTTCCCAACCAAAAATTCTAATCTTGGTCTCTAAATTTTGATTTTGATGAGTAGCATTCGGCCGTAGTCTTCGATTACAAAAATTCCAACTTTCTCCGAAACCCTAAATTCCTGAAACCATGAATGAAGGTGCTCAAAAATAATTTTGTTTTGGAAGAAATATGTACCTGATTGTTTCTGGTGTAACTCTGAACTTTTCGATCCACATGGTCTGAAATGTTTTTTTGTGATAGCTAGACCTGTCATCTTTTCAACCCCATAGGTCTGACCTCAAATGGATTCTCTGAGGGATATTTATGCCAAGTGTCGCAACGTGACCTGTTTATGGGATAAAACAGGAGAGTGAACTTGTACGACGTGCCACGTGTCACTAGTTCAGTTTCGACCTCTGAAAACGTTACCTGAGAAAGTACAATCCGTGCACTACCTGTCACTTTTTACGAAATTTCATTTGGAGCTTCCTTGCCAAAGTTATGACATTTTTTCCAAGGTCACTTGTTTATGACTGAGATCTAGAAGAGGTAGAAACCCTATATTGTACACATTATAAATCACAAAGTACAACGAATTAGAGGTTGTCCTTTGGACACAAAGTACATGGGGATCTTATCCTCTCCCTGTACAATTTTTAGACTCTGAAACCTCGCCAAAATTTATTTATAGCAAAAGTGCTACGATGACTGTTTTTTGCTATATCAAGCCCTAGCTTCGCAAGTGCAACAAGTGTCATACATGCCATACCATGCCTTCTTTCAAGCTAGCTTTGATACCATGTTAGTTTTTCAGAATTTCAATCTGATCTAGGATCTTAACTGAGAGAATAACATGTACAACATATCATATCTACAACATATCAATCATGGACACAATAATGCAAGCACACAAGAGACACAAGGTTTACTTGGGGAAAACCATAAAGGTGAAAAACCCCAATAACTTCCTCAGAGATAGATAGAGCAATGATACAACCCAAGCATAAGAGATAGACATCTCCTAGAAACAGCTTCTCCTCCTCCACAAGTGCGCCACTCTCCAAAGAGTGTGAGAGAGAATAGAATGATGAAATAGAGTGCTTCCCGCACTCTATTTATACTTGACTTGACTTGCCTAATAACCTTTACTAGGTCGGCCTTAACTTAACCACATAGCATAATGTTGACTGGGTCGACACCCAATAGGGTGGTCTAATAACCCTTTGACCCACATGGCCGACCCCCAATAGGGTGGTCTAATAAACCTTCGACCCACATGACTTATACAGGGCCGACCCCAACAAGGTGGTCTAATAACCCATCAAGTATAAGTTATGACACTTACAATATAAATGACGACACTTCCTTATAGAGGAATAATACATCTCTATAGGAGTACAATAAATATATAAATGAAATACATTCTGAAGTTACATATACATCAACATGATATACCAAGAAAGCAGAGGGAGCCGTTAAAGCGGACGACAACGCGGCCATAATTACAAGCATTCAAGCAGATAAACTGCATAATGAACTGCCATGATGCACACACGTGGCATAACTGCATGACGAATTGCTTGACGCCATACACCGGGAAATCCGATAACCAATAGTTCCGTCGATTCAGCTTGTTAACCCCACACAATCCCATAACAAACCATAACCATAACCACGCGTCCTATACTCGGGCTGAGGAGGGAACATCAACGGACGCGTAAGTGGTATACTCGGACTGAGGATCCTACTAAACTATTAATTAACTACTAATACAATACGACAACCATAGAAGGAATCTCCACCGCACAGGTGTAAGCATCTACTTGATCTTGATGATCGGCTCTATTAAGTCCAATCCAAAAAAATGTAAGATATAAACCCCTATCGGCGTAATTTTTTTTAAAAAAAGTTAAAATAAATAAACAAAAAATTAACTATATAAAAACGTAATACATTGAAAAAATTATTTTTAGTAAAAAAACTAAATGTCCAAGGATATAAAAATTATTATTATTACAATTATAATTTTACAAGCACACAAGAGACACAAGGTTTACTTGGGGAAAACCATAAAGGTGAAAAACCCCAATAACTTCCTCAGAGATAGATAGAGCAATGATACAACCCAAGCATAAGAGATAGACATCTCCTAGAAACAGCTTCTCCTCCTCCACAAGTGCGCCACTCTCCAAAGAGTGTGAGAGAGAATAGAATGATGAAATAGAGTGCTTCCCGCACTCTATTTATACTTGACTTGACTTGCCTAATAACCTTTACTAGGTCGGCCTTAACTTAACCACATAGCATAATGTTGACTGGGTCGACACCCAATAGGGTGGTCTAATAACCCTTTGACCCACATGGCCGACCCCCAATAGGGTGGTCTAATAAACCTTCGACCCACATGACTTATACAGGGCCGACCCCAACAAGGTGGTCTAATAACCCATCAAGTATAAGTTATGACACTTACAATATAAATGACGACACTTCCTTATAGAGGAATAATACATCTCTATAGGAGTACAATAAATATATAAATGAAATACATTCTGAAGTTACATATACATCAACATGATATACCAAGAAAGCAGAGGGAGCCGTTAAAGCGGACGACAACGCGGCCATAATTACAAGCATTCAAGCAGATAAACTGCATAATGAACTGCCATGATGCACACACGTGGCATAACTGCATGACGAATTGCTTGACGCCATACACCGGGAAATCCGATAACCAATAGTTCCGTCGATTCAGCTTGTTAACCCCACACAATCCCATAACAAACCATAACCATAACCACGCGTCCTATACTCGGGCTGAGGAGGGAACATCAACGGACGCGTAAGTGGTATACTCGGACTGAGGATCCTACTAAACTATTAATTAACTACTAATACAATACGACAACCATAGAAGGAATCTCCACCGCACAGGTGTAAGCATCTACTTGATCTTGATGATCGGCTCTATTAAGTCCAATCCAAAAAAATGTAAGATATAAACCCCTATCGGCGTAATTTTTTTTAAAAAAAGTTAAAATAAATAAACAAAAAATTAACTATATAAAAACGTAATACATTGAAAAAATTATTTTTAGTAAAAAAACTAAATGTCCAAGGATATAAAAATTATTATTATTACAATTATACTTTTATTATTATTATTAAAAAATTAATTAAATATTAATGATTATTGTAATTAGAATTTTATTATTATTAATAAATTTATTAAATATTAAATAAATAGTGTATTATTAATATGATAATTATATCCTAAGTAGAATCAGCACAAACATCGTCCCTCTCACACTTGAAAAAACAAAAGGATAAATCTTCATTCATATCCCACATAACATGATTACAATCTGACTCGCCATGTAAAAGATGACACTTGCATTGAACTATATTTATCCTCATGCGTGCACAAAAATATTTGGATATGTTGATGTTCAAGTTAAAAATTTGAAATAGAATGTATGGTGATAAAAAATAAAATATTATGTACATTTCTGTCGTGGAACTTTGGAATACTGTGTTCAAAACCTTGTTTTTAAGTACCAAATGTTTAACGTAAAGGTTCCAAAAAGTGTACACTAAATGTTTAACGTAAAACCTTGTTGTTTTTAAGTACCAAATGTTTAACGTAAAGGTTCCAAAAAGTGTGCGTAGTACGTGTACACAGCTGTTATTAATTATCAGAATTGAAATATTTCGTCGGTGGCTAGTATCTTCTGGGAGAATGCCATCCAGCTTTACTGCATTTAGTCGTTTTATTAAATGTTCTACAAATTAGGTTTTCGGAAGCTTTGAAATCGATTAAACAACTTATAATATATATTGTTATTATTATTAATGATCAGAATCCAAACTTTTGTATCTTCCGGGGAATCTTAGCCAGCTTTATCGCATTTAGTCATTTGATGTTGTAGCTTTTTGGTTGTTTTTCAGTTGTACATTAAATTCCGTAGCAACAGATTTAGTAGATTTTTTATTTTTGTTTTATTCCGGTTGTACATTAAATTCGGTACAAATAGAGTTACTAGGTTTGCAAGTCTTTTTCACATTTGATAGAGGAGCCGGCGCGAGCACATGGGCTCAAGCGCCTTAAGAACATAGATCTGGGGTCGAACCGGGGTTGGGATGGTCACAGCCGACAGCCCCATCCACCCCGCCTACAACAGGAGCCCCTTATTGCTAATGGACCAACTTATATTGTATTTATTGCTAATGCCATATTTACGAAAAAGTTGATGAACCAACTTATATTGCTTTTATTGCTAATGCCATCTTTACTAAAATGTTGTTTGCGTATTTATGTCTTTGTTGGAAGCCATGGATATGTTGATATTCATGGTAATTCTCAACATTAAAAGGGCCAAATTAGGTTTGAATATTGAAGTATGGGTTTCATCAACTACCGTGGTTGAGATCATGTGAAGCAGGCTCATATCGTGGGATCTCTATACAATCACAAGGGATGAAATTATGTGAAGCATACTACATTCTTACTATGAATTATTGAAGTACAATGGGAAGGTTAAAGTGGTTTAGTAGGTTATAGTATAATTGTGACCATTCATGTAAGGTTAGATTTTGGAAATTTACAGTGACATTCTATGTAAGTAAGGTTAGATTATGGAAGTTTAAGTTTTTCTTTCTCATTCATTTTGGTTTGTGATGGTTTTGTGTCCAAATGATTTGGTTATGGTTTTACGTTATTGCGTCGAGAGGTGCTCTACAACCCATTATGTGGGAGATGTGGTGATGTGATGTAACGTGACATAAAAAACCAATTTAGATCCATCTAAACTCTAGATCTACCATGCACTGAGAGGGATCGAATACCCAGAGGTGAAAACCTTTTTTATTGTCTATCTTTTCTTGGATAGGTTTGCACCTCAAGGTATTTGATCCCTATTGATACATGGTCGATCCAGAGTTTAGATGGATATAAGCTGGTATTTTTAGTCCTTATTTTACTAATTTCTTTTGTTAAGACCTTCTGACATGTTATTTTATGGCTTTGTTGTCTCTATGGCTATCTTGTTTTGCTCAAGACTTTTTGGAATCTTACTTTATGGCTTTGTTGTCTCTATGGCATCTTGTTTCTACCTCTATTTTAGGAAAGTGTGAAAGGAGTGGCCGGGTGTGAAAGGAGTGGTGGCGAGCTTGATATGATAACAAATTTTAGTTATGAGTTTATTATTGAATTGTGTCTCATGTAGTTGGGTACAAATGAATTTAGATGTAACATTGAGAGCTAGGATTCTTTCTTTTTTGTTTCATCATTTATTTTTCATACCTATTGGAACACTCAATATCCATGTAAATTCTCTTAGAAATGGTTCTTGCATGTTGTGTGGTTGTCACAAGGGTTGTGACTTCAAGTTGCCCTTTTGTTCAGGTTTAGTATGTGCTTCATAATGATTTAGTAAGATTGTGTTGTTGCTAAGAGAAGCATGAGATTTATTGTGCTCTTCTTAGCAACAACACAAAAGATTACTAAATCATTACAAAGCACGTACTAAACTTACATCAGATAACAATGTCGTCATAATTCATGTCAGAACCACACAACAAGCAAGTGTTGCTTCTAAAACTCTCCCATAGGTAGTACTTGTTGTGAATCTGTCACCTCATACAGTTCATGATGTGCTCTCATGAGATATTTTTTCATATATGTCGAGGAATACTCCGCCATAAATGATATACACTAGAATAGTCACAATCATCAAATCAATTCATATAGAGCTCATAAAAAACAATATTATTCAAGGTTACATGTTCCATCATAATACACAGCCTCACCAACATGCTTGCTTATTGTCTCCAACATGTAAAGCCCAATCACTTTAAAACTTACATAAATGAAATCAATAACAAATAAACCCTTTCATGAAAGACTTATACATTTGACGATAACAACCAACTTATTTTTCCTTCAAAACATTAAAAGTAGTGTGAGAGACATACCTAACATATACAAGGAAACTGCCTTACAATCTTTATTAAGGATGGAACCATTGAGCTCCAACCACATGCTCCCTTCAAGAACAACCAACTTGGCAACAATATGTAATGAACAACTATCCTCCAACCCTTTAGTCAATACTATTGAGAGTTCCTAAGCCACTCAATCAATAAACTATGCTAGGGTCAAATAACCCCTTAAGGGTCAAGATACTCTGAGCTAAAAATACCCCCTTCACTACCTCCTAAACCTCTCTTAAATAGTTATTCGTCGTATGCATCAATGCAAAAATCCCCATGTAGAGGGTCCACTTTCCATCGAATAATTAATTCTTTTTTTAATCAAACAATGTTTATTTTTTGTATTTAGCTTTTCTCTTTATTGGTAATTTTTCTTTTTTTTACTTTTTATTTATAATAAAATAGTTAAAAATTTATTATTATCCTTATTATTAATATTATTGATTACCATTATTATCATCCTCGTTATTATTTATAATTGGTATTACTTTCAAGACCACTTATTTATTTTCATCACCAAAGTATAGGATTAATTCAAAATATGGGGTATTACACAACAACAAGTATACCATCATGCCTCATTGAACTTACAAACACACCCTACGAGATCAATAATTCAAGGGTTATGCATACCATGTTGAATCTTAAAACCATATACCCTTTAGATGATGAAACAACAATTCATAGTTGTTCCAAACATGAAGTTACATAAGTACAAGAAATATAGTCATCTCAATGTTTCATGGTTGTACTTTTCTCAAGACAAGCTCCATGCAAATTATCTTTTGCAACACCAAGCATCCAATGAGTTTTCTATATGCATATTTGCAAATCCTTGTTTCTACCATTGCATGATTGCATCATTGTACAATATTTCCTCAACAATATCTATCTTTAGCCAATCGATAAGTCCTTCTACCTAATAATCACAAACGTTATCTCTCCATTCCATATTTAGCCACAATGATATCTCTCTCATATATTACAATCTTGCAACCAACTTATCACAACTGTGAGCAATCAATATGTATTGAACAAGCAAAATAACTATAGGACCATCATGGGAGTGACTCCCAACATGTTACTCCACAAGTTGTCTTCCATTGTTGCAACCATGATCTCCAATTCATGCTCTTATTGCAACTTGAAAACACACACCATGAGAACAAGCACCATGGTACATGTATCATGCCACAACCTTCTCTACAACAACTCACAACTTTCCTCTCAATAGTTGTTCACATGCATTTTGATTTCAACTAGACTAATTTTTTCTTGAATACGGTGGGATAGGACCCTTCTAGGTATGGGAACATGACCGTTAGGACCTCTTACTTTCCCTTCCTCTGATGTCTTGTCAGATTTATTAACTTCTAATACTTTTACCTCCCTTATGGGATTATTTTAATGCTCTCAATTTTCTTCATTTTACCCCCATGGGGGAGTGTTGGTGATTATCCAATCTGTGCCTCTTGGAAGGAAACTTTATGTTCTCTAGAGAGAGACCTATAGTCCTTCTGGACCAATGGAGAGGTTGGTTATCCACCTTGACTCAAATAGTATAAATACAAATAATTCCTACAAATAAATGTTCAATACAACCACACTTAACTAAAAAAATTCTTTAAGTTCCAACAAGTAAAACCACTCTTCCAAAGACAAGCCCAGGGTCCTCAACTCCCTATAGAGAAATTAGTGAAGAGTTGAAAAGTATCTTCCAAAGGTCAAACTAGGATGGTAAGGACCCAAGTCAAACCAACAAAGGTGAGGGAGGTTATGTGTTTGTATTAGGTACCATAACCACTTCCCACTTTCAATCATCCGGGAGGAACCTAGGATAAACAATTATGGATACCACTTCACAAATGACAGTTGGACAGAAAAATCGTGGCTCAGGTGTCTGCAAATGGGTATGGAATGTAGGACCAAGTCCCAGACTCAAAATTTATTAAAAAGTGCTATCACCCCAATAAATTTCCGCTTCACTTAGATCCCCTTAACTTGCATATCCCACCAAGCAAGAAATGAGGGAATAATCTCAATTTCCTACTTAGCTTGACCTTGTGCTTGCCGCACATGTGAGGCATTCTTTCCCAACAAGTGTCTACTACTACTGATGGATTTCACACTCATTTAGTTAGACCCTAGTTTTGTTTTAGTGTCCTTGAAGAATTGGCTCTCTAGGCCTACAACTAAGGCCCTCAAACTTAAACCGTTGTTGGTTTTCTAACAAAGAAAAACAAGTCCAGTTATTTTCAATTATGTTGTTTTTAAAGGTTTTTGTTACTCAAATGGATGAAAAAGTGAGAAAATGATGATGTTTCCAAATGAAAAAGATGTGAAAAAAATACTTGTAAATGGAAATAATTACTTTAAACTTTGAGAGAAATGCTTGAACATCACAACTTATGAAAAGTACAAGAACCAAGAAAGAACTTTCAAGTCTAAAAGAGAAGCATTATTTTGAGAAAACTCTTATAACCAAAGCAAGCAATTCTTTATGATTTTCATAAGAGCATTCTAATGAGATCTCTATAATATTTCACTAAAAAAAAAACAAATGACAAGATCCTATTCAACCAATGTGGAATGATTAGGACATTAAGAACATTTAACCAACATTCACAGATTTCATTCTTCTATGAAAAAAGGGTATCCAATTCAATTCCAATGAACAAATTGTCTAATCAACATACAATATCAAACTCACTCCTTCCTTTTGTCTTTAGGAAACAAGAAACAAGCATTCAACAACATTTTGGAGGCAATATGAAACCACCACCTAGTACCTACAAGGCAGAAAATATGTGGAAAAGAGAACCTACAAACAATGTTTCCTTATTTCCCATTATATTCAAACACTCCCAAATGCATCAAAACACCTAAGAGATTCCTACATGAATTGTAAGAAATTATGATCTCATGTGAATGAAAATCAAAAGAACAAATCAACTAGATTGTTGATCATATGTTTTTAATATGAATCAAACTTTTAATCAAGAAACAAAACTAAAAGAGGATGCTCAAAAAATACTAAATGATTGGAACCAATAAGAATATTCAAATAGTTTATACCACTCTCATTATTCTTTGAAAAAATGTATCCAATTTGAATCCAATGAACAATCACCCTACGATGTCAAATCACTCTGTCCTTTATTTGCCAACACTCCCATATGCATAAAAACACCTAAGATATTTCAACATTAACTTGTGAGGAATTATGATTTCATGTGGTTAAAAATAAAATGAACAAATCCACAATATGTTTGAACCAAAAACATATCGTATAATATATCAATACAAATATTAGAAAATTTCCTATCTCATGGATTTTTTATAGGGGAAATCTTAGCTCTCTATCAAAAGATACCAACCCAACAATTTGTGTAGCCATAAAGAAAAAATATAAAAACAAATGATGTTAAATCAACTATAACTCTACTTTTTAGACTCCATTTTGGATGATTTGTTTTTTGAATTGGGTTATTTTCAAGAGGAACTCAAATTTTTATCTGGTTCCTTTAAATTATGCACAGAAAGTGTTAGAATTTGATTTGAAATCCATGACCCCTTTTTTTCTCTTTTTAATGAAAACAAATTTAGAATCCAAAATAATATTTTTTATAGGAAATCAAGCAAAGGAAAGATGGTAAGGACTCTCAAGTACCTTATATCTAGCTAGAAAAAAAGGAAAAATAAACCTTAATGAAAAAAATTCAAGGTGTTTTTCCCCATTGGATTCACTAGTTCTATCATTAGGACTAACTATCACATAGAAAGGGAGAGATAACTAACCACTTCCCTTTAGGATTACATACTCATATCTATGCAATCAACCAATGAATCAGAAAGGAGACAAACAATAAAAGAGGAAGGAGAAATAAGTACCCCGATTACGTTGATTGTTCTATATATTTATCCCACTCCTGAGATCTGATGTAGATCCCATCAATCATATATGTAACTTGCACAAGAAATTAATACATTTATCATATCCTATGGATAGAACAACATAGATCAAAACACAAATCAAGTTGATCATGAAAAGTAATCCTAATTAGCCTACCAAGAAGACTAATTATGCTTTTAACTAATTAATATCTAATAAATAAAGAAATGAACATAGAATTGGGTATGGGGGGAGGGCAGGGGAAGAGGATACATCTCTATTAATAACTGGAAAGTAATGATTACACATTACCTAGTATTGTCACAAGCACCTTTTGAAACCATGGAATGGATCCCTCATCACTTGAGCCACTGATGCCTCACCTTCCCTACCTTCAATACTCACCTTCAATAATGTGGAGAGATCAATTATGGATATGAAATTCTACACTCAATAGAGAAAAAAATTACGAAATATTCACCTTGAATCACGTGGAGAGATCAACTATGGATATGAAATTCTCCACTCAACAGAGAACAAAATTATGAAATGAGCTTTTTGAGGGAATAAAAAACATAAAAACTCAAGATATCAAGAACATTTTTTCTAACATTAGGATACTAAAAAATGACTCTCCTATCCCCTTACTTTGGCCTCTTCTTATAGTAATTTAGAAGAGGTTTAAGATAGGCTTCATGGCATATGAATCAGGTGGATACAAGTCATAGATAAGCTTGATTGTATGAGAACTAAGCAATTACAAGTCATGAACAAGCTCCATGCTCAATTATGTGCATTTTCCAACTCGCTACGAACTTTATCCTCAATTATGAAATAATTCTAATTTCATAATTTTCTTAATTATGGAATGATTATTATTTTATGATTATAAAATAATCATTGCCTTGTGGAATAATTATGAAATTTTTACTTGATTATGTCATTCCAACTTCATAACATCTAATAACATCTTTATAGGTCCTATGGTGGCAAATATAAGAATAACACCAGCCTGTGTTGGATCATTAAAAGGGAGTTGGAATATCTTAAGGGATTTCATGTAGACAAGTAGATCCCATTCCTAGCATTGTTTAGGCTGAGAGGGAAGAGTGACGATTGATTGGGATAGATGTAGAGGGGGGATTTTTGGCACCATTGGGTTTTATGGATTATGGGCCATGTAGGAGGACTTATAGCTGGACCCTAGGATATTCACCCTTGTCAATGTTAAAATTTTTAGTATTAAATCACAATACTATAGGATCTTTGCTGAGAGAATAACATCTACAGTATATCAATGCATGACAATCATAATATGACAAGCATCACAAGCATCACAAGAATCAAAAGCATAGAGACAAGAGACACAAAGTTTCCGTGGGGAAAACCCTAAGGTGAAAAACACCACAACTTCCTCAGAGATAGAGAGAGCAATGGCTCAACCAAAATACAACCAAATAACACTGAGATAGTCTCCTAGCAGATGATCCTCCTCCTCCTCACTAGTGCGCCACTTTTCAGAGAGAGAGATAGTTACTTTTCCGAGTGAGTAAAATAGAGATCTCCTATCTCTATTTATACTCACCTTTTTTCCCAGTGACCTACTGGGGCCGACTTGTCTACTTTGATACACCCACATTATAATATATATTAATTAGGGCCGACCCCATAAGGTGGTCTAATAACCCATCGGCAAGTACACACACTTGCGACACTTGTCAATCCACATGACGACACTTCCTTATAGAGTAATAACACATCTCTTATAAGGGTACAATAAATATATATATAATATACATATGAAATACATTCCGAAGTTACATATACATCAACACTCCCTCTTAACTAGGAAGGTATTTCTCGACACAGATCTGCTAGACAAGTCTTCTTCTCTGGATCATCGTCATCGATGCATCGTCATCATCATCGTCACTGCTGCTACTATCTCAACCAATCTCTGACTCTACTCGTCATAGGAAGTTCTACAGAGCCAGTCCTTTTTCATACTGGATGTAGGCCCACCACCTGCAGGTCTTCATCATCACTGGCCATACTGTGGAATCCTCAGGACTTATTACGTGCGTCACAAAACCTCGAAAGAGCATCCCAGGCTGTTACGAGCACACAGCTCTACCTATAGGATCTCCCAGGGCACCGAATTACATGTGACCTCACCACAAAACCTCGCAAGAGCATCCCAGGCTGTTACGAGCACACAGCTCTACCTATAGGATCTCCCAGGGCAATGAATTACATGTGGTCATGGCAAAACCTCGCAAGAGCATCCCAGGAATGATTACGGGCACACAGCCCAACCTATCGGATCTCCCAGGGAAACGAATTACATGCCATAGGACAAAACCTCGAAAGAGCATCTGCCAGATATCCCAGGGAACTGAATTACATGCCATAGGCAAAACCTCGAAAGACTATCTGCAGATCTCCCAGGGCACCGAATTACATGTCCTCCCAGAGCAAAACCTTGAAAGAGCATTTGCCAGATGTCCCAGGGCACCGAATTACATGCCATAGGCAAGACCTCGAAATACCATCTGCAAATCTCCCAGGGCACCGGATTACATGCTCATCTGCACAACCTGATCCATGGCCACAGAGTATCAACCTGATACTCACCATACATCATCCTGATGTATCCATGATCATCCTGATCATCATCACTGCAACGTCCTGCTGCATGTCATTTGGAGAAACATCCTGAAGCTCGTCATCTATGATCATCCTGATCATCACTGCAACATCCTGCTGCATGTCATCTGGAGCAACATCCTGAAGCTCGTCATCTATGATCATCCTGATCATCACTGCAACATCCTGCTGCATGATCCACCTGATCATCAATGCATCTACCTGATGCATACCAAGTATCTACCTGATATATATCATCATACATGATCCTCCTGATCATCAATGTATCCACCTGATACAAATGCATGATACATATCATCATACATGATCCTCCTGATCATCAATGCATCTACCTGATGCATACCAAGTATCTACTTGATACATATCATCATACATGATCCTCCTGATCATCAATGTATCCACCTGATACATATACAGATACATGGTCCAAGCATCCAACATGATGCATATACAAAATACGTACACATGATCCAACTGATCATATCCAGCATCCAACATGATGCATACATACATAAATGATCCAACTGATCATATCCAGCATCCAACATGATGCGTACATACATACATAAAAATGATCCAACTGATCATATCCAGCATCCAACATGATGCGTACATACATACATAAAAATGATCCAACTGATCATATCCAACATCCAACATGATAAAAATGATCCAACTGATCATATCAAGCAGAAACCAGAACATCATCTTGATGCTCATCATCCAGCGCTTACATCCACAGCCATGTGAAGGATCCTCCTTCCAACATGCTTGGAATGGCTTCAGCAAATGTGTCCATCACTTCTTCCTCGAAGTGTCCTCGATCTGAAGAACGCCAAGCCTCTCTCTGAAGTAATCGAACTTCACTCTGGCTAGTGGCTTCGTCAGCACATCTGCAATCTGCTCGTCCGTCGCAACATACAGGAGCTTCACAGCTCCTCTCTGTACCATATCCCTGATATAGTGATATTTGATCTCTATGTGTTTCGACCTGTCATGAAACACTGGGTTCTCGAACAACTTCACACAACTTTGGTTATCACAGAAGATACCAGTAGCCTCCAACGGAAGATCAAATAACTCAGACAGTAGCTTCCGTAGCCATACTGCCTCGCAACTAGCTGAGCAGGCTGCAACATATTCTGCCTCAGCTGTACTCAGTGCTATGCAGGACTGCTTCCTGCTAAACCAAGAGATCACACCTGATCCCATACTGAAGCAACACCCAGATGTGCTCTTACTATCTGCAGCACTGCCAGCCCAATTTGAATCAACATAACCCTGTAGGTTAAACTTTTGATTTGCTTCATACTTGAGCCCATAATCCACTGTACCCTTCAGGTACCTCAGAACATGCTTTATAGCAACCAGGTGAACACTCCTCAGATCCGTCAGGAACTGGCTCAATGTGTTCACAACAAAGCAAATGTCTGGTCTCGTGTTCGTCAGGTACATCAAGGACCCAATCATCTGACGATACATAGTGATATCAACCGGCTTAGATGAAGCATCACATAGAAGATTCAGATTCGATGCCATAGGTGTGGCCATGGCCTTGCAATCCATCATCCCAAATCTCTTCAGGATATCTACTGTGTACTTCCCTTGACCAAGGAAGATCCCCCCTGCACTCTGCCACACCTCCATACCTAGGAAATAGTGCATCATTCCCAAATCTTTCATGTCGAATTCAGCTGCAAGCTTCCTTTTAGTATCTGCAATCAGTCTGTCACCTCCTGTCACAAATAGGTCATCCACATACAGTAGTAGAATCACAGGATTCCCTTCCTCAACCTTGTAGTAAAGGTTGGAATCCGCTTTACTCTTGGTAAAGCCCAAACTAGATAGGAAACTGTCCATCCTACCATACCAGGTTCTAAGAGCTTGCTTCAAGCCATACAAGGCTTTCTTCAATCTGCATACATATGACTCCCTGTCAGGTCTTGGGACTGCATCCCAAACATCTTCTTCATGATCTACGGATCATGGCATTCCATTTCTTCATCCCAGATCCTGGGAACTTCAATATCTTCAATAGATATCTTTCTTGCTGGAACAAATGTTGTAGTCCTTTTGTAGGTGAAGATATACGGTCTTTCCTACAAAACAAGTTAAATTGCATGATTAGAAACATCTCATAATTTTCAGAACAAATTCTTTACACATAAAGAAATATGTCATGCATTCATGCAGTTATCTTAGCCAATGCTTCAATACAACATTTATCCATGTTCCACAAATTTCTAGATGCCTTCCAGTCTCTACCAGAACATTGTTAAGAGTTTGCACTACTCCCAACATGTCAGCAAAGAGGTTTCATTCTAGATAAGTAGCACTGGAATGTTGTACAGTGCCATAAGCCACTTACCCATCACATGCATATTAGTAATATACTGTTCATTAATGCAATCATTCAAATATGCACAATACATCTCCTAAGTCTAGGAACATAAGCATAATATTATTAAACAAACAAAATAGGCAAGAAATGATAATTGAAATACTTATCTTTGTTTGTTTGTTTGGGTGGACTCCCTCTGAATCTTTGCTTCCTGGTAGGAGCTGCTGAAGTAGCTTCTTCTACACCTCTCTGTTGTGGAATGTAGGAAGATGGTCAACTCCCTCTGAAGATCTGCATCCTTGCAGGAGCTGCTGGAGTGTGCTCCCTTTTGATCTTTGCTTTCTGGATTACCTGTCCTTATATTCATCTTTGCTGACATCAATATTCTTGAATCTTGGAATGTATATTCTGTAAGCCTTCGAGCTTTCACTATAACCCACAAAAATGCCCTTCTTTCCTGAAGGATCTAGTTTAGTCCTCTTCTCTTTTGGGACATGAGTATATACT
This sequence comes from Larix kaempferi, assembly GCA_027924585.1. Lineage (NCBI taxonomy): Eukaryota > Viridiplantae > Streptophyta > Pinopsida > Pinales > Pinaceae > Larix > Larix kaempferi. The sequence goes on from BSBM01000073.1 coordinate 43,570,138, forward strand.
GGACAACCAAATATTCTGAGATGGCTGACTTCAGGTTTCTTACCAGAAAAGACCTCTTCTGGTGTCTTGTTGTCCAATATCTTGTGGGGTGTTCTGTTCTGCACATATACAGCTGTTCTAGCTGCTTCTGCCCATAGATGCATAGGAAGATCTTGGTCATGCAACATTGCCCTTGTTGCTTCCATGATAGTTCTATTCTTCCTTTCTGCAACTCCATTCTGTTGAGGATTATAAGGAGCAGTCAACTCCCTCTTAATCCCTGAATCACTGCAAAGCTTCTTGAAGTCATTTGAGGTGAATTCTCCAACATTGTCGGATCTGAATGTTTTGATCTTCTTGTCAGTTTGATTCTCCATCAAGGTTTTGAATTCCTTGAATTTATCAAGCACCTCATCTTTGCCTTTCAAGAAGTATACCCAAGTCTTCCTGGAGAAGTCATCAATAAATGATACATAGTAAACATACCCACTGAGGGAACTGGATGACATGGGGCCACATACATCTGAGTGGATGATTTCCAGAATGTCTTTTGCCTTGCTTTCACTGCTTGGGAAAGCCTTCTTAGTGTTCTTTCCTTTTGCGCATCCTTTGCAAACACCTTCATGTTTGGTCTTGATTTCAGGAAGACCCTCTACTGCCTTGCTTGCAATTGGAAGTTCCCTATAGTGCATATGAGCAAGTCTTCTATGCCAAAGTTCACTTGGCTCTATGGATTCATGTACCATGGCATGTTCAGGTTGTCCCTTCAATTTATACAAGCCTCCCTCTTGCTCTCCAATCACTACTGCATCATCTATGTTCTTTCCCTTTGGCCACATTAGGACTTGGCCATCCACAAATGCAACCCTCATACCTTTTGCATCCAATGCAGAGATGGAGAGTAAGTTCTTCTTGAGTCCAGGTACATACAGTACTTCTTTCATCTTCAATGATTTTCCAGAATCTAGGTTGTAGGAGGCTTCACCACTTCCTTTGATTGGATATTGATAATCATCCCCAAGTTTCACCTTATGGGGTGATTCATGTTCAGAAAGGTTCACAAAAGATTCCTTGAACCCAGTCATGTGTTTGGAGGCCCCACTGTCAATCAACCAATCATTACAACCATGAGAAATAGTACCTGTGAGAGCAGGGATCAGAACATACTCTTCTTCACTTGATGAGTCATCATCACTATCACTTTCTGCCCTAGCCTTTTTCTTTGGAGGTTCATCATCTTCGGCAGCATGAGCATGAAACCTTCTTTTGCTACCCTTCTTCTTCTTACTGGAGTTGTTGTTATTATCCCTTTTGTTCTTGGGACAATCTGAAGCAAAGTGACCCTTCTCATTGCATGTGAAGCATCTTAGGTCTTTCTTGTTCTTTTTATAGGATCTATTGTGGCGAGAGTGATCCTTCTTGGCTTTGCTTCTTTTGGTGTGAGTTGCAAGAGCTTGATCTTCACCTCCCATCTTTTCTTCACGAGCTATAAGTCTAGCTTCTTCTTGAGAGCATTCTTCCCGAAGTCTACTGAATGAGATCAACTTCTTCCTTGCACAAATTCCTTGAATAAAGGAATCCCATGACCTGGGTAGGCCATTTAGAGTGGTCATCACCACTTCACCATTCTCCACCATTTCATCTACTGCTTCTAATTGTTCCTTGATCTGGGAGACCCTTGAAAAGTAAGATTGAATGGTTTCTCCATTTTGAAACTTCATTGCTTTCAATTGGTTCCGCAGGGTCATCTTCCGATTTATGTTCTTTCCTTCAAATAGCTTGGTCAAAGATTCAAACATCTCTTTGGGTGTCTTAAGAGAAGACACATGAGGAATGAGATGGTCTTTGATAGAATCAACAATGATTCTCTTTGAATTGACCAAGTTCTTCTTGTGCAATTCCTTGGCTTCTTCATCCTCTGGGATAGGGATGTCTTCTTTCACATATGAGTCCAACTCATTCTCTTCCAGGATTAACCCAATCCTATACTTCCAGGCTCGAAAGTTATCAGCCCCTTCAAGCTTATCCTCAAGCTTAGTGTGGAGAGACATCTTTAAGAGTACTTCAAATGGAAATAGAAAAGATTTAGGACTTACCACTTGAAGTGCTGAAAACTGGATCTGGTCCCGGATTAGGGTTTGTCAGAGAAACCCTAAAAATTCAAAATGTGAATTTCAAAATTCTGAAAGGATAGAAAGATGCGCCTTGGAGAGCTGATCAGCCTAGTACATTCAGAATTTGAGATCAGCAAGGTCTTGCCCTTCAAAATTGCCTTTTTGTCCTCCCGAGTTCACTAGGGAGAGCCCTGAATTAGGGTTTGAGTTTCCCGGAGATCTACCCAGCCAAAAATCTCGATCCAAAGCTCAAACCTTCGATTTTTGTAAGGAGCTTCCAGCTGTGCCTTCAGTTTCCAGAAATTCCTATTTTTGTGGAAACCCTAATTTTTAGGGCCAAATCTGAAAATGCTCGGAACTGAATTCTGATTGGACAGATAGATGCGACTTGATGAGTAGATCCAATCTACTATACTGAATTTCAAAAATCTGTGGAGAGAAACCCAATAAACAAGGAATACAAGCTTCTGTCACTGCAAAATGTCTTCTTCTCAGTTAAGCTCTGATACCATGTTAAAATTTTTAGTATTAAATCACAATACTATAGGATCTTTGCTGAGAGAATAACATCTACAGTATATCAATGCATGACAATCATAATATGACAAGCATCACAAGAATCAAAAGCATAGAGACAAGAGACACAGAGTTTCCGGGGGGAAAACCCTAAGGTGAAAAACCCCACAACTTCCTCAGAGATAGAGAGAGCAATGGCTCAACCAAAATACAACCAAATAACACCGAGATAGTCTCCTAGCAGATGATCCTCCTCCTCCTCACTAGTGCGCCACTTTTCAGAGAGAGAGATAGTTACTTTTCCGAGTGAGTAAAATAGAGATCTCCTATCTCTATTTATACTCACCTTTTTGCCCAGTGACCTACTGGGGCCGACTTGTCTACTTTGATACACCCACATTATAATATATATTAATTAGGGCTGACCCCATAAAGTGGTCTAATAACCCATCGGCAAGTACACACACTTGCGACACTTGTCAATCCACATGACGACACTTCCTTATAGAGGAATAACACATCTCTTATAAGGGTACAATAAATATATATATAATATACAGATGAAATACATTCCGAAGTTACATATACATCAACAGTCAAATGATAGCTTCAAATCTAGGGTTGCCTCTATCATAGAGAGATTAAGTGCGATAAAAATCCTAAGGCTGGGAGAAACATCCTTGTTAAATTTTGAGCATTAATTCACAATACTCTAGGATCTTTGCTAAGAGAATAACATATACATTATATCAATGCATGACAATCACAATATGACAAGCATCACAAGAATCAAAAGCATAAGAGACAAGAGACACAGAGTTTCCATGGGGAAAACCCTAAGGTGAAAAACCCCACAACTTCCTCAGAGATAGAGAGAGCAATGGCTCAACCAAAGTACAACCAAATAACATTGAGATAGTCTCCTAGAAGTAGATGATCCTCCTCCTCACTAGTGCGCCACTTTTTGAGTGAGAGTGAGTTACTTTTCCGAATGAGTAAAATAGAGATCTTCGATCTCTATTTATACTAACCTTTTTTCCCAGTGACCTTATGGGGCCGACTTGTCTAGCTAGGTACATCCACATTATAATATATATAATTCAGGGTCGACCCCACATGGTGGTCTAATAAACCATCGGCAAGTACACACACTTGCGACACTTGTCAATCTACATGACGACACTTCCTTATAGAGGAATGACACATCTCTTATAATGATACAATAAATATAAATATAAAATACACAGATGAAATACATTTCGAAGTTACATATACATCAACACTCCCTCTTAACTAGGAAGGTATTTCTCGACACAGTTCTGCTAGACAAGTCTTCTTCTCGGGATCATCGTCATCATCATCGTCACTGCTGCTGCTATCTCAACCAATCTCTAACTCTACTCATCATAGGAAGTTCTACAGAGCCAGTCCTTTTTCATACTAGATGTAGGCCCACCACCTGCAGATCTTCATCATCACTGGCCATAATGTGGAATTCTCAGGACTTATTACATGCATCACAAAACCTAGCTGCAGCATCCCAGGCTATTACGAGCACACAACTCTACTTGTAGGATCTCCGAGGAGCACATTACATGTGACCCATCACAAAACCTGGCTGAAGCATCCCAGGCTGTTACGAGCACACGGCTCTACCTGTCGGATCTCCCAGGAGCACATTACATGTGATCTCACCACAAAACATGGTTGAAGCATCTGAGGCCTTTTTCATCCTATCCAGATCTCCCAGGAGCAGATTACATGTGGTCATGGTAAAACCTGGCTGAAGCATCTGAGGCCTTTTTCATCCTGTCCAGATCTCCTAGGAGCAAATTACATGCCATAGGACAAAACCTCAAAAGAGCATCTGCCAGATATCCCAGGGCAACGAATTACATGCCATAGGAAAAACCTCGAAAGACTATCTGCAGATCTCCCAGGGCCAAATTATATGTCCTCCCAGAGAAAAACCTCGAAAGAGAATTTGCTAGATATCCCAGGGCATTGAATTACATGCCATGGGCAAAACCTCGAAAGACTATCTGCAAATCTCCCAGGGCAACGAATTATATGCTCATCTGCACAACCTGATCCACGGCCATAAAGTATCATCTGATACTCACCATACATCATCCTGATGTACACATGATCATCCTGATCATCATCACTGCAACATCCTGCTGCATGTCATCTAGAGAAGCTCGTCATCCACGATCACCCTAATCATACAATGCATCCATCTGATGCACACCAAGTATCTACCTGATACATATCATCATACATAGTGTATCCACCTGATACATAGATACATGATCCACACAATGTATCCATCAACATACATGATCTACCTGATCATATCTGATACATATCAATATACATGATCTACCTGATCATACAATGTATCCACCTGATACATATACAGATACATGGTCCAAGCATCCAACATGATGCATATACAAAATACATACACATGATCCAACCGATCATATCCAGCATCCAACATGATGCGTACATACATATAAATGATCCAACTGATCATATCCAGCATCCAACATGATGCATACATATATATAAATGATCCAACTGATCATATCCAGCATCCAACATGATGCATACATACATACATAAAAATGATCCAACTGATCATATCCAGCAGAAACCAGAACATCATCCTGATGCTCATCATTCAGTGCTTACATCCACAGCCATGTGAAGGATCCTCCTTCCAACATGCTTGGAATGGCTTCAGCAAATGTGTCCATCACTTCTTCCTCGAAGTGTCCTCGATCTGAAGAATGCCAAGCCTCTCTCTGAAGTACTCGAACTTCACTCTGGCTAGTGGCTTCGTCAGCACATCTGCAATCTGCTCGTCCGTCGCAACATACAGGAGCTTCACAGCTCCTCTCTGCACCATATCCCTGATATAGTGATATTTGATCTCTATGTGTTTCAACCTATCATGAAACACTGGGTTCTCGGATAGCTTCACACAAGTCTGGTTATCACAGAAGATACCAGTAGCATCCAACGGGAGATCAAATAACTTAGACAGTAGCTTCCGTATCCATACTGCCTCACAACTAGCTGAACAGGCTGCAACATACTCTGCCTCAGCTGTACTCAGTGCTACGCAGGACTGCTTCCTACTAAACCAAGAGATCACACCTGATCCCATACTGAAGCAGCACCCAGATGTGCTCTTCCTATCTGCAGCACTGCCAGTCCAATCTAAATCAACATAACCCTGCAGGTTAAACTTTTGATTCGCTTCATACTTGAGCCCAAAATCCACTGTACCCTTCAGGTACCTCAGAACATTCTTTACAGCCACCAGGTGAACACTCCTCAGATCCGTCAGGAACTGGCTCAATGTGTTCACAGCAAAGCAAATATCTGGTCTCATGTTCGTCAGGTACATCAAGGACCCAATCATCTGACGATACATAGAGACATCAATCGGCTCAAATGAAGCATCGCATAGAAGCTTCAGATTTGATGCCATAGGTGTGGCTATGGCCTTGCAATCCATCATCCCGAATCTCTTCAGGATATCTACTGTGTACTTCCCTTGACCAAGGAAGATCCCACCTGCACTCTGCCACACCTCCATACCTAGGAAATAGTGCATCATTCCCAAATCTTTCATATCGAACTCGACAGCAAGCTTTCTCTTAGTATCTGCAATCAATCTGTCATCTCCTGTTACAAATAAGTCATCCACATACAGGAGTAGAATCACAGGATTCCCTTCCTCAACCTTGTAATAAAGGTTGGAATCCGCTTTACTCTTGGTAAAGCCCAAACTAGATAGGAAACTGTCCATCCTACCATACCAAGTTCTGGGAGCTTGCTTCAGGCCATACAAGGCTTTCTTCAATCTACACACATATGAGTCCCTGTCATGTATTTCAAAACCGAGTGGCTGCTCCACATATACTTCCTCTTCAACTACACCATTCAAGAAAGCAGTCTTGACATCCATCTGGTGTATCTTCCATTTCATCACTTTTATACTTTTCTATGCTACCATCTACAACATGCTTGATCTTGTAGATCCTCTTGGAAGTCACTACAGACTCACCTTTAGGTCTTGGTACTGTATCCAAAACATCATTCTTCATGATCGACGGATGATGGCATTCTTCCATTTCTTCATCCCAGATCCTGGGAACTTCAATATCTTCAATAGATAATTTTGTTGCTTGAACAAATGTTGTAGTCCTTCTTTTGTAGGTGAAGATATACGGTCTTTCCTACAAAACAAGTTAAATTGCATGATTAGAAACATCTCATAATTTTTAGACAAATTCTTACACATAAAGAAATATGTCATACAGTCATGCAATTATCTTAGCCAATGCTTCAATACAACATTTATCCATGTTCCAAAACTTTCTAGATGCCTTCCAGTCTCTACCAGAACATTGTTAAGAGTTTGCACTACTCCCAACATGTCAGCAAAGAGGTTTCATTCTAGATAAGTAACAATGGAATGTTGTACAGTGCCATAGGCCTACTTACCCATCAAATGCATATTAGTAGTAAGTTTCATTAATGCAATCATTCTAATATGCATAATACACATCCTAAATCTAGGAACATAAGCATATACAACATTTGAACAATATTATTTAAACAAACAAATATGCAAGAAATGAAAACTAAAATACTTATCTTTGTTTGTTTGTTGGGTGGAATCCCTCCGAGTCTTTGCTTTCTTGCAGGAGATGCTGGAGTCCTAATCTGAAGTAGCTTCTTCTACACCTTCTTGTTGTGGAATGTAGAGAGATGGTCAACTCCCTCTGAATATATGCATCCTTGCAGGAACCATTGGAGTGTTCTCCCTCTTGATCTTTTCTTCCTGGATTACCTATTCTTCCTTTCTGCAACTCCATTCTGTTGAGGATTATAAGGAGCAGTCAACTCCCTCTTAATCCCTGAATCACTACAAAGCTTCTTGAAGTCACCTGAGGTGAATTCTCCACCATTGTCGGATCTAAATGTTTTGATCTTCTTGTCAGTTTGATTCTCCATCAAGGTTTTGAATTCCTTGAACTTATCAAACACCTCATCTTTGTTCTTCAAGAAGTATACCCAAGTCTTCCTAGAGAAGTCATCAATAAATGAGACATAGTAAACATACCCACTTAGAGAACTGGATGACATAGGACCACATACATCTAAGTGGATGATTTCCAGGATGTCTTTTGCCTTGCTTTCACTGCTTTGGGAAAGCCTTCTTTATGTTCTTACCTTTTTGCACATCCTTTGCAAACACATTCATGTTTGGTCTTGATTTCGGGAATACTTTCTACAGCCTTGCTTGCAATTGGAAGTGCTCTATAGTGCATATGAGAAAGTATTCTATGGAAAAGTTCACTTGGCTCCATAGATTCATGCACCATGGCATGTTTAGGTTGTCCCTTCAATTTATACAAACCTCCCTCTTGCTCTCCAATTACTACTGCATCATATATGGTCTTTCCCTTTGGCCACATTAGGACTTGGCTATCCACAAATGCAACCCTCATACCTTTTGCATCCATTGTAGAGATTGAGAGGAAGTTCTTCTTGAGCCCAGGTACATAAATAACTTCTTTCATCTTCAAAGATTTTCCAGAATCTAGGTTGTAGGAGGCTTCACCACTTCCTTTTATTGGGTATTGATAATCATCCCCAAGTTTCACCTTATGGGGTGATTCATGTTCAAATAGATTCACAAAAGATTCCTTAAACCCATTCATATGTTTGGAAGCCCCACTATCAATCAACCAATTATTACAACCATGGGAGATGGTACCTGTGAGAGCAGAGATTAGAACATACTCTTCTTCACTCGATGAGTTATCATCACTTTCTTCCCTAGCCTTCTTCTTGGGTGGTTCATCATCCTTGGCAGCATGAGCATGAAACCTTCTTCTGCTGCCCTTCTTCTTCTTGTGAGCATTCTTCCCGTAGTCTACTGAAGGAGATCAACTTCTTCCTTGCACAAATTCCTTGGATAAAGGAATCCCATGACCTGGGTAGGCCATTTAGAGTGGTCATCACCACTTCACCATTCTCCACCATTTCATCCACTGCTTCTAGTTGTTCCTTGATCTGGGAGACCCTTGAAAAATAAGATTGAATGGTTTCTCCATTCTGAAACTTTACTCCTTTCAATTGGTTCCATAGGGTCATCTTCTGATTTATGTTCTTCCCTTCAAATAGCTTGGTCAAAGAGTCAAACATCTCCTTGGGTGTCTTTAGAGAGGACACATGGGGTATGAGATGATCTTTAATGGAATTAGCAATGATTCTCTTTGTCTTGACCAAGTTCTTCTTATGCAATACCTTGGCCTCTTCATCCTCTGGGATAGGGATGTCTTCTTTCACATATGAGTCCAACTCATTTTCTTCCAGGATTAACCCAATCCTATACTTCCAAGCTCGGAAGTTATCAGCTCCTTCAAGCTTATCCTCAAGCTTGGTGTGGTGAGACATCTTAAAGAGTACTTCAAATGGAAATAGAAAAGATTTAGATCTTACCACTTGAAATACTGAAAACTGGATCTGGTCCTGGATTAGGGTTTGTCAGAAAAACCCTAAAAATTCAAAATGTGAATTTCAAATTTCTGAAAGGATAGAAAGATGCACCTTGATGAGCTGATCAGCTTGGTGAATTCAGAATTTGAGATCAACAAAGCTTTACCCTTCAGATTTGTCTTTTTGTCCTCCCAGGTTCACTAGGAGAGTCCTGAATTAGGGTTTGAGTTTCCCAGAGATATACCCAGCCAAAAATATCGATCCAAAGCTCTAAACTTCGATTTTTGTGGAAACCCTAATTTTTAGGGCCAAATCTGAAAATGCTCGGAATTGAATTCTGACTGGACAGATAGATGCGCCTTGATGAGTAGAGTCAATCTACTATACGGATTTTCCAAAATCTATGGAGAGAAACCCAATAAACAAGAAACTCAAGTTTTCGTCACTGCAAAATGTCTTCTTCTCAGGTTAGCTCTGATACCATGTTAAATTTTGAGCATTAATTCACAATACTCTAGGATCTTTGCTGAGAGAATAACATCTACAGTATATCAATGCATGACAATCACAATATGACAAGCATCACAAGAATCAAAAGCATAAGAGACAAGAGACACATAGTTTCCGTGGGGAAAACCCTAAGGTGAAAAACCCCACAGCTTCCTCAGAGATAGAGAGAGCAATGGCTCAACCAAAGTACAACCAAATAACATTGAGATAGTCTCCTAGAAGCAGATGATCCTCCTTCTCACTAGTGCGCCACTTTCTGAGTGAGAGTGAGTTACTTTTCCGAATGAGTAAAATAGAGATCTCCAATCTCTATTTATACTAACCTTTTTGCCCAGTGACCTTATGGGGCTGACTTGTCTAGCTAGGTACATCCACATTATAATATATATAATTCAGGGACAACCCCAGATGGTGGTCTAATAACCCATCGGCAAGTACACACACTTGCAACACTTGTCAATCCACATGACGATAATTCCTTATAGAGGAATGACACATCTCTTATAAGGGTACAATAAATATATATATAAAATACACAGATGAAATACATTCCGAAGTTACATATACATCAACAATCCCGAGTTTGTAGCTAGTTGGAGGATTATCTCTAAAAAAGATAAGTATTTTTAATATGTAATGAAGTGTCATGTTCTACATGTTTTTGTTCGACATTTATTTTCTTCTCAATTGTTTAGATCTAAAGGTATAATGTACATAATTATGGGTAATTCGTGTTAGGACTACATATATGAATGTGGATGGAAATTAAATATTTAGGTTTTTGTAATTTTGCTTCCATTATTAAACTGTATAGCTAGCCAATGAAATTTGAATAAGGTATTAGAGGTAATTTTTTTTATGAAATCGAGATATCCCATGGCCTTAGTAGTGCAAATAGGCTACTAGGTACGTAGCATGGAACTTGTGAGAATCCAAATTGTTATTTAGCTATGTTGATTTTTTTTCTTTAAGATAGATATTACATAAATATAATTTTGATATTATAGATTGGGGTTAATGGCATCTTTATATTATCATAACATTGGGATGTACAGATTATGATGTCAACAGGTTTTAGAATCCCTAATGAAGACATGCATGAGGCCTGCCAACTTAGCACATTACATGAAACCTACTCTTGGGCCAATTTAGACCTCCAGAGTTAGCTGCACGGAGGCATGTAGTAGAGCTAGTTCGGGGAGATGTTGGGATCATGATTTGTACCCTTTTTTCCATTAATTTACCCTGTTTCAAATACACCCTGAGTTATCCTTTATCCTACCTTTATCCTTTTTGACAATACCTTGCCTATGAATTCATGTTTTAACTCAAGGTACAACCTTTTTATGTATTGTATTGTTTTAAGTAGTAATATAGGTTGTTAAGTAGTTTCCTTCTTGATTTTGGGTTACTGATGAGATGGATTGAAGGCATGTACTTGCAGGTTGATAATAGGTTGTGTTTCCTAAAGGGTTTGGATGTTGTTACTCTTGCATGAGCTCAGATGGTGCCTATTTTTGGTATGTTGTTACTCCTAGATGCTACCACTTCCAGAGTTATGCATGGTTGCCATCACTTCCATGATTTCCTGATAAGTAGTAATTTGGTCTTCGATCGATGCCCAAGTATAGGATCATATGAGTGCTAGGGTGGAAATAATGAGTCATCAAGAGAATACACTAATTGTAACAACATGAACATTTAATAGACTTTATGCTATGTATTTCTAAAGAACAACCATGATAATCTCCAATTCTTGAGGCGTTCAGATATTCTTTTTGTAAAAATGGTTATTCAAGAATGTATAAGAGAGGTGAACCCTTTCAAGATAGGGGGTGGAACTAGAGGATACATGAGGTAGAACTAAGAGTTGTTGGATCATATTGTACATTTTCTTTCTTAATGAAAAGCATGTTGATTAATGTGATCGGAGTATTCAATTGTGATTTGTTTCAACAACCCTGATTAGAGAAGGTAGGGCCCCATTTGCTGACCAGGAGCTTCCATTTTTTGTGTTTGATTAGATAGATTTATCATAGCTTGTTACATAATTATGAATGTTGTAGTTATTGTTGGTATGTGTGGGATATTAGGATTGCTTTTTTATCGTTGTTAATTACATGGACTGTTACTTGTAGAGTTGGGTTGATTATTAGAAATAACTGATAATTCTTTGTTACTTATGTAGAGTAGAGTTTCATCATAGCTTTCGCATCTTGATTGGATTTCTCTTTAATAGATAATATCTCTCTTTAATATTATAGCAGGTGCATTCTCTTTAAGAATTATTGTGAGTTGTGGTTGATCAAAGTAGTTGTTGTTACATAGATTTGATTTCTTAGTTTTGTTTCTATTTCTAGCAAGAGTTGTGTGGATTGAATGTGACTTTCCTTTCAAATAGAATTGCATAGATCAAGCGTGATTTACTTCTCAGTAAATATTGTATGGATTGTGTGTGATTTCCTTTATTTACAGAAGTAGTATTGATTTGATGATTTTATATAGGGCTTATGAAAGATAATCTAGAAATGTGGTTTCCTTCAAAAAGAGTGGATTGATTGAGTTTTCATTCATTTACTATGCAATCATTTACAGTCACCGACACTACAAAGGAAATTGTAGCCTGCATAGATTTTGCACATAGCCTTGAAATAAAATACAACCTCTGGTTTGATAATTAATGTGAATGCTATTTAGTTATCCTCGAAATGCAATTAGAAAGCCCCAAAATCTACTTTTAGACATCCCCTTGGGGCGTAAGAAAAACATCTATGAGTAATTGTATTTTTGGATTTTCATTGGAATTAAAGTTAATGTATTGCTTAACTCCACGTTTCTTTATAAAGTGGTTGATTGCATATGTACTATTGGAAAAAAATTATATGCTTCTAATAAATTTTTCTTATAATTTTTCAACATACTAAATCCATTCTTTTTACTAATATCATTGATTTAATGTTCAATGATTTTGCAACCAAGATTCGGATGATTATCAACCTATCTACCATCTCTCATTGTACCCAAGTACCATTTAAAATTGAGACAAGGCCACTGAATGGGTAGAGCTCAAAGAGGAAGCATAAAAGCATGGTTGAATCAACCACCTATTCTGATCCCACTACATCTCAAGAATTTAAGAAAATCAAGGCTCCAACTTTCGAAGGAGACCTAGACTCAGGAGAGAAAGCCGAAGAATGGCTGCTTGGTGTTATCACTCAAATTGACCCTAAGGTTGTGGAAAGGGCTCTTTGGGATGTTAATGTAGTGCATATTCCAATGAAGCCTCTCTAATGTGGTCTTGGGAGTGAAATGGTTGTACTCTATAGGGGAGCATACAGTGAGCTATACAATTCCTGAAATGAGATTCAAAGATTCAGAAGGAAAACAAAGGGTTGTGAGAGGGCATCACACATATCCGAATCAAGTAGTGACTTCCCACAGTATGAGGTCCATATTGAGGCATGAAAATATTGAGTGGGCTGCTCAATGTTACATCACTTCACCCAAACCAAAAATAAATATTTCAGAACATCTCAAGGAGATAAGGCAACTACTACACAAATATGAAAAGGTTTTTGGAGACCTCCCTCCTGGAAAGCCACCTAATAGAGGAGTTGAGCAAAACATTGTTTTGGAGGTGGGAACTTCACCTATAAAAATACCACCATATATAAATCCAAATTTTTTTAGAGAGGACATTGAAAATGCTATTCAATAACTCTTGGAGTTGGGACTCATTAGACTAAGATCTAGTCCCTATGCTTCTTCAGTTGTTTTGGTGAAGAAGAAAGATGGGACCTTGAGAGTGTGCATTGATTTTAGATCCCTAAACAAGAAGACAATACAAAATATATATCCCATCCCAAGAATAGATGAGCTACATGGAGCAAAATGCTTCTCAAAAATTGATCTTAGATCTTGTTACCATCAAATTCGAATGAAGGAGGAGGACGTGCATAAAACAACTTTCAGATGTCACTATGACCATTTTGAGTTTCTTGTCATGCCTTTTGGTTTGACCAATGCTCCAGCCACATTTAAATCATGCATGAATCAAATAGTTTGAAAACAGCTCCGTCAGGTTTTTTTGGTTTTCTTTGATGACATTCTAATTTACAGCAAAGCATGGGAAGAACACTTGCACCATCTAGAAGTTGTCTTGAAAATTTTGCATGAACAATATTTGTTTTCTAAGTTGTCCAAGTGTGAATTTGGGTTGAAAGAAGTTTTATATCTTGGGAACATAATTGGGAAAGATGGAGTGAAGGTGCACTTGGAAAAAATAAGAGCTATTCTTGAATGGACATCACCCAAAAACATCAGAGCATTGAGAGGCTTCATTGGAATACGCACTTACTATAGAAAATTTGTGAAAGGGTTCTCTAAATTGACTTCTCCACTTACTGATTTGACCAAGAAGGATGATTTAAAGTGGGATGAAGAGGCTGAAAAGTATTTCCAAAAAATGAAATAGGTAATGAGTAGTTGTCCAGTACTTGCATTACCTGATTTTACTAAACCATTTGTCTTAGAATGTGATGCATTGGGAGAAGGGATAGGGGATTTCCTAAAACAAAATCAACAACCCATAGCTTTTGAGAGTAGAAATTTGCAGCCACATGAGAAGATATATTCTCTTTATGACAAAGAAATGTTAGCCATCATGCATTCCTTGGCAAAGTTTAGACAATACTTGGTGGGAAACAAGTTTGTAGTCAAAACTGAACATAACAGTTTGAAGCATTTTCTCACACAAAAGGATCTCAATGAAAGGAAACAAAAGTGGTTAAGAAAAGTCCAAGATTTTCATTTTGACATTAAATATGTTAAGGGAAAGAATAATATTGTAGCAGATGCATTATCTAGAAGACCATCATTTTCTCTTATGAACATTTCAAAAGATTGGAAAAATATGCTAATAGTTGAATATGCCAAAGATAGTTTTGCTTGTGGTGTGTTAGATGGGGTCAGAGGTGATGATACATATAAGGTTTTGGATGGTATCATATACTACAAGGATAGAAGATACTTGGTTCATGGTTTGAATCTCAAGCACAATATTTTGAAGGAAGCTCATGACTCTCCTTTAGCAGGTCATCCTGGTTTTTTCAAGACATATAAGAAACTAAGGGAAATGTTCTTTTGGAAAGGGATGAAAGAGGATGTTCTAAAATATTTGAATGGATGCAAGTCATGTCAGCAAAAAAAATATGAACATACACATCCTGCTAGTCTATTGCAACCATTTCCCATTCCACAAAAAAATGGGAAAGTGTCTCCCTGGATTTCATCACAGGTTTGCCCAAGGCTTTGGGTAAGGATTGCATTTATGTTGTGGTGGATAGATTCACTAAATTTGCTCATTCCTTTTCTGTGACATCATATTTTACTGCTTCACAAGTGTCTTATCTATTCTTTAGATAATTTTTCAGATTGCATGGACTTCCCAAGAACATTGTGAGTGATAGATATAACAGATTTATGAGTTCCTTTTGGAAAGAACTTTTCAATTTGGTTGGCACTCAATTGACTCCAAGAACAAGGTATCATCCTCAAACTGATGGCAAAATAGAAAGAATGAATCAATGGTTGGAAGGGTATTTGAGGAGCTATGTTGGTGAGCAACAGAAAACATGGCTTAAATGGCTACATTTGGGTGAGTTTTGCTACAACACTACTTTCCATATGTCCATTGGCATGTCTCCTTTCAAAGAAATATATGGTTATGAAGCACTTACATTTGTTGAGAACATATTTGGTGATAGTAGATCCCAAAAATCGAAATATTGGGTGGAGGAAAGTCAAGATATTTTGAAACTCCTAAAAGACAATTTGTAGGTTGCCCAAAATCGATAGAAACAATATGTGGATCAACATAGAGTGGAAAGAAATTTTCAAGTAAATGATTTGGTCTATTTGAGGCTACATCCATATAAACAAACATATTTGAAGGTGAAAGGGTCATAAAAGTTCAAACCAAGATACCATGGTCCCTACAAGATAGCTCGAAAAGTTGGGGAGGTGGCTTATGATTTGGAGCTTCCAGAAGGGAGAAAAATTCACAATGTATTTCATGTTTCATGCCTTAAGAAGGCTATTGGTGAGAAAATATCTATTTCATAAACCCTCCCTCCATTAGATTATGATGTACAACTCATACTTATTCCAGAAAAAAATTTGAAGGCAAGAGAAAGAAAATTGAGGAGCAGGACCATAAGGGAGTATTTGGTACAATGGAAATATTTGCCAAGTGCGGATGCCACATGGGAGGAGGAACAGATTTTGCAAAATCCTAATTTAGAATTGCTTGAGGGAAATCGATCTTGGGTGGGGAGGACTGTACTGTCCCCATTCAAATAAATCTCAAGGAGAGAAAATCCCACCAATCTACTCATTTCCTAGGTTGGGGTGGAGACATTAAATTTGGAATAAGGAGACTAATAAACCCCAAATGTAATTTATATTGACATAAATATATTAAGAGGGGATAAATAAATAGTTATGATGAAAAAATAAGATAGCACTTGGTCCTGGAGACACATTGGTGGTGTGGGACCCACACAAAGCTAGATTCCCCATGCCACATGGCATTCCACTCTCACCCATTCGAATCCAAGGTGGAGTCCACTAATATTGGGGGATTTGGAGGGGAATAATACTTGGCATGCCTCAATGAGGTCTAAATGTAGAGAAAGAGTAACTCCCATGGAAGAGGAAGAGGCATTTTGGAGCTGGTGGGACACTTGGGCTAGATTCTTGAGTTTCTATGACACCAATGATGAAGATGCCTATGACACTTATGATAAAATCAGACCTGATGGATGAAATATGACATACATGACATGTCAGGGATAAAAATATCCTGCAAGAAGGCACACAAGGGAGTTAGGGAATCCAAGAATCCAAAGAGACACCTATTCAAATTGAGTGAAGGAGAAGGCTAGAATTGGAGGGACAAGTGTCATACTTTGGAATCTCTTCCCAATTTGAGTTTGCTTGAAGCTAATGGATGGAATTCATGTTAAGGAAGCATTATGAAGTTTATAAAGTTAGGAACAAATAAAGAGAGAATATTTTTATCATTTTACATTTTTCATTTGGAGAGGAGAGCTAGTAGAGTGCTATTCTACTTGCCTTAGCACCAATTTCGAGGGTGAAAGATTCCCATCCTAATTGGAAATTGGAGAGGACATTAAGACCTTTAATTTGGAGATACAATGGAGTCCTTTATTACAGGTTTAAGATATAGGTCAGCTCGTGGTCACATCTCCTTCAAATTTCTTCTACAACCATTCTTCCATTTCTTGTCATATTCTTTCTCCTTGAGGAGAGGCGCACTTGGTGAGGTGATGATATCTTTGGGATAGTTCTTGAGGTGCCATATATTTGTAATCTGATCTATATACTCTGTATTTACTGCTCAGAATACTTACAGATCGAAACTCCAATATATTTGATGTACAAATGCTAAACTATGAATAAATGGTGTCATTTCCCCAATACCTTGTTATTTGCACTTGAAGTGGTATCAAATTCGAATGGTTCAATCAAACTATTATATATTATTTTTGTATGGAGAACCATTAATATGTTGAATAAGTTTCATATTTATTAGACAAGCATTGGGATCAATATTCTCAAGTTTCATAACCATTTGTGAATATTTACTATCATTTCCCCCTATGTTGAAGTTAGTATACAAACATCTGATTTATGGAAGTTGAAGAATCCTTTAGGAATTGATTGATGATTTATTTGGGATCCCATTGAAGTCCTTTAATAGTACCATGTATCTGTTCTAATATTTGGGAAGGTATTACAGTGTTTTGGAATCCATCTTTGTCCCCTACCCTTTGGGGTTTTGAACCTTGATTTGACTAGTAAAGTTCCCTATTTTTCCCTGATTATAAAAGAATGTTGAAGAAGTATTTTTGGAATTTAAAAGAATCCATAAGAGTCATTTATATGTATTAATACCTTCCAAACTCATTCATACCCAATTCAGAAGCATTTGGAGCCATTTGGAAGCAGTTGAGTCATTACTAGTCTGAGGGTCGAATTGGCAAAAAATTGCAATTTTTCCTAGTTTTTACAAATTCTTAAAAAGCGTCACTACACTGGTGCATCGAACTTCCACTATGGTGGCCATTATTCTATGGTCAGATCAATGTTATGTCCATTTAACTGATATAGGCCCTCAAACCATTCAGGATTCTTTAGTTGTGCTCTCAGTTGAATGTAGATGAAGTGAAGTCCAGCTTTCAAAGTCATCTTACCAATATAAACAGTTGTTACTTCTTTAGTGATAAGCAGAGTCCTCTGGATGACTTCGCATAACTTCTCATAATAAGTGAACAATTGGATGTTGTTTATCCTTTGTATGTCTGGCCTTGAGTTTTCCCACATGTTCCCAAACCTTGGTCCTCGGCAGTCTCCAATGAATACCAGAACATGCAGTCTCCAATGAATACCAGAACATTATGTTGATAGTTAGGCTCTTTCCATCCTACGAAGGAAATCAAGACTAACAACCAATTGTAGTGGAACTGATGTCCACCATCTTGTGTATCTTGAATATCATATAGAAATTCGTTCAGGAGATAGCTCGCCCAATTTTATTGAAGTCCATCCTTGGCCTTCGCAGCTAAGGATATCGCAACGGCTGGCACCTCGTTCGGTCTGCATTTCCTTAGTATTTTTCCTGCAGGAGTTGGAATATGAACCACTTAGCTTGATCCTTTATTGCAGCTGTTTTATATCTGCGGTTTCCCTTGAGAAAACCAAATTCATTCTTCATTCTCTTAGAAATCTCTTTGTCCTTGTTCTTTCCTACAAAATCAATTGCAGGATCAACTCCTCTCTTGTTCAAGTGCGTGATTCGGTAGATGAGATCTATGTTGATGTATATATTGTTGTCTAACCACAACTATCCTTGGTGCATGCATGAAATTAGTGTGCGCACAACCGCTGTGAGCTCTGGGATCCTATCAAAGTGCGGGATGTGCAATAGGTTCAACAACCCTAATTGATGCAATAGCACAATCCAATCTTGCGCTTGAATGGCTATATGCTTGTTGGCTTCGTCATGTTTCCCGCAGATGTACTTATCTGGTTGAAACTACGGGTACACTGCTTCTTGGAGCAAGTCATGGTCTGCGAATTTGCACTCAGGGATTTTACCAAGCAAATTCTCCTTAATTTGCACATGACTTGACATGGGAGGTGGTGGGATCTCATACTGTGGATTCTTCATGAGAAGCACCTCTGGCACATCGCGTTTCCTTGGTGGTATGTACTCTAGAACAAGCATGATGGGCCTATCGCGAGGCAGTTATGGTGGAAATGGATTCGGAATACTCGCAGCCTTCGAATTTTCTTGTTCAGTGTCCTTCTGCTTTTCTTTCTGCTTCAGCTCTGATACATTTCGTGGTGAAGCTCTATATGATCCACCTCTCTCTTGGGTGGATTTCTTCACGTGTGTCTTCATGACTCCTTCCAAACCAGAATGTTGGAAGTCTCTTAATATTTATTCTAAGTTCGACTGCTCAAACATAAACTATCAGATAACTATTTCTCGTGATTGGTAAAAACTTGGAAATTACAGGAAGTAAAAATTAAAATTAGCGGTAAAACCAATAAGTATGTGGTCTTTACTATTTATAGGCACAGTTGCACTAAGGAGCGCCCAAAAATGGATAATTTAGCATTAAATTCCATGTCTGTTGGCCAAATATTTCTTAGATATTAGTCCTTTCCCTTCATTGAATGTGTCTTCAACAAACGAATATGCCTTAAATGCGGAAACATCTGGTTCCCGAAAGTACTATATAGTGGCTACTTTCTGACCAAAAAATGTAATGGCTATTTTTCTTTTACTTCACTAGCGGTTAGGAGAATCACAAGGTTCACTGTGCATTTCCCTTCTCTCAACTTGAACTTCGCAATGTGACCTCCTTCTTTTACTTCGCAACTTATCTTTCTATGTGTGCTTTGCAGCACGTCTTTCCATCTTGTGAAAAAATCATATTTTAACAAAACTGTTTGTAGACTCTACCTTTTATTTTTAGTGTCTAATTTCAACTGCACTTGACACTTAAAACTCTTCTTGAATCGCTTAACTGAAACCTAGAAGAGTAGGTCCATCCCTGTAAATATTTATTCTACTCCTATTAACAAGTCCTTGTAAATTTTCTCCAAGTAATGTGGCTATCTGAACTGTGCCACCATTAGTGACATGGTTAACAATGTATGGTCCTAACCAATGCATTTTGAATTTTCCAGTAAATTTCATAAATTTGCTATCATAGAGGAGTACAAGGTCTCCTTCCTAGAATAATTTATTTTTAATGTGTCTATCATGCCATACCTTTTCTTTTTCTTTCTGCACTTGTTGATGAAAACCTGCAATGAAACGATCTTCCTCCAATACAACTAAGTGTAGTAATATTTCATCCATTATCTGATCATCAGCCATATCTGTGACTGTTTCAATTCTCAAGCTTGGTACTATGTATTCCATGGGCATGACAACTTCCTGTCCATATGCTAATCTGAAAGGTGTATGACATGTCAACTTCTTACAAGTTGTTCTATACACCCATAATACTGTTGGTACTCTAAGATCCCATTCATCCTTGTTTGTGTTGCATACTGTTAAGTCAGTAAATTTTTCTCCATTTTTGAGTTATTTTCTCCAATTTTGGTTTGTTTTTGAATCTACTTCAGTTAAATTTTTGGTTTTAAGTTTTAGTTTTAGTTTCCTTAGAAACTATATGGGTGATTGAATAAGTTTTGAACACATCCCTTATTGATTTTATTTGATTTTGGTGATCTTTTATGCTTTAAAGGGGTTAAAGAAAGTCATATTTTCAAAGATTGACTCATTAATGTGTTGAGAGAGCAGTCATAATCATTCCTTAAATCAAGTAGCTTTTAAAACCTCCGACAAATTAGCAGAAAGTGAAAAAAATGCTAAATTTTGGCATAGCAGCTATTCCTGTAGCGCTGGGCAAAATTTTAACAAAGAGCGCGCTACAGGAATATCGTGGCTTGAGTTTTTTGCAATTTTTGATCTGTTTTCAATCATGATGCAGTATGTGAGTGACTAATCGCCTTGTGTGAGTGTTTTAACACGTGTTTGCTGCAGTTTAAGCATGATTTTAGTTGGTTGCTAGTCACGAAGTGAAACAAGCTCATCATTGCATGGTATGCGGCGATCAGTTGCACAGAAGCCAGCAAATTCCGGTTTAGCTGTCAGTTTTCTCTTGTTACACGCATCATTGCAGGAGAAGTAGTGTTTGTGAAGGAGAGTTCACTGTTGAACGGTGGATTGCGTTGCTGTGGAAAGGAGACAGGTGTGTTCCATCGCCAGCGAAAATTAGGGCTTTTTGATTCATTCACCAGTGGCTAAAGAAACGACGTGAGGACACCTATGCTCGTAAGAGGACATCATTGACACCCCAAATTGAAGTTATTAAGCCACAACAGACGAGCAATTGACAGGTATTCCGTTATAACCCTTATAGCTGGAAAATTTGGGTTTTTGTCGCTGCACGGGTTTCTGGAGAAATTGGTTGCTGAAGAAGATATATTAGATCGTAAAATAAGGAATTCACCACAGAAATGGCTATCTGAAACCCGGTAGGAGAAGTGTGCATGAAATGTTTCTCTCATGACCTAATATACAGAATATAGCATCAAAAGGACTCACTGAGTTATCTGTAGTGCTCAGTTTTCACACAGAAGAGATTTTGCTAGTTGGTGCAGGTGTTACACAGAAGGGGTTTGTTAATTTGTACAAGTGGTTTGAACATCGCTGAGAATTGTTATAACCTGTAAAATTACTTGCTCAGAAAACAACTTATAAAACATATTTTGAAGCCTGAAACTAGACTATTCCCGTTCCCTGAAAGAAGGATATGGGAAAAAGTAGCAAAAGTGGTAAGGTTAACAGGGCTGAGCCCACAGATTTGACATGGATTCAGAAGCTTCCAGACTGTGCAGAGCTGTTCCAGCAGGCAGGCTGGTTGAAATTTTTCAAAAGGATAGATGGTTTTAATGCTCAGGTGTCCTGTAATTTTGCTAAGGGACTTAAAAAATGAGATGATTATAATGGACCCTTTGAGATTCAAACTGACTGTGGAATTAATAGCAGAGGCTACTGAGATCAGTAATGAGGGTGAGCACTGGTTTAAGAAGTCACCTTTTGAGTTTGATCCCCAAAGATACTTATTGCCTAATGTTACTCTTGATTGGAACAAGGGTATTCTCATACATAATTTCAGGAAGGAGTGGATTGAACCTATAAGGATTCTTCAGAGTTATGTGACTTGTGAAGGAAAATATTCATTAGTGTTCAAATATCATCTCAGGTTCCTACAACACATGGCAGGGATTTCTAAAATGAATTTGCCATTCTTTTTCTTTAAAAGCCTGCAGAAAATGTCAAGCAAGATAAAACAGCATGATGATCACACTTCTCAATCACTTTTTCACCATGGTCTCATTAAACTAATCATCACTACAGTGTTGCAGCATGAGGGAAGGACTTGGGACTTCTTTTTGTTCTGGTCAGGGGTTCATCTTAAAGGAGAAGACCAACAACCAAAAAGACAGACTGACAAGGGAAAGGTAATGATACAAAAGTTAGGCCATTCAGTCATACCTGCAAGCAAACATGACATTAAAGCTAAGAAGGTGACAAAACAGGTAGCAGAATAGAGGCAGGATGACAGTCAGCTCCAAGTAATTTCAGAGTACACTAAAAAGCAGTTTACACTATGCGAACCTGTAGCAGATCCTTAGGATGAAAGGAAAGTTGATATCAAAATAGTTCCTGTAGCTAAAGAGGAAATCCATATTAAGCCAAGAAGCCCCATCACAATCCTTTCAGATGATGAAGGATATATGTTTGAAGAAGAGAAGTCTATTCCAGAGATTAAAGTGAAAGATTGATATAAAACAGTCATATTCACTGACAGTTTTCCATTACATTGAATAGTCTGGACATTGCAGTCCTGTGTTGAGTGATTGAAGTCAAATGCAGACCGAAAGATGATGGAGAGGAATTTTTGAAAACCGAAGGAGGTTTTTGTTCCTAAGATACTCATCTACAAAAACCTCTCTCAGTTTTGCAACAGCTGTCAAGGTTTGAAAGATTCGGTTTAATCTTTGCAGCCTATTTTCCAGGGATTTTAAATATTTAATATTTTCCTGTTTTAGTGTTCATTTTGCGGGGCCGATTCTGTTTGATTGGAGATGAATTTTGAAAAACCAAGAGAGGTTTTTGTCCATCACGGACCCATTAACAAAAACCTCTCTCAGTTTTTACATAGGTGTCACCAATTGAGAGATATGGAAGCTTCTTTGACACCTATTTTCCAGAAATTCGCCACATTTGCCAGGAATCCGATTTGCTATTTTTAGTCAATTAGTTGAGTTAGTTAGTTAATGTAACTGCTAGTCAGTTTGAATTTCGCCCTAATGAGGGGGAAATAGAACCACTTCTTTGTAATGATAAAATAGGGACAAAGAGTCATTGAAAGGGTTCGAATTTTTGGAGAGCTTTAGGAGGTCTGCAAGCTGTTGATTCTTCCAGACTTGTTCACTGCTAAGTATTGCAAACTCTCATATGCATTTTTGATGAAACTATGAATATATGACTCCTTATCCCACTTCTGATATGTATTGGCTTCATTTTAAACTTATATAGTTTCTTGATTGACAAATTCATGTCTGGTTTTATGTGTAATTTCCAGTGATGCTTGTCTTTTATTGTATGAACTTCATTGCAATCTTTTGTTGGATTCCTGAGATATATATGCATCTTCATGGATATATGTGTATGAATTAGTTTTTACTTATCTGCTGAATGTATTCCCTTATGCTCTTGAAGTTTCTAACCAAAACCTACAAAACAAAACCCTAAAAACCTAGTTTGGATTGATTTTATTTTTGAGATTGTGTTGGCTTGTTACCCTAGCCTTAGTAACAATTTCTGACACAAACACATACCTTGGCCAATGCATTCTCCAATACTTTGTTAAAGGATTCTACAGTTCCATTAGCTTGTGGATGATATGGTGTGCTCTTCTGATGGTAGATATGAAATTCTTTTGTCAAGGATGCAATAGTTCTATTCAAGAAATGGGTTCCTTGATCACTCATTAGAATCCTTGAACATCCAAACCTTGTCAAAATCTTCTAAAAAATGAACTGTGCAGCGGTAACTGCGCTACAATCCTTCACTGGGTTTGCCTCTGACCATCTAGTTAGATAATTTGTAGTTGTGATGATATATCTTGAGCCAGTTCGCTTTCGTGGTGGGTTAATAGGTCCCACGAAGTCAATAGCCCATTTATCAAAGGCTTGCAATGTCAATTGTGGAATTAATGGCATCTCATATCGAAGATATGGATTTCATGTTCTTTGGCATACATCGCAATTCCGACAATGTTATTTTGAGTCTTTTTGTATTGTAGGCCACCATAGAGTTGATCTCAAAATTTTCTACATAGTAGCTCTTCATGCATAGTGTCCTCCAGATACACTTGAATGTGTTTTGGCCAGTATAATAGGTATTTCATGTTTTCGTACACATCTTTGTAATACTTCATCTGGTCCCAATTTGTATAATTGTCCTGCAATGAGAGTAAAGTCAGCTGCTCTTACCACTAATTGTTTCTTCTGCTGCGTAGTAGATTTTGTAGGTGCTAATCTTGTAGTCATAAATTCTACAATATCTATGAAATAGTGATATGCTATATGGATAGAAAACAACTGTGCATCTGGTATATTATCCTCCAGATTACTGGGTTCTTCGCTTGACTCAATGCGTGAAAGATGGTCAGGTCTTGCGTTTAATATTCTTGTTTTCACAATGATTTCAAAATCATATTCCTGAAATAGTAACAAACATCGGCGTATTCTTCCCCCTAACACTGGTTTATTGACCAAGTACTTCAAATTTGAATGGTCAGTAAACATACATAAATGCGAACCTAGCAGATAATGTCTAAACTTATGCAATGCGTACACCATATCTAAGCCTCCCCTTTCTATCATGGTATAATTCTTTTTTGCTGAAGATTGCTTTTTGCTTGAAAATGCGATGGGGTGATCTATGCCTCCCTCACCTGGTTGAGATAATACAATGCCAAGTGCTATAGATGAAGCATCTACATGTACATGAAATGGTTTATTCCAGTCAAGAAAGACTAGAATAGGAACTGTAACCATTTTCTATTTCAATGTGTCCAATCCTTTTTGACAATCTTCAATCCATCTATACTCTGCTTATTTCTTCAACAGTTTCTCCATAGGTGCAGTGATCTGCACGTATTCTTTATTGAATTTTATATAGTATCCCGTGTGCCCTAATGTAGCACATAGTTGTTTCATTGAGTAAGAAGCTGGGATATTTACTATGATTGCGATCTTCATTGGATCAACCATCAATCCTTGCTTACATACTATGTGTCCCAATAAAATACCATAAAATACACAGAAGACACACTTCTTTAGGTTTAAGTAAATATGATACTATCTACACTTCGCTAACATCATTCTTAAGTTCACATGATGATTCTTCAAAAGACTGAATATTGTCCAGTCATCAAAGTAAAATTCTAAGAATTTATGAATGTAATCCTTAAATGCGGCTACAACAACTCTTGAAAAGATATCATGTGATTTCTTCAATCCAAAAGGAATAACAGTGTAGTGATATGATCCCCATTCAATAGAAAATGTAGTCTTATGTCTGTCCACGATAGCAATTATGATCTGATGATATCTAGAAAATCCATCAGTGAAAGAATATGCCTCATGTCCACCTACGTTATCTAGCACTTCGTCTATGAATGGAGTAGGAAATGGGTCATGGAGAGATGCATCATTCAATCTCCCGAGGTCCACACAAATTCAGATTTCACCTTTAGCTTTCTTGTCTTGAATTACCATGCAACTTATCCATTCTGATTCTTCTACTAGTTCAATAATTCATGCGTCAAGCATCTTATCAATTTATGCTTTCACTCTTTCTTTATATCTTGGATTCAATCTATAAGGTATTTGTTTAATAGGCTTCACATCAGGCTTGAGAGGTATTTCCATAAATCCCAATTCACCTAAAATTCCTTTCATTTCAAAAAAATTGGTAGGAAATAAATCTTGATACTCGCGTAGTAGGTCTGCAATCTGTCCTACTGTTTCTTCATCCCATTAATCCCCAATAGAAGCAAACTTTGGCTCATAATTGGTACCAATATTGATCTTTGTAGTCTTCAAATGATTACTCAGGTCTGGAATTTCTAAATCTGGTCCTTCTGCATGGCATTTTCCTTCAGACTCAGGTATATTCACATCGCGAGGGTCTTCATATTCATCTTTGTCTAGCACGAAGTTATAACACTCAAGGGCATGTTCCAACTGTATTTCCCAATCTAGTTGTTTATACACAGGCAACAAGACATCATTAAATATCTTCTTTTTAATGATCTGTAAAGCCTCATTGACACCCAAAAAATAATCCTCAAAGATAAAATATGATTGAAATTCATTTACCATTATGTGTCAATCTGTTGTACCTCTACGAAGTTCTACTTATGTATACCAGTTCTTTGGTATTTGATCCAATGTGTGCACAAACATATGAACCCATTCTGTCTTATGTGTATGCATCCATGCTTTCAAGAAAAAATCTATATGATCTCTAGGATCGGTCTGTCCATTGTATTTTTCCTGTACAATCTCAGCTTGCTCTGCAAATCTGATTTCCATCATGTGCTTAGATTCTTCCCATGTGCCTAGGTTATCTTTATGCGCAACCCACCATCTAGAAGGTGTAGCTCGCAATGCTATATCTAAAGCTGCTAACTTATGTTCATCTGAAATTGCCACTAGATATTCATGAAGAAATGTGTGGATATTACCCAAACCATCATAAGTAGGAATTGGACTTACCTCTGTTCCAATCCAGCGTAGTGAATTTGTTATCTTCGTGCATCGTCTTGCTGATAATTCATGCATTTGGCTCTGCCAGTTCTCCATTCCCATGTTTGATTTTGATATGCAAGAATTGTCGCATATCTAGCTCAATGTTCCATCATCTGTGGGATTAATGTAATGTGCTTGATTTACTGCCATCTTGTATATATTATCAATTTCTTGAGCTCTGCATTCTTCTGGAACTGGTTCAACATACCTAGGTCCTTGTGAAGGATCTAAGGGTTTGATGACCCTGATATCTGGTCCTTCAAATATCATTTATTTTTTCTTCAGATTGATGACTGCGAGGTTATCAATTTCCCAGTCAATCCCCAATAATGTAGGATAAGAACTGGTGTCATCTATGATCTCAATAACCTCGAAATCTGCTTTACTTTGCACTCCATCAATGTCAACAAGAACACTTGATAATCTCCCAAAAGGTATAACCCTTTTCTAATTAGCTAACCTCAACTGTAAAGGAGACCAAGATAACTTTCACTTTCCCATTTGTTCCCATGTTTGTTTTGTCAGGACATTCACCTCTAAGCCTAAACCGAGAATGACTTAGTTCATTTCAAAATATCTGATCTACGCATTTAGTCTCATTTCTCTTCCTGTCCTTCTATGGTTCTTGATGTGATGAACTGCTCGGTGGTCATCATTTGCTGTATTATGTTGTTCGTAATGTCCCAATAGGTTTTGTAATTCTCCTAAGGCGTTTCCATGCCTTAGCAATTTTATGCAGCTCTGTAGAAACTGTGTAATAGGACTCATTTGTTCTGGCAAAGTTCGTGATCCATCATACGTGATAGGCATGTCTAGTACTGGTGTCTGATCACTTCGAAATTGGGTCCTTATGGTCGAATATTCCAAGTCCTGAAAGCCTTTTCTTGCTTCCATGAATACCTTTTTCTCATGTTCAGGGTTAAATGAAAGAATTTTTCCAGTTTCTTTTCTTACCCAAGGCCCATCATTAGGCTTTGGCCTGTTCATATGATTTTCAGAAGTCGAAGCTTTGTTTTATTTTCATTTCCTGTCATGGCTACACATCGCGTCACAACATGGATGTTGCAATCTTCGTTTCTTTTCTCAGTTGCGATCATCTGTATATTTTGTTTTTGTCCTTCTGGTATTTTTTCTTGCGTTTTGCCTTGCAAAATGGGACATGCTTCAATGACATGGTCAAATGAATTACAGTATTTACAAGTAGTGCAAGTGTTCTGACAGTCTCTTGCTAAATGTCTTGGTTGAGAGCAGTTATAACATACAATCAGATCTCTTCCTCTTCCTTGTTCAGTGTTATGTCCTCTTCCTCTGAATCCACCACGTCCTCTATATGTGCCTTGATCATACTGCGCATTTTCATTATTATGCAGTGTTTCTCCTTGGACTTTGTAGACATCATGCTTTCTTTCTATCATGAGGTCATATGCTCTGTAGTTGGCATCATCATGGCCAACTGATTTACAAAATTTGCAGTATAGGTTCTTTGGTGTCTGTACATACTTTTGAAGTAGGTAACAGTCTTCTCAGCAATGTACTCTACATCAGCAAATCTCGCGCCATGGTCCTTCCTATTGATTCAATGGGTTCAGTGCTTCACTAGCGATGTAATCTTTAAACACAGGACATTGTTCCTAGGAATTTCCTTCGGATTTACATTTTGTACACCAAACCTCTTCTCTTATCTCTTTTCCTTTCTTCATATCTTGTAGCTGTAATGTCAAATTTTCTAGCTGTGTTTGTATCTGTACCATACCTTTGCTAGTTTCTCCTATGGGCAAAGCTTCTCGCTTCATCGCAATTTCCAATGCATTAGTGGTAATCTAATGTGGGGCAAAAAAGCAGCTATGAACCATTCTTGATTCTTTTGCGGTGCTATTTCAAAACTAACTTGATCTAACAAGGCTTTGAATTTATGATCAAATTCCCACACAGACTCATTAGGTTTCTATTTTATTTCTTTTAGCTTTGTGATGCATTGAGATTCTGACTTAAGTTTCTTAAATTCTCTAATGAGTGCATTTTTTATATTCACTAGTGTTTTGTTCTGTCCAATAGAATATTTCATGAACCATGTTAAAGATCTGTCTCTGAATGTGGTAACTAGCTGAGCTTGTTTTATAGCATCATCCTATACTTGCTTAACATTCCATACAGCTTCATAGAGAAACCAATGTTGCTCTGGATCTTCTATACCAGTTCCTTTAAAAATAGGTATCTTAATGTCGTCTGCCATTCTTCTTCTAGGAGGTGTAGTGTTCTGAAACAAGGAAGGTATACCACTACTTGACCGATTCTGAGTGCTTGTTCTTGCAATATTACTACTACTAGTGTTCTGTGAACTATTAATATTTATGTCTTCAACTATATGTTTCTTCGGAGTAATAGGTTGATGGCCAATGCATCTAGGTTCTGTTTCACTATCAAACTTAACCTGATATGAGTTTCTATCACTTCCTAACTCAGTTTCTAGGAATGCGTGAGGTTTAGATTCATGAGACCTCTTTCTAGTGCTAACTTTCTATATTTTTCCACTTTGCAAAATACCAATATAATTGTCTATGTCACTATCTGTGTTTTTGAACATTACATACTCAAACCCTAGGAATATGATTGCATTCTTAAGACTCCTTTTTTAGCTAGTAGCATTTTAATTCATAAACTCAATTGTTTCAAGTACTTACCTCTAAATCCTTGGAAGAAATATCCTTTTGTTGCGCTGTAAGACTTCAACGTATCCACAGCGAACTCCATAACATAGCCTTCCAGTAATCTATCCAACCAAAATTCTACTGCTCTTGAAATGTGGTTGTCAATCCCTTTAAGCCTCTGAATCAAATCTAGATTATAAATTGTAGGTTATCCACTCTGAAAACAATTTTTCCGTTCTGTTATCCTCGATATCCACTCATGTAACTCAGTATCAAAAGATGCGAAGAAAATTTCATGCAGGTTAGTGAATATATACCTCTTCAACCATTGTTTTATGGTAAGACGCGGATGTATGTTCTCTTTATTCACAAACTCAAGTTCTGTCTTGCTTACCCAGTTCTGTATTTATTTCTTCTTTGGATTACACATCAATCTGATACAACAATATCACACTTCATCGGCATAACAAGTCTCAAGGCAACAAAACCATTTGCTGTGCTTCCTTCTCTTTTACATAACACATCACCAGTTCTAGTGCGGTAATGAAACCATTTGTTGGATACTTTTTCTTACTCTGGGGCTGACTCGGGTTTTGTGTAGTTCCTTATTGTAGACCCAACAAAATCCCCTTCATTGGCCCTTTCGACATCAACCCGTGAACAGGTCGAAGTCTCACCCGAAGTGAAGATGGGTTGTTACAGAATTAGGTTTCTGCAACCTTGGTGACACGCGGTTATGTTATGCGAGCTTGTTATGCACTTCTTTCTCAACATCTACTTATTAGATTATTACCAACATGCAACTACGCACTTCACAGTTATCAACAACCCGTTGGCAGGAAAAAACCTTCCCATCTTTTTTTTTGTTATTAGTCAATAAAAGATGATATCAAAAGCTTCACTTAATGGAGAGAAGATTATTAAGGAGTGCCTTCAGAATCTTTGATTATGAAGGTACTCCTAATTGGAGAAAGTGTTAGTCAATTGAATTCAAAGCATCACTCATTTGTGGACTTTATCTCGCATAAATGCTTATTCAATTTATGCACCTATTAAATTATGCTCTTCATATAGTCATTTTTATATAAATTTGTGAGCATTTCTTTTGGGCTATATATGACTATGCTGCGATGATATTTTAAAAAGTGTCAATTGACATGGTTGTTATGAAATTGTCATTGGTCTTACCTAAGATGAAATCGAGCTATTAATTCTATATTGATGACATGTATTATAATAAAAATTATGGTCTTATGTCTATGAATTTGACACTTGTATCTTTTAAAATTCCCTATATTCATCGAGCTAAATATTTTGGTTGATTCATTAATCATATTAGTGGATTCAAAGTGATAGGGTTATGAGATAATTCTTTCTTTAACCTAGGTTTTTCACCAAGTTAAGGTTTATTGAAAAATATCATTTACACGCTATGTCACCTAAACCTCGTAATATTTCTAATGGTGATGATAGTATTATAATCGAATTGCACTACTATTAATGATCTATGGTGAATCATGAAACAATGTGTCGATATATGAAATATTTCATCCTATCTCACAGCTGTCATTTTATGCAAGCATCGTGTACGAAATCACTCATATAAATCATACTATCAGGTGTAAATTCTATTAATGTTTTAATGACCTTAATCATATCACCTGGTTTCATCAATTTTGAAATAATGGTTGATATGAGAGAACCTAGGGTTTTAGTTGTGATTGCTAGAGAACCAAGCAAAGGTTGGATCATTCGGTCGATGCCTGTCACACCTTGGATCCCGATTCCTTCTATTTTCACGACCACCTTGGCATCGAGTCCCATTCAGAAACGTTGTGTTGAGGGAATGGCATCTCTTAGCCTTTTTGAGGTTTCAGGCCCTAAAATGGTGGAAGTTGATGCAGAGGTAGCATCATTGTTTGAGAAGATAGGGTAGTGTAGATTCTATAATAGGTGATTAGCCTTATTTTTATTTAACAACTGTTATTTAACTAGTTGCTTTCAATTAGATTAAATCAGAAAATCTTGTTACGTTGTGAATAGTGATTAGGAACGACCCTTTTTAAGAGACTCTCTTTTAAAGTGCAGAAAATGAAAGGTAGTAGGACCATAAACCTGCAAGAGTTAGCTATCCCAAACATACTGGTGGATGCGTTAAGCACCTTGTGTGGGATATATCTTCGTATTTGGACTATGACAGAAAATATGGCCAACAAATGGCGCTATAAGGAGGGACGATCGGCAAGTGAACTCTCTTGAGCTATTTATTTTTATTTTTGATCTATTTTAAAATGGCTCCTATTACTGTTTTCGAACATGCTTTTAGCATGCCTAGGCTTGCTAGTGGTATTTCTGAAAGTGCAGTAAATCTCTTGCAAATGTTAAGTTTTAATGGAGAGGGTAAAAGGACTACTTTTAAACATCTCACTGAATTTATATTTATTTGTAAACATTATCATATAGTTGGTGAGAGCAAGATTTGCAGGATTTTTACTATCACTTATAAAGGAAGAATTTCAGGATGGTTTAAAACGTTTCCAATTAAATCTATTCATTCATGGAAACATTTCATGGAGTTATTTATTGATGCACATGAGGATTACAATTATTAAGAATTGACATTTGAAATTGAAAATCTTCGAAAACGGGAAGGTGAGTCTATTAATTCTTTCTTTTCAAGATTTATGTCAATCCACTTTAGATTTCATGAGAAAGATCAACTTTCTGTAGAGAGACTACCTATTATGTTTTTATATCTTTTTTCTCTATCTAATTTACATCATCAGGATATTAATAATGAACATAAAGAAGATTTATCTCATGATATACATATTCCTAAAGATATTGTTTCATTAGATTCTCATTTAAAGTCTATTCCATTGAGTCCACTAATAATGTTGAAATTATAGTACAACAACAAGAGTTAGAATTTTGTAATGAACAATTTCAAGAACAAGGGGTGTTTATGATCATTCAACATTTATATTTCACAAACATTCTCAAACTCTTGTTAAAACAGATGTAGTGGAAAAAGACTTGATTAATTTAGAACCTGAAATCGAATTTGTGAATGATAGTTGCATAAATCTTGATTTTACATTTTCTTCTTCTCAATTTGAACGTGATCCTCTTATTGTTTCACCAAACTTGTCAACAAATCAAAGTTCGCAAAATGATTTTTCCCTTGAATCAATGAATCAATATTTTCTTATTAAAAGGGAAACATCTAATTTTCCACAATTGGAAATTTATCATGATTTGTATCCAGATCTGTTTGTTGATTGTAGCGTATATCTTGGTATTCAAGCTAACACTCCACTGCAGTCAAATCCTAAGTTGATGAAAAGTGATTTATTTTATAAGAATTAGGAACACATTTTTATTCAATCTAAATCAGTTCAAGATATTGAATATGAAAATCATCTTTTTACAAATATCACTCATGAATCATATGCATCTGATGGCATTAAGGAGTGTAAGTTAGAGGATAAAATTATTTTGAATAATGACCATACTAATGTTTTCCGTTGTAAATATTATGAATCTGAAAGGGAAAACAAGATTTTTCATTCTAATATAATGTCAAAATCTGATTTTCAGTTTAATAATGATGATATGTCCTTAAAAAATAGATCCTCCACTTCAAATCCTTCTGAATTCTCTGATCATGATCTCGACTTGCCTCTTTTTTATCATTATCTTGGCGATTTTTCCATCTCTCATTCCATTGCATCTCCACAATATTCAAGTGCCTTTCAATCTTCTTTTCATGATCCTATTTATGCATGGTTGGAAGAGTCATACCTTAAAAGGTTTCCATGTCACATTCTCCCTTCTGTAAATACAAAATCTAATTTAATATTTTTCATTATTAGACATCAAGCATCTCAAATTATGATACTAATGTTCGACATATCTCATCTTGTAGGAGTAAATATGCTTTGGTGGCTTCACTGGATTTTTCATTTTACTTAAGTTTTAATTACCTTTGATTTTATTGTACATATGTACATATTTAGTTTGGAGACCTAGTTTTAGATCCAGTTTAGCTATTTTGTTTTACTTTGTACAAGTAGGTTGCTTTATTTTTAATAATGTGTAGTTAACAAGTGATGTGCCAATTTCGGGATGGAGACAAGCCATTGTTCATGGAAGTACTCTTTACTCTCAATATCTTTTAATTGTTTTTTGTCTTGCTTTGATTTTATCCATTAGGCATCTCATTTTAAGTTTTATCTTTAATAAGAATTGATGATTATAAAGACCTGTTGATGTATATGTAACTTCGGAATGTATTTCATCTATGTATTTCATATATATTTATTGTACCCTTATAAGAGATGTGTTATTCCTCTATAAGGAAGTGTCGTCATGTGGATTGACAAGTGTCGCAAGTGTGTGTACTTGCCGATGGGTTATTGGACCACCATGTGTGGGGTCGGCCCTGAAATATATATTATATTGTGGATGTATCTAGATAGACAAGTCAGCCCCATAGTGTAACTGGGCAAACAGGTTAAGTATAAATAGATATCGGGAGATCTCTATTTGGATCATTCAGAAAGACACACTTCTCTCACTCAGAAAGTGGCGCACTAGTGAGGAGGAGGATCATCTGCTCTAGGAGACTATCTCAAGTGTATTTTGGTTGTACTTTGGTTGAGCCATTGCTCTATCTATCTCTGAGGAAGTTGTGGGTTTTTTCACCTTAGGGTTTTCCCCACGGAAACTC
This sequence comes from Larix kaempferi, assembly GCA_027924585.1. Classification (NCBI taxonomy): domain Eukaryota; kingdom Viridiplantae; phylum Streptophyta; class Pinopsida; order Pinales; family Pinaceae; genus Larix; species Larix kaempferi. The sequence goes on from BSBM01000073.1 coordinate 43,604,157, forward strand.
CGTGTCTCTTGTCTCTCATGCTTTTGATTCTTGTGATGCTTGTCATGCTTATTGTGATTGTTATGCATTGATATACTGTATATGTTATTTTCTCAGTAAAGATCCAAGAGCATTGTGAATTAATGCTCAAAATTTAACATGGTATCAAAGCTAACCTGAGAAGAAGACATTTTGCAGTGACATAAACTTGAGTTTCTTGTTTATTGGGTTTCTCTCCACAGTTTTTGGAAAAGCAGTATAGTAGATTGACTCTACTCATCAAGGAGAATCTATCTGTCCAATCAGAATTCAATTCTAAGAATTTTCAGATTTGGCCCTAAAAATTAGGGATTCCGCAAAAATAGGAATTTCTGAAATCTGAAGACATAGCTGGAAGCTCCTTGCAAAAATCGAAGTTTAGAGCTTTGGATCGAGATTTTTGGCTGGATAGATCTCCGGGAAACGCAAACCCTAATTCAGGGCTCTACCTACTGAACCCAGGAGGACAAAAAGGCAAATCTGAAGGGTAAATCCTTTCTGATCTCAAATTCTGAATACACCAGGCTGGTCAGCTCATCAAGGCAAATCTTTCTATCCTTTCAAAAAGTTGAAATTCACATTTTGAATTTTTAGGGTTTTTCTGACAAACCCTAATCTGGGACCAGATCCAGTTTTCAGCATTTCAAGTGGTAAGACCTAAATCTTTTCTATTTCCATTTGAAGTACTCTTTAAGATGTCTCACCACACCAAGCTTGAGGATAAGCTTGAAGGGGATGATAACTTCCGAGCTTGGAAGTATAGGATCGGGTTAATCCTGGAAGAGAATGAGTTGGACTCATATATAAAAGAAGACATCCCTATCCCAGAGGATGAAGAGGCTAAGGTATTGCATAATAAGAACTTGGTCAAGGAAAAGAGAATCATTGTTGATTCTATCAAAGACCATCTCATACCCCATGTGTCTTCTCTAAAGACACCCAAGGCTATGTTTGACTCTTTGACCAAGCTATTTGAAGGAAAGAACATAAATCGGAAGATGACCCTGTGGAATCAATTGAAAGGGGTCAAGATGTCGAATGGAGAAACCATTCAATCCTATTTCTCCAAGGTCTCTCAGATCAAGGAACAACTTGAAGCTGTAGATGAAATGGTGGAGAATGGTGAAATTGTTATGACTACTTTGAATGGCCTACCTAGGTCATGGGACTCTTTTATCTAGGGGATCTATGCCAGAAAGAATTTAATCTCCTTCAGTAGATTATGGGAGGAATTTTCTCAAGAAGAAGCAAGGCTTGTGGCAAGAGAAGAGAAGATGGGAAATGAAGATCAAGCTCTCACAGCTCACACTAAGAAGGGAAAGTTCAAGAGGGAGCCATCCCATCACAAGAAGAAATGTTCTCATCATTTTCACAAAGACAAGAAAGATATAAGGTGTTTCACTTGTAATGAGAAGGGTCACTTTGCTTCAGAATGTCCCAAGAACAAAAGGGACAACCACAACAACAACAACTCCAACAACAAGAAGAAGGGTAACAAAAGAAGGTACCATGCTCATGCTGCCGAAGATGATGAACCTCCAAAGAAGAAGGCTAGGGCAGAAAGTGATGATAGTAATGATGACTCATCAAGTGAAGAAGAGTATGTTCTAATCTCTGCTCTCACAGGTACTATCTCCCATGGTTGTAATCATTGGTTAATTGACAATGGGGCTTCCAAACACATGACTGGGTTTAAAGAATCCTTTGTAAATCTATCTGAACATGAATCACCCCATAAGGTGAAACTTGGGGATGATTATCAATATCCCATCAAAGGAAGTGGTGAAGCCTCCTACAACCTAGATTCTGGAAAATCTTTGAAGATGAAAGAAGTCCTTTATGTACCCGGGCTCAAGAAGAACTTACTCTCCATCTCTGCATTGGATGCAAAAAGTATGAGGGTTGCATTTGTGGATGGCCAAGTCCTAATGTGGCCAAAGGGAAAGACCATAGATGATGCAGTTGTGATTGGAGAGCAAGAGGGAGGTTTGTAAAAATTAAAATGACAACCTGAACATGCCATGGTGCATGAATCCATGGAGCCAAGTGAACTTTGGCATAGAATACATACTCATATGCACTATAGGGCACTTCCAATTGCAAGCAACGCTGTAGAGGGTCTTCCTGAAATCAAGACCAAACATGAAGGTGTTTGCAAAGGATGTGCAAAAGGTAAGAATATTAAGAAGGCTTTCCCAAGCAGTGAAAGCAAGGCAAAAGATATCCTGGAAATCATCCACTCAGATGTATGTGGTCCTATGTCATCCAGTTCTCTAAGTGGGTATGTCTACTATGTATCATTTATTGATGACTTCTCCACGAAGACTTGGGTATACTTCTTGAAAAACAAAGATGAGGTGTTTGATAAGTTCAAGGAATTCAAAACCTTGATGGAGAATCAAACTGACAAAAAGATCAAAACATTCAGATCCGACAATGGTGGAGAATTCACCTCAGGTGACTTCAAGAAGCTTTGCAGTGATTTAGGGATTAAGAGGGAGTTGACTGCTCCTTACAATCCTCAACAGAATGGAGTTGCAGAAAGGAAGAATAGAACAATCATGGAAGCAGCAAGGGCAATGCTGCATGACCAGGATCTACCTATGCATCTATGGGCAGAAGCAGCTAGAACAGCTGTATATGTGCAGAACAGAACACCCCACAAGATATTGGACAACAAGACACCAGAAGAGGTCTTTTCTGGTAAGAAACCTGAAGTCAGCCATCTCAGAATATTTGGTTGTCCAGTATACACTCATATCCCAAAGGAAAAGAGGACCAAACTAGATCCTTCAGGAAAGAAGGGTATCTTTGTGGGTTACAGTGAAAGCTCGAAGGCTTATAGAATATACTTTCCAGGGTTCAAGAAGATCGATGTCAGTAGGGATGTAACATTTGATGAAAAATCAGCATTCGTCAAATCAAGGAAGGAACCTATCGAAGTTTATGAAGAACCTAAGGAAACTAGATTTCAAGACACTATTATGACTGAAGCAATTCCAGAAGTTGTTCGTGAGTTTGAAGATTCGCAAGAACCTATAGATTCACCCTGTAAGGATAAATCTCACAAGAGGAAACATGCATGGGCTAGAGAGCTCATTCAAGATGCAGAAAGATTTGGCATTCTAGAAGAAGAACACAGAGCAAAGAAAAGAACCAGATCACATAACAACTATGTTGCTTTACTCTGTGACATTATGAACAAAGAACCTTCTAGTTATGAAGAAGCAATGGAAAAGAAAGAATGGAAGGATGCTATGGTTGAGGAATACCAATCAATAATGAAAAATGATGTTTGGGATGTTTTCCCAAGACCTAAAGAGAAGTTTGTTGTGACTTCCAAATGGATCTACAAAATCAAGCATGCTGCAGATGGTAGTGTAGAGAAATACAAATAAATATTCGTAGCTCATGGCTTCTCTCAGAAAGAGGGAATAGATTATGAAGAAACTTTTGCACCTGTAGCCAGGTATACTTCCATCAGAACAGTACTTGCCTTGGCTGCAACAATGAAATGGAAAATACACCAGATGGATGTCAAGACTGCTTTCCTGAATGGTGTAGTTGAAGAGGAAGTATATGTGGAGCAGCCACTCAGCTTTGAAATACATGATAGGGAGTCATATGTGTGCAGATTGAAGAAATCCTTGGATGGCTTGAAGCAAGCCCCCAGAACTTGGTATGGTAGGATGGACAATTTCCTATCTAGTTTGGGCTTTACCAAAAGTAAAGCAGATTCCAATCTTTACTACAAGGTTGAGGAAGGAAATCCTGTGATTCTACTTCTGTACGTGGATGACTTATTTGTAATAGGAGATGACAGATTGATTGCAGATACTAAGAGGAAGCTTGCTGCTGAGTTCGATATGAAAGATTTGGGAATGATGCATTATTTCCTGGTATGGAGGTGTGGCATAATTCAGGTGGGATCTTCCTTGGTCAAGGGAAGTACATAGTAGATATTCTGAAGAGATTTGGGATGATGGATTGCAAGGCCATGGCCACACCCATGGAATCGAATCTAAAGCTTCTATGTGATGCTTCATTTGAGCCGGTTGATGTCTCTATGCATTGTCAGATGATTGGGTCCTTGATGTACCTGACCAACACGAGACCAGATATTTGCTTTGCAGTGAACACATTGAGCCAGTTCCTAACGGATCCGAGGAGTGTTCACCTGGTTGCTATAAAGCATGTCTTGAGTTACCTGAAGGGTACAGTGGATTATGGGCTCAAGTATGAAGCGAATCAAAAGTTTAACCTGCAGGGTTATGTTGATTCAGATTGGGCTAGTAGTGCTACAGATAGGAAGAGCACATCTGGGTGCTGCTTCAGTATGGGATCAGGTGTGATCTCTTGGTTTAGCAGGAAGCAGTCCTGCGTAGCACTGAGTACAGCTGAGGCAGAGTATGTTATAGCCTGCTCAGCTAGTTGTGAGGCAGTATGGCTATGGAAGCTACTATCTGGGTTATTTGATCTCCCACTGGATGCTACTGGTATCTTTTGTGATAACCAGAGTTGTGTGAAGTTGTTTGAGAACCCAGTGTTTCATGATAGGTCGAAACACATAGAGATAAAATATCACTATATCAGGGATATGGTGCAAAGAGGAGCCGTGAAGCTCCTGTATGTTGCGACGGACGAGCAGATTGTAGATGTGCTGAAGAAACCACTATCCAGGGTAAAGTTCGAGTACTTCAGGGAGAGGCTTGGTGTTCTTCAGATCGACAACACTTCGAGGAAGAAGTGATGGACACATTTGTTGAAGCCATTCCAAGCATGTTAAAAGGAGGATCCTTCACATGGCTGTGGATGTAAGCGCTGGATGATGAGCATCAGGATGATGCTCTAGTTACTGCTCTGTATATGCATCGTGTTGATGGTGGATATGATCAGTTGGATCATTTATATTTGTATGTATGTACGCATTGTGTTGATGCTGGATATGATTAGTTGGATCATTTATATCTATGTACACATTATGTTGGATGCTGGATATGATCGGTTGGATCATTTGTATGTATTTGTATATGCATCATGTTGGATGCTTGGACCATGTATCTGTATATGTATCAGGTGGATACATTGTATGATCAGGTAGATCATGTATGTGGATATGTATCATGCATTTGTATTTGTATCAGGTGGATACACTATATGATCAGATGGATCATGTATGATGATATGTATCAGGTAGATACTTGGTATGCATCAGGTGGATGCATTGTATGATCAGGATGATCATGATGATGAGCTTCAGGATGTTGCTCCAGATGATATGTACCAGGATGGTACAGTGATGATGATCAGTATGATCATGGGCATTAGGATGATGCCTTGTGCGATGATGATCCGTTGGATCATGAGTATCAGATTGATACTTGGAGGTCAGAGATGATATGTGGCAGGTTGTGCAAATAGCATGTAATCAGTCCTGGGAGATCTTTCTGGTCGTGCTGCGGCACATAAATGTTCCTGGGGTACTCTTTCCGGTATTGCTATGTAGTATGTAATCAGTCCTCAGATATATGATAGGTTGAGCTGTGTGCTCGTAATCAGTCCTGGGATGAGGTATTACTACGGAGAATTGTAATCAGTCCTGGAGATCCGAGAGGTTGAGCTGTGTGCTCGTAATTAGTCCTATGATGCTCTTTAGAGATCTTGCCGGTCGTGCTGCGGCACATAAATGTTCCTGGGATGCTCTTTAAAGGTTTTGTCTATCCACATGTAATCAGTCCTGGAGATCCGAGAGGTTGAGCTGTATGCTTGTAATAAGTCCTGGGATGCTCTTTAGAGATCTTGCCGGTCATGCTACGGCACATAAATGTTTTTGGGATGCTCTTTAAAGGTATTTTGGAGGAGATGCATGTAATCAGTCCTAGGAGATCTTGCCGATCATGCTTAGGAACATAAATGTTCCTGGGATACTCTTTCCGGTATTGCATCCGCACATAAAATTAGTCCTGAGAGACCACCTCTATCAGACCATTCACATAGATGATGAAGACCTGCAGGTGGTGGGCCTACATCCAGTATGAAAAAGGACTGGCTCTGTAGAACTTCCTATGACGAGTAGGGTCAGAGATTGGTTGAAATAGCAGCAACAATGACGATGATGATGATGATGCATCGATGACAATGATCCCGAGAAGAAGACTTGTCTAGTAGAACTGTGTCGAGAAATACCTTCCTAGTTAAGAGGGAATGTTGATGTATATGTAACTTCAGAATGTGTTTCATCTATGTATTTCATATATATTTATTGTACCCTTATAAGATATGTGTTATTCCTCTATAAGGAAGTGTCGTCATGTGGATTGACAAGTGTCGCAAGTGTGTGTACTTGCCGATGGGTTATTAGACCACCATGTGTGGGGTCGGCCCTAAAATATATATTATACTGTGGATGTATCTAGATAGACAAGTCGGCCCCATAGTGTAACTGGGAAAACATGTTAAGTATAAATAGAGATCAGGAGATCTCTATTTGGATCATTCGGAAAGACACACTTCTCTCACTCAGAAAGTGGCGCACTAGTGAGGAGGAGGATCATCTGCTCTAGGAGACTATCTCAAGTGTATTTTGGTTGTAATTTGGTTGAGCCATTGCTCTCTCTATCTCTGAGGAAGTTGTGGGGTTTTTCACCTTAGGGTTTTCCCCACGGAAACTCTGTGTCTCTTGTCTCTCATGATTTTGATTCTTGTGATGCTTGTCATGCTTATTGTGATTGTTATGCATTGATATGCTGTATATGTTATTCTCTTAGTAAATATCCAAGAGTATTGTGAATTAATGCTCAAAATTTAACAAGACCTAATAATGAAATGTTTACATATGATTGATTAACTAAAGCTTTAAAGCAAGAAATATTAAAAAAGATTAGATGGTAAAGAGTTGTAATCATATATAAATTTTCTCTTATGAATTGCAACTCACTCACTTTGTAATTATTTTTCATAAATTGCACAATTTAGAATCTATTTTTTTCATTTTGATTTCATTTTGTAAATAGTATTGAGGAAAAGGGTCTCATTCATTTCAATATTTCAACCATGATTAAATGAAGTTTATCATAATCTTAGGGAAGGAAGAACAAATTTTATGTTAACAATTCTAAGAATTTTGGAAACTTGATGTCAATGGCGAACTCATATCTATTTTGACTTGCATCTTATATTGGCATCTCCTATTTTTATTCATATTTGACCCTTTTTCTAAAATTTAATCCTTTGCATCGTCATATTATGGTCAAATTTAATATTAGGAGATCTTTCTTGTTTTCTTTTATGCAATATCTTTGCTATTTTTGTAGTTTGTGTCATAGATTATAACCGTATCATGATTTTCTAATTTCAAGTTGATTTACCTTCTTTGATGGTCAGCTTAAGTTTCGATATTTTTGCTTATCATTTAAGGTTTATCAATGCTTAATTCTTTTTTTTCTTTTGGATTATGATATATACTTTTCTTACGTGAAATTTTGATTTGATCAGGTCCCATCTTAGGATTATTTGTATATATGTTTGGGTGTTTTTATTAAATAAAGTATTTTATTTTCCATTTTAATTTCAAGTTTGATTAGTTTTCCAGTAGTGACCTTGATCTTTCTGAATTTCGTTTTGCTTTTCTCATTTTGCTTGAAGTTGGAAGGGAGGTATTATAAATAAATAATATGGTGTTGGTATGCTACTAATAAAATTGATACTTTTGTTTTAGGAAAGAATTGTAAGTTGTTTCTTGTTTTATCAAACCTTCTTACTATGACCAAACTACTCCTAGCTTTGAAAAATCTTTCACGAACTTAGCTAAGCAGTTGGTTAAATCCTAGGCATTATCCTTAGAATTTTATCTTTTAAATGGTATCAAAAGTTAGTAAGTTCACCTATTAAGGACATTTATTTGGAAATATACATGAGTTAGTAACATTAGCCATCATTAGACTATCTATACAATTTGAGGAGTCTTATCTTGATTTTTCTACCCATCCATTAACTTTTGTTGTAAATAAAACCAATCATTTTTTGAGGCTTTGGTTAAAGAATAGGAGGTCTCTTAATAGATCTGACCTATCATGATCATCATCCCTATTGGAATGACATCACCATCTATGGTCACCAAGCTAGGGTTATGGCTCTTGGTTGAAAGACCAGGGGATAGGAGGTCTCATCACGAGCCGACCTGTTCATCTCCGATAGCTCTCGTGAGTGATGCTGTCAACATTTGGTCACCAAGCCAGGGTAGTAGTCTCTAATAAAGGTTCTTATAAATATTACCATCTCATTGTAAATAATTATGAAATAAATAAATAAGTTAATTAAGGACCGTGAGGTCCCAGGAATGACTCAGCCTACTCATGATCATGGGTATCATTAGACTGACATTGCCAACATCCGGTCACCAAGTCGGGGTAGTGACTCTTGGTTGTGAAATCGAGAGACGGGGGGTCTCATCATGAGCCAGCTCACTCACTTATGATGGTGCTTGTGAATGACATTACCATCATTTAGTTACCAAGCTAAGGCAGTGGTCTTTAATTAGCCTCTTTTGTAAATACTTTTTATTCAAATAAATAAATAAATAAATGGTATAAAATGTAAATAAATGTTTGTATTTTAATGGATGGGATATAATTTATTGATGTCTTATTAAGATTATGGTGGTCATATATTTATGTTGGTGTTTAATTGAATATCTTTAGCTTTTGAAGATTCTTTCTTGATAGAGTTTCCTCATTATACATATATCAATAACCATTTATCTTCGTAAAGTTTTAGATATAATGCTTGGGGTAATTTATCTGGTTGTAACAATATTTTAAGTTCGATCTTTAACAATTAAGCCAGTGAGTTAAGGAGGTCATGTATGTGAAATTTGATATTTCAAGACCCCTCTTTATGCTTCCTATCTTTATCATTTTCAGGTATATTTTGCAGAGATAACTGTTTTTCCCAACATTTCACCATTTGTTGGGCCTCCAACAACTCCCCCTTGATTTTTCAAAATAAAGGGGCCCCCATTAGAATTTTTGTAATTACTTATATTTTGATTTTATCTTATTTTATTTTACTTGATTTGATAAGTGATTTCACGGTCTTCTTTCTTTGATTCTCCACTCTTTATGCCCCTTGATTTTTGACATGCCTTTCATTTTATGAGATTTGGGGTTTGGTAATTTGGTTCATTTATGTCGTTGGCTCTTTTTGGATTCTTAGTGGCTTAACGGTGGTTGCATGCTCATATTTGCGGTTTTCTGGGATGAACACCACCTTTGGTTTGGCTTGGTTGAATTATCTTGACCTTTCGATAATGTTCGGTAAATTCCCAGTTCTTAAGGTATCAATAATTAATTGGACATTTTGGTAGATTTAAATAAAATAAGTAAATGCTCATTTTTAAGAATTTCTTCCATGTCATGAAAGAATTCACATGAATGAATGGGAGAAATCCATTGGTTTTGGTTTTGATTGACTTATCAATTTCTTTTCAAGCCTTAAAACTTTCAATTAAAATTTGTATTTTCACATTTTTATATTTTGACAAATTTTAAATAATCCTATTAAAGCTTATTCATAGATAATTCAAATTCAAGTTTATACAATTGAGTTAAGTCTTTTAAAATATATATCTTAAATATTTGAAACAAGCTAATGATTTTTAAGGTCAATAAAACCTGATATTTTCATAAATCCTTATTTTTATTAAAATAATTTTGCATTTTCTTATATGTATGTGAATTTAGTCATTTTCTTTTTAAAATATGATTTTATTGAATTTACTACAAGTGAGAAAATGATTTAATGACTTCGTTTTCATTCATAATACTATAAAATGTCATTAATATTTAAAAAAAATCACGTACTTTATTTAATCAAGAGAATTTTTATTATTTTATAAAGGTAGATTTTTTATAACATTAAAAAAAAATCATGTACTTTATTTAATCATAAGAATTTTTATTATTTTATAAAGAGATTTTTGAAATTATATTAACTTGACCATTTATTTATGAGCTTAATGAATTTTTTTTTTTGGGGGGGGGGATTTTGGGTAGGACATCATCTTAAGGTATTTTCTAATAATGCAAATCTATACATTTCATGATCCCTATCATGATTATCATCATAATAGATTTCCTTTAAAATTTGTATTTATATTCCATTGAATTATGTGCACTAATTGAAATATCTTATGGAGTTATCTAAAATTACGGTTGCTTCCAATAATTTCCTTTTTTGGTAATCTTCTTATAACATTACTTTAAAATTTGTGTTCATGATTAATGGTATTTGGTTGACACTTCTACGAAATTATTAATTTTGTTTATCACGTCCATATTGTTTTGGCAGGTCAGAATTACGTTACTTATTCATCATTTACAATGGCACTAATTTTAAAGAAAAAAGGAAATGGTTAATGTAAGCGATATCACTGAGGATTGGAATATCAATTCTCTAACCCACATCGAGTTATCAAGTTACTAAAATTAAGAAAATTGATATTTAATCGATATTTAATTTGTGTGCAGATATAATTGGAGAAAAGTCGAAGAAAATTGATATTTATTACCATACTTTTTGATCTTGGTTAATCGATATTTAATTTGTGTGCAGATATAATTGGAGAAAAGTCAAAGAAGGTGCAACGATGCAGATACTAAAACATGATGGGACCATTTCCTGGGGGATGTGATTTAAATTTATGAAAGCCAGATCATCAAACATAAGCTCGAAACGAAAGGAAGCATCCAAGATTTTCTAGATATAGTCAGTTACCTAAGAGGTCAAATAGCCTATATAAACAATAGAGGTTCGATTGTTAGGAGGGGGGAACGCTCCAGGAACTGAAGAAATTTCTTTATTTATTTTATGTATGATTTCTCCTGACCTTCAAGACTTGTATGAAAGGAACTGTTAGGAGTTGATTGTAATCTCACATGTTGTCCTTTGATCATGGGAAATATGCTACTATCTTGGTTACTAGTATTTTCTGAATATTAATTTTGAAGATATAGAACTCTTTGATGTATCATACTATTATTCCTTCTGCATATATATACACTTTGTTTATGTGTTTAAGATTAATCTTTTCTGTCTTGAACAAACATTATTTTCAGAATTGTTTCATTAATTGCACAATTGTTTATGATCAATGTTATTGTCATTTAACTAAATGTGTTGTTAAAATTAATGTTGTCTGAGTTGAATGGTTAATTTATATTATAATTGAGTTTAACAACATTAATCTTTAATTCAGATTTTGATAATAGCATTAGTATTTCAGTAAAACTTATGCTCTTGGCCAAGATAGGATAGATTAGGTAAAATATACTTTAGTTTTATTACAGTTCTATTTCGTAGTGGAAATCTACAGGTAATTTAGAAGCTACTAAATTGTTGTTTACAGTTTAACAGCTACTAAATTTTTGTTTTTGATTAGATTAAAATAGATCTCTGCTAACAATCTATTTTAATTCATTTTCATTTTTTTATAAGTAGGAACTAACCACACAGCTAACACAAATCTAATTGTGAGACTCTCTTATTGAGAGCAAACCTGAAAGGTAACAAGGCCTTATTCCTGTGAGAAGTAGCCATCCCAAACAAACAAGGGACTGCAGTAAGAACCTTGTTTGGGCTATTTTTATTTAGTTGGCGAGATGACACTTTTCCCGGCCAACACAACCTACAGACTTCACTGAATCATTTCTATCTCTACTCTTATAACTATGCATTTATCATACTTAACATGACTTTGCAATGTTCATACATGTATGTTCAGCTTTCTTGACATATCATTCTTATTCACATTCATATGAAAACACATATATAAGCATAAACATACATGAACACAAAATATAACATAGCTTCAAGCACACAACACAGATATTTATGTGGTTCACCCCCTAGATGGGGGCTATGTTCTCAGTCTATATCTAACATAAGTCTAATAAGATCTAATATAATCGAACCCTTCCTTATACAAAATTTCCATTTATATAGATTGTGCCCGAAGGTCACATATTTACAATAACTATGGGCCAACCCCCATAGTACCCTTAAACCCAAAATGGCATGGTTATCATGTTGACCACACTTTACCTTAATTTCGTTGGAGCTCTCATGTCCTTTTGCGCCGCCTCTCTGGCTCTGACGCTTCTCTGATAGTCGCAGTTCTGACTGCGTGGTTCTGACACTCCAGTGGCGCGTCCTTTGCACCATTCCTCTTCTTTACTCTTCGCTTATGTGGCTGACAGTCCGTCGCTTAATTCATAACTACTCCAACTACCTTGATCGTCCTTCTCCTTTACTAAGGGGACATATCCTTTCCTACCACTTCACTTCGCTCCATATCCTGCTCTCGAGAATTGCAGAGTTGCTTCTCCCAAAACTAGTTAATGTTAGGCCTCACCTAAATTTTACTTTCACCATCAAAACTTCCTCCACTTGGGCTGTGCCCAACAAGCTTATTAAAAGCTTATCAAATGATCTTGTACTTCAAAGGAAAGGCTCACTATGGAGGCATGAATTGTATTATAAAAATACAACAATCTAGTGTTAGATATGTTTACATGCAAAACAATTGCAAGATAATGTCTTTAAGCATGAGCTTATTTAAATAAAAAATGATCATAAAACAAAACTCAAAGATGAAAATCATTTGAGTAGTAAGTGTCTAATGATGTAAAGGAACGTAGTATATAAAATCATTAGAATATAAATTTAGAGAAATATATTAATGGTTGCCTCAAAATTGGAGGAAACAATGCTCTCTAAGTGGAATAAAGAATACATGAATCTCGAAATTCAAATTCTATTAAGAAATTGGCACACCTTTCATATTGTGGACATCTAAATCAATCTTCTCTTTAGGTGGATAAATAAGATGATGAGAATCTTATAAGGATGGTAGTTGCACTTGAAACCACATCTGGAGGAACAAAGAATACATGAATTTGAAAACTCAAATTTTATTAATAAATTAGCACACCTTTCATATTGTGGACATCTAATTTTATCTTCGAACCTTCACCATACAATTTCTAATTTATGTAATTTCATGTGCACCCTTATCAATGGTGTGGCATGCCATTAGAAACAAAAACATAAAAAATATAAGATTGATGACTACTTTTCAATGGAAAAACAAAGTAATGTACACTAATATGTATTATCGACATAGAGAGGATTGTCTTCATAGATATTATGAAATGCCTATGTATCATATGTAGAATGTAACATATTTTTTTTATGATAAAATAGTTACTACTTTTTTTTTTCTATATATCTTATATGGATGATCTTGATCTAATTATGGGCATAATATTTTTTCTCAATCGTGGTTATAATTTTTTTTTTTTTTTATTTCTTTATTCCAATATGAACAAGTCAGCGCATTTACAAAGGGGTACCTAGGTAGGTATCCTTGGATAGGCTTTGTGAATATATACAATTTTTAGATAAAGGTAGGAAAGAAAGATAATCTAAATTTAAAACAGAGTTAAGGGAAATGCTTGATAATAAGTTTTCATCATTTGAAGACAAGATTGAAAAACATATAGAAATTAAACTAATAGGGTTGGAGATTAATTTGGACAAAATGGAGATTATGATAAAATAAATAAAAAATCAAATCCAAGAAAAGAAACAATCAACCCAATTGAGGAGAGATTCATAATGTAGAAAAGCATAATATGAAGAACAAGATTAAAGAGTTAGATAAAAAACTAAATAATAATTTGGCCCTAAATAGTTGGGAGATTAAATGGGATATCAAACCAATAAAAGAGGAAATGACTAAGATTATAGAGTTAGACCATGAGCGAGAAAAAAAACTGTGAATGCCATTTATTTTAAAGAGAAGAAAGAAGAGAGCATGCTAGCATTAGTCAAGGAGGTGACTGTGAGAAAATTTACAGATTTAAACAACTTGACTCATAGAAGCAAAGATGTTGGGAAAAATTATTTATCTCGAAGATAGATTAATTTATGTTAATGTAAGCTCTAATGACCGTAAATGTGGAATGCTCAGTAAAAACCCAAGTCTAAAAGGGTTAGGAATATTTATAAAACAAAATCTCATTCCAAAAGATCAAGTTGAATTAAGAAAGGAAGTTCAAAAGATAAAACAATCTAGAAAGGAAAGAAAATGAATGATAATCAAGAATATTAAAGAAGCTACTATTAGTGATAGAGACAAAAAAATATAACAATATATAGGAATTTGGGATTCTCTAGATCCTCACTTGGAACTATCATTGCTTTCCATGGATCAAAGGTCCCATGTTAGGTTGGATCTCGAGTGAAATTGATTTTATATTGCTTGTTGAAACTTGGGAGCATGAAGAATTTAAGATACCTAACATAGAAGAATTTTTCTTATTGTTGATATGAAATTAGAGATCCTACCATATAGAGATTAGAGGCATAGCATGTTGCATAAAGAAGAAAATATTTACTCATACTAGGATTCACAAGAAAGATCCTTCGAATTAACACATATAGTATTATATTTCAGATATCATTGATAAGAATATTTATATAAGAATTTCCTATTTTGCACCTATTGATTATACCTTTTATAAGAAACACAATCTAGACAAAAATCGTCCTCACAATGGCTTAGAACAAGATATTTATAGTCTAAGGAATGAAGACAATATCCTCTTGCTAGGAGACTTTAATGTTGTAACAACCACCGACCAAGATATTATCTTAATCAATGATTACAACCCTAATCCTTAATGGCTAGATGATGACCTTGTTTTAGCTAGCATATACAAAAGAAACTCTAAAGACTTGGTTGAGAATTTGCTTGGTACAAAGATGATCAATATTTGCAGTTCTCGATATCTAATAATTTGCAATGGTATTATGAAGTGGCCAAAATCCACCAAGTGACTTTTGTTCATGGTATTGGTAATAGTGTTGTAGATAATGTGATATCTGATATCCCAATAAAAAACCAGATAGTAAATGTTGATATCTTAAATGACCATGAGATTGGCTGTGACCATGGAAATTTAACCCTAACTCTAAACTTTGACAGGAACATAAACCCATAATAGAAAATTCTAATAACCAAAAGCATTAGATCTTCGATAAAAATAAAATTGATATTTTAAAGGGATTTAAATAATGAATTATATATACTATTAAATAAGGAAAATATTGAAGACCTCTATCATAATTTTACCACAAACATCTCTACTTCCATTAACAAGTTCTCTATCGTGGTGTTGTGTAAAAAGGAAAACATAATGACCAATCCTTTTTATGACAAAATTATAGTGCAAGAATGCTAGAAAAGTCATTAGGATGCTTCAAATGAGTCCTTAAAATCCAACAAGATATATTTAAGTACGCTTCTCTGATAGTCGCAGTTCTGACTGCGTAGTTCTGACACTCCAGTGGCGCGTCCTTTGCACCATTCCTCTTCTTTACTCTTCGCTTATGTGGCTGACAGTCCGTCGCTTAATTCATAACTACTCCAACTACCTTGATCGTCCTTCTCCTTTACTAAGGGGACATATCCTTTCCTACCACTTCACTTCGCTCCATATCCTGCTCTCGAGAATTGCAGAGTTGCTTCTCCCAAAACTAGTTAATGTTAGGCCTCACCTAAATTTTACTTTCACCATCAAAACTTCCTCCACTTGGGCTGTGCCCAACAAGATTATTAAAAGCTTATCAAATGATCTTGTACTTCAAAGGAAAGGCTCACTATGGAGGCATGAATTGTATTATAAAAATACAACAATCTAGTGTTAGATATGTTTACATGCAAAACAATTGCAAGATAATGTCTTTAAGCATGAGCTTATTTAAATAAAAAATGATCATAAAACAAAACTCAAAGATGAAAATCATTTGAGTAGTAAGTGTCTAATGATGTAAAGGAACGTAGTATATAAAATCATTAGAATATAAATTTAGAGAAATATATTAATGGTTGCCTCAAAATTGGAGGAAACAATGCTCTCTAAGTGGAATAAAGAATACATGAATCTCGAAATTCAAATTCTATTAAGAAATTGGCACACCTTTCATATTGTGGACATCTAAATCAATCTTCTCTTTAGGTGGATAAATAAGATGATGAGAATCTTATAAGGATGGTAGTTGCACTTGAAACCACATCTGGAGGAACAAAGAATACATGAATTTGAAAACTCAAATTTTATTAATAAATTAGCACACCTTTCATATTGTGGACATCTAATTTTATCTTCGAACCTTCACCATACAATTTCTAATTTATGTAATTTCATGTGCACCCTTATCAATGGTGTGGCATGCCATTAGAAACAAAAACATAAAAAATATAAGATTGATGACTACTTTTCAATGGAAAAACAAAGTAATGTACACTAATATGTATTATCGACATAGAGAGGATTGTCTTCATAGATATTATGAAATGCCTATGTATCATATGTAGAATGTAACATATTTTTTTTATGATAAAATAGTTACTACTTTTTTTTTCTATATATCTTATATGGATGATCTTGATCTAATTATGGGCATAATATTTTTTCTCAATCGTGGTTATAATTTTTTTTTTTTTTTTTATTTCTTTATTCCAATATGAACAAGTCAGCGCATTTACAAAGGGGTACCTAGGTAGGTATCCTTGGATAGGCTTTGTGAATATATACAATTTTTAGATAAAGGTAGGAAATAAAGATAATCTAAATTTAAAACAGAGTTAAGGGAAATGCTTGATAATAAGTTTTCATCATTTGAAGACAAGATTGAAAAACATATAGAAATTAAACTAATAGGGTTGGAGATTAATTTGGACAAAATGGAGATTATGATAAAATAAATAAAAAATCAAATCCAAGAAAAGAAACAATCAACCCAATTGAGGAGAGATTCATAATGTAGAAAAGCATAATATGAAGAACAAGATTAAAGAGTTAGATAAAAAACTAAATAATAATTTGGCCCTAAATAGTTGGGAGATTAAATGGGATATCAAACCAATAAAAGAGGAAATGACTAAGATTATAGAGTTAGACCATGAGCGAGAAAAAAAACTGTGAATGCCATTTATTTTAAAGAGAAGAAAGAAGAGAGCATGCTAGCATTAGTCAAGGAGGTGACTGTGAGAAAATTTACAGATTTAAACAACTTGACTCATAGAAGCAAAGATGTTGGGAAAAATTATTTATCTCGAAGATAGATTAATTTATGTTAATGTAAGCTCTAATGACCGTAAATGTGGAATGCTCAGTAAAAACCCAAGTCTAAAAGGGTTAGGAATATTTATAAAACAAAATCTCATTCCAAAAGATCAAGTTGAATTAAGAAAGGAAGTTCAAAAGATAAAACAATCTAGAAAGGAAAGAAAATGAATGATAATCAAGAATATTAAAGAAGCTACTATTAGTGATAGAGACAAAAAAATATAACAATATATAGGAATTTGGGATTCTCTAGATCCTCACTTGGAACTATCATTGCTTTCCATGGATCAAAGGTCCCATGTTAGGTTGGATCTCGAGTGAAATTGATTTTATATTGCTTGTTGAAACTTGGGAGCATGAAGAATTTAAGATACCTAACATAGAAGAATTTTTCTTATTGTTGATATGAAATTAGAGATCCTACCATATAGAGATTAGAGGCATAGCATGTTGCATAAAGAAGAAAATATTTACTCATACTAGGATTCACAAGAAAGATCCTTCGAATTAACACATATAGTATTATATTTCAGATATCATTGATAAGAATATTTATATAAGAATTTCCTATTTTGCACCTATTGATTATACCTTTTATAAGAAACACAATCTAGACAAAAATCGTCCTCACAATGGCTTAGAACAAGATATTTATAGTCTAAGGAATGAAGACAATATCCTCTTGCTAGGAGACTTTAATGTTGTAACAACCACCGACCAAGATATTATCTTAATCAATGATTACAACCCTAATCCTTAATGGCTAGATGATGACCTTGTTTTAGCTAGCATATACAAAAGAAACTCTAAAGACTTGGTTGAGAATTTGCTTGGTACAAAGATGATCAATATTTGCAGTTCTCGATATCTAATAATTTGCAATGGTATTATGAAGTGGCCAAAATCCACCAAGTGACTTTTGTTCATGGTATTGGTAATAGTGTTGTAGATAATGTGATATCTGATATCCCAATAAAAAACCAGATAGTAAATGTTGATATCTTAAATGACCATGAGATTGGATGTGACCATGGAAATTTAACCCTAACTCTAAACTTTGACAGGAACATAAACCCATAATAGAAAATTCTAATAACCAAAAGCATTAGATCTTCGATAAAAATAAAATTGATATTTTAAAGGGATTTAAATAATGAATTATATATACTATTAAATAAGGAAAATATTGAAGACCTCTATCATAATTTTACCACAAACATCTCTACTTCCATTAACAAGTTCTCTATCGTGGTGTTGTGTAAAAAGGAAAACATAATGACCAATCCTTGTTATGACAAAATTATAGTGCAAGAATGCTAGAAAAGTCATTAGGATGCTTCAAATGAGTCCTTAAAATCCAACAAGATATATTTAAGTACGCTTCTCTGATAGTCGCAGTTCTGACTGCGTAGTTCTGACACTCCAGTGGCGCGTCCTTTGCACCATTCCTCTTCTTTACTCTTCGCTTATGTGGCTGACAGTCCGTCGCTTAATTCATAACTACTCCAACTACCTTGATCGTCCTTCTCCTTTACTAAGGGGACATATCCTTTCCTACCACTTCACTTCGCTCCATATCCTGCTCTCGAGAATTGCAGAGTTGCTTCTCCCAAAACTAGTTAATGTTAGGCCTCACCTAAATTTTACTTTCACCATCAAAACTTCCTCCACTTGGGCTGTGCCCAACAAGATTATTAAAAGCTTATCAAATGATCTTGTACTTCAAAGGAAAGGCTCACTATGGAGGCATGAATTGTATTATAAAAATACAACAATCTAGTGTTAGATATGTTTACATGCAAAACAATTGCAAGATAATGTCTTTAAGCATGAGCTTATTTAAATAAGAAATGATCATAAAACAAAACTCAAAGATGAAAATCATTTGAGTAGTAAGTGTCTAATGATGTAAAGGAACGTAGTATATAAAATCATTAGAATATAAATTTAGAGAAATATATTAATGGTTGCCTCAAAATTGGAGGAAACAATGCTCTCTAAGTGGAATAAAGAATACATGAATCTCGAAATTCAAATTCTATTAAGAAATTGGCACACCTTTCATATTGTGGACATCTAAATCAATCTTCTCTTTAGGTGGATAAATAAGATGATGAGAATCTTATAAGGATGGTAGTTGCACTTGAAACCACATCTGGAGGAACAAAGAATACATGAATTTGAAAACTCAAATTTTATTAATAAATTAGCACACCTTTCATATTGTGGACATCTAATTTTATCTTCGAACCTTCACCATACAATTTCTAATTTATGTAATTTCATGTGCACCCTTATCAATGGTGTGGCATGCCATTAGAAACAAAAACATAAAAAATATAAGATTGATGACTACTTTTCAATGGAAAAACAAAGTAATGTACACTAATATGTATTATCGACATAGAGAGGATTGTCTTCATAGATATTATGAAATGCCTATGTATCATATGTAGAATGTAACATATTTTTTTTATGATAAAATAGTTACTACTTTTTTTTTTTCATATATCTTATATGGATGATCTTGATCTAATTATGGGCATAATATTTTTTCTCAATCGTGGTTATAATTTTTTTTTTTTTTTATTTCTTTATTCCAATATGAACAAGTCAGCGCATTTACAAAGGGGTACCTAGGTAGGTATCCTTGGATAGGCTTTGTGAATATATACAATTTTTAGATAAAGGTAGGAAAGAAAGATAATCTAAATTTAAAACAGAGTTAAGGGAAATGCTTGATAATAAGTTTTCATCATTTGAAGACAAGATTGAAAAACATATAGAAATTAAACTAATAGGGTTGGAGATTAATTTGGACAAAATGGAGATTATGATAAAATAAATAAAAAATCAAATCCAAGAAAAGAAACAATCAACCCAATTGAGGAGAGATTCATAATGTAGAAAAGCATAATATGAAGAACAAGATTAAAGAGTTAGATAAAAAAATAAATAATAATTTGGCCCTAAATAGTTGGGAGATTAAATGGGATATCAAACCAATAAAAGAGGAAATGACTAAGATTATAGAGTTAGACCATGAGCGAGAAAAAAAACTGTGAATGCCATTTATTTTAAAGAGAAGAAAGAAGAGAGCATGCTAGCATTAGTCAAGGAGGTGACTGTGAGAAAATTTACAGATTTAAACAACTTGACTCATAGAAGCAAAGATGTTGGGAAAAATTATTTATCTCGAAGATAGATTAATTTATGTTAATGTAAGCTCTAATGACCGTAAATGTGGAATGCTCAGTAAAAACCCAAGTCTAAAAGGGTTAGGAATATTTATAAAACAAAATCTCATTCCAAAAGATCAAGTTGAATTAAGAAAGGAAGTTCAAAAGATAAAACAATCTAGAAAGGAAAGAAAATGAATGATAATCAAGAATATTAAAGAAGCTACTATTAGTGATAGAGACAAAAAAATATAACAATATATAGGAATTTGGGATTCTCTAGATCCTCACTTGGAACTATCATTGCTTTCCATGGATCAAAGGTCCCATGTTAGGTTGGATCTCGAGTGAAATTGATTTTATATTGCTTGTTGAAACTTGGGAGCATGAAGAATTTAAGATACCTAACATAGAAGAATTTTTCTTATTGTTGATATGAAATTAGAGATCCTACCATATAGAGATTAGAGGCATAGCATGTTGCATAAAGAAGAAAATATTTACTCATACTAGGATTCACAAGAAAGATCCTTCGAATTAACACATATAGTATTATATTTCAGATATCATTGATAAGAATATTTATATAAGAATTTCCTATTTTGCACCTATTGATTATACCTTTTATAAGAAACACAATCTAGACAAAAATCGTCCTCACAATGGCTTAGAACAAGATATTTATAGTCTAAGGAATGAAGACAATATCCTCTTGCTAGGAGACTTTAATGTTGTAACAACCACCGACCAAGATATTATCTTAATCAATGATTACAACCCTAATCCTTAATGGCTAGATGATGACCTTGTTTTAGCTAGCATATACAAAAGAAACTCTAAAGACTTGGTTGAGAATTTGCTTGGTACAAAGATGATCAATATTTGCAGTTCTCGATATCTAATAATTTGCAATGGTATTATGAAGTGGCCAAAATCCACCAAGTGACTTTTGTTCATGGTATTGGTAATAGTGTTGTAGATAATGTGATATCTGATATCCCAATAAAAAACCAGATAGTAAATGTTGATATCTTAAATGACCATGAGATTGGCTGTGACCATGGAAATTTAACCCTAACTCTAAACTTTGACAGGAACATAAACCCATAATAGAAAATTCTAATAACCAAAAGCATTAGATCTTCGATAAAAATAAAATTGATATTTTAAAGGGATTTAAATAATGAATTATATATACTATTAAATAAGGAAAATATTGAAGACCTCTATCATAATTTTACCACAAACATCTCTACTTCCATTAACAAGTTCTCTATCGTGGTGTTGTGTAAAAAGGAAAACATAATGACCAATCCTTGTTATGACAAAATTATAGTGCAAGAATGCTAGAAAAGTCATTAGGATGCTTCAAATGAGTCCTTAAAATCCAACAAGATATATTTAAGTACGCTTCTCTGATAGTCGCAGTTCTGACTGCGTAGTTCTGACACTCCAGTGGCGCGTCCTTTGCACCATTCCTCTTCTTTACTCTTCGCTTATGTGGCTGACAGTCCGTTGCTTAATTCATAACTACTCCAACTACCTTGATCGTCCTTCTCCTTTACTAAGGGGACATATCCTTTCCTACCACTTCACTTCGCTCCATATCCTGCTCTCGAGAATTGCAGAGTTGCTTCTCCCAAAACTAGTTAATGTTAGGCCTCACCTAAATTTTACTTTCACCATCAAAACTTCCTCCACTTGGGCTGTGCCCAACAAGATTATTAAAAGCTTATCAAATGATCTTGTACTTCAAAGGAAAGGCTCACTATGGAGGCATGAATTGTATTATAAAAATACAACAATCTAGTGTTAGATATGTTTACATGCAAAACAATTGCAAGATAATGTCTTTAAGCATGAGCTTATTTAAATAAAAAATGATCATAAAACAAAACTCAAAGATGAAAATCATTTGAGTAGTAAGTGTCTAATGATGTAAAGGAACGTAGTATATAAAATCATTAGAATATAAATTTAGAGAAATATATTAATGGTTGCCTCAAAATTGGAGGAAACAATGCTCTCTAAGTGGAATAAAGAATACATGAATCTCGAAATTCAAATTCTATTAAGAAATTGGCACACCTTTCATATTGTGGACATCTAAATCAATCTTCTCTTTAGGTGGATAAATAAGATGATGAGAATCTTATAAGGATGGTAGTTGCACTTGAAACCACATCTGGAGGAACAAAGAATACATGAATTTGAAAAC
Source organism: Larix kaempferi (assembly GCA_027924585.1). NCBI lineage: Eukaryota > Viridiplantae > Streptophyta > Pinopsida > Pinales > Pinaceae > Larix > Larix kaempferi. The sequence goes on from BSBM01000073.1 coordinate 43,626,764, forward strand.
TCAAATTTTATTAATAAATTAGCACACCTTTCATATTGTGGACATCTAATTTTATCTTCGAACCTTCACCATACAATTTCTAATTTATGTAATTTCATGTGCACCCTTATCAATGGTGTGGCATGCCATTAGAAACAAAAACATAAAAAATATAAGATTGATGACTACTTTTCAATGGAAAAACAAAGTAATGTACACTAATATGTATTATCGACATAGAGAGGATTGTCTTCATAGATATTATGAAATGCCTATGTATCATATGTAGAATGTAACATATTTTTTTTATGATAAAATAGTTACTACTTTTTTTTTTCTATATATCTTATATGGATGATCTTGATCTAATTATGGGCATAATATTTTTTCTCAATCGTGGTTATAATTTTTTTTTTTTATATTTCTTTATTCCAATATGAACAAGTCAGCGCATTTACAAAGGGGTACCTAGGTAGGTATCCTTGGATAGGCTTTGTGAATATATACAATTTTTAGATAAAGGTAGGAAAGAAAGATAATCTAAATTTAAAACAGAGTTAAGGGAAATGCTTGATAATAAGTTTTCATCATTTGAAGACAAGATTGAAAAACATATAGAAATTAAACTAATAGGGTTGGAGATTAATTTGGACAAAATGGAGATTATGATAAAATAAATAAAAAATCAAATCCAAGAAAAGAAACAATCAACCCAATTGAGGAGAGATTCATAATGTAGAAAAGCATAATATGAAGAACAAGATTAAAGAGTTAGATAAAAAACTAAATAATAATTTGGCCCTAAATAGTTGGGAGATTAAATGGGATATCAAACCAATAAAAGAGGAAATGACTAAGATTATAGAGTTAGACCATGAGCGAGAAAAAAAACTGTGAATGCCATTTATTTTAAAGAGAAGAAAGAAGAGAGCATGCTAGCATTAGTCAAGGAGGTGACTGTGAGAAAATTTACAGATTTAAACAACTTGACTCATAGAAGCAAAGATGTTGGGAAAAATTATTTATCTCGAAGATAGATTAATTTATGTTAATGTAAGCTCTAATGACCGTAAATGTGGAATGCTCAGTAAAAACCCAAGTCTAAAAGGGTTAGGAATATTTATAAAACAAAATCTCATTCCAAAAGATCAAGTTGAATTAAGAAAGGAAGTTCAAAAGATAAAACAATCTAGAAAGGAAAGAAAATGAATGATAATCAAGAATATTAAAGAAGCTACTATTAGTGATAGAGACAAAAAAATATAACAATATATAGGAATTTGGGATTCTCTAGATCCTCACTTGGAACTATCATTGCTTTCCATGGATCAAAGGTCCCATGTTAGGTTGGATCTCGAGTGAAATTGATTTTATATTGCTTGTTGAAACTTGGGAGCATGAAGAATTTAAGATACCTAACATAGAAGAATTTTTCTTATTGTTGATATGAAATTAGAGATCCTACCATATAGAGATTAGAGGCATAGCATGTTGCATAAAGAAGAAAATATTTACTCATACTAGGATTCACAAGAAAGATCCTTCGAATTAACACATATAGTATTATATTTCAGATATCATTGATAAGAATATTTATATAAGAATTTCCTATTTTGCACCTATTGATTATACCTTTTATAAGAAACACAATCTAGACAAAAATCGTCCTCACAATGGCTTAGAACAAGATATTTATAGTCTAAGGAATGAAGACAATATCCTCTTGCTAGGAGACTTTAATGTTGTAACAACCACCGACCAAGATATTATCTTAATCAATGATTACAACCCTAATCCTTAATGGCTAGATGATGACCTTGTTTTAGCTAGCATATACAAAAGAAACTCTAAAGACTTGGTTGAGAATTTGCTTGGTACAAAGATGATCAATATTTGCAGTTCTCGATATCTAATAATTTGCAATGGTATTATGAAGTGGCCAAAATCCACCAAGTGACTTTTGTTCATGGTATTGGTAATAGTGTTGTAGATAATGTGATATCTGATATCCCAATAAAAAACCAGATAGTAAATGTTGATATCTTAAATGACCATGAGATTGGCTGTGACCATGGAAATTTAACCCTAACTCTAAACTTTGACAGGAACATAAACCCATAATAGAAAATTCTAATAACCAAAAGCATTAGATCTTCGATAAAAATAAAATTGATATTTTAAAGGGATTTAAATAATGAATTATATATACTATTAAATAAGGAAAATATTGAAGACCTCTATCATAATTTTACCACAAACATCTCTACTTCCATTAACAAGTTCTCTATCGTGGTGTTGTGTAAAAAGGAAAACATAATGACCAATCCTTGTTATGACAAAATTATAGTGCAAGAATGCTAGAAAAGTCATTAGGATGCTTCAAATGAGTCCTTAAAATCCAACAAGATATATTTAAGTACAAATCCCTAATTAAAAGTCGGGGGGGGGGGATGTACTAATATATAAATAGAAAATAAGGGAATCTTTTGCACCTCTCTAAGATAGATCATAAGATATTCTAGAGGAAAATCCTAAGGGTTAGAACTAAATAGAACAATATGATTCCATTGAGGGACTAGAATTCGTATCTTAAAAATATTTACAAATCCATTGATGTCATAGACGACATTGAAACCCTTTCTATAGAGGAAGAAGTTTTCTCGTTAGAAGACCTAGATTTTTGGGTTAAGCAACTCACAAAAGGAAAATCTAAGGGTATCTAAGGATACCAAGCATAAGTCTTAAAAGTTATCCTATCCTCATCCCTCGCATTCATAAACTCTCCAATTTAGCATTCAAGCGAAGTTTTTCCTAAACTATAGACAAAAGTCCGCAATGTTCCTTGTTTTAAAAGTAGAGATAAAAACAATCTATATAATTATAGGACCATTACTATTATCCCTCTTTTAGAAAATTTATATGGATCTAGTCACGGGGACTTCACTCAATGATTGCCTACCATAGCACGTTCGTTCGTGGCATATGAAAAATTACCCCTAATTTCAAAAAATATTGGAAAAACCCTCCCAAAATCGTTTTTTTTAACCCCCACCCAATATGCCTTCCCAATTTAAAAAAAAACCCTAATCCCCATTGTTAAATTTTTAGAATTTACTTCAATCTGATCTAGGATCTTAACTGAGAGAACAACATGTACAACATATCTACAGCATATCAATCATGGAGACAATAATGCAAGCACACAAGAGACACAAAGATTTACTTGGGGAAAACCATAAAGGTGAAAAACCCCAATAACTTCATCAGAGATAGATAGAGCAATGATACAACCTAAACATAAGAGATAGACATATCCTAGCAGCATATCCTCCTCCTCCATAAGTGCGCAACTCCTCCTTGAGTGCATGAGTGAGAAGTGAGTGATCAAATAGAGTGCCTCCCGCACTCTATTTATACTTGACATGACTTGCCTTTTACATAAATCATGTAGGCTCGAACTTAACCACATAACATAATGCTGACCTGGCCGACCCTCCAATAGGGTGGTCTAATAACCCTTCGACCCACATGGACGACCCCCAATAGGGTGGTCTAATAACCCTTTGACCCACATGACTTATACAGGGCCGACCCCAACAAGGTGGTCTAATAACCCATCAAGTATAAGTTACGACATTTACAATATAAATGACGACACTTCCGTATAGAGGAATAATACCATCTCTATAGGAGTACATACAACATACATATATGAAATACATTCTAAAGTTACATATACATCAACACTCCCTCTTAACTAGGAAGGTATTTCTCAGCACAAGTCTTCTTCTGTGGATCATCGTCATTGGATAATTGTCATCGAGACATCATCATCGTCGCTGCTGCTACTATCTCAATCAATCTCTGAATCTACTTGTCATAGGAAGTTCTACAGAGCCAGTCCTTTTTCATACTAGATGTAGGCCCACCACCTGCAGGTCTTCATCATCACTGGCCATACTGTGGAATCCTCAGGACTTATTACGTGCGTCACAAAACCTCGAAAGAGCATCTTCCAGATATCCCAGGGAAATGAATTACATGCCATAGGCAAAACCTCGAAAGACTATCTGCAGATCTCCCAGGGCCATATTATATGTGACCTCACCACAAAACCTCGCAAGAGCATCCCAGGATGTTACGAGCACACAGCTTTACCTATAGGATCTCCCAGGGCACGAATTACATGTGGTCACCACAAAACCTCGCAAGAGCATCCCAGGCTGTTACGAGCACACAGATCTACCTATAGGATCTTCCAGGGCACGAATTACATGTTGTCATGGAAAAACCTCACAAGAGCATCCCAGGACTTATTACGGGCACACAACCCAACCTATCAGATCTCCCAGGGACTTGAATTATATGCCATAGAATAAAACCTCGAAAGAGCATCTGCCAGATATCCCAGGGAAACGAATTACATGCCATAGGCAAAACCTCGTAAGACTATCTGCAGATCTCCTAGGGCAACGAATTATATGTCCTCCCAGAGCAAAAACTCGTAAGAGCATTTGCCAGATATCCCACGGCACCGAATTACATTGCATAGGAAAAACCTCGAAAGACTATCTGCAAATCTCCCAGGGAAACGAATTACATGCTCATCTGCACAACCCGATCCACGGCCATAGAGTATCAATCTGATACTCACCATACATCATACTGATGTACACATGATCATCCTGATCATCATCACTGCAACATCCTGCTGCATGTCATCTGGAGCAACATCCTGAAGCTCGTCATCCATGATCATCCTGATCATACAATGCATCTACCTGATGCATACCAATTATCTACCTGATGCATACCAACTATCTACCTGATACATATCATCATACATGATCCACCCTATCATACAATGTATCCACCTGATACAAATACAAATACATGATACATATCACTATACATGATCCACCTGATCATACAATGTATCCACCTGATACATATACAGATACATGGTCCAAGCATCTAACATGATGCATATACAAAAATACATGCACATGATCCATCCGATCATATCCAGCATCCAACATGATGTGTACATACATATAAATGATCCAACTGATCATGCGTACATACATATAAATGATCCAACTGATCATATCTAGCATCCAACATGATGCATACATACATACATAAAAATGATCCAACTGATCATATCCAACAGAAACCAGAACATCATCCTGATGCTCATCATCTAGTGCTTACATCCACAGCCATGTGAAGGATCCTCCTTCCAACATGATTGGAATGGCTTCAGCAAATGTGTCCATCACTTCTTCCTCGAAGTGTCATCAATCTAAAGAACACCAAGCCTCTCCCTGAAGTACTCGAACTTCACCCCGGCTAATGACTTCGTCAGCACATCTGCAATCTGCTCGTCTGTCGCAATGTATAGGAGCTTCACAGCTCCTCTCTGCACCATATCCCTGATATAGTGATATTTGATCTCTATGTGTTTCGACCTGTCATGAAACACTGGATTCTCGGACAACTTCACACAACTTTGGTTATCACAGAAGATACTAGTAGCATCCAACGGGAGATCAAATAACTCGGACAGTAGCTTCCGTAGCCATACTGCCTCACAACTAGCTGAACAGGATGCAACATACTCTGCCTCAGCTGTACTCAGTGCTACGCAGGACTGCTTCCTGCTAAACCAAGAGATCACACCTGATCCCATACTGAAGTAGCACCCAGATGTGTTGTTCCTATCTGCAGCACTGCCAGCCCAATTTGAATCAACATAACCCTGCAGGTTAAAATTTTGATTCACCTCATACTTGAGCCCATAATCCACTATACTCTTCAGGTACCTCAGAACATGCTTTACAGCAACCAGGTGAACACTCCTTGGATCTGTCAGGAACTGACTCAATGTGTTCACAGCAAAGCAAATGTCTAGTCTCGTGTTCGTCAAGTACATCAAGGACCCAATCATCTGACGATACATAGAGACATCGACCGGCTCAGATGAAGCATCACAAAGAAGCTTCAGATTCGATGTCATAGGTGTGGCCATGGCCTTTCAATCCATCAACCCGAACCTCTTCAGGATCTCTTACTGCATACTTCCCTTGTCCAAGGAAGATTCCATCTGCACTCTGCCACACCTCCATGCCAAAAACAAATAGTGCATCATCCCCAAGTTCTTCATTTCAAACTCGGCAATAAGCTTCCGCTGCGTGTCAGCAATCAATCTATCTTCACCTGTAACAAACAGGTTATCTGCATACAAAAGTAGTATCATTGGATTGCCTTACTCAACCTTGTAGTAAAGGTTGGAATCCGCTTTACTCTTGGTAAAGCCCAAACTGGATAGAAAGCTATCTATCCTACCAAGTTCTGCACACATATATGACTACACCATTCAAGAAGGCTATCTTGAAATCCATCTGGTGTATCTTCTATTTCATCACTTTTATATTTCTCTATGCTGTCATCTACAGCATGCTTGATCTGATAGTTCCATTTGGAAGTCACAACAGACTTCCCTTCAGCTCTTGGGACCGCATCCCAAACATCGTTCTTCATGATCGACGGATCATGGCATTCTTCCCGTATCCTGGGAACTTCAATATCTTCAGTAGATAATTTTGTTGCTGAACAAATGTTGTAGTTCTTCTTTTGTAGGTGATGGCATACGATCTTTCCTACACAACAAGTTAAATTGCATGATTAGAAACATCTCATAATTTTCAGAACAAATTCTTACACATAAATAAATATGTCATACAGTCATGCAATTATCTTAGCCAATGCTTCAATACAACATTTATCCATATCCCGTAACTTTCTAGATGCCTTCCAATCTCTACCAGAACATTGTTAAGAGTGTGCACAACTCCCAACATGTCAGCAAAGAGGTTTCATTCTAGATAAGTAGCAATGGAATGTTGTACAATGCCATAGGCCACTTACCCATGCATATTAGTAGTATACTGTTCATCAATGCAATTATTCTAATATGCATAATACACAACCTAATTCTAGGAACATCAGTATATACATTATTGAACAGTATTATTTGAGAAATGACAATTCAAATACTTATCTTTGTTTGTTCGTTGGGTGGACTCGCTCTGAATCTTCGCTTCCTTGCAGGAGCTACTGGAGTCCTAATCTGAAGTAGCTTCTTCTACACCTTTCTGTTGTGGAATGTAGAGAGATGGTTGTTGTGGGGAAAATGCACCTATAGTTCAAGGGAGAAACTACCAACTTACGGTGATAAAGATAGACTTACAAGTATTCTGCAAGTACAACAAGTAAATGAAGAGATTAGGGTTTAGAGATGTAGGCACCTCATTCAGAAGGTTGATCCTAGCTTTGCCTCCCTTGCTCTTCAATGCTTATCCAGTGTCGTAATGCCCAGACCTGCAAAACAACTTGATACCTTTCTCAAATACATTTGACTACATATATAAGATTGATATTCATAATAGAAGAAGACATCAGATTATAAACAAACTGTAATGAAATCTAATACACATTAATAGGTCATATTTGGAAAGAGAAGAATGTCTGATCTTTATTAATGAATGAAAGCAAGTACATACAGTTATACCTTCTTTCAAGCTTGGCACTTCACGAAACCTAGATTCAAGGTCTCCTGCTTCCGTTCTCCAAGGATTCCAGCCTCTAATCAACTGTGCTAGGGTTTACCAAAACTGAAGCACAAGAGAGGGGGATGAGGGTCTCCATTCCTCTAGCATAACTTTGTAATTGGGCTTAGTCCCCTCACATGGCCCTTTTACCCTCCTTATATAGTCAGTGAGGAAGAGGAAAAGAAGTTATAACCGCTCAAGAGGTTTCCCAACCAACTTAACTTACTCGAATTTCAAGATTTTGACCAAAACAGGGGTGTACGCTACTTTACAGTAGACAAAGTCGCGTACACACGCTACTATTTCAACTGTGGAGTCACGCTCAGTAGAGTATACACGCTACTATCATGCCTGTGTACCAGCGCTCATATTGAAAAATGGCCAAAAACAGGCTTTTCTGCTCATTTTCAGGAGATGGTTTGGTCTGGAAAAATGTTCCTAAGGGTCATATACATCAAATGGGTCAAGAATGAGGTAATTTAAACCATTTTTAGTGTCCCAAATGACTTTTCCATCCACAAATGTCCTGTTGTGTGACTGAACTTGATCTCAAGAAGTGTCATCATGCGACCAAAAGAAACAAGTGTCGTCACGGACGGAGAGGTATCATTTCAAGCTATAACAATGGTCAACTCCCTCTAAATATCTGCATCCTTGCAAAAACCACTGGAGTGTACTCCCTCTTGATCTTTGCTTCCTGGATTACTTGTCCTTGAACTTATATTCATTCTCGATCCCTATGCATGCTTGCTAGTATCATCATTGTGTTATCCTCTAGGTCTCATACGTAATCAAACATTCATTAGTATAATCTTAATATTATCAAAACACAATAATCTCAAGCATGTATAGTCAGGATCATCATAGATAATAAACATTAGTATTCAAGGTTTCAGGGAAGTCTTCTTTTACTCATGCATATTCTTATTTGATCATAGGACTCTTTTGGTTAGTTAAATCATCAATCAAGATAAGAGATATAATATGCATAAAACCCGTGATTACTCAAACCTATACCTTCATGATTCTTCTGGTTAGTCATATCATCAATTATGGTAAGAAACACAATATGCATACAACCATGACTATTCAAACCTATGACTTCATGAATAGTCATTATCAACAACACAACAATATAAGATCCTAACACAAGGTAAGATTCTATCTTGATATAGGAAAAACATACCTGGATTAGCATGCTAGCTAGTTACGTCGAACATACTCACATGATGTCTTCTTGTTCTTCTTCAATGACTTGTGCTAGTAATGTGTATATCTCATAGGTTAACCATTATAAAACCAAGTTATACATACCTCGTAAATGGATCTTCTATGAGATCCATGACAATGGATGAATCTTTGTCCTCATGTCATAATGATCATATGTTCTTGAACCAGAACATGATTTGTCTTTCTTGGTGTACCTTTCATGTTTGTAGACAACATAAACCTCATACAACACCATAATGCATTAGTACAATCATAAGTGTCAACACCCTAATCAATGAATATTTTCTATCGTGCATTCATAATTTTATTAAGGTGATATGACATGTCTAAAATCAAGATTGTACTAACCGTAATAACATGAAGACAAACATACCATAAACTTAATCATGAAAAAATCTCAAAACATACCTCGATGAGTCATACCTGTCGAGATCGCTTGTAATCTTCTTATGTAAGGCCTTAGCCTCATCTCCCTCTGAAACAGGAACTTCTTCACTTATGCAGGTGACCAATCCATCTTCTTCTAGGATTAACCCAATCCACTTGATTTGTAAGAACTGGACCTGGAGCTGGATATGGGTTTGTCAGAGAAACCCCAAAAATTTGAACTTTGAATTTCAAACTTTCGAAAGGATAGAAATATGTGCCTTGATGAGCTGATCAAGCTGGTATATTAAGAATTTGAAAACTGCAAAGTTTCACTCCTCAATTTTTCCTTTGAAACTTCCGGATTCACTGGACGTGACCCTGAACTGGGGTTTGATGAAGTCCACTCTTCTGCCCAATCAAAAGGTTTGATCCAAAGCTCTAAGCTTCTATTTTTTTGAGGAGCTTCCACCCGTGGTCACAGATTTAAAAAATTCCCATTTTTACAGAAGCCCTAATTTTCCACTTTTCTCATCAACGTCCCGAACTAGGGTCTGATCAAGCCCGGCCTTCTGCCCAACCAAAAATTCTGATCTTGGTCTCTAAATTTATATTTTGATGAGTAGAATCCAGCCGTGGTCTCTGATTACAAAAATTCCAACTTTCTCCGAAGCCCTAAATTCTGGAAGCCATGAATGAGGGTACTCAGAAATAATTCTGTTTTGACAGAAATATGTACCTGATTGTTTCTGGTGTACCTTCGAACTTTTCAATCCACAGGGTCTGAAAATGTTTCTTGAGATAGCCTGACCTATTATTTTTCCATCCTGACAGGTCTGACCTCAATTGGATTCTCTGAGAGAGAGTTATGCCAAGTGTCGCAACGTGACCTGTTTATGGTATAATACAGGAGAGCGAACTTGTACGGCGTGCCACGTGTCACTGTTTCAACTTCGGCCTCTGAAAAGTTTTCCTGAGATAGCCCGACCTGTTATATTTCCATCCCAATAGGTCTGACCTCAATTGGATTCTCTGAGACAGAGTTATGCCAAGTGTCGCAACGTGACCTGTTTATGGGATAATACCGGAGAGCGAACTTGTACGGCGTGCCACATGTCACTGGTTCAACTTCAGCCTTTGAAATTTTTTCCTGAGATAGTACAGTCTGTATACTAATTGTCATTTTTACAGAATTTCATTTGGATCTTCTTAGCCCAAGTTATGACCTTTTTCCCAAGGTCACCTGATTTTGACTCAGATCTGGAAGAGGCAGAAACCCTATATTGTACAGATCATAAATCACAAAGTACAACGAATTAGAGGTTGTCCTTTGGACACAAGGTACATGAAGATTTAATATTCTACCTGTAAAGGTTTCACATCTGAAAACTTCTCCAAAACGGAGTTATAGCGAAAGTGCTACGATGATTGGTTTTTGCTATATCAAGCCCTAGCATCATAATTGCAACAAGTGTCATACATGCCATATCATGCCTTCTTTCAGGCTAGTTCTGATACCATGTTAAATTTTCAGAATTTACTTCAATATGATCTAGGATCTTAACTGAGAGAACAACATGTACAACATATCTACAACATATCAATCATGGAGACAATAATGCAAGCACACAAGAGACACAAAGATTTACTTGGGGAAAACCATAAAGGTGAAAAACCCCAATAACTTCCTCAGAGATAGATAGAGCAATGATACAACCCAAACATAAGAGATAGGCATATCCTAGCAGCAGATCCTCCTCCTCCATAAGTGCGCCACTCCTCCTTGAGTGCATGAGTGAGAAGTGAGTGATCAAATAGAGTGCCTCCTGCACTCTATTTATACTTGACTTGACTTGCCTTTTACATAAATCATGTAGGCTCGAACTTAACCACATAACATAGTGTTGACTGGGCCGACCCCGCAATAGGGTGGTCTAATAACCCTTTGACCCACATGGCCGACCCCCAATAGGGTGGTCTAATAACCCTTTGACCCACATGACTTATACAGGGCCGACCCCAACAAGGTGGTCTAATAACCCATCAAGTATAAGTTACGACATTTACAATATAAATGACGACACTTCCGTATAGAGGAATAATACCATCTCTATAGGAGTACATACAACATACATATATGAAATACATTTCGAAGTTACATATACATCAACACCCATATAATATTGTATGTATCCATTTTTTCATTTACATTTTTTATACCCCTTTATATATCTGCCTAGTATATTGCCATGATACCGTGGGCTTGACTAAACCTCCCAAGGCCTGTAATAAGCACGAGTGGTTGGGTATTCAAGCCCCCAAGGCCTATCGAGGGCCTATAACAGGCCCTGGAGGCTTAGAGCCTCCCAAGGCACCCTGGGGGCTTGGACACCTTCATAGTATACAAACAAGTGAATATGGGATAAGTAAAACACAACAATTTAGATATGTAAACTTGCAAAACTCGGATAAGATTGGTGTCAAAGCCAAGTTCATTTCCCAAAAAATGAGGAAAGGGAGAGCCTTTTGACTACCAGTTTGTTGAGAGCCCAAGGGTTTACCAAACTTGAAATGGCCTAGAGTTTTATGGCCAATCTAGTGTTTTTGCACTTATTCTCATGCCTAGGGTTTTCTCCAACCTAGATAATTTGTTTTCAATCAAAGGTTTCTGCGTTTTTCTTGTACATTAAACTCTTCATTTTCTGAAGTGGTTGCTCTTCTCCTATATAGCTTGTACGAGCTTGAACTTTTTTCTTTATGACATGCATTTTTTACTGTAATAACTTCTTTTGCCCACTTTTTATATTGTACAACCTACATTTTCTACTGAACGGCGTATTTTTTAATCCCGATTTTCTCTTGTACAACTTACCTACCATGTAGGGGCGGCCTGTACAACTTGCATAGTTGACTTTCCTTGTTTAACTATTTTCCCTCTTCACTCCTTCCATCACTACTCTCTCCTCTGCTGCTAGTCAGGGATTGTCACTTTTCACAACTTACACATTAGTATGAATTGTCCCTTGTTCACCATATCTTTGACACTCCATCGTAATTTTATGCAAAACATGCAAAAAGTGCAACATATTTTCACACGAACATAGACTTGGGAAGACATTTATTTTTACAACATTTGTTTATATTACAAGTGAAAGGAATTTGTTCCTTTACATATTCAAAACACTCGATATTAGGGCAAGAGGAGACCCATTCTCTAACACACTAAGTTACACATCTACTTATTAGAGTACAATGTAGGTGGAAGTAAATCTAAAATCTTCCTTATTCTCCTCTTTAAAACTTTCTATAAACACTAACAACCTTTCATGTAACTGCCCCTGCCTAATTAGCACTTCTGACATAACATACTAACAAGGCTAACTTATGTGGCACATTGGCCTGCATAAGTGCAGGTTCAATTACAAAATAATCATTACATTCTAAAATTATATATGTACATTGATTATAAATGAAATTAGATGAGGAGATGCTGTTACTTTTAATGGGGAAACTCATGTACAAAATGGATGCATTATTAATGGTAATTTGCTGAGAGACTATGTTGGAATTTCTATGTCATTAGCTAAAGAAAAAATGACATCAAAATGGTAGGATAACAACATCTGTGAGACCCTTGGAACCCTTGTTAAGGGAACGCCTATTTAGGTCACAACCTGTAAAAGAAAATGGGGTCAATTAGCTTTAGTTCTTTCATTTAGTCAACATCTCTGAGCAATATGTCCACTTCATGAAACTCCTCTTTGCACATGGCTTCTTTCACTTTATAATGTTGAAGTGGATGACATATCTGCCAACTACACTTTTTCTCTAAAGAAAGGTTGCAAGGGTCATATTGTCATATTATCTTAATGCTTTACAGAGGTATATTTCCAAGGGGTATCTTGTCATATTATCTTGTTGCTGCTGCTGTTGTTCGGCATTTGAAGTGGAAATATCCTCCACAATGGGTACATATTTACCCTCTATGAATCCCTTATTGTTGAGACCACTCATAAATCTATTGGAGACCTCCTGTTTTCCTTTGAGGGAACCTGTCAGTTTGGACGTTGCTACAGACAGCTTACCCTCCAGATATTTTCTCTTAAGGTCTTTCTTCACCAACGGAGTGAACTGACTATCCAATGACCGTGCAGCTGCTAACCAGGCCAATAATATAACCAACAAGATGGTCCCAAGGTAGGGAGTGGAGTTGGCAAGTGAACCAAACGTTAAAATCAGAAATTGTTGAATCAATGCACCTCCTGACTTTCCCAAGGGATTGCATACCACATCTATTGCAGCCTTTCCTTTAACCTATAAAAGAACCGAGAATGAGATCACATATACTGATATATGTTAAATTGAAACAATTTTCAGTTGTCAAAAACCACCTACAATGTCAACAAATTCAAAATCCCAGAGAGAGGAATAGTTTGGCATTATTCCTTAGCATAAGCCCTATAGCATTACTTGACTATATTCTTATAAAATCCAAATATGAAAGTGAAAAGAGAACACACAGAGGCCTTGAAAACTTGAGACAAAATGCAGAGGCAATATACCTTAGTGTCCTCATCAAGTGGAATGTAAGCCATCTCTTTGCAAGGATCAAACAAACTATATTTAGCACTCTTGCTAAATATGTTCTGAAGTGCTCCAACATACATAGCTACCAAAAGAGGTGTCATGCCAAATTTACCCAATAAGGGAGTGAGTGGTTCACTGCAGAGAATGAGACCAAAGAAAGCTACTTCTGTTTCCAGCAACACAGTAGGTGTGATGGTAGCCGCTACTCCCCAACCATATTTGCGGGATATAACTCTACTTAGCAACATCATGGTGAAGGTAGTGATGCCTGTGCATGTGGAGAAATCCCCCAAGAATGCAGAATACTCATTTGGACTTGGAAACTGTCAAAGACACACCAATTATCTTAGTCATATTGCCAAGACAATCTCCTTTTATTAAAACCACACAGAATCTTGCTTCATTTTTTTCTTAGTTAAAGGTTGAGTGCTCTAGCTACGACAGCAATGGCTAAAGACATTTAATTATCGTCTTTAGCTGGTTCTACTATCCTTAAAAAAAAAATGTAAAGAAATGGTAAATCATATGAAAGGATTGCAAGTTATTTAGATGCTTTGCACTAGATTTTCCCCAGCTAAGAGGGACAATCCAATTAATGCATTGGTGTTCAGATACCTTGTATGATTGGGCCTCCTCAAGCGAGTAGTATGACAACAATGAAACATAAATTAGGAAGAGTTCCTGAGCCTTTAAATTTGATGTAAATGGATATGCATGTGTGTGTGTGTGTCTGGCTGGAGAGATATGTCAGAAGGCATGGATCTCTGTACTTGTTTGAGCAAGTAATTTTAGGCCTTTATTATTATATAGTTTTATTATTTCATTAGTAAAGGTATTTTAATAATCATTATTTTAATGATTATTATTATTAATAATTATGTTTGATTATCTTTCAATTAAGTTGATATTTTAATTAATTAAGGTTTATCTTTCTAGAATTAGGGTTTCAGGCTTGAAATGTTTACATTTATGAATGAATAATTTTTTGAAAGAATTTTTGGAACTTTGTTGTGAAAGATGAAAAGAAGAATTTTTAGAATAGCATTGTTGAAGATGAAAATATGAAGATTTAGAAGATGAAAAGATGAAGGGAGAAGGGGATATGATCGGGCATCCCTAACTACTTATACGTAGGTGAGCAACCTTTTTACACCATATTCTGTCTTGATGATGAATCCAGCTTGGGATTTGAAATGCGACAACGAAAATGCCGACTGTGGATCATCCGATTACCTATTCCAACACTGCAAACCACGAAAACCTAAAATCCTTAACATTATTTACAACAAACCATTTAGTTCTTGTCAAAACTATTTAAGATATAAAAAATAGAGAATATAGCTTTTGTGTATATCCATCTACCTTGGGTAAGGATAAACTTCATGACTAATTACTTAATAAATAGGGAAGAAAATATGTGATGGCACGCATAGTAGTGTATCAAGGATAATAATAATTCAGTTGATAATGAGGAACATCTCAATTTGTAATTGTATCATATATGTACAAGCGTCTTTCTAATAAACTCAAAACCTTCTAAACAACGAAATATAGATGTTGAGAAGTTGCAATTTCCTCTAATTTAAAGCTATACATTTATCCTCTTTACACTAGAAATGATATGAAAAGTAAATCAGAATATACAAATGTCAGATACAAGCCACAAAATTGTACATCATTTTCTAACAAAACCTAAAAGGAATCCAAAATGATGGCATGTTTGCTAGCAAGGTATTTCCCTATTTGTTCTTTATGTAACACATGAAATTTTCTCTTAGATTATTAAGCCTAAAATTTGTCTCCCTTGATGCAACATGGAACAAACTTTTCGGATTTGTAAGAGTTGTTATAGAATCCTCACTTTGCTCAAAAGTCAATATTACAACATCCATCAACAACACAATAGAGCATACACCCTATCATGTATTGGCACATTACTCCTTTGTGATGGATTAAGAATAACTAAATAGGTTTTAGCAAAATCATTACTACGCTCTCAAAAATAAATTATATGGACCTAAAAATAAATTATATGGACTATTGTAACTGAGGTGTAGACAATTTAATTAATAATCTTGGAATTGTAATACAATACATGCAAAGGAACACCCTTAAGTGTACAACACAATATGTGTGATAAAAATACATAAATTAAATAAAATTACAAACAATGATTATCTTCACATTGAATATATGGATAAGTAGATAAACATAATCTTGAGTATGTTTAAATATTTTCTATTGATATGTGAGTAGGGTGTCTATTTTTTGAGAAAACAATGTTTTTTTTTAATGCAATTTTTTTCATGTCTAACTATTCAATTTTGACATTGTTTTTTTACAATGAAAAAGTACATAGATTGTACTAGTGCATCTCTTATTTTTCATAAATGTTTCATGAATACTTTCATAGATATTTGGAGTTTCATCACATATTTTTATTAGAATTTTCTTCACCATATAGACACCCATATTCATGATTTTACCCTCTCCTTTGTTTACAAAAGGGCTTTGTTGCATAGACTCCTTGATTTTTTTGTTTGTGATAGGTATTTGTTAACTGCTCATGGGGTAAACTTTAATTCTCAACCAATTTCGTAGTTGTCTGTAGTTGCATTATCTTGGCTACCTACATTCATTGACTAACACTATTCTTGGATGGTAAGCTATGCCCACCTCCGAAGCTTCAAGATATCTTGTCCTTCGTAAGAAGTGGGACCTTCCGTGGGAATGTAGATGGTGATTTTGTGTTTAGGGTAAATTCACCAGGCCCCACTGTCAACAAATTCACCCAAAGGATTGTGGCCATGATCAGCAAGAATACTGTGATTACAGTGTTTCTAGGTAAGGTGCCAAGGCTAGGATTTTCTCCGACGGTCTAGTTTCTACTTTTTTAGATCTTTGGTGTGGAGAGTCCTTCATCCCAACCCCACTATGGTGAAAATGAGGAGAACAACTCAAAACATGCCACAAAACCCAATGGAATTGTCATAAGAGAGCATGTGATGGAGTTTATGTTGACTATGAGGAGGCTGATAACCCTGTTCCAATTATGGTCTCCAATCTCCTCGTGCACATTGTGGACACCCATGTTTACCATCTACAAGATATAGTAACCATGCTTGATATCGAGTTGGATTCCATAAAGCCTAAATTGGATCAAGGTAAGAAACTCTAACATCTTTTCTCTCTTTGTCGTACTTTCCATACCACTTGTGATTATTAAGTTTAGTTTTTCATAATGAAAAATCCTCAATTTTAATGCTTGGTAACGAAAGTGACATTGATATAGTTTCTTCTCGTAGCAAAATAAAAAGTGATTCATGTTAGAAAATTGTTTCTCACTTCTTTATTTCAAACAATTTTGTATCCTTGATCCATTTTGGTTTCCTTAATTACAATTGTCTCTTGATTGCAAAATGCTATATTTTCCACTATATTTTCCATTTGCTTGTCTGGTCAACTGATGCTTTAATCCCCAAATGATCCTTACGCTCTCTCTCTCTCTCTCTGCAACTCTTCCCTCTAGCTACCTCTCTTGTTCCTAAAGTAACTTTTATTTTAATTTTTGCTTTTCTCAAGCCCTTCTAGCTATAAGGGAGTGGGTAAATAACTAGGGTAATTGTTGCAAAAGTTGTTTTATGAGAAACAACTACATTAAGAATTATGAAAGAGTGGTTCCATGTAAAAACGAACCCAGCTAGTAGTTTTGAGACACAACCCTATTATTTTCATCTTCAAGATTCGAGCTCTATTACAATCATTATTTTGGTTGGACAACATTCTGGTATGGTGGAACCGTATATTGAAGCTTGTTGACCTCTTATACAATCATTATTTTGATTCAAAAACATTTTGATATAGGCCTGTACAATATATTGAAGCCTTACCAAGAGGAAAGGCAATTAGTTTCATCGATATATCTTGATATTTTCCTAAACACCTTTAATTGCTCACCTTGGTTACCATTTTGTATGGTTGATATTTCAACATTTGACTTTCTATGTTTTAGCAGCTTCAATTCCCACCAACAATTTGCTTTTCTTAAGCATTAAGAAGTAATTTGGTTTTGTAGTTGATATCAAAGTAATGATATTTTTTTCCTTTGCAAGTTGAGAGTAAAAATGTTATTACCTTTCATCAAATTACCTCAACAACACCTTATGTTTGTTGTTTGTAGCTTTTATCGACGTTCCTTTGCACCTTCGGAGGCAATTGCTAGTATAGTTATATTTCTTTTTCAGATATATGATTTGCCGAGATTTCTATACTTGGATACAAAAAAATAGACATTTGATTTGTGTTCCTCCTGTCCTCTAAATTTAACCAAAATTTGTATATTTGACATTTTAAAAATTAGTAATATTTGTAGAAGATTAGTCAAACAATCTTAATTAATATTAAAATCAAGCACCAGAACCATCCATGGGACATTGATGACCTTTTCATCTTATGTCTACACAATCTTGTCAAGAGTCTCATCTAGAAGCATGTCTAGCTTCTCCTCCAATTTATTATTGACCTCCTTTGACAAACTTATTATTAGACTACACTCATTAGGTTGAAAACAAAATGCTTTCGAATAAATTTTATATGCAAATGATCATAATAAATTAGGAAAATGCTTTAATATGAAAAAATATGAAAATATCATTAAACAAATAAACTTTATATGCAAATGATGATAATAAATTAGATGCTATTAGAAAAATGCTTTAGTCTAAAAAAATATTAAAATATTATTAAACAAATAAACTTTATTTGCAAATGATGATAATAATTAGATGATATTTTTTAAAATAATATTTACACATTATTATGCTATTTCGAAATTATAGAATTTTTTATTAGAGAAAATAGAGATTGGTTAGTTAAAAAATTAATCATGAGTATATATTAATCATTAATACAAAAGATTATGAGGTTATACTTTATATGTAGTGTTTAATTATGATTAAATATGTAATATTGCATGTATATCTCTCAAAATATTGAAATAAACTATGAAATTAAGAGAGAAGTTATAGTGGTAAAATGAACACATAATCAACACAATGAACATAATATGTACCCTATAAAACTTGATGTGGAAAACCCAACATGAGAATGAGGGTAATGTCTTGCTCTTTTGTTCTTAGATATATAATGCACTATATAAAAATAGACGGTCTCACTATGTAGTTAGAATATACATTGTGAACTATGAATGTATACTATAAGATCTTCTTCTTCTTCCAATGATACTCAAATATAATTATATTATTTTGATTCAAGCTCAGTACAATAGGAAGAAGACCCCTTCCTTTCCTTGCATCTTAGTTTTTGACATGTTTTAATAGCCATCAAGGGCAAAGGTTAGGGTTTTTGAATGCCCCGACTCCTAATTGGGGTTGGGGTTTTGAACCCTCTATAATCTTCTTCAAAGTCCACATGTGACTAGCTTTACATTTTTGTGTAATGAGGTCCAACATAGCATATACAAGGCACTGCGATGGTCAAACCATAGGCTAGTTTGTGGGAGGCATAAGTCCTCATATGGACTCTAATTGAGGCAATTTTCAGGCTATTAGAAAGCTCTTGATGAGTATAATAATGTCAAAGAGTTGCAAACTTTGTTTACGATTTTTTTACCCCTAAATTTGTCATTTAATGCTTGAAATAGGCTACAAAAATTATGGACCCCAAATCACCAAAATATGATCTACCCTTAAAATTGGCCCAACAATTCCACCTTGAATCTATCAAACCATAAATAAATTATTAGGCATTGTGCAGCTCTCAAACACATCACTTCAAAATTTGGCATTATACATATGTTCAATTTTTGCAAAATGTCACCATGTTGCAAGTCAATCTAGATAAATATATGGAATATATTATGAAATTCACCTTATATACATATGGATTGATTCGTCTGTTGTACTATCACTAATTTAATGGTACAGAATATGTAACGGATCCACCTTTATTCTAAACTCAACATTACATTTATTCTAAACTCAACATTACATTAACTTTAAAGGGTTTGTTCTTAAATTTTCAAATAGTTATTTGAATTTTTCCAATTATCACTCAATTTTTTCCAACAAGTGTCAAGTTTCAAATTATATTATCACCAATACACTGCAGGGTCCTCTTATAACGTGAACATCAACAATGTACTAAACTCATCAATGTACATTACCTCTATGCAAATTTTCACTCAAATGTAGCCCAAAAATCACAAATTGGGTAGACCCAAATCTAATCTTAGAACATAGACATATATAGAGAGAATTAAATACAAAAAACCCCATTAAGAAAAGGACCAAAAAGTGATTCAGGTATTGGGAATAACAATTTACCTACAAAGGAAAAAGTGGCTAGAGGAATCTCCATACTCCTAAACAGAGTCGAAGGGCCTTCTACTGTCAGAATCCAGGAGCTAAGGTTGGCCATGCCTTCACTTTAGGATGCTGCAAATAAATCTTGAGAGTGACCCACAATAACACCCACCTCGTCACTAAGAACCCACCTGCATTCTGCTCCTAACAACAACCTCTTGCAAGAAACTCCAGCCAAAGTTGTAGTTTTCTCTAGCCAAACACGCCAATTTCATTCCCTGTATATATTCTTTACTCCACAATACAATCCCAAGTTACAAAAAGAGCTTACTTTGGCACAACTTATTTGTATTTTGGATATTTCTAATAGAAGTTGGATTGATTTTTTTTTATAAGAGAATTAGAGGTAGCTCCATTTTTTGGAGGTTTGATAAGTAAAATAAAAATTTCAAATTTGTGTTCTATGCATAGGTTTTGATTTTTCACAGTACAGATTTTGATTTTGAAAAAATTGCAAAATATATTTGATGTCTTGGGAAATATTGTAAAGTAGGGTCTTCCAATGTAAGGTCTCTTTACATGGTATAACTGTGGATTGCAAAATAAAAATAATTCAACTTAAGCAAACATACCATGAAATTAAGAATAGGCAATGTTAGTCAAAATCATAGATAACCTTTTAAGGCTAAGCTTTAAGTTGATCCCTGACTCATGAAAAAGAAAATGGAATACCTTCCTTGAGGGATTCCAGGACCACATCTGAAACATCTATATCATTCACCATATGAAAATATATTGTTTTTTGTTGCATTTTTGGAAAAATGCAACATAAATTTAATTATTAAATGATATGAAAGAACATAAAAAATGTTACATTATTAACCCAAAGGGTGGTCATGTTGTCTGCCAATCTGCACACCAGCAGCATAAATATTTCTAAAGTTGTCTCTTCACTACAAGTGAGAGAGGTGTGGCCTTGGGGGAAAGCAATGAGCCAGGTAATGTCACCTGAATCCCAGCTCCTCCGTTTAGGCAAACTCCTAACGAAGCCAAGGGGGGTAGTCCCTAAAAAAGAGTTGTCTAAGGCTCTTGTGTGTTTAAGATGTGTTTAGTGTTGTGATGCGGATGGGTGTTGTTTAGGAGTTTTTGTAAATGAGAGACACAATAATATCTTAATGTAAAACAAGATAACGCAATCCACATTGAAAATATGAGATGAGAGATACACTTGGACAAGAAAATAAATCACACTTTACACAATTTAAATCAAGTACTCCAATATTGATATTTAAGCGAATAAGATATATGATGAAGGACCAGTGCCTTATGGAGTCAAATATAAAAGTGATTGTAAAGTGCTTGATACAAGTGCTTTGAAATAGAAGTTTTTGAGAACGTTTTGCAGCTTATCTTGGTAAATTTAAGATTTTAATTGTCTTGATTATTATGGCTAAGAACAAGGTATCAAAAGTAGTGGAACCTTATCCAAGAAAAACCACTGGCAACCTTAGGTGATAGGTCGGAAGCACCCAGATTACAAAGAGGGAAAGTGTGCTTGCGGCTTGACCGCCCTCGAGTCTGACAGTGGATTCCTGGCACCACCTCTTGTAGGAAGAAATCAGTAATTTGTCTTGGTTGAGGTTTTGGGGTAAAATTTTAATTAAATTATCACTTGTGAATTAGCAAGTCTTCCACCTTTCTGAGTACTAGCCCAACCGTTTCCAGTTGGCAGAGCATACGGGTGTAGGACAGAAACCAAGGTAAATTAATTAAAGGGGTGTGTGGGTTGAAAAGTTTTAGTTAAAGAGCACTTTGTTCAACTCTCCGACAGAGAGTGCTCTTGACTTGGTCTTATGACCACAGTTCAAGAGAATTGCTAATTAACAAATGCCTAATGCAGGGAAAAGATGCAAGACTAAAATGCCCTCCGATAGAGGGTGCTCTTGACTTGGATTTGGCCAAGTTCAAGAGACTTTGGTTCATTTTAAGAAGTAGATAGTAAATTGTAGTAGCAATATAATTCAACTTGAAGTGATTTAAGCAATGTGATAGATCAACAAGATATGAAATATTACTAACAATACTACCGCAAGATAAACTGAAACTGAAAAGTCTAGTGTTCTACCACACAAATTCTAACCTGATAGGTGGGATCGATCTCCGAACAAGATCAACCACTAGAAGCCACCAATCCTGGAAACCTTCCAGCTAGCTGGATGTCCACAAGAAGTTGATGGGGGGAATGAGAAGCTACCACAAAACTATGTGGCCTTTGGGATACGATCCCAAAGTTAGCTATTCTCTAGTCAAGGATTGGAAGAGAAGTACAAGATAATATTAAACGGAAAATATATCTAATCTACCCAAGAGTCTCTTTCAGGTCAAAGATCGTACTCGGGAGAGCATGGGGGTAAGTAAATATGGAAAAATAGAGCAAGTATAACTTATTGAAATAAAACTAATGTAAGAGCATATAAAGGATTTAAACCGGAAAGTCAAACCACTCAAGAGACCACAAGGCTTCCCCAAATAGGGAAGTGAATGTGGGGGCTTAAAAACCCCACTTGCAACTTTATTATGGAAGTACAATTGCCCTTGGGAATGAAACCCTTGTAGGGACTTTGAAATAAATAACTTATCAAAACTTGAAATAAACTTCTAAGATCTATTACAAAAAAGGATAATACTAATCTCTTTTGTTTTGTCTTGTCCTCTTGTCTTGATGGATTCTTGGATTAGAAGTCTTGACTTCTACTTTGGAAAGCTCTATCACAAACACATAACTCCAATACCCATTAGCATTAGAAAATCAAGCAAAATTGAAACTAACTAGATCTTATCAATCAACAAAAACTAATGAGATGCAAGCTAAGCAAAAATGATGGACTCTTAAGACTTTGAGCTTTATACTACTAGCAGGGTTGAACGGAAAAAATTTGAAGGGGTAGCCAATGCACTTTTAACTTATGACAGTCAACTTATCACTGTTTTGGATGGAAGCCAACAAATGCTTGTGACTTTAGGGCAGTCAACTCAATGTCTAAGTGGCAGCCAACACATGTTTAGGACAGTCAATTCAATGCTTAGATGGCAGCCAACAAGTCAACCAAAAATGGAATTTAATGGATTAGTATGTTGACAAAAATGAAACTAGGTAACAACAAGAGATAAGATCTATGATAATAACTTTGAAAAAACAATGCAACTAGCTTTTAAAAATTAAACCAAACTAACAACTAACTAGCATAGTATGAGATCCAAAATACTAACTATCTCTAACTCTTGTTTGTTTGTTTTTGTGTTTATGTTTTAGGGATAATGGGATAAGATGAGAAGGATGGAGGAAACAAGAGGAAGAGGGGACGAGAGGAGCCTTAAAGGGAAGATGACGAGAGCTAGGAGGAAGAAGATGGGAAAAGGAAAGAAGAGAGTAGATGGAAGGGAAACTAGAGAGGGACGAATGCAAGAGGAAGAAGGGACCCAAGGTAGGGTGGATGAATAGGATGAGGAGCAAAAAACCTAGGGCAAAACGAGAAGAGTGAAGGCACCAAACAATGGAAAAACGAGAGCAAAGAAGGGAAAGGCGAGTGGGATGGAGAGAAAAGAACTAGGGCAAGGAGTTTCAAGTGGAACACTTGAGAGGGAAAAAACATTGTCTTGGAAATCCTCCGGTTAACCGGTGATACGCCGACAACAAGTGTTGAAGAGAGCACAAGGGAACAAATCCCAAGCTATTCCCCAAGGTTGAAGGAGCTTCAACCTTATGGCTAACTAAAACTATGGCTTGAAAAGACAAATGACTAGCTTGGATCAAGACTAGAAGGGATAGAAAGGGCTTAGCAAGTCAAAGCAAAGGATTCAAGGAGCAAACAAGAAGGCTTGAAGAAATGGAAGCCTAAAGTAACAAAGTAACCAATATTTTTTGATAAAATGGATGGATCTAAGAGCTAAACTCTTTGTGCTTCTTTTTGAAACAAACTCAACCTTATAAAAATCCTGGAAAGACAACAATGTTAAGAAATACTTGTGATGGTGAAGATGGGCTAGATGCAACCGAGCTCACACCCCCCTACACCTGGAAAAACCTATTCAAAGACAAACAACTCAATGCAAAAATGAGATCAAATATGTGACCAGTATGCTACGAAAACCAAGGTTATATAAATGCTAGTACAACCGAATACATCCTATTTATATAACTCATTGATAAAAATTGCATAATAAACCAAATTGCAAACCACAAATGGTAGATCTTATGTTCTAGAATATAGACTTCTAAAGCTAGTTATTTGATCAATCACATAAGCATTAAAATTGAAAGTATAGAAAGAGATCACCTCACAAGAGAAACATTCATCAATGTTGCACAAATCGCATGGAACTCCAAAGTCTAACTTTATTTCCTTAAGCCAATAGCTTGCAAATACAAAATGGTAGAGTAACTTTACATCCAAAAATCCATGAGATAATAAACCCAAAGGGCCTTTCCTTATACCAAAATCCTAAGCTAAAACCCTAGGTCGAATTGGCAATAGACTAGCAAATCGAATTCCAATCAAGGCAAGGCTTGGCATGCTAAACAATGGTCAAAGTTGAGTTTGTGGTAGGTATGAAGGTAGAGGTGGCAAACTCGACTTGGATGGTAGGTTTAGAAGTATCACCAACCAATAGATAAGCTACAACTAGGATACACGTGAGCTTAGATGAGGATTGACGTGATGATTGTTAGATATGCGTGAGTCTTGAGAAGGGTGCGAGCTAGTTAGTTGGGTAACAAGTGGCATGTGGTAGGTACAAACTCGAATGGTAAAGGAGCCAAGCTAATGGTGTTTGCATGGGAAGTAACAACTATCCAATAAACAACCTCCAACAAGGCTAGACGTGGACTTAGGACAGATTGACGTGAGCTTGAAGTAGGTTCGAGTTAGCATGGTGGAGAGACAAGTGGAAGGTGGTAGGTGCTAACTCAATTTGCAATGAGAGCCAAGTTTGGTGAGTCATGAGGGCGCCCATCCTTAGGCTTTAATGCAAACCACCAACCCAATTATCACTTGACAACAAGACAAATCGAATTTTTGCATGAGGAGGGCGAATTAGCTTGAATGGATATTCTTCTGGTGACTGGATAGTTGATTGGAATGACTGGGAGTTGATTGGAATCCTCATAAATGTCCATTGCCATGTCATTTAGCCTTTTATTTTAATCAAATTGATTAATTTTGGAGAGATTTGGATTATCTCCAAAATATTCAATTTTATTATTTTAATTAATAATTTCTCTGTAAATGACTTTTCAGAGAAAATATTAATTATGAGGCTGAATTGACATCCGAAAGTTGGGTTTAGCTGCTCCATGGGTCATGTGTGATTTTTGGCTTATGCAACGAGCCATCAAACACTAAATTCGGACCCAGGATGACTGACATATTACAGACTCAAATTTCTCCATTTAAACTATAGAGAAATTTAATTAAAAATTTAAAAATAATTAAAAATTAAAAATTAAAAACCCCAATTCCGACGCGTCCGGTAAAATTTTTTCGAAATTTTTTCTGGGGGTCCTAGAGACTTAGGACATGACCAAAACCTATTCAAATAGTTTCTAGTAGGTTTATACATTATAGTTGGACCCTAATAACCCCCCATGGAAAAAATTTCCAAAATCGGGCATTCCAGCTTTGGAGGAAGCGGGAGAAAAACCAAGAGATTATATCTCGCCTGAAGCAAGGTATAATCTGACGGTGAAAAAACTCCCTGGAATACCTTAGTTGTTTAATCCAGTCATGGGGAACCGAGCCACTCACACCCTACTAGCACACTTTGATACAAACCCCCATGGGGCCATGGTCATGTCGACTCAAAAACAAAACTGGCTAGCCAAAACTAGCTAGACCCAAATATATGAAACCCAGATACTCTGGAAGTGAACACTGATGTGTTCCAACACTGGCGGCTCAATAAGGTTTCAACTATTGTACAAATCAGTTGATAACAGGTCACACAGGTAAATAATACACAGTGTTTCATACACTAATTATCATTCTTCCACATGAACATCATTTGAAATTTAGTGTTTCTGTCCACATATATACAAGGTATAAGATTTAAATTTGCAGTGCATAATTTAATGATGATAGCATAGTTCTAAGAAGAATTTCAATATTCATCCAAAATAACCAATCATAAAATGTCTATAGATTGGTCTCGATGATCAAGAATCCCTTTTAACTAACACTACATTTCAACTTTAGACAATTTTAATGAGCCAAGTTTGTATAAGAGATCAATATTATAGGTTGATCTGGGTTAATGGCTCTGGTTAAGATAGAAGGAAAGAAGAATTCATCTTGTAGAGCTAACAAGCAGTGTTAAGCACTTGATTTGGTGTTTGTGGGAAAAAACACCTCAATGCAAGTTCATATGATGAAAATATAGCTCCATTTACCAAGAAAGCACGCGCCACAGCTGTTCCAAGGCCTTTCCAGAGGACTAGAAATCCTTCTTCTCGTACACTCTTCTTGAAGCAGTCAACAATCCCAGTGTACTTGGGAGATGAATCTACTTGTCCTTGAAGTCTGGATTTAACCACATCCAATGGATATCATAATACCCAACTTGCCACTCTCGTGCAACCCCCTGTTGTGAGCATTGCTAATAAACTTTCCTCTGCACTTTTCTGACAACCTAGGTGAATCCATTCTCTACTGTATTCATAAATCCAAAAGTAGACACTATGAGCAGGAGCATCATGAAGTACAGTAATATCAAGTCCTTTATAAAGGCATTTCAATCCTTCTCTTTGTATGATGCTCTTTTCTTCCTTAATTGGACAATCTTATCAGAGCTTGAAGTAGGATTTCTAGCTGTGTTAACTTGTAAACGAATCTTGGCAAACTCCACTAGTGTAAGAATAACAATTTGTAGAGTCCCTGCTCCCATACCTAGTAATGCTACACTTTTATATGATGGTGGCTCATTCTTCTTGTTGTTGACATCAAAAGCACGATTGTTACGGGTGATCGATATGTCGAGCTTCTGGTTAATTTCGTGGAGAAGTAGGCAGGGTCACTCTTGGAGGGAACCCTGATCCTAAAGTTGAATCCTGTAGGATTGCATTATGTTCAGTCTCAGCTCGAGGCTCTAAAGGAGCTTGAGCAGCTGCGCACGGGAGCTCCGGTCAATTACTTGCGCGCTTACATTGCTAATTTGGGGGACCATTGGGCGCTCGAGCAGCTCCGACGGGTTCTCTATCTATTGATGTCTCTCAAGGTCATATCAGTTTTTCCCCATCCTTGCAGAGACCCCACGCCGCTCTCTCTTTTTCCCTTCGGATGATTGCGGTATTTGGAGCTCCGGGGATACGATCTCTCTACTTCCGCCGCGCGAGGATAACTAGAGCTGAGGAACACTTTGGAGAAAATCATCTGCCACAATTCTACAATAAGAGAATGTTGCCTTTAAATTTTGACCTAATTTAATCAATCGGCCTTGAATTCTGAATTGCCTCGACAAATATGACCAGTGTTCAAGGGCTGCATTTCTTAAACCCTGCTTCATTGAATTTAAATGCCAAGTCTAAGGATTAACTATTCTACATTCCACTATAATTGGTAGGACTTACACCCGGTCCTATTCCTTTTAATACTTCCTTTCCTTCTAATACTTGCCATTTAGGTTGGGCATGCAGAACACTGCAATAATGGAACCATTGCAACCGGTTTCATCCTTTTTAATACATTCCTTCCCTTCTAATACTTGCCATTTAGGTTGGGTAAGCAGACCACAGCGAGAATGGAACCATTGCACTTGGATTCATCCATTTTTAATACATCTCTTTCCATTTAGGTTTTGGGCAGGCAGGCTAGTCAATTGCGTGTAACTTGAGTCAATTGGGTCTAACTTGGGTGAATGAGAGGAGGAATGTTGTTTTCTCCACCAAACCAAGTTCAAATCTTGTTTGTGACATGTTCATTCTTCATGATTCAATTGTTGATTAGGGACTCTTCATGATCCAATTTTTGATAGGACTCAAGGGTGGGATGGATTGTATTCCAAAGAAAAAAAGGTTGGGCAGGCAGACCACAATGAGAATGAAACTAAGTTCAAATCCTATTTGTGACATGTTTATTCTTCATGATTCAATTGTTCATTAGGGACTCTTCATGATCCAATTTTTGATAGGACTCATGGGTAGGACGGATTGTATTCCAAGGAAAAAAAGGTTGGACATGCAGACCACAACGAGAATGAAACTATTGCACCTGGCCTTTTCCTTTTTAATATATCCCTTACCTTTAATACATGCCATTTAGGTGGGACAGACAAAGACCACAACAAGAATGGAACCATTGTGGATGGTTTCTTACTCTGTGTTAAGTCAGTAAATTTTTTCTACATTTTTAGTTTTTTCTCTCCAAATTTTGGTTTGTTTTTTGAGTCTACCTTAGTTAATTTTTGGTTTTCAGTTTTGGTTTTTGCCTTCTTAAGAACCTTATGAATGATTGAATAAAGTTTGAACCCAGTCCTTTCAGATTTCTTTTGATTTTGGTCATTTTTTATATTGAAAAGTGGGTCAATGAGAGTTATATATTCAAAAGGAGAATCATTAATGACTTTAGAGAGTAGCTAAACTAATGTCCTAAACCAAATAGCTGCCAAAATCTCCGACAAGTTGGCAAAAAGTTAGAAAATTGCTAAATTTTGGTTAAAAGATATTCTTGTAGCGCTACACCAAAGTTTAACACAGAGTGCGCTACAGGAATATCGTGGCATGAGTTTTTTGTAAATTCTCGATTTGATTTCAATCATCATGCAGAGTGAAAGTATCTAATCACATTGTGTGAAGTGTTTAACACGTGTATGCAGCATTTTGAACATGATGTTAATTGGTTGCTAATCACGAAGAGAAAACAAGGGCATCATTACAGGTTATGCGGGTTCAGTTGCACAGAGACCAGCCAATTCCGGGTTTAGCTGTCAATTTTCCCTTGTCACACGCATCATCACTGAGGAGTTAGTGTTTGAGGAGGAGACTCCACTGTTGAACGTTGGATTACGTTACTGTGGAGGGAGACAGCTGTTTTCTGGTGCCAGCAAAAATTTAGGGCTTTTGAATTCGTTCACCTGCAGCCAAATAATCGTTAGGAGGACACCTGTGCTCAAAGAAGAACATCATTGACACCCCAAATTGAAGACATTAAGCCACGATAGAGGAGTAATTGACAGGTATTACGTATAACCCTTATAGCTGGAGAATTTGGGTTTCTGCTGCTGCGTGTTTTTCTGAAAAAGTTGGTTGTTGAGGAAGATGTAATAGAGCGTAAAGATGAGGAATTCACCACTGAAATAGTTACCTGAAGCCCGTTAGGAGGATTTTGCATGATGGTTTCTCTCATGACCTAATGTTTTAAAACATTAGAATATACAGAATAGGGCATCGAAAAGAATTACAGAATTATTGGTAGAACCCAGTTTTTACACAGCAGGGAGTCTGCTAGTTGGTAGAGGTCCTACATAGGAAGGTCTGTAATTTGTGCAGGTGATTTAAATATCCTTGAAATTGTTATAACCTAGAGAATTATTTGCTCAGAAAACAGCTTATAAGACATTTCTGAAACCTAAAACTAGACTGTTCCTGTTCCCTGAAAAGAAAGATATGGGAAAAAGCAGTAAAAGTGGTAAGGTTAATAGGGTTGAACCCACAGACTTGACATGGATTCAAAAACTTCCAGATTGTGCAGAGCTGTTCCAACAGGAAGGCTGGTTGAAATTCTTCAAGAAGATAGATGGTTTTAATGCTCAAGTGTCCTGCAATTTTGCCAAAGGACTTAAGAATGAGATGATCATAATGGATCCTTTGAGATTTAAATTGACTGTAGATTTAATTTCAGAAGCCACTGAAATTAGTAATGAAGGCGAGCTCTGGTTTAAGAAGTATCCTTTTGAGTTTGATCCTCAAAGATACTTATTGCCCAATGTTATTCCTGACTGGAACAAAGGTATTCTCATACATAATTTCAGGAGGGAATGGATTGAACCTATAAGGATTCTTCAGAGTTATGTAACTTGTGAAGGGAGGTATTCATTAGTGTTCAAATACCATCTCAGGTTCCTACAGCACATGGCAGGGGTGTCTAAAATGAGTTTGCCATTCTTTTTCTTCAAAAGCCTGCAGAAAATGTCAAGCAAAATAAAACAGCAGGATGATCATACTTCTCAATCATTGTTTCATCATGGTCTCATTAAGTTAATCATCTCTACAGTGTTGCAGCATGAGGAAAAAACTTGGGACTTCTTTTTGTTTTGGTCAGGGATTCATTCTAAAGGAGAAGACCATCAACCCAAAAGACAAACTGATAAGGGAAAAGTAATGATACAAAAATTAGTGCATTCAGTTAAACCTGCAAAGAAACATGACATTAAAGTTAAGAAGGGAACAAAGCAGGCAGCAGATGAAGGACAGAATGACAGTCAGCCTCAGAAATTTTCAGAGCACAATAAGGTCGAGTTCTCATTGTTTGATGACAAAAAGGAAGAGGAATTTCTTGAAAAGAAGTCATCTCCTATAGCATATTTGTAGTGCTTTGGTTTTTACAGCAGAGCACTAAGTAAATTTCTAAGTTAATTTCCCATGTAGTAATTCATTCAGGTATGTGTGAGTAAATTTTTGAAGAAAATTCTACGTTTTTAAATGATGTTTAGCATACTGTGTTGTCTCCAATAATCATACATTCGCATTTAATAGAATAACTAATATATCAATATTTTCCTTCAACAACTTGTAGTTTTTGCATAAGAATATGTTCATAGTAATAAATCATAAATCAGGAAGAAGGTATAAGCAGGTTTCAGAGTTCGTTTCCACATAATAATTTAATAAAATAAATAATCAAGAAAATTACCTGATGCTGATGCTAACCGTAAGTTGTAGCAGGTTGTATAACCTCTTAGGCAGCCAAACTGAAGTGTCCACCCTACCGACCAGCTATTATCTTGCTGGCCCTTGGAAATCAAAGGATTTCCAAGCCCCCGAGCCCACAATCTGATAATCCCGAGAGCAGTCTTTCCTTCTGTTCTCCAAACTTCTGTTCTCCCAACTTCTGTCCTCCAAACTTCTTTTCTTCCCCAATCCAAAAAACTCCCCTTTCTCCAAGCTCTCCCCCTCTATATAATTTCCCTTCCTCGAGAATATCTTGGGCTTACTCCACCGCCCCAAAATCCCCCTCTCGAGCCCCTCAACATTTACTCCTATTACCAGTTCATTCATACACGGTTCTTTATAAAAAAGTATAATTAATTACTCTCATGGAAAAATTAGTTGGTTTTGGATTGACGGTCGTAAATATTTATTACGGTGGGGATTATCACCCCAAGGTTATCCATTCGGGACAAGTTTCATTAAATACAAGTCTATCCGCCATCCTTGATATTTTAATGTTATTAATGTAATTAATAAAATATTATATAATTAGTTGCCCCTTGTCAACTTGGACATGATGTGTCTTAATGATCCACCTTATCCGTCGAGACTACTTAGCTTGAGGTTTAAATTCCAAGATTAACATTGAATAATTAAATAACCATTTTCCATCACCTCACGTTTATTCCAAAAAATGATTATCTTATTATGGCTAACTTTTGAAATGGAAATAATCACACAATATTAATTTATAAATCAATATTTTAAATCTTACTTATATTGCATTTGTTACGATAGGGATATAAATGTTGCTGGAATATCATTTATTAATTAATAATAATAATTAAATCCCCCTTTGACAATAATAAAAGGTGAATCAATCATAGTATTCTTAATTATTTGTTTATCACATGAGTACCCTATCATCAACATAGCATCCTTGTTCTTATAAACAAAGCACTTGTGAGGGCTTAAACAATTTTACTAATTAATTAGACACTATCATTACCCTATTCACAACAGTTCTTCTATGACAATGTTAACTGACGACACTTGTCTTAGTTTATTATTACAATGTTTTCATATAATTACTAATTCACTTATTTACACATTGACAACCTAACCATTCATTACCTAAGTTGATTGATGTATCCTTAACTGAGTTATCTATGACATTTATACTACTATTCAAGCATGACAAGTATGTTATACACCAGTAATATTGTACACGTACAAGGTGTGCATGCATGGCCAGTGTATGCACATGTCGGACATGTACTATAAACAAACCCCATTCCGCCTATGCATACTTGCTAACTAACAATAGTATCTACCCCCATGCAGAAGAGCAAGCATAATATATAGTATAATTACTTTAACATCCTCGGTTATTTAACAGTTAACCCTTTACGATTTAACATCATTGTCTTTATGTTTACATTAGTTTAATCAATCAAGTACAGGAAGGGTGCCTACTTCCACTAACTCGGAATCAAGGAATACTAAACCCCAACAGTGCTAACTAACACATCCTCCCATCATAACCTACGTCCAGCATCCTCCCTATCCTTCCTCTGCTAGTACAACAGTGGATGTCGGACTCACCGATCTGGCCACATAGAACTTGAGGGCGATAGCGTCGGCTGAACAGCGGACCTATCCTCCCCTAGCAGGCATCCGACCTTCGTCATCACAACAACATGGGGAGCGTGTCTCAGCACGGCCCTCCCATGACCTCGGGTCTCATGGAACCATAGGGTGGGAAACACATCCATCCCTCTCAACATACTGGGCCTACGCCCTTATCAACTCATACTTGCTGCTATCGGGATTATCAGTTTGTGTTATCGTATCCTCATTTTGGCTGCTAAGGTTTGCTGTATGAACATGTTTTTCCTTTCCAATATATATCAGATCAAGTAACTGGCTATCCCATAGCCCCTGTGTCTTGTAGGTTAGTGTTTTGCAAAATACAATTTATAGAAAACATTTTCCATTGATCGCCAATTGATCCATGTTATCATTTTATTTCATGTAACCTTTTATCTCATCATAGATGTGTATGACATATAACATTTCAGAAATTCATATAAGAAGATGGTATCCACGTACCGTATCATATATTTCACATTTCATTAAGGAAAACATATAAACATATACTGCAATCGTAAAATAAGGAAATCATATGATAATCATGACATCATAACTGCATAACATAGTAACATCATAATCATGGTGAAATCATAAGACATGGTAACATCATATAATGAGGTCCAATATAGTTTACTCAGTCGAGCTGAGTTCGACAAAATATATAAGAAATAAAGTATGGTGTGTCTAACTAATAAATATGCCGAATCAAAATATGGGCATTACAAGATTTTCAAGAAGAGAAGAAAATTGATATCAAAGTGATTCCTGTAGCAAAAGTAGAAGTTCATAACCAGCCAAGAAGCCCCATCACAGTCCTCTCAGATGATGAGGGCTATATGTTAGAAGAAGAGCAGTTTATGCCTGAGATAGAGGTTAAAACTGAGATTAAAGAAAATCATGCTATAAAGGATAAGACCACAAAGCTTAAGAGCAAGATCAAAAAGCTGGAAGTGGTAGAGTTAGCATCTATCCAATATCAAGGGAAGAAACTAAAAATGATGGGAGAGGCAGCTTCTTTATGGAGACCTAAAACTAGGTCTAAAAACAAATTAAGATTAAGCATGAAAAAGCTGTTAAATCCAAAATTGAAGACTGATAAGGTGATCATCTCTGATGAAGAATCCATGGAGGAGCAATCAAAGAAAAATGAATTGCATTCAGTTAAAAGAGAGGATTTTGGTTCTGTAAATGTAACAGGTGAAGAAAGCTCTAAATCCATTGTTGAAAACAATTCTGGAAAATTGTTAACAGAAGATATTAAATCAGCACAGGTAACAGGTGTTTCAAACCCTATCATTGAAGATACTGTTGTAAAGCCATTGACAGAGGAATTAATGTTTAAGAAGTTTGACATGTTTTGGAAACCAAGTGAAGATCAGGATGCTGCAATAGAAAAACTGGTTAATTCTGACAAGGAGAATTTGAAGAAGACTGTCAAACAGTACAAGCATCAAATGAGCTACATGCAGGAAGTTAATGATGGTCTAATGATGGCAAATAGAAGATTGAGAGAAGATCTTCAAGATACTCATGACAATTTTCAGGAGTTAGTGATTGATGCAAAGGAGGCACTCAGAAGAAAAAGGGTTGCTGACAGGAATTGCTCAGAATTAGAAAAGACAGTTCAAACCTTGCAGCATGAAAATGAACACCTACACAAAAGGATAGCTGAGCTGGAGCAAAAGCACAAAAGAGTGAAGAAAAGATCCTCAAGTCCAGATGGCATCTCTTTGCTTGTGGAGGCATCGAAAGAGATCTAGGGCAGTTAGGTTCATTTAAGGCTTTTTGTTAAAGATTTGCTATTTTTAGCAAAATTGTAATTTGTAAAAATGTAAATGCTATTTTACCTAGTCTAGTCATTCGATGGAGGATTAGTAGGAAATACCCTAACTGTTTTTGGGAGATGAAAAACTATTTAGAGAGGGAGAAAAGACATTGTAAGGGTTCGAATTTTTGGAGAGCTAGAGGAGGTCTGCAAACTGTGCTTTCATCCAGACTTGTTCACTGCTAAGTATTGCAAACTCTCATATTGCATTTTTGATGAAACTATGAATATATGACTCCTTATTCCACTTCTGATATGTGTTGGCTTCATTTTAAACTTATACAGTTTCTTGATTGACAAATTCATTTCTGGTTTTAGGTATAATTTCTAGTGGTGCTTGTCTTTTATTGTATGAACTTCATTGCAATCTTTTGTTGGATTCCTGAGATATATATGCATCTTCATGGATATATGTATATGAATTAGTTTTTACTTATCTGTTGAATGTATTCCCTTATGCTCTTGAAGTTTCTAACCAAAACCTACAAAACAAAACCCTAAAAACCTAGTTTGGATTGATTTTATTTTTCAATCCAAACTAGGTTTTTAGGGTTTTGTTTTGTAGGTTTTGGTTAGAAACTTCAAGAGCATAAGGGAATACATTCAAAAGATAAGTAAAAACTAATTCATATACATATATCCATGAAGATGCATATATATCTCAGGAATCCAACAAAAGATTGCAATGAAGTTCATACAATAAAAGACAAGCACCACTGGAAATTATACCTAAAACCATAAATGAATTTGTCAATCAAGAAACTGTATAAGTTTAAAATGAAGCCAACACATATCAGAAGTGGAATAAGGAGTCATATATTCATAGTTTCATCAAAAATGCAATATGAGAGTTTGCAATACTTAGCAGTGAACAAGTCTGGATGAAAGCACAGTTTGCAGACCTCCTCTAGCTCTCCAAAAATTCGAACCCTTACAATGTCATTTCTCCCTCTCTAAATAGTTTTTCATCTCCCAAAAATAGTTAGGGTATTTCCTACTAATCCTCCATCGAATGACTAGACTAGGTAAAATAGCATTTACATTTTTACAAATTACAATTTTGCTAAAAATAGCAAATCTTTAACAAAAAGCCTTAAATGAACCTAACTGCCCTAGATCTCTTTCGATGCCTCCACAAGCAAAGAGATGCCATCTGGACTTGAGGATCTTTTCTTCACTCTTTTGTGCTTTTGCTCCAGCTCAGCTATCCTTTTGTGTAGGTGTTCATTTTCATGCTGCAAGGTTTGAACTGTCTTTTCTAATTCTGAGCAATTCCTGTCAGCAACCCTTTTTCTTCTGAGTGCCTCCTTTGCATCAATCACTAACTCCTGAAAATTGTCATGAGTATCTTGAAGATCTTCTCTCAATCTTCTATTTGCCATCATTAGACCATCATTAACTTCCTGCATGTAGCTCATTTGATGCTTGTACTGTTTGACAGTCTTCTTCAAATTCTCCTTGTCAGAATTAACCAGTTTTTCTATTGCAGCATCCTGATCTTCACTTGGTTTCCAAAACATGTCAAACTTCTTAAACATTAATTCCTCTGTCAATGGCTTTACAGCAGTATCTTCAATGATAGGGTTTGAAACACCTGTTACCTGTGCTGATTTAATATCTTCTGTTAACAATTTTCCAGAATTGTTTTCAACAATGGATTTAGAGCTTTCTTCACCTGTTACATTTACAGACCCAAAATCCACTCTTTTAACTGAATGCAATTCATTTTTCTTTGATTTCTCCTCCATGGATTCTTCATCAGAGATGATCACCTTATCAGTCTTCAATTTTGGATTTAACAGCTTTTTCATGCTTAATCTTAATTTGTTTTTAGACCTAGTTTTAGGTCTCCATAAAGAAGCTGCCTCTCCCATCATTTTTAGTTTCTTCCCTTGATATTGGATAGATGCTAACTCTACCACTTCCAGCTTTTTGATCTTGCTCTTAAGCTTTGTGGTCTTATCCTTTATAGCATGATTTTCTTTAATCTCAGTTTTAACCTCTATCTCAGGCATAAACTGCTCTTCTTCTAAAATATAGCCCTCATCATCTGAGAGGACTGTGATGGGGCTTCTTGGCTGGTTATGAACTTCTACTTTTGCTACAGGAATCACTTTGATATCAATTTTCTTCTCTTCTTGAAAATATGCTATAGGAGATGACTTCTTTTCAAGAAATTCCTCTTCCTTTTTTTCATCAAACAATGAGAACTCGACCTTATTGTGCTCTGAAAATTTCTGAGGCTGACTGTCATTCTGTCCTTCATCTGCTGCCTGCTTTGTTCCCTTCTTAACTTTAATGTCATGTTTCTTTGCAGGTTTAACTGAATGCACTAATTTTTGTATCATTACTTTTCCCTTATCAGTTTGTCTTTTGGGTTGATGGTCTTCTCCTTTAGAATGAATCCCTGACCAAAACAAAAATAAGTCCCAAGTTTTTTCCTCATGCTGCAACACTGTAGAGATGATTAACTTAATGAGACCATGATGAAACAATGATTGAGAAGTATGATCATCCTGCTGTTTTATTTTGCTTGACATTTTCTGCAGGCTTTTGAAGAAAAAGAATGGCAAACTCATTTTAGACACCCCTCCCATGTGCTGTAGGAACCTGAGATGGTATTTGAACACTAATGAATACCTCCCTTCACAAGTTACATAACTCTGAAGAATCCTTATAGGTTCAATCCATTCCCTCCTGAAATTATGTATGAGAATACCTTTGTTCCAGTCAGGAATAACATTGGGCAATAAGTATCTTTGAGGATCAAACTCAAAAGGAGACTTCTTAAACCAGAGCTCACCTTCATTACTAATTTCAGTGGCTTCTGAAATTAAATCTACAGTCAATTTAAATCTCAAAGGATCCATTATGATCATCTCATTCTTAAGTCCTTTGGCAAAATTGCAGGACACTTGAGCATTAAAACCATCTATCTTCTTGAAGAATTTCAACCAGCCTGCCTGTTGGAACAACTCTGCACAATTTGGAAGTTTTTGAATCCATGTCAAGTCTGTGGGTTCAGCCCTATTAACCTTACCACTTTTACTGCTTTTTCCCATATCTTTCTTTTCAGGGAACAGGAACAGTCTAGTTTTAGGTTTCAGAAATGTCTTATAAGCTGTTTTCTGAGCAAATAATTCTCCAGGTTATAACAATTTCAAGGATATTTAAATCACCTGCACAAATTACAGACCTTCCTATGTAGGACCTCTACCAACTAGCAGACTCCCTGCTGTGTAAAAACTGGGTTCTACCAATAATTCTGTAATTCTTTTCGATGCCCTATTCTGTATATTCTAATGTTTTAAAACATTAGGTCATGAGAGAAACCATCATGCAAAATCCTCCTAACGGGCTTCAGGTAACTATTTCAGTGGTGAATTCCTCATCTTTACGCTCTATTACATCTTCCTCAACAACCAACTTTTTCAGAAAAACACGCAGCAGCAGAAACCCAAATTCTCCAGCTATAAGGGTTATACGTAATACCTGTCAATTACTCCTCTATCGTGGCTTAATGTCTTCAATTTGGGGTGTCAATGATGTTCTTCTTTGAGCACAGGTGTCCTCCTAACGATTCTTTGGCTGCAGGTGAACGAATTCAAAAGCCCTAAATTTTTGCTGGCGCCAGAAAACAGCTGTCTCCCTCCACAGTAACGTAATCCAACGTTCAACAGTGGAGTCTCCTCCTCAAACACTAACTCCTCAGTGATGATGCGTGTGACAAGGGAAAATTGACAGCTAAACCCGGAATTGGCTGGTCTCTGTGCAACTGAACCCGCATAACCTGTAATGATGCCCTTGTTTTCTCTTCGTGATTAGCAACCAATTAACATCATGTTCAAAATGCTGCATACACGTGTTAAACACTTCACACAATGCGATTAGATACTTTCACTCTGCATGATGATTGAAATCAAATCGAGAATTTACAAAAAACTCATGCCACGATATTCCTGTAGCGCACTCTGTGTTAAACTTTGGTGTAGCGCTACAAGAATATCTTTTAACCAAAATTTAGCAATTTTCTAACTTTTTGCCAACTTGTCGGAGATTTTGGCAGCTATTTGGTTTAGGACATTAGTTTAGCTACTCTCTAAAGTCATTAATGATTCTCCTTTTGAATATATAACTCTCATTGACCCACTTTTCAATATAAAAAATGACCAAAATCAAAAGAAATCTGAAAGGACTGGGTTCAAACTTTATTCAATCATTCATAAGGTTCTTAAGAAGGCAAAAACCAAAACTGAAAACCAAAAATTAACTAAGGTAGACTCAAAAAACAAACCAAAATTTGGAGAGAAAAAACTAAAAATGTAGAAACAATTTACTGACTTAACAATATGTATATTGTATTCCTATAGAGATGTTATTATTCCTCTATACAGAAGTGGTTGTATTCCTATAGAGATGTTATTATTCCTCTATACGGAAGTGTTGTCACTTATATTGTAAGTGTCGTAACTTATAATTGATGGGTTATTAGATCACCTTGTTGGGGTCGGCCCTGTATAAGTCATGTGGGTCAAAGGGTTATTCCACAAGAGTCCGTAAGAGTGAGTAATGCTGTAAAAGCTTGAATAAATTGAAGAAAGCTTGCTTTGGGAGATCCTGGTGCAGTTGGTATCAGAGCCAAGTTTGTGCGATTATTCTGGTAACACATAAACTTCTGTTTATTTACTGTTTGGAATGTATGAATGTTAAATATGCTGGAATATAAATCTCTTCTCTGCGTTATTCTGGTTGGCAATATATCACAACTCCACAATAGTATCATGTAGGCGGTGGAAATGACCGCTGAGCGAATTGTTGGGATCTAAAGGTGTAAGAGTCGTCTGACATCGTAGCAGTAAGGCCCGCTTGGGAATATGGGAGTAAGTCTACAGGTTTCCGGAGACTAGTTTAAGTCAGCCTTCACCTTTTAATTTAAAGATGGACCCAACAATGGATGCTGTTGAGCAGACACACTTGGAGTGTGAGTTAGCCAATGACACAAAAGTATCTTTAGCAGAAAGAAGAAAGTCTTCTTTTAATCCTTCATCTTCGGATGAATCATCTTCTTCATACATTACTATTCATGACCAGAACCCATCTGAGAACTGGCAATTGCCTTAGATCTTGCCCCATGAAGTTTACAGACTTAATTGGTGGAGTTTAACCTCAGCCACACAAATCCGAGTGTCTAGCATAGATGTTGCCTTTACTGACAAACAAGAACCAATTCATATAAATCTTTTAGATAAAAGTCAGATAGATTGGGCAATATCTAAAACATTCAAATATGCTCATTTTGGAGCAGTAAAATTAGGACTTGGTCCCTTGGTACGTCCATGACTTCAAGTGTCTTCTCTTTGTTGTGTTGTAGATACTAGACATAAGAATTTTTCATATGCTGTTATTGGCGGCTTCACCGCTCCCTTGCATGATGGTCCAGCCTTTGGTACTGTTTACCCCAAGTTTTCAGTCAGCTTAGATGACCCTCATATTTACAACTTGCTCAAAGCTTACATCCTTCCCCGAGGATTTGATATGGAGACTGGCTCCCGCATCATCCAATTGAAAGGTGGTGTATGTGTTCCTTTTGGTAACGATACCCTTCCCCAGTTACGTTCCCATGTCCACAAGAGTTCTGCAGATTGCAATGTGGTGGAAACACCCAATGCAAAATCCAAAAATGCAACTCCAATCACATTTAACTGGACTGGTATCACTTACCCTACATCTTGGGAACTGAAATATTCAGAACTTAGAAACCAAGAACGAGTTGCAGCTTCTTTCAACCCACAACCATTAATTTTTTACGAAGCCTCCAGCTCTTTCCGATCAGCCCAAGAAGAGCCTATCAGAATATTTGGTCCCCCTTTCATCAAGTCAACATCCATGTCCTCCTACAATAATGCTAAGCTTCAAGCTATGTCCAATCAGCTTAGTAAATAGTCTATTGTTGAATCTAAAGATAAAGCCACTGTTTCATCATCTGATCCTGTAAATACTTCTTCCTCTTTTATAGGTTTGTCCGAATTTGAACATAGAGGTCAACATGCCGCCTGTCAGGCATGTCAGAAAATAAAACAAAAATTGCTTCATAAAAATACGCAACATGAGTTTCCTTCTTTGGGAATGTTCTCTCTTCCTAGAGATAAAACTAGTGTTGAAGTTACAAATACTTCAGGCCAAAAATCATTTTTACCTGGTAGAAATTTACCAGCAGATGTATCCTTCAGGAAATACTCACAAGATGGTTTAACCCGTAGATAATTTATGCCCACTAAATCATCAGCTGTCGATCAAACGGTGTCTGATGAGATCAAATTGGCTAATTGGGGAAACTTGCAGGAACTGCATACTGCAAGGAATCTAGATGACAAGGAAAATGATATTCTTCTGTTGAAACATAATTGTTCTGAGGAAAGAGAACAATTAGAGAAAGTCATTACAAAGTTAGAACTTCTTGACCATTTGCTCCATGACACGACCTAGATAGAGAGACCTATCCAAGAAGCCTCTCAAAAACTTGAAAGGAGACTAGCTGTATTGAGTGATTTGAGCTCAAAAACCCAGGAACTAAAACAGAAACACTATATTGTTCCTGATCATGTCTTGAA
Source organism: Larix kaempferi (assembly GCA_027924585.1). Lineage (NCBI taxonomy): Eukaryota > Viridiplantae > Streptophyta > Pinopsida > Pinales > Pinaceae > Larix > Larix kaempferi. The sequence goes on from BSBM01000073.1 coordinate 43,667,869, forward strand.
ACTAGCCAGAAAAGGTCATGGGAAGTTAGCTTCATTAGGTCAATTCAACAGAATACCTGATGAGGAAAAACCAGAATGGGACTTTGGTGAAAGTGAAGCCATCAAGGATAGCATTGAAGAATGGATCACTGAATTCAAAGATTTTAAGCCTGTGCTAGATCCTAAATATGTGATTTACTTAAGCATGATGGAAGTAGAATCTTCCAACAGAAGACGACTAGAAGCGCCGCGTCACGAAGGGTTTGATACCCATATGCCTCATGTAGCTACTGTTTCAACCCCTCCTTCCAAAACCTTCAATTTTGGGATAAATTCCATGAATAATCTCCTTTCACAGATGCCTGAGCAACCTGTCCTAAATATCCAGTGTCAGAAATGATCAGAAGTAAAAGAAGCAATTCAATTGCTCACTCACTGGACATTGTACAAAAAACAGCAAGATCACAATCTAACTGGTCAAATGATAGGAACACAGTTGATTGTTGGTTTATCAGGACTTGCTTATGAATGGTGGCGATGGTTGCCACAAGAGACCAGAAATGAGTTGTTATCTGCAGATGATGCAGATGAACAGATTATGTCTGCATTAGGCAGAGAATTCTATGGCCCCGAAGAAGGAGAAGACTATGATCATTTAGCCTCACTTTTCATGTCAGCAAGGCTATGTGATCTTAGTAAAACTGAAGAGTATTTCTGCTATATGCAAAAATTGTTAATTTCATCTGGAAAGTCTGGGAACCCAGCCTATCTAAAACACTATCTTCGTAGCTACCCTGGTCATGTACCAGAGGCAGTAGAACAAGCACTTAAGGATAAGAAGATAGAGTTAAGAAGTCTTTCTCTAGCACAACTACATGGTCAAATTTTAGAAACTTGGAAAGACCACTGTCTTGAAAGACGTGTTAGTAAAGACTTTAAGAGGCATCAAAAAATGTTTTCTGCTTCCTTTTGCAAAGATGTCGCAGGGATGCCCGATTGGCGGTGTGGTGCCCATAACAGAGGCCACTTTGGCAAAGGTGGTTTCCATTGTGAAAATAAAAAGAAACATAAAACGTTTTATACCTCTGAGTCCAGATACCATCCAGATCGACCATATAAACACAAATCCAAACATCGCTATAAAGATTATAGATCAAAGAAGCCTTATAAGAAAAGCAAATACAAATCTAAGCGATTTGTTAAAAGAAGGCATGAGAAAGGAAAACGTGATGTGTGTTTTATATGTGGTAAACCGGGCCATTGGGCTAGCAAATGCCCAGAAAGAAAATCAAAACCCTGATTGGTTGCACTATGTTCTGATCTTGATCCTGCTTGGTGGGATCTGTATAAAGTTTCTTCGACTTCACCTGATCCTTCGGATGAAGTTATTTACCTGCCTGACTTTGAGTCTGAGTCATCGTCTTGCATAGATAGTGCATCCGATGCACCTGTTTAAGCTAAATGTGGTCAATATCAGTCTTCCTCCTCTAAGTCCGAATCAGATCTTGAGCCACATTTAGGGGGGTGTGAGAAGACAGATTATGATTTTTTATTATATATGTTTTCCAGCTCAGTTTCTTCTTATCAGCTTGAGAACCAGATTGCTTCTATTGATTTATAATTAGCATCTATCCCTGTATATAGACATGTTGAAAGGACCAAACTCCGTGAGGAGAAAAGAGCACTCCAGCAAAGACTTCAGTCTTTAACTCAGGCTAAGGGTAAGGCAAAAGCTACTGTGGAATACAACCCAGTAGAACTGTATCAAGAATATCCTGGTAGTCATACAGACAGACAATCTCATCGATAGGATAGAGAAAAATTGTTAAAGATGCAGTTAAAAGAGAAACAGACTAAGATAAAGGAACTGCTAAAAGAAGCAGATGCGATCAAACATGCTCACACAGTTCTGATCCAAGAAAAAGATCAGTCTTCAGAAGAAGAGTTGTCCAAAGAGATAGAAAGAGTCTGTGGTCACCCTGAGCAAAAAGAGGATTCCCCTGAATCTTCTCCTGAGAGATCTCCCTGTCCAAATTCTCAAAGTATAAGTCTGCTTGGAGCCCTGTCAGGTCCAAAGTTGTTTGTTACCCTAGATTTTTGCCCTGATGAGTTTAGACCTTATCCAATTCAGTGTCTGATTGATTCAGGATGTCAGTTCAACCTAGCCAGAGGTAATGCAATCCCCTCCTTTTATTGGGAGAAAACAAAAGAATTTGGTTTTGCAATTCAAGGTACCCCTGTATATTTGACTGGCAAAATAAAAGATTTCCCTGTTGCTTTGTCTGGTATAAAGAGTTCAGTTTCACTTTTTAGATTAGATGCAGTCCGAGAGGATTGTATCCTTGGTTCCGAGTTTCTGCTAAAAGTCAGTCCCTTCTCTGTCGATACTCAGAAAATGGTATTCGTATGTACAGTTAATGGTCAGTCAGTTTCCCTTCCTCTTAGTCATAAATTTGCACAGAAATGTAAGCCTTTACCTCTCCCCTCAGAACAGTCCAAAGTCTCTTTAAATAAAATGGAAAGCTGCATCTCCTATGCAGATGTTCACAGTGAGAAATTCTTGTCAGGTATTAAAGAGAAGATTGTAAAAGATTGTTGTTCAGAAAGACCCAATGCTTTTTGGACCAGAGAGAAATACTTCGTTTCCCTTCCTTTTGATCCATTGCAAAAAATTAGGCCTATGAAAACCTCTGTCAGGTTGATGAGTCCTTCTGAAAGGGATTTCTATTCAAAAGAAATCCAAGAATTGTTGACTAAAGGTCTTATTGAGCCATCCAAGAGCCCTTGCGCTTGTCGTGCTTTCGTGGTCAACAAGTGTTCAGAACATAAGAGAGGTAAGACGAGATTAGTGGTAAACTTCAAACCACTAAATGTTGTTTTGCAGAAGGTCAGGTATCCTTTGCTTGATAAATCAAGTTTATTGCAGAAGAGTACTGGATGTACTATTTTCAGTAAATTTGATTTAAAATCCGGGATTTATCAAATCGGGATTGAGACCAAAGATAGATACAAAACTGCTTTTGTTGTCTCCCATGGACAATACCAATGGAAAGTCTTACCATTCGGTATTAACAATGCACCTTCAGAGTTTCAGAAACGTATGGAGGATATATTTAGAGATATTCCATGGTTGGCTGTGTTTATAGATGATATTTTAATATGTTCCAAGAGTTTGCAGGATCATCTAAAACATCTGCAGCAATTTTATGACATGGTGTTTAAACATGGTTTAGTTTTGTCTGTGTCCAAAATGGAAATAGGAAACACTGAAATGGATTTTTTTTGTCTCCATATTAAAGGTGGTCAAGTTATTTTGCAGGAACATGTTTTGATGTCCTTTGATCACTTTCCGGATAAAATCCTGGAGAAAATCCAGCTCCAGAGATTTTTGGGATGTTTGAATTATATTCGCCCATTTTATAGAGGTCAAGCCTCTGACATCCATTGTCTACAGCAGAGACTTAAGAAAAAGCCTGTAGCCTAGTATGATGAAATGACAAAAGCAGTTCAGCAGATAAAGACCAGAGTTAAGTCATTGCCAGCCCTTCATCTCCCTCAAGGTGTTGGTAAGTTAATCATTGAGACAGATGCGTCAAACACTACCTCGGGTGGTGTTCTGCTTGAAGAAGTTGAGGGAAAGGAAAATATTTGTGGTTACGCGTCTGGTTCCTTTAGATGCGCCGAGTTAAATTATCCCAATAGCCATAAGGAAATATTGGCTGTAAAGAAGACTGTTCATGATTTCATTCTTTACCTCAAACCAGTCAGATTCACCATCAGAACTAATTTAAAAATCATGCCTGGTACTTTTAAGAATGAAAATCTTATGGCAGAGAATAGTAGCAGAATTCTAAAATGGTTCATTTGGCTGTCAAACTTTTATTATGATATTATTTATAAACCTGGCTATTTAAATTGTCTAGATGACATGTTGACTTGGGAAAATGTGCAGCAAGCTCCCAGTTTAAATATGTTTACAGTAGGATCCAGTTCAGGTACTAAAGAAGACAAGGGCAAAGTCCCTATGCCAGATGAAGAAGCATTGCCCAGGAATGCTTTGTTTTTAAAACCATGGGATAATAGTTTGTCTTTAGCAGAGCGCAAAGAACTTCTTGATTACGCTGACAGACATCAGGCTGAGAAGTTCCTCAGTCTTACTTTGATCAGAGAGATCCATGAAAGTCCATTCAGGCTCCAGATTCTTGAGCGCTGGGAGAAGAAATCTTTTAACGGCTTTAGCAAAGCTCAGGAGCAACTCAAGAAATGCAGAGAATTATGGATAGACTGCAATGAAGAAAAAGATGGACCCCTCTGGTATGTGGATATTGGTGAGGGAAACCTCACATGGTCTTCCTCTAACCTCATCCTCCAGTTTTGCAGAGAACAAACTGCAATTGTAATTTGTGTAGACCCTGGTAACATGCGAAACAAAAAGTGGTCTGGTTGGGATGAGGTATTTTTAGATAAGTTTTTCCCTAGGTAAGATTGGCTCAACCGAAGAGCTAATTTTATTCTTCATTTAGAAGCTGATATGCAGGCTGCAGATCAGCACAATATGTGGTTTAAATTTTTATTGAGACACCATGGTGGAAGATATACGCCATTAGAGCATACTGTTAATATCACCCAGAAGTTCATTAAACGGGATGCTCATGGTAACATATTAGATACTCAGATCCACAGAAGAACTCTGCCACTTAACTATCGACTGGAATCTTTGTTTGATTCTGAGTTTGTGTTTGATCACAATGATGCTTTGCATGGATCTAATGTAGAACAATGCTTTAGTGATCTCCTGTACTCGGAAAATGAAGAATACCATCCCTATCATGAAGACTCCCAACCTTACAATTGGGAATATGACTTGGCTCAACGAGAGATCGAGGAGAATCTCTTTGACGAAGGTGTTCTTGACTGCGTTTGTGGCGGTGTCAATATTGGACCACCAGGCTATGACGAACTCAGATGTGTCTGCGGTTCTGACTGATGCCGGAATCCTATTTCCGGGAATGAAGCTGCATGGTCCGAGCCTTATCTTTGTAAATATTCTTTTGATTTAAGGGAAGCCCTAGTGGTCCGGTTGTCCTGCTCCACTTTGTATTGTCGGCCATGTCTTTCGGCCTTATGTATTTTCTCGGGATGCTTTTCCCCGATGCTTTGTAATGGGCCTTATATGTCGACCGGTATCTTTACTTTTGAGTTAGTGGTTGTACCGAATCTGCTTTCGGTGTGATTAGTCCTATGTGGGTCAGGTTTTGTCGGTTCCGAGTCCCCTCATGGCTCTGCCTCATAGGGACGAGATAAACTTGGTGCTGTCCCACCATGTCCTCAGAATCTTGCTTTTTCACCGGTTGATGTAAGTTTGTGTCTACCGGATGACCTTCTCCAAAGCTATAAATACAAGGTCCCGGAGCTCATTTGAGGCAGGGAGTCTTAGGTGCATTGAGTTGGTTAAAAGCTCTGCAAGTAGAGTGTCGAGCTGATCCAATAGTTGGAAGCTCTGTGTGAGAGCCGAAGCAATTATGCTCTGCTGGTTGCCTGCAAAGGTATAACACAGCATCAGAACGCTAAAGCCCGTCTCTGTAAATTGATAGAGTCTGTGTGAGGTGTGTTAGTGGACATATCTTGGGATCCCCAGGAGCCTTCAAGTAGGTTTATGCCTTCGGGAAATTCCAAAAGCTAAAAGGTCCCAAGACATTGTGCTCAGACACTCAGTCGAGAGAATGTGGTGACGAACTTCGCAGTCCGAGGTCGATCCACAAGAGTCTGTAAGAGTGAGTAATACTGTAAAAGCTTGAATAAATTGAAGAAAGCTTGCTTTGGGAGATCCTGGTGCAGTTGGAATTTAGGCAAAGAATTCTATGGCCTCGAAGAAGGAGAAGACTATGATCATTTAGCCTCACTTTTCATGTCAGCAAGGCTATGTGATCTTAGTAAAACTGAAGAGTATTTATGCTATATGCAGAAATTGTTAATTTCATCTGGAAAGTCTGGGAACTCAGCCTATCTAAAACACTATCTTCGTAGCTACCCTGGTCATGTACCAGATGCAGTAGAACAAGCACTTAAGGATAAAAAGATAGAGTTAAGAAGTCTTTCTCTAGCACAACTACATGGTCAAATTTTAGAAACTTGGCAAGACCACTGTCTTGAAAGACGTGTTAGTAAAGAATTTAAGAGGCATCAAAAATTGTTTTCTGCTTCCTTTTGCAAAGATTTCGTAGGGATGCCCGATTGGGGGTGTGGTGCACATAACAGAGGCCACTTTGGCAAAGGTGGTTTCCATTGTGAAAATAAAAAGAAACATAAAAATTTTTATACCTCTGAATCCAGATACCATCCAGATCGACCATATGAACACAAATCCAAACATCGCTACAAAGATTATAGATCAAAGAAGCCTTATAAGAAAAGCAAATACAAATCTAAGCGATTTGTTAAAAGAAGGCATGAGAAAGGAAAAGGTGATGTGTGTTTTATATGTGGTAAACCAGTCCATTGGGCTAGCAAATGCCCAGAAAGAAAATCAAAACCCCGATTGGCTGCACTATGTTCTGATGTTGATCCTACTTGGTGGGATATGTATAAAGTTTCTTCGACTTCACCTGATCCTTCGGATGAAGTTATTTATCTGCCTGAATTTGAGTCTGAGTCATCTTCTTGCACAGATAGTGCATCCGATGCACCTGTTTTAGCTAAATGTGGTCAATCTCAGTCTTCCTCCTTTGAGTCCGAATCAGATCTTGAGCCACATTTAGGGGGGTGTGAGAAGCCAGATTATGATTTTTTATTATATATGTTTTCCAGCTCAGTTTCTTCTTATTAGCTTGAGAAGCAGATTGCTTCTATTGATTTACAATTAGCATCTATCCCTGTATATAGACATGTTGAAAGGACCGAACTCCGTGAGGAGAAAAGAGCACTCTAGCAAAGACTTTAGTATTTAACTTAGGCTAAGGGTAAGGAAAAAGCTACTGTGGAATACAACCAAGTAGAACTGTATCAATCATATCCTGGTAGTCATACAGACAGACAATCTCATCGACAGGATAGAGAAAAATTGTTAAGGATGCAGTTAAAAGAGAAACAACCTAAGATAAAGGAACTTCTAAAAGAAGCAAATGCGATCAAACATGCTCTTGCAGTTCTGATCCAAGAAAAATATCAGTCTTTAGAAGAAGAATTGTCCAAAGAGATAGAAAGAGTCTGTGGTCACCCTGAGCAAAAAGAGGATTCCCCTGAATCTTCTCCTGAGAGATCTCCCTCTCCAAAGTCTCAAAGTATAAGTCTGCTTGGAGCCCTGTCAGGTCCAAAGTTGTTTGTTACCCTAGATTTTTGCCCTGATGAGTTTAGACCTTATCCAATTCAGTGTCTGATCGATTCAGGATGTCAGTTCAACCTAGCCAGAGGTAATGTAATCCCCTCCTTTTATTGGGAGAAAACAAAAGAATTTGGTTCTGCAATTCAAGGTACCCCTGTATATTTGACTGGCAAAATAAAAGATTTCCCTGTTGCTTTGTCTGGTATAAAGAGTTCAGTTTCACTTTTTAGATTAGATGCAGTCCGAGAGGATTGTCTCCTTGGTTCTGAGTTTCTACTAAAAGTCAGTCCCTTCTCTATCGATACTCAGAAAATGGTATTCGTATGTACAGTTAATGGTCAGTCAGTTTCCCTTCCTCTCAGTCATAAATTTGTACAGAAATGAAAGCCTTTACCTCTCCCCTCAGAACAATCCAAAGTCTCTTTAAATAAGATGGAACGCTGCATCTCCTATGCAGAATTTCACAGTTAGAAATTCTTGGCAGGTATTAAAGAGAAGATTATAAAAGATTGTTGTTCGGAAAGCCCCAATGCTTTTTGTACTAGAGAGAAATACTTCATTTCCCTTCCTTTTGATCCATTGCTGAAAATTAGGCCTATGAAAGCCTCTACCAGGTTGATGATTCCTTCTGAAAGGGATTTCTGTTCAAAAGAAATCCAAGAAGTGTTGACTAAAGGTCTTATTGAGCCATCCAAGAGCCCTTGCGCTTGTCGTGCTTTCGTGGTCAACAAGCATTCAGAACAGAAGAGAGGTAAGCCGAGATTAGTGGTAAACTTCAAACCACTAAATGCTGTTTTGCAGAATGTCAGGTATCCTTTGCCTGATAAATAAATTTTATTGTAGAAGATTACTGAATGTACTATTTTCAGTAAATTTGATTTAAAATCCGGGTTTTATCAAATCGGGATTGAGACCAAAGATAGATACAAAACTAATTTTGTTGTCCCCCATGGACAATACCAATGGAAAGTCTTACCATTTGGTATTAACAATGCACCTTCAAAGTTTCAGAAACGTATGGAGGATATATTTAGAGATATTCCATGGTTGGCTGTGTTTATAGATGATATTTTAATATGTTCCAAGAGTTTGCCGGATCATCTAAAACATCTGCAGCAGTTTTATGACATGGTGTTTAAACATGGTTTAGTTTTGTTTGTGTCCAAAATGGAAATAGGCAAGACTGAAATGGATTTTTTGGGTCTCCATATTAAAGGTGGTCAAGTTATTTTGCAGGAACATGTTTTGAAGTCCTTTGATCACTTTCCGGATAAAATCCTGGAGAAAACCCAGCTCCAGATATTTTTGGGATGTTTGAATTATATTCGCCCATTTTATAGAGGTCAAGCCTCTGACATCCATTGTCTACAGCAGAGACTTAAGAAAAATCCTGTAGCCTGGTCTGATGAAATGACAAAAGCAGTTCAGCAGATAAAGACCAGAGTTAAGTCATTTCCAACCCTTCATCTCCCTCAAGGTGTTGGTAAGTTAATCATTGAGACAGATGCGTCAAACACTACCTGGGGTGGTGTTCTGCTTGAAGAAGTTGAGGGAAAGGAAAATATTTGTGGTTACGCGTCTGGTACCTTTAGAGGCGTCGAGTTAAATTATCCCAGCAGCCATAAGGAAATATTGGCTGTAAAGAAGACTGTTCACCATTTCATTCTTTACCTCAAATCAGTCAGATTCACCATCAGAACTGATTTAAAAATCATGCCTGGTATTTTTAAGAATGAAAATCTTATGGCAGAGAATAGTAGCAGAATTCTAAAATGGTTCATTTGGCTGTCAAACTTTGATTATAATATTATTTATAAACCTAGCTATTTAAATTGTCTAGCTGACATGTTGACTCGGGAAAATGTGCAGCAAGCTCCCAGTTTAAATATGTTTACAGCAGGATCCAGTTCAGGTACTAAAGAAGACAAGGGCAAAGGCCCTATGCTAGATGAAGAAGCATTGCCCCGGAATGCTTTGTTTTTAAAACCATAGGATAATGGTTTGTCTGTAGCAGAGCACAGAGAACTTCTTGATTACGCTGATAGACATCAGGCTGAGAGGTTCCTCAGTCTTACTTTGATCAGAGAGATCCATGAAAGTCCTTGTAAGCTCCAGATTCTTGAGCGTTGGTAGAAGAAAGCTTTTAACGGCTTTAGCAAAGCTCAGGAGCAACTCAAGAAATGCAGATAATTATGGATAGACTGCAATGAAGAAAAAGATGGACCCCTCTGGTATGTGGATATTGGTGAGGGAAACCTCACATGGTCTTCCTATAACCTCATCCTCCAGTTTTGAAGAGAACAAACTGCAATTGTAATTTGTGCAGACATTAGTAACATGGGAAACAAAAAGTGGTCTGGTTGGACTGAGGTATTTTTTGATAAGTTTTTCCCCAGGAAAGATTGGCTCAACAGAAGAGATAATTTTAGTCTTCATTTAGAAGCTGATATGCAGGCTGCAGATCAACACAATATGTGGTTTAAATTTTTATTGAGACACCATGGTTGAAGATATACGCCATTAGATCATACTGTTAATACCACCCAAAAGTTCATTAAACGGGATGCTCATGGTAACAGATTAGATACTCAGATCCACAGAAGAACTCTGCCACTTAACTATCGAGTGGAATCTTTGTTTGCTTCAGAGTTTGTGTTTGATCACAATGATGCTTTGCATGGATCTGATGTAGAACAATGCTTTGGTGATATCCTGTACCCGACAGATGAAGAATACCATCCCTATCATGAAGACTCCCAACCTTACAATTGGGAAGATGACTTGGCTCAGCGAGAGATCGAGGAGAATCTCTTTGACGAAGGTGTTCTTGACTGCGTTTGTGGCGGTGTCAATATTGGACCACCAGGCTATGACGAACTCAGATGTGTCTGTGGTTCTGACTGATGCCGGAATTTTATTTCTGGGAATGAAGCTGCATGGTCCGAGCCTTATCTTTGTAAATATTATTTTGATTTAAGGGAAGCCATAGTGGGCCGGTTGTCCTGCTCCACTTTGTATTGTCGGCCATGTCTTTCGGCCTTATGTCTTTTCTTGGGATGCTTTTCCCCGATGCTTTGTAATGGGCCATATATGTCGGCCGATATCTTTACTTTTGAGTTAGTGGTTGTACCGAATCTGCTTTCGGTGTGATTAGTCCTGTGTGGGTTAGGTTTTGTCAGTTCCGAGTCCCCTCATGGCTCTTCCTCATAGGGATGAGATAAACGTGGTGCTGTCCCACCATGTCCTCGGAATCTTGCTTTTTCACCGGTTGGTGTAAGTTTGTGTCTACCGGATGACCTTCTCCAAATTTATAAATACTAGGTCCCGAAGCTCATTTGAGGCAGGGAGTCTTAGGTGCATTGAGCTGGTTAAGAGCTCTGAAAGTAGAGTGTCGAGCTGATCCAGTAGTTGGAAGCTCTGTGTGAGAGCCAAAGCACTTATGCTCTGCTTTTTCCTGCAAAGGTATAACACAACATCAGAATGCTAAAGCTCATCTCTGTAAATTGATAGAGTCTGTGTGAGGTGTGTTAGTGGACATATCTTGGGATCCCCAGGAGCCTGCAAGTAGGTTTATGCCTTCAGGAAATTCCAAAAGCTAAAAGGGCCCAAGACATTGTGTTCAGAAACTCAGTCGAGAGAATGTGGTGATGAACTTCGCAGTCCGAGGTCGATCCACAAGAGTCTGTAAGAGTGAGTAATGCTGTAAAAGATTGAATAAATTGAAGAAAGCTTTCTTTGGGAGATCCTGGTGCAGTTTGAATTTAGGCAGAGAATTCTATGGCCCCAAAGAAGGAGAGGACTATGATCATTTAGCCTCACTTTTCATGTCAGCAAGGTTATGTGATCTTAGTAAAACTGAAGAGTATTTCTGCTATATGCAGAAATTGTTAATTTCATCTGGAAAGTCTGGAAACTCAGCCTATCTAAAACACTATCTTTGTAGCTACCCTGGTCATGTACCAGATGTAGTAGAACAAGCACTTAAGGATAAGAAGATAGAGTTAAGAAGTCTTTCTCTAGCACAACTACATGGTCAAATTTTAGAAACTTGGCAAGACCACTGTCTTGAAAGACGTGTTAGTAAAGAGTTTAAGAGGCATCAAAAAATGTTTTCTGCTTCCTTTTGCAAAGATGTCGCAGGGATGCCTGATTGGGGGTGTGGTGCCCATAACAGAGGCCACTTTGGCAAAGGTGGTTTCCATTGTGAAAGTAAAAAGAAACATAAAAAGTGTTATACCTCTGAATCCAGATACCATCCAGATCGACCATATAAACACAAATCCAAACATCGCTATAAAGATTATAGATCAAAGAAGCCTTATAAGAAAAGCAAAAACAAATCTAAGCGATTTGTTAAAAGAAGGCATGAGAAAGGAAAAGGTGATGTGTGTTTTATATGTGGTAAACCAAACCATTAGGATAGGAAATGCCCAGAAAGAAAATCAAAACCCCGATTGGCTGCATTATGTTCTGATCTAGATCCTGCTTGGTGGGATCTGTATAAAGTTTCTTCGACTTCACCTGATCCTTCAGATGAAGTTATTTATCTTCCTGACTCTGAGTCTGAGTCATCTTCTTGCACAGATAGTGCATTCGATGCACCTGTTTTAGCTAAATATGGTCAATCTCAGTCTTCCTCCTCTGAGTCCAAATCAGATCTTGAGCCACATTTAGGGGGGTGTGAGAAGCCAGATTATGATTTTTTATTATATATGTTTTCCAGCTCAATTTCTTCTTATCAGCTTGAGAAGCAGATTGCTTCTATTGATTGACAATTAGCATCTATCACTGTATATAGACATGTTGAAAGGACCGAACTCCGTGAGGAGAAAAGAGCACTCCAGCAAAGACTTTAGTCTTTAACTCAGGATAAGGGTAAGGAAAAATCTACTGTGGAATACAACCCAGTAGAACTGTATCAAGAATATCATGGTATTCATACAGACAGACAATCTCATCGACACGATAGAGAAAAATTGTTAAGGATGCAGTTAAAAGAGAAACAGACTAATATAAAGGAACTGCTAAAAGAAGTAGATGCGATCAAACATGCTCTCGCAGTTCTGATCCAAGAAAAAGATCAGTCTTCAGAAGAAGAACTGTCCAAAGAGATAGAAAGAGTCTGTGGTCACCCTGAGCAAAAAGAGGATTCCTCTAAATCTTCTCCTGAGAGATCTCCCTCTCCAAAGTCTCAAAGTATAAGTCTGCTTGGAGCCCTGTCAGGTCCAAAGTTGTTTGTTACCCTAGATTTTTTCCCTGATGAGTTTAGACCTTATCCAATTCAGTGTCTGATTGATTCAGGATGTCAGTTCAACCTAACCAGAGGTAATGCAATCCCCTCCTTTTATTGGCAGAAAACAAGAGAATTTGGTTCTGCAATTCAAGGTACCCCTGTATATTTGACTGGCAAAATAAAAGATTTCCCTGTTGCTTTGTCTAGTATAAAGAGTTCAGTTTCACTTTTTAGATTAGATGCTTTCCGAGAGGATTGTGTCCTTGGTTCTGAGTTTTTGCTAAAAGTCAGTCCCTTCTCTGTCGATACTCAGAAAATGGTATTCGTATGTACAGTTAATGGTCAGTCAGTTTCCCTTCCTCTAAGTCATAAATTTGTACAGAAATGCAAGCCTTTACCTCTCCCCTCATAACAGTCCAAAGTCTCTTTAAATAAGATGGAATGCTGCATCTCCTATGCAGAAGTTCACGGTGAGAAATTCTTGGCAGGTATTAAAGAGAAGATTGTAAAAGATTGTTGTTCAGAAAGCCCCAATGCTTTTTGGACCAGAGAGAAATACTTCGTTTCCCTTCCTTTTGATCCATTGCAGAAAATTAGGGCTATGAAAGCTTCTTCCAGGTTGATGAGTGCTTCTGAAAGGGATTTATGTTCAAAAGAAATCCAAGAATTGTTGACTAAAGGTCTTATTGAGCCATCCAAGAGCCCTTGGGCTTGTCGTGCTTTCGTGGTCAACAAGCTTTCAGAACAGAAGAGAGGTAAGCCGAGATTAGTGGTAAACTTCAAACCACTAAATGTTGTTTTGCAGAAGGTCAGGTATCCTTTGCCTGATAAATCAAGTTTATTGCAGAAGATTACTGGATGTACTATTTTCAGTAAATTTGATTTAAAATCCGGGTTTTATCAAATCGGGATTGAGACCAAAGATAGATACAAAACTGCTTTTGTTGTCCCCCATGGACAATACCAATGGAAAGTCTTACCATTCGGTATTAACAATGCACCTTCAGAGTTTCAGAAATGTATGGAGGATATATTTATAGATATTCCATGGTTGGCATTGTTTATAGATGATATTTTAATATTTTCCAAGAGTTTGTAGGATCATCTAAAACATCTGCAGCAGTTTTATGACATGGTGTTTAAACATGGTTTAGTTTTGTCTGCGTCCAAAATGGAAATAGGCAAGACTGAAATGGCTTTTTTGGGTCTCCATATTAAAGGTGGTCAAGTTATTTTGCAGGAACATGTTTTGAAGTCCTTTGATCACTTTCCGGATAAAATCCTGGAGAAAACCCAGCTCCAAAGATTTTTGGGATGTTTGAATTATATTCGCCCATTTTATAGAGGTCAAGCCTCTGACATCCATTTTCTATAGAAGAGACTTAAGAAAAAGCCTGTAGCCTGGTCTGATGAAATGAAAAGAGCAGTTCAGCAGATAAAGACCAGAGTTAAGTAATTTCCAGCCCTTCATCTCCCTCAAGGTGTTGTAAGTTAATCATTGAGACAGATGCGTCAAACACTACCTGGGGTGGTGTTCTACTTGAAGAAGTTGAGGGAAAGGAAAATATTTGGGGTTATGCATCTGGTTCCTTTAGAGGCGCCGAGTTAAATTATCCCAGCAGCCATAAGGAAATATTGGCTGTGAAGAAGATTGTTCACCATTTCATTCTCTACCTCAAACCAGTCAGATTCACCATCAGAACTGATTTAAAAATCATGCCTGGTATTTTTAAGAATGAAAATCTTATGGCAAAGAATAGTAGCATAATTCTAAAATGGTTCATTTGGCTGTCAAAATTTGATTATGATATTATTTATAAACCTGGATATTTAAATTGTCTAGCTGACATGTTGACTTGGGAAAATGTGCAGCAAGCTCCCAGTTTAAATATGTTTACAGCAGGATCCAGTTCAGGTAATAAAGAAGACAAGGGCAAAGCCCCTATGCCAGATGAAGAAGCATTGCCCAGGAATGCTTTGTTTTTAAAACCATGGGATAATAGTTTGTCTGTAGCAGAGCGCAGAGAACTTCTTGATTACGTTGACAGACATCAGGCTGAGAAGTTCCTCAGTCTTACTTTGATCAGAGAGATCCATGAAAGTCCATGTAAGCTCCAGATTCTTGAGCGCTGGGAGAAGAAAGCTTTTAACGGCTTTAGAAAAGCTCAGGAGCAACTCAAGAAATGCAGAGAATTATGTATAGACTGCAATGAAGAAAAATATGGACCCCTCTGGTATGTGGATATTGGTGAGGGAAACCTCACATGGTCTTCCTATAACCTCATTCTCCAGTTTTGCAGAGAATAAACTGCAATTGTAATTTGTGCAGACCCTGGTAACATGCGAAACAAAAAGTGGTCTGGTTGGACTGAGGTATTTTTAGATAAGTTTTGCCCCAGGAAAGATTGGCTCAGCAGAAGAGCTAATTTTATTCTTCATTTAGAAGCTGATATGCAGGCTGCAGATCAGCACAATATTTGGTTTAAATTTTTATTGAGACACCATGATGGAAGATATACGCCATTGGAGCATACTGTTAATATCACCCAGAAGTTCATTAAACGGGATGCTCATGGTAACAGATTAGATACTTAGATCCACAGAAGAACTCTGCCACTTAACTATCGAGTGGAATCTTTGTTTGCTTCAGAGTTTGTGTTTGATCACAATGATGCTTTGCATGGATCTGATGTAGAACAATGCTTTGGTGATCTCCTGTACCTGACAGATGAAGAATACCATCCCTATCATGAAGACTCCCAACCTTACAATTGGGAAGATGACTTGGCTCAGCGAGAGATCGAGGAGAATCTCTTTGATGAAGGTGTTCTTGACTGCGTTTGTGGCGGTGTCAATATTGGACCACCAGGCTATGACGAACTTAGATGTGCTGCGGTTCTGTCTGATGCCAGAATCCTATTTCTGGGAATGAAGCTGCATGGTTCGAGCCTTATCTTTGTAAATATTCTTTTGATTTAAGGGAATCCGTATTGGGCCGGTTGTCCTGCTCCACTTTGTATTGTCGTCCATGTCTTTCGGCCTTATGTCATTTCTCGGGATGATTTTCCCCGATGCTTTGTAATGTGCCATATATGTCGGCCGGTATCTTTACTTTTGAGTTAGTGGTTGTACTGAATCTGCTTTCGGTGTGATTAGTCCTATGTGGGTCAGGTTTTGTCGGTTTCAAGTCCCCTCATGGCTCTTCCTCATAGGGACGAGATAAACGTGGTGCTGTCCCACCATGTCCTCGTAATCTTGCTTTTTCACCGGTTGGTGTAAGTTTGTGTCTACCGGATGACCTTCTCCAAAGCTATAAATACAAGATCCCAGAGCTCATTTGAGGCAGGGATTCTTAGGTGCATTGAGCTGGTTAAGAGATCTGTAAGTAGAGTGTCGAGTTGATCCAGTAGTTGGAAGATCTGTGTGAGAGCCAAAGCAATTATGCTCTGTTGGTTTCCTGCAAAGGTATAACACAGCATCAGAACGCTAAAGCCCGTCTATGTAAATTGATAGAGTCTGTGTGAGGTGTGTTAGTGGACATATCTTGGGATCCCCAGGAGCCTGCAAGTAGCTTTATGCCTTCGGGAAATTCCAAAAGCTAAAAGGGCCCAAGACATTGTGTTTAGACACTCAGTCGAGAGAATGTGGTGACGAACTTCGCAGTCCTAGATCGATCCACAAGAGTCTGTAAGAGTGAGTAATGCTGTAAAAGCTTGAATAAATTGAAGAAAGCTTGCTTTGGGAGATCTGGGTGCAGTTGGTGTCAGAGCCAGTATTGTGCGATTACTCTGGTAACACATAAACTTCTGTTTATTTACTGTTTGGAATGTATGAATGTTAAATCTGCTGGAATATAAATCTCTTCTCTGTGTTATTCTGGTTGGCAATATATCACAACTCCATAATAGTATCCTGTAGGCGGTGGAAATGACCGCTGAGCGGATTGTTGGGATCTAAAGGTGTAAGAGTCGTCCGATGTCGTAGCAGTAAGGCGCGCTTGGGAATATGGGAGTAAGTCTACAGGTTTCCGGAGACTAGTTTAAGTCAGCACGCACCTTTTAATTTAAAGATGGACCCAACAATGGATGCTTTTGAGCTGACACACTTGGAGTGTGAGTCAGCCAATGACACAGAAGTATCTTTAGCAGAAAGAAGAAAGTCTTCTTTTAATCCTTCATCTTCGGATGAATCATCTTTTTCATACATTACTATTCATGAGCAGGCCCCATATGAGAACTGGCAATTGCCTCAGATCTTGCCCTGTGATGTTTACAGACTTAATTGGTGGAATTTAACCTTAGCCACACAAATCCGAGTGTCTAGCATAGATGTTTTCTTTACTGACAAACAAGAACCAATTCATATAAATCTTTTAGATAAAAGTCAGATAGATTGGGCAATCTCTAAAAAATTCAAATATGCTCATTTTGGAGCAGTAAAATTAGGACTTGGTCCCTTGGTACCTCCACGACTTCAAGTGTCTTCTCTTTGTTGTGTTGTAGATACTAGACATAAGAATTTTTCAGATGCTGTTATTGGCGGCTTCACCGCTCCCTTGCATGATGGTCCAGCCTTTGGTACTGTTTACCCCAAGTTTTCAGTCAGCTTAGATGACCCTCATATTTAAAACTTGCTCAAAGCTTACATCCTTCCCCGAGGATTTGATATGGAGACTGGCTCCTGCATCATCCAATTGAAAGGTGGTGTATCTGTTCGTTTTGGTAACGATACCCTTCCCCAGTAAGGTTCCCATGTCCAGAAGAGTTCTGCAGACTGCAGCGTGGTGGAAACACCCAATGCAAAATCCAAAAATGCAACTCCAATCACATTTAACTGGACTGGTATCACTTACCCTACATCTTGGGAACTGAAATATTCAGAACTTAGAAACCAAGAACGAGTTGCAGCTTCTTTCAACCCACAACCATTAATTTTTTACGAAGCCTCCAGCTCTTTCCGATCAGCCCAAGAAGATCCTATCAGAAGATTTGGTCCCCCTTTGATCAAGTCAACATCCATGTCCTCCTACAATAATGCTAAGCTTCAAGCTATGTCCAATCAGCTTAGTAAACAATCTATTGCTGAATCTAAAGATAAAGCCACTGTTTCATCATCTGATCCTGTAAATACTTCTTCCTCTTTTACAGGTTTGTACGAATTTGAACATAGAGGTCAACATGCCGCCTGTCAGGCATGTCAGAAAATAAAACAAAAATTGCTTCATAAAAATAAGCAACATGAGTTTCCTTCTTTGGGAATGTTCTCTCTTCCTAGAGATAAAACTAGTGTTGAAGTTACAAATACTTTAGGCCAAAAATCATTTTTACCTGGTAGAAATTTACCAGCAGATGTATCCTTCAGACAATACTCACAAGATGGTTTAACCCGTAGAGAATTTATGCCCACTAAATCATCAGCTGTCGATCAAACGGTGTCTGATGAGATCAAATTGGCTAATTGGGGAAACTTGCAGGAACTACATACTGCAAGGAATCTAGATGACATGGCAAATGATATTCTTCTGTTGAAACATAACTATTCTAAGTAAAGAGAACAATTAGAGAAATTCATTACAAAGTTAGAACTCCTTGACCATTTGCTCCATGACACAACATAGATAGAGAGAGCTATCCAAGAAGCCTCTCAAAAACTTGAAAGGAGACTAGCTGTATTGAGCGATTTGAGCTCAAAAACCCAGGAACTAAAACAGAAACACTATATTGTTCCTGATCATGTCTTGAAACTAGCCAGAAAAGGTCATGGGAAGTCAGCTTCATTAGGTCAATTCAACAGAATACCTGATGAGGAAAAAACAGAATGGGATTTTGGTGAAAGCGAAGCCATCAAGGATAGCATTGAAGAATGGATCATTGAATTCAAAGCTTTTAATCCTGTGCTAGATCCTAAATATGTGATTGACTTAAGCATGATGGAAGTAGAATCTTCCAACAGAAGAAGACTAGAAGCGCCGCGTCACGAAGGGTTTGATACCCATATGCCTGATGTAGCTGCTGTTTCAACCCCTCCTCCCAAAACCTTCAATTTTGGGATAAATTCCATGAATAATCTCATTTCATAGATGCCTGAGCAACCTGTCCTAAATATCCAGTGTCAGAAACGATCATAAATAAAAGAAGCAATTCAATTGCTCACTCACTGGACATTGTACAAAAAAAAGCAAGATCACAGTCTAACTGGTCAAATGATAGGAACACATTTGATTGTTGGTTTATCAGGACTTGCTTATGAATGGTGGCGATGGTTGCCACAAGAGACCAGAAATGAGTTGTTATCTGCAAATGATGCAGATGAACAGATTCTGTCTGCCTTAGGCTAAGAATTCTATGGCCCCAAAGAAGGAGAAGACTATGATCATTTAGCCTCACTTTTCATGTCAGCAAGGCTATGTGATCTTAGTAAAACTGAAGAGTATTTCTGCTATATGCAGAAATTGTTAATTTCATCGGGAAAGTCTGGGAACCCAACCTATCTAAAACACTATCTTCGTAGCTACCCTGGTCATGTACTAGATGCAGTAGAACAAGCACTTAAGGATAAGAAGATAGAGTTAAGAAGTCTTTCTCTAGCACAAGTACATGGTCAAATTTTAGAAACTTGGCAAGACCACTGTCTTGAAAGACGTGTTAGTAAAGACTTTAACAGGCATCAAAAAATGTTTTCTGCTTCCTTTTGCAAAGACGTCACAGGGATGCCCGATTGGGGGTGTGGTGCCCATAACAGAGGCCACTTTGGCAAAGGTGGTTTCCATTGTGAAAATAAAAAGAAACATAAAAAGTTTTATACCTCTGAATCCAGATACCATCCAGATCGACCATATAAACACAAATCCAAACATCGCTATAAATATTATACATCAAAGAATCCTTATAAGAAAAGCAAATACAAATCTAAGTGATTTGTTAAAAGAAGGAATGAGAAAGGAAAAGGTGATGTGTGTTTTATATGTGGTAAACCAGGCCATTGGGATAGCAAATGCCCAGAAAGAAAATCAAAACCTCGATTGGCTACACTATGTTCTGATCTTGATCCTGCATGGTGGGATCTGTATAAAGTTTCTTCGACTTCACTTGATCTTTCGGATGAAGTTATTTATCTTCCTGACTCTGAGTCTGAGTCATCTTCTTGCACAGATAGTGCATCCGATGCACCTGTTTTAGCTAAATGTGGTCAATCTCAGTCTTCCTCCTCTGAGTCCGAATCAGATCTTGAGCCACATTTAGGGGGGTGTGAGAAGCCAGATTATGATTTTTTATTATATATGTTTTCCAGCTCAGTTTCTTCTTATTAGCTTGAGAAGCAGATTGCTTCTATTGATTTACAATTAGCATATATCCCTGTCTATAGACATGTTGAAAGGACCGAACTCCGTGAGGAGAAAAGAGCACTCCAGCAAAGACTTCAGTCTTTAACTTAGTCTAAGGGTAAGGCAAAAGCTACTGTGGAATAAAACCCAGTAGAACTGTATCAAGAATATCTTGGTAGTCATATAGACAGAGAATCTCATCGACGGGATAGAGAAAAATTGTTAAAGATGCAGTTAAAAGAGAAACAGACTAAGATAAAGGAACTGCTAAAAGAAGCAGATGCGATCAAACATGCTCTCGCAGTTCTGATCCAAGAAAAAGATCAGTCTTCAGAAGAAGAACTGTCCAAAGAGATAGAAAGAGTCCGTGGTCACCCTGAGCAAAAAGAGGATTCCCCTGAATATTCTCCTGAGAGATCTCCCTCTCCAAAGTCTCAAAGTATAAGTCTGCTTGGAGCCCTGTCAGGTCAAAAGTTGTTTGTTACCCTAGATTTTTGCCCTGATGAGTTTAGACCTTATCCAATTCAGTGTCTGATTGATTCAGGATGTCAGTTCAACCTAGCCAGAGGTAATGCAATCCCCTCCTTTTTTTGGGAGAAAACAAAAGAATTTGGTTCTGCAATTCAAGGTACCCCTGTATATTTGACTGGCAAAATAAAAGATTTCCCTGTTGCTTTGTCTGGTATAAAGAGTTCAGTTTCACTTTTTAGATTAGATGCAGTATGAGAGGATTGTGTCCCTTGTTCTGAGTTTCTGCTAAAATTCATTCCCTTCTCTGTCGATACTCATAAAATGGTATTCGTATGTATAGTTAATGGTCAGTCAGTTTCCCTTCCTCTAAGTCATAAATTTGTACAGAAATGCAAGCCTTTACCTCTCCCCTCAGAACAGTCCAAAGTCTCTTTAAATAAGATGGAACGTTGCATCTCCTATGCAGAAGTTCACGGTGAGAAATTCTTGGCAGGTATTAAAGAGAAGATTGTAAAAGATTGTTGTTCAGAAAGCCCCAATGCTTTTTGGACCAGAGAGAAATACTTCATTTCCCTTCCTTTTGATCCATTGCAGAAAATTAGGCCTATGAAAGCCTCTGCCAGGTTGATGAGTCCTTCTGAAAGGGATTTCTGTTCAAAAGAAATCCAAGAATTGTTGACTAAAGGTCTTATTGAGCCATCCAAGATCCCTTGGGCTTGTCGTGCTTATGTGGTCAACAAGCATTCAGAACATAAGAGAGGTAAGCCGAGATTAGTGGTAAACTTCAAACCACTAAATGTTGTTTTGCAGAAGGTCAGGTATCCTTTGCCTGATAAATCAAGTTTATTGCAGAAGATTACTGGATGTACTATTTTCAGTAAATTTGATTTAAAATCCGGGTTTTATCAAATCGGGATTGAGACAAAAGATAGATACAAAACTGCTTTTGTTGTCCCCCATGGACAATACCAATGGAAAGTCTTACCATTCGGTATTAACAATGCACCTTCAGAGTTTCAGAAACATATGGAGGATATATTTAGAGATATTCCATGGTTGGCTGTGTTTACAGATGATATTTTAATATGTTCCAAGAGTTTGCAGGATCATCTAAAACATCTGCAGCAGTTTTATGACATGGTGTTTAAACATGGCTTAGTTTTTTCTGCGTCCAAAATGGAAATAGGCAAGACTGAAATGGATTTTTTGGGTCTCCATATTAAAGGTGGTCAAGTTATTTTGCAGGAACATGTTTTGAAGTCCTTTGATCACTTTCCGGATAAAATCCTGGAGAAAACCCAGCTCTAGAGATTTTTGGGATGTTTGAATTATATTCGCCCATTTTATAGAGGTCAAGCATCTGACATCCATTGTCTACAGTAGAGAGTTAAGAAAAAGCCTGTAGCCTGGTCTAATGAAATGACAAAAGCAGTTCAGCAGATAAAGACCAGAGTTAAGTCATTGCCAGCCCTTCATCTCCCTCAAGGTGTTGGTAAGTTAATCATTGAGACAGATGCGTCAAACACTGCCTGGGGTGGTGTTCTGCTTGAAGAAGTTAAGGGAAAGGAAAATATTTGTGGTTACACGTCTGGTTCCTTTAGAGGCGCCGAGTTAAATTATTCTAGAAGCCATAAGGAAATATTGGTTGTAGAGAAGACTGTTCACCATTTCATTCTCTACCTCAAACCAGTCAGATTCACCATCAGAACTGATTTAAAAATCATGCCTGGTATTTTTAAGAATGAAAATCTTATGGCAGAGAATAGTAGCAGAATTCTAAAATGGTTCATTTGGCTGTCAAACTTTGATTATGATATTATTTATAAACCTGGCTATTTAAATTGTCTAGTTGACATGTTGACTCGGGAAAATGTCCAGCAAGCTCCCAGTTTAAATATGTTTACAGCAAGATCCAGTTCAGGTACTAAAGAAGACAAGGGCAAAGGCCCTATTTCAGATGAAGAAGCATTGCCCAGGAATGCTTTGCTCTTAAAACCATGGGATAATAGTTTGTCTGTAGCAGAGCGTAGAGAACTTCTTGATTACGCTGACAGACATCAGGCTGAGAAGTTCCTCAGTCTTACTTTGACCAAAGAGATCCATAAAAGTCCATGTAAGCTCCAGATTCTTGAGCGCTGGGAGAAGAAAGATTTTAATGGCTTTAGCAAAGCTCAGGAGCAACTCAAGAAATGCAGAGAATTATGGATAGACTGCAACGAAGAAAAAGATGGACCCCTCTGGTATGTGGATATTGGTGAGGGAAACCTCACATGGTCTTCCTATAACCTCATCCTCCTGTTTTGCAGAGAACAAACTGCAATTGTAATTTGTGTAGACCCTGGTAACATGCGAAACAAAAAGTGGTCTAGTTGGACTGAGGTATTTTCAGATAAGTTTTGCCCCAGGAAAGATTGGCTCAGCAGAAGAGCTAATTTTATTCTTCATTTAGAAGCTGATATGCAGGCTGCAGATCAACACAATATGTGATTTAAATTTTTATTGAGACACCATGGTGGAAGATATACGCCATTAGAGCATACTGTTAATATCACCCAGAAGTTCATTAAACGGGATGCTCATGGTAATAGATTAGATACTCAGATCCACAGAAGAACTCTGCCACTTAACTATCGAGTGGAATCTTTGTTTGCTTCAGAGTTTGTGTTTGATCACAATGATGCTTTGCATGGATCTGATGTAGAACAATGCTTTGGTGATCTACTGTACCCGGCACATGAAGAATACCATCCCTATCATGAAGAATCCCAACCTTACAATTGGGAAGATGACTTGGCTCAGTGAGAGATCGAGGAGAATCTCTTTGACGAAGGTGTTCTTGACTGCGTTTGTGGCGGTGTCAATATTGGACCACCAGGCTATGACGAACTCAGATGTGTCTGCGGTTCTGACTGATGCCGGAATCCTATTTCCGAGAATGAAGCTGCATGGTCCGAGCCTTATCTTTGTAAATATTCTTTTGATTTAAGGGAAGCCGTAGTGGGCCGGTTATCCTGATCCACTTTTTATTGTGGGCCATGTCTTTCGGCCTTATGTCTTTTCTCGGGATGCTTTTCCCCGATGCTTTGTAATGGGCCATATATGTCGGCCAGTATCTTTACTTTAAGTTAGTGGTTGTACCGAATCTTCTTTCAGTGTGATTAGTCCTGTGTGGGTCAGGTTTTGTCGGTTCCGAGTCCCCTCATGGCTCTGCCTCATAGGGATGAGATAAACGTGGTGCTGTCCCACCATGTCCTCGGAATCTTTCTTTTTCACCAGTTTGTGTAAGTTTGTGTCTACCGGATGACCTTCTCCAAAGCTATAAATACAAGGTCCCAGAGCTCATTTGAGGGAGGGAGTCTTAGGTGCATTGATCTGGTTAAGAGCTCTGCAAGTAGAGTGTCGAGCTGATCCAGTAGTTGGAAGCTGTGTGTGAGATCCGAAGCAATTATGCTCTGCTGGTTGCCTGCAAAGGTATAACACAGCATCAGAACACTAAAGCCCATCTCTGTAAATTGATAGAGTCTGTGTGAGGTGTGTTAGTGGACATATCTTGGGATCCCCAGGAGCTTGCAAGTAGGTTTATGCCTTCGGGAAATTCCCAAAGCTAAAAGGTCCCAAGACATTGTGTTTAGACACTCAATCGAGAGAATGTGATGACGAAATTCGCAGTCCGAGGTCGATCCACAAGAGTCTGTAAGAGTGAGTAATGTTGTAAAAGCTTGAATAAATTGAAGAAAGTTACATCAGGCATATGGGTATCAAACCCTTCGTGACGCTGCGCTTCTAGTCTTCTTATGTTGGAAGATTCTACTTCCATCATGCTTAAGTCAATCACATATTTAGGATCTAGCACATGCTTAAAAGCTTTGAATTCAGTGATCCATTCTTCAATGCTATCCTTGATGGCTTCGCTTTCACCAAAATCCCATTCTGGTTTTTCCTCATTAGGTATTATGTTGAATTGACCTAATGAAGCTGACTTCCCATGACCTTTTCTGGTTAGTTTCAAGACATGATCAGGAACAATATAGTGTTTATGTTTTAGTTCCTGGGTTTTTGAGCTCAAATCGCTCAATACAGCTAGTCTCCTTTCAAGTTTTTGAGAGGATTCTTGGATAGCTCTCTCTATTTGGATCGTGTCATGGAGCAAATGGTCAAGGAGTTCTAACTTTGTAATGACTTTCTCTAATTGTTCTCTTTGCTCAGAACAATTATGTTTCAACAGAAGAATATCATTTGCCATGTCATCTAGATTCCTTGATCTCATCAGACACCGTTTGATCGGCAGCTGATGATTTAGTGGGCATAAATTCTCTACGGGTTAAACCATCTTGTGAGTATTGCCTGAAGGATACATCTGCTGGTAAATTTCTACCAGGTAAAAATGATTTTTGGCCTGAAGTATTTGTAACTTCAACACTAGTTTTATCTCTAGGAAGAGAGAACATTCCCAAAGAAGGAAACTCATGTTGCTTATTTTTATGAAGCAATTTTTGTTTTATTTTCTGACATGCCTGACAAGTGGCATGTTGACCTCTATGTTCAAATTCGTACAAACCTAGGGGTCGGCCCATTCAGCATTATGTTAAGTGGTTAAGTTGAGGCCGACCTAGTTGAGTAAAGGTCAAGTCAAGTTAGTGTATAAATAGAGAGTGTTTCTCTCTCATTTTACACATTCTATTCTCTCACTCACACTGTGGAGAGTGGCGCACTTGTGGAGGAGGAGGCTCTACTGCTAGGAGAAGACTATCTCTTGTATTCTGGTTGTATCATTTCTCTATCTATCTCTGAGGAAGTTATTGGGTTTTTCACCTTTATGGTTTTCCCCAAGTAAACTCGGTGTCTCTTCTGTGCTTGCATTATTGTGTCCATGAATGATATGCTATAGATTTTCTATACATGTTGTTCTCTTAGTTAAGATCCTAGATCAAATTGAAGTAAATTCTGAAAATTTAACATGGTCTCAGTGCTAGCCTGAAAGAAGGCATGATATGGCATGTATGACACTTGTTGCACTTACGATGCTAGGGCTTGATATAGCAAAAACCAGTCATGGTAGAACTTTCTCTATAAATCCGTTTTGGCGCAGTTTTAGGATCGAAAACCTTTATAGGTCGAAGACTAAATCCCCATGTACCTTTTTTCCAAAGGAAAACCTCTAATTCGTTGTACTTTGTGATTTATGATCTGTACAATATAGGGTTTCTGCCTCTTTCAGATCTGAGTCAAAATCAGGTGACCTTGGGAAAAAGGTCATAACTTGGGCTAGGAAGCTCTAAATGAAATTTTGTAAAAACTTAAAGGTATTACACAGACTGTACTATCTCAGGAAAAGTGTTCAGAGGCCGAAATCAAACCAGTGACACGTGGCACTTCGTACAAGTTCGCTCTCCTGTATTATCCCATAAACAGGTCACGTTGCGACACTTGGCATAACTCTCTCTCAGAGAATCCAATTGAGGTCAAACCTATTGGGATAGAAAGACAACAGGTCAGGCTATCTCAGGAAGAGTTTTCAGACCCTATGGATCAAAAAGTTCAGAGTTACATTAGAAACAATCAGGTACATATTTATGTCAAAACAGAATTATTTTTTATTACCTTCATTCATGGCTTCCGGAATTTAGGGCTTTGGAGAAAAATGGGAATTTTTTAAATTTGTGACCACGAATGGAAGCTCCTCACAAAAATAGAATCTTAGAGCTTTGGATCAGACCTTTTTATTGGGAAGAAGAGTGGGCTTCATTAAACCCTAGTTCGAGGTCACGTCCAGCGAATCCAAAAGTTTCAAAGGCAAAATTGAGGAGTGAAACTTTGCAGTTTTCAAATTCTGAATATACCAGCTTGATCAGTTCATCAAGGCGCATATTTCTATCCTTTCGAAAGTTTGAAATTCAAAGTTTGAAATTCAAAGTTTGAATTTTTGGGGTTTCTCTGACAAACCCTATTACAGCTCAAGATCCAGTTCCTGCAAATCAAGTGGATTGGGTTAATCCTAGAAGAGGATGGATTGGTCACCTGCATAAGTGAACAAGTTCCTGTTTTAGAGAGAGATGAGGCTAAGGCCTTCCATATGAAGATTACAAGCAATCTTGACAGGTATGTGTTAGGACTCAGAAATGTCGTAATTTCATCCACCTTTCCCTTCACTATTCCTTACATTTCATCGCCCTATTAAACCTTCATCATATCATTTGCATAAATACATTTGGGTTTCACATTATTATTTTCCACTTTATTCATTTTAGTATTAAAAGTGAATTTATGATTAAATATTAGAAAATATACATGTTTTCATATATATCTCAATTATGTGTGAGCTTTGTAATGTGTAGGAATATGTGAATGATTAAATCAAAGAGACTTATCAAATATCTCTTACACCATTCCAAAGGAGATAATTATTCAAGCCTATTCTTAAGGAGAATATCATGGAAGATTTGGTTAGCATAACTTATCTAGGATTCATGAGAGATATATGGAGGATTTGAAGGCACCATATCTTGTAATAATAGGAAAGTGGTTGAGAGTAGTTGAGAGAATAATGGATCTGTAATTAATGCATTCTTATCTTTTTCTTAAGGACTCTCATGTATAAAGGAGAGTGCTCCTTCTCCATTCCATTAGGTTGGAATTAGGTTAGATTAAGCTTGTAAGAAGGGATGTAATGAAGTTGGATTGGATTGGATTTTGTATTTGTTAGATTAAGTCTTGATTTGAGATTCATAATGTGATTCAAGCCTTTCATTGTTATGCTTTCATTGTTGTCATTTGATTATTGATTTGTGGATGTGAGCTCACTTATGTCGTTGTTGTTAACTCTTCACATGTTGTATTTCTCTTACGCAATTTCAATGCTTTCTTAGTTAGTGTTTCCATGCTTTCCTAGATTAATTTGATTTCAGCAAATTAGATTAAGTTAGATTAGATTTACTTCAGTCCTGCACAAACAGTGCACGTGCTTCGTCAGTTTACGTACCCCGGATTGATAAGTAAATAGTTGGGCAACTTACTGCAACGTAATTATTACGACATATAACTCACCTGACATTTTGGCGCCGTTGCCGGGGAAGCATAAGGGATTGAGGTATTAATTTCTTTTCCATGCAAGTGTGATTATTCGTGCTCCTAACTCTGAGGTGACATATGGGTAAGGCATGAAGGGTGTGTTTCAATTTCTGCAAATTAGCGTAAATTTCAATTTCTGCAATTTAGAATAAATTTCAATTTCTGCAAATTAGTGTAAATTTCAATTTCTGCAAGTGTGTTTCAATTTCTGCAATTTAGCGTAAATTTCAATTTCTGTAAGCATGTTTTTGCAATTTCAAGTTCTGCAACTGTGAAGAGGTTTTCATGTGTTTTAACAAGAGTGTTTTATTTTCAGCAAGTGTGATTTTCAGTTTTCAGATTTTGATTTGGATGATGTAAGAACCCCTTTTACAATATGATTTAACTATGAGTATCAGCTTAGAACAACTCACTCAGATCCTTGCAAAAGTCGGGATCTCCTCCTCTCACGAGGAAGAGATCTT
The DNA here is from genome assembly GCA_027924585.1 of Larix kaempferi. Lineage (NCBI taxonomy): Eukaryota > Viridiplantae > Streptophyta > Pinopsida > Pinales > Pinaceae > Larix > Larix kaempferi. The sequence goes on from BSBM01000073.1 coordinate 43,695,729, forward strand.
GACAGCGGCCGAGAGCTTAATTACTCCTCCACCAACGAATGAGAATTATTATGCATCAGAACAGGAAATCGAGGAAGATAATGAGGAGCTGCAACATGATCTGAGCGAGGTGAATTGCGCTTATGAAAGTCTTATCGAACAATGGTTTCAAGCAGACACCAGGTTAGACGGATTTAGTTTTTATTTTGTTAATTTAGCGTTTCAGCAAATTTCGCATGTTTATACATATTTCCGATTATTATTATTTGCGAACTTGAAAGAGAACATATTGTTGTTACTGTTACGTGCTTGGCTACATTGGATAGTTGACTACACTTAACATAATTCTAAATTTTAATTAGCATAGAATAGGTAGATTTTCAGTTTTTTTAGTTTTCAATAAGTATGCTCTCCTCGCGCTTCGTGCGATCGCAAGGATTAGAAAGTAGGATGCCTTTAAATTTTTAGGAATGAATCACTTACTGTTTTGCAAACATGCTTAGTTGATTTCATTTTCAATTTGTAAAATAGTTTATTTCCATTTGCTCAAATTTCTTTTATTTTTTTAAAAGTTTATGTTTTCTGCAAGATAAATAAATCAAGGAGAGAAAAAAAAAAAAAAATTATCTCGGAGATCCCACGTTGGATCTGCAAATAATAGCTGCAACTCTATGCTGTGCAAAAACTTATGCTGTGCAAATTGATCTAATTGTGTTTTCTGGCCTTCATCAGAAACCTGCAACAAACATTATATATATATATCAAAATAAAAAAAAATCTTCTTGCCCACGCCCAACCGGCACATGTCATTGTCTCGGAATTGCTTCTGTTGCCATGACTTCCCTTTGACCTTTCACCTGGATTTAAAATCTGCAACAAAACATAAGACAATTAGATCTGAAATATTTCGGGCCGCAATTTGATAAGCAAAACTTTTTATGGCCTCGTTTAGCATCTATTGTTTTGTGATCTCGGGCTACAAGTTTCGGAGATGTATAGCTAACTTTCTTCAAAGGAAAAAAACCCCCACTCCGAACACCATTTTCAGACACACAGGAATAAAGATGGCTCACACGAAAAACTAGTGGTGGTTTGTATGTGCAAATGAGACGTTATTAGAGTCTATTCCCTTTTTTTGAGGTTGATGGATATGTTCTCCTCCTACCTATTCCTATCTCTAATCAACCACAAATTCCAACGTACACAAGCTTCGGCATGTCTTTCAACAGACCATGCACCTGCAACATATTATTTTTTTCTAATTTGCGGTCAACCATCGAACTAAACGCATGAATATTTGTTGGCACTGTCTATAGATTTAGAAAAAAATATGATCTGATTAGAACGTATCCTCTCTCTCCATAGGGACAATCTGATTTCCGAAATCTGTTTTGGAGATTCTGTGTTCAATCGGTATGCAATGTTCTTTTTTTAGATGGAGACGATTTCAACTGTCAAACAAACCAGTAACAGATTGGCAATAAATAGAGGTCAAAGATAGTGATCTTTCCAACCTGTACACAAACTACTGCATGCAACTTTCAAGCGATTGACGAGTTTAGGTTTGTACGAGCAAACTCCGGTTTCCTGGGCCGACTTTGGCATTTATGGTTTTTCGGTTACGACGCCACATGCATATCATTTTTTATATCTTCAAACATGGTCGTCCACCTCAATAGACATGCCTCCCATCATAAAAAATATGTTGCCATTATGAACATTATTATTGATAAACGGAATAGCGATATTGACGAAGTTCCTAACAGCACCTTCTGGTTTTGCCCTGCCACCATCTTATTCGCACTGTTGGATCATAATGGATGAAATTAAATATGTGCCTGTACCCATTTGTCAATCCTTACGACGGCCATGGATTATTTCCTGTTTTCTCTATTCTGCCAGTAATATATGCACAGCATGCGTAGCTTTGTTTTTCATATTGGCTAACTATCTTCTTGCATACGTATGCCCAAGCCTGAGTCCGACGACTTACCTATTGCACTTCGCAAAATCCTCTCAAGCTATTTCTCACACCGATTTGACCAACAAACGAAGAAGGTTTCTCATCTGTTGAAGCTTGGACGGAGCCTTTCATATTGTTCCACGTTTGTTGATCGGCCACTTTAGGCTTGGGGAGAATCGCAATTGTCCTTCATCAAGGATAACAGATGCATGGCTTCTGGCCAGCTCCTCTCCGTCTAGTCGTTGCTATTTAAACAACTTGGTATTGGCTTCATGAGATAACCCTAAGTGCTGGTAGGGAAACATCGTTCGTGCCGGACTGTCCAATCGATCATGCATTAGTAGGGGTGGACAGGTGTCTTTTTAAATGATTGCATTTTTACATGGATTATCTTTGTGTTGCTGTGTTGCTGGATTCTCTGAAATATATATATTATTTTTTGATACAAGCGACACATCCCAAAGGTTTTTGATTTTCTAATGAAAAGGATCGAGGCAATTATCCCTACACGTACTCTACAAATGGCGTCATTTTCTGTAAGATCGAGAGCTGTGATTTTGGGAGAGGCCCTCGCCTATGAAGAGACCGATCTTGTTGATGTACCCAATGCTCAATTCAACCGACAATGCATGCAAACAAAACAACTATTGTGCCTGAAAGTCGAACGCACCTTGCTCAAATATCAAACGTGTCAATATTATAACATGTGGAAAAGTGCGCAACACTAAGAAAATCAAATTTTGATGCAGCGGTGTGCCACGATTTGGAGGTTGACATATATAATGAAATGGGAAATATCAATCCAAGCAATGTCTATGCTCCCATCTGCTTCAGCGATGACTCCAACAGGCCTGAAACGCATAAAGAACCTGATGCAATTCCTGGCATTTCACAAATCTGGATAAAGGGTCATTGTCTCCATATCCATCGTTGAAGAGCCTGCGTGTCAAGGCCTATTTTTTTTTGCCGCTGCGCCATTTTTGGGAATAAAAACAAGCTGCCACCTGCCTTTCCACGTTCGGGCCATCCTCCCATACGTCCATAAGTTGGCTAGGTTTTCTCATTCAAATATGGCTGAACTGGCAAACGCTACAAATCTCCAACAATTTGACTTAGTTGTCGACTGCTTCATTGTAATCTAGGGACTCCAAAGAATCTGGTATGATACACGTGGCGAAATTCGGCACAACACGGCTTGAAGGCTCATCATCTTTTCATTAGCTTTGTCTCTGTGGTAGGTGGTTCTTTTTGGCCATATGCTCGTAAGTTTGCCATTTATAAACTAGTCGGACTACTTCAAAGTTTATTTTACGGACTGCCATTGCATACTCATACAAAGTTGAAGACGTTGACTCCCTTGCTGCTGGAGATGATATCTTTCACAGGTTTGTCGGCAATAGCATGAATAAATTCAAACGTACAAATCTAAATTTTTACACGAGCCATGGTTTGAAATTTGGTGTTTTTGTTTATAACATGGTAACACAAGCTTGATCAGAGTGTTTATTTGGTCTATTTATTTCCTTTGTGAATCAAAATTACGCTTTGTTTATTTTATTGCAACAATAAAACAATTAAAAAAAAAAAAAAAAAAAAAAAAAAACACAGAATCGAACATTGCAAATGGACATTCTATCATTCCTGAAAACAATACAAATGCATGGTTATTTATGCTTCACGCTAATTTGTTTTTCTCAAGTCACTTCAAACAGGAATCAACGAAGAAACTAGATTCGCCACGACTGCCAGGTAAAAATGCATTTCATTTTATTTGAATTTGATTTTCTAAACACATATTTTTCCTGCATTCTATATTTTTCGATGCTCTCACACAAAATTTGCAGGAGGAGTAGTACTCACATTTTTCAGGTTTTGGAGACAATCACATTTCACGCAAAAATGATTTTTGAGAAATTTTCAAAGACACATGCTTTGATTGAACAGCTGCGTATTGAACAGCTGCGCGTTGAACAGCTGCGCATTTAACAGCTGCGTATTGAGCAGCTGCACATTGAACAACTGCGCATTGAACAACTGCGTATTGAACAGCTGCGCGTTGAACAGCTGCGCATTTAACAGCTGCGTATTGAGCAGCTGCACATTGAACAACTGCGCATTGAACAGCTGCGCATTGAACAGCTGCGCGTTGAACAGATGCGCATTTAACAGCTGTGTATCGAACAGCTGCGTATTGAACAGCTGCGCATTTAACAGCTGCGTATCGAACAGCTGCGTATCGAACAGCTGCGTATTGAACAGTTGCGCATTGAACAACTGCGCATTGAGCAGCTGCGTATTGAACAACTGCGTATTGAACAGCTATGTATTGAACAGCTGCGCATTGATCAGCTGCGTATTGAACAGCCATTTGAACAGCTACGCATTGAACAACCATTTGAGTATAGTTGCGCATTGAACAGCTGTGCATACTGTAGCTGCGCGTTGAACAGCTACGCATTGTATAGCTGCGGATTGAACAGCTGCGCAAGCGCAACAGCAACAGGTAACAATGTCTTTTATTTTTAATTTGTCGCATTAATACTTATTTCTGCATGTTATATTTTCGAAACTCTGACATTTTTCATGCAAGATTGGTACTAAGTTTCTTTTCAGATTCACAGACGATCAATTTTAATGCTGCAGTGATATAAAAAATAAAAAAAATAAAAAAAATAAAAATCAGAGAAAACATGATTTGTTGATAGCCTGAAGGAGCTGCTTCTCATCGCACATCTCATGACATTCGCAGTCACACAGAAACCAATTGCGTCATGACTTGTTTACCCACATTTCTCCTTCAAAGCACATTAGTCATCCATGCTGGAGTCCACTATTCCATTTCCTTATCTGTCATGACTTCACACATGCCTATTTTTCTGAATTGCATACAGTTTACCCCATTTTTCAGTTCATCTTTTTCCTCGCCAATAAAACTATTCCGCTCCCTCTCCATAATTACATTCCCTTGCCATAAGCATTGTTGCTACTGAGATCTTTTCTATAGTCCTACCAATCTTTTTGTAAAAACTCGCGTTGACTGATGTGGGATTCCTTAAGGCCCACCTTTCAACAGTCTTGCCCCATCGACTTCAGCACCTTATCTGGGATATAGACTAGAGTCCATTTTGAGTACCTAGAGGCTTGCATGCCTTAATGGCAAGTTCTCTCGCTGACGATCATGGGAATACATCAATGTCCCTTGATCATCAGATCTTGCAAGTGGCTCGACCTCAGCACATCCATTCGCACTTCGCAAGATGTACTCGGGTACCTTGGCACTCATTGACATCAATGGTGAGTTGCCTCGCACTGGTTAACGACATTCATCAATGGTCGGTAATCCAGTGATTTCTCTTCATGCTCGACATCGACACATCCATTCGCATGCTTAGAATTGTACCATCAGGTTTGTAGCGGGTGAAGACTATACACTCTTTCCTGATTCCCTCAGCAGTTCCAGCAGCTTGAATCCATCTATGAGAGTTTGACAGTTCCACATTTTCATGATTCATCAGCACCAGTTCAGATCCCTCCACTTCACATGCTCTGATTCAGTAGTGACCATCGCTGCAGTTCCAGCCGTTGCTGTTACAGCAGTCATCGTTACAGCAGTTGCTGTTACGGCAGTTACATCAGTTCCAGCGGTTGTTGTTTTAGCACGTCCAGCACTTGTTGTTACAGTAGTGCTGCTACAGTAGCAGTCACCTTTCACATGTTCCTACAACAGTGCCGTCTTTCACGTTACAGCAACGACGCCATTCACAGCTACATTTTTATGATCCTATAGCAGTGACACCTTCCATCTTCCAGCCGTCGCAGTTCCATATTCTTTCTGCCAGCCGTTACAGTAGTTGCAGCTACAGTAGTAGTCACGATTTTCTACTCCAGCAGCTGCAACAACTACATTCCTATTGCATAGTTCATCTACATTTTGGGTAAGTGGAGGTATGTTGTTTTCTAAGCTTTGATCATGAAATTCCTTCTATGCTGACTTGAATATTTTGGAAAATTTCCTCACCACACTTCATTTCGTTTTCCCGTCCATGACCTACACTATGTTGCATGAGGGCATGCAACCGATTCAGTTGGGGAGGGGGAACTATTGTCATAATCACCACATTTTTTTCTTCCTTTATCATCATTCCATTTTCATCCCATTTACCATTCCCAAAAATTTCTTTTCCAACAATCCCCTGATGCACTTTACTTCATGCATTAATATACATTGGCATGATTCATACCAAATTGAAAAAATGGCTTTCTTATACTCAGTGATGCTCTCTTATGCACATTGATAGCTTATGATTTCCAGTGAAGTGTGTGGTTACAATTATTATCATAACAGCAAAAAAAAAAAAAAAATGTTGTTAACACAAGAACCAACATTCTTATATTTATGGTTGTTACACAAGAACCAACCATAGGAAAATGCCAGCTGTTACTCATGTCTCCCACATATCTTGGAAACATTCATCATTAAGACACCATCAATCAAAGCCAAAGTTTAGATGCCAAAGGTTCTTCAGAAGATCCATGCATGGTTGCATGAGGACATGCAACACCTTCAGTTGGGGAGGATGTTAGGACTCAGAAATGTCGTAATTTCATCCACCTTTCCCTTCACTATTCCTTACATTTCATCGCCCTATTAAACCTTCATCATATCATTTGCATAAATACATTTGGGTTTCACATTATTATTTTCCACTTTATTCATTTTAGTATTAAAAGTGAATTTATGATTAAATATTAGAAAATATACATGTTTTCATATATATCTCAATTATGTGTGAGCTTTGTAATGTGTAGGAATATGTGAATGATTAAATCAAAGAGACTTCTCAAATATCTCTTACACCATTCCAAAGGAGATAATTATTCAAGCCTATTCTTAAGGAGAATATCATGGAAGATTTGGTTAGCATAACTTATCTAGGATTCATGAGAGATATATGGAGGATTTGAAGGCACCATATCTTGTAATAATAGGAAAGTGGTTGAGAGTAGTTGAGAGAATAATGGATCTGTAATTAATGCATTCTTATCTTTTTCTTAAGGACTCTCATGTATAAAGGAGAGTGCTCCTTCTCCATTCCATTAGGTTGGAATTAGGTTAGATTAAGCTTGTAAGAAGGGATGTAATGAAGTTGGATTGGATTGGATTTTGTATTTGTTAGATTAAGTCTTGATTTGAGATTCATAATGTGATTCAAGCCTTTCATTGTTATGCTTTCATTGTTGTCATTTGATTATTGATTTGTGGATGTGAGCTCACTTATGTCGTTGTTGTTAACTCTTCACATGTTGTATTTCTCTTACGCAATTTCAATGCTTTCTTAGTTAGTGTTTCCATGCTTTCCTAGATTAATTTGATTTCAGCAAATTAGATTAAGTTAGATTAGATTTACTTCAGTCCTGCACAAACAGTGCACGTGCTTCGTCAGTTTACGTACCCCGGATTGATAAGTAAATAGTTGGGAAACTTACTGCAACGTAATTATTACGACATATAACTCACCTGACAGTATGTTTCGAATTCTGTTCATGATTAAGTTTATGATATGTTTGTCTTCATATCATTACAGTATAATCTTGATTAATTACTAGACTTGTCGTATTACCTTATAGAAGATATTCATTGATTAAGGTTTTGACACTTATGATTGTACTAATGCATTGTGATGTTGTATGAGGTTTATGTTGTTTTCTAACACAAAAGGTACACCAAGAAAGTCAAATCATGTTCTACTTCAAGAACATATGCTCATGGTGACATGAAGACAAAGATTCATCCATTGTCATGGATCACATAGAAGATCTACTTTCGAGGTATGTATAACTTGGTCATACAATGGTTAACTTATGAGACATGCAGGGTACTAGCACAAGTCACTGAAGAGAACCAGAAGACATTATGCGGGTATGTTAGACATAACTAGCTAGCATGCTAATCCAGGTATGTTTTTCCTATATCAAGCTAGAATCCTACCTTGTGTTAGGATCTTATACTGTTGTGTTGTTGATAATGATTATTCATGAAGTCATAGGTTTGAATAATCATGGTTGTATGCATATTATGTTTCTTACCATAATTGATGATATGACTAACCAGAAGAATCATGAAGGTATAGGTTTGAATAATCACAGGTTTTATGCATATTTTATCTCTTATCTTGATTAATAATTCAACTAACCAGAAGAGTCCTATGATCAAATAAGAAAATGTATGAGTAAAAGAATACTTCCCTGAAACCTTGAATACTAATGTTTATTATCTGTGAATGATCATGAATATACATGTTTAAGATTATTGTGTTTTGATAGTATTAAGATTATACTAATAAATGTGTGATTATGTATCCTCAAGGATAGCACAATGATGATACTAATAAGCTTGCATAGTGATTAAGGATGGATGTAAGTTCAAGGACAGGTAATCCAGGAAGCAAAGATCAAGAGAGAGCACACTCTAGTTGTTCCTGCAAGAAAGCAAAGGAGCACACTTTAGTAGTTTCTGCAAGGATGCAGATATTCAGAGGGAGTTGACCACTTCTCACAATCCACATAAGAATGGAGTTGCAGAAAAGAAGCAAAGACTGAGAGGGAGTCAACCCAACAAACACACAAAGATAAGTCTTTGAATTGTCATTACATGCATATTTTATTGTTTAAATAATATTGTTCAATAATGTATATAATGATGTTCCTAGAATTAGGTTGTGTATTATGCATATTAGAATAGTTGCATTGATGAACAGTATACTGCTAATATGCATGGGTAAGTGGCCTATGGCACTGTACAACATTCCATTGCTACTTATCTAGAATGAAACCTCTTTGCTGACATGTTGGGAGTTGTGCACACTCTTAACAATGTTCTGGTAGAGATTGGAAGGCATCTAGAAAGTTACGGAATATGGATAAATGTTGTATTGAAGCATTGGCTAAGATAATTGCATGACTGTATGACATATTTCTTTATGTGTAAGAATTTGTTCTAAAAACTATGAGATGTTTTCTAATCATGCAATTTAACTTGTTGTGTAGGAAAGATCGTATGCCATCACCTACAAAAGAAGAACTACAACATTTGTTCAGCAGCAAAATTATCTATTGAAGATATTGAAGTTCCCAGGATATGGGAAGAATGCCATGATCCGTCGATCATGAAGAACGATGTTTGGGATGCGGTCCCAAGAGCTGAAGGGAAGTCTGTTGTGACTTCCAAATGAAACTATCAGATCAAGCATGTTGCAGATGGCAGCATTGAGAAATATAAAAGTGATGAAATAGAAGATGCACCAGATGGATTTCAAGACAGCATGGTGTAGTCATATATGTGTGCAGAACTTGGTATGGTAGGATAGACAGCTTTCTATCCAGTTTGGGCTTTACCAAGAATAAAGTGGATTCCAACCTTTTTCTACAAGGTTGAGGAAGGAAATCCAGTGATACTACTTTTGTATGCGGATAATCTGTTTGTTACAGGTGAAGATAGATTGATTGCCGACACGGAGCGGAAGCTTGTTGCCGAGTTCGAGATGAAGAACTTGGGGATGATGCACTATTTGTTTTTGGCATGGAGGTGTGGCAGAGTGCAGATGGAATCTTCCTTGGACAAGGGAATTATGCAGTAGAGATCCTGAAGAGGTTCAGGATGATGGATTGCAAGGCCATGGCCACACCTATGACATTGAATCTGAAGCTTCTTTGTGATGTTTCATCTGAGCCGGTTGATGTCTCTATGCATCGTCAGATGATTGGGTCCTTGATGTACATGATGAACACGAGACCATATATTTTCTTTGCGATGAACACATTGAGCCAGTTCCTAACGGATCAGAGCTATGTTCACCTGGTTGCTGTAAAGCATGTTCTGAGGTACCTGAAGGGTACAGTGGATTATGGGCTCAAGTATGAAGCGAATCAAAAGTTTAACCTGCGGGGTTATGTTTATTCAGATTGGGCAGGCAGTGCTGCAGATAGGAAGAGCACATATGGGTGTTGATTCAGTATGGGATCAGGTGTGATCTCTTGGTTTAGCAGGAAGCAGTCCAACGTAGCACTGAGTACAGCTGAGGCAGAGTATGTTGCAGCCTGTTCAGCTAGTTGTGAGGTAGTATGGCTACGGAAGCTATGGTCTGAGTTATTTGATATCCCGTTGGATGCTACTGGTATCTTCTGTGATAACCAGAGTTGTGTGAAGCTATCCGAGAACCCATTGTTTCATGACAGTTCGAAACACATAGAGATCAAATATCACTATATCAGGGATATGGTGCAGAGAGGAGCTGTGAAACTCCTGTACATTGCGATGGACGAGCAGATTGCAGATGTGTTGACGAAGCCACTAGCCAGGGTGAAGTTCGAGTACTTCAGGGAGAGGCTTGGTGTTCTTCAGATTGATGACACTTCGAGGAAGAAGTGATGGACACATTTGCTGAAGCCATTCCAAGCATGTTGGAAGGAGAATTCTTCACATGGCTGTGGATGTAAGCGCTGGATGATGAGCATCAGGATGATGTTCTAGTTTCTGCTTTGTATGATCAGTTGGATCATTTATATGTATGTGTGCATCATGTTGGATGTTGGATATGATCAGTTGGATCATTTATATGTATATTTATGTGTGCATCATGTTGGATGCTGGATATGATCAGTTGGATCATTTATATGTATGTACGCATCATGTTGGATGCTGGATATGATCGGTTGGATCATTTGTATGTATTGTGTATATGCATCATGTTGGATGCTTGGACCGTGTATCTGTATATGTATCAGGTGGATACATTGTATGATCTGGTGGATCATGTATGATGATATGTATCATGTATTTGTATTTGTATCAGGTGGATACACTGTATGATCAGGTGTGTTCGGGTACACAGGGTACTACCAAAGGACCGAACACCAAGAGCAACCACTTCACACAAACAGATCACAGATCAACACACCGATGTTTTGACGTGGTTTAAACCCTCTTGAGGGAAACACTCCACGGCCCCGGCCAAATAGCTTCTACGGGACAATTTATTATGCAAAGAAAGAAAGTTACAAATGAGCTTCTCATAATCGATCAACTAAACAATGACCCTCCATACTCTTTAAATAGAGATCATGGACCAATCGGGTGTTAAGCCACGGATCAAGGTTAGGTTTGATCTAAGAGAAGTTGAGCCATCGGATCACTCTATGTCGGAAACATATCGTGACCGTCGGATTAAGTATATACAAATGCATACTAATGCATACTAAAGAAACACACTATCCCTAACGGATATATTACACAAGTTGATCTTAACTAACTCCTAAGTGTCTAAATATCCTAACAAGGTGGATCATGTATGATGATATGTATCAGGTAGATACTTGGTATTGATCAGGTAGATGCATTGTATGATCAAGATGATCATGGATGACAAGCTTCAGGATGTTGCTCCAGATGACATGCAGCAGGATGTTGCAGTGATGATGATCAAGATGATCATGTGTACATCAAGATGATGTATGGTGAGTATCAGGTGGATACTCTGTGGCCGTGGAACAGGTTGTGCAGAGAAGCATGTAATTTTTGCCCTGGGAGATTTGAAGATGATCTTTCGAGGTTTTGCCTATGGCAAGTAATTCATACCCTGGGACATCTTGCAAATTCTCTTTCAAGGTTTTGCTTGGGAGGACGTGTAATTTGTTCCCTGGGAGACATGTAGATAGTCTTTCGAGGTTTTTCCTATGGCATGTAATTTGTGCCCTGGGATATCTGGAAGATGCTCTTTCAAGGTTTTGTCCTATGGCATGTAATTTGTGCCCTGGGAGATCCGATAGGTTGAGCTGTGTGCTCGTAATCAGTCCTGGGATGCTCTTTCAAGGTTTTTCCATGACCACATGTAATTTGTGCCCTAGGAGATCCGATAGGTTGAGCCTTGTTCTCGTAATCAGTCCTGGGATTCTCTTTCGAGGTTTTGTGGTGGGGTCACATGTAATAAGTCCTAGAGATCTGGACAGGATGAAAAAGGCCTCAGATGCTCTTTAGGGTTCTTGCTAGTCAAGAGACTCTTTTAAGGTTTTGTGATGCATGTAATAAGTCCTGCGATTTCCATAGTATGGCCAGTGATGACGAAGACCTGCAGGTGGTGGTCCTACATCCAGTATGAAAAAGGACTGGCTCTGTAGAACTTCCTATGACAAGTAGATTCAGAGATTGATTGAGATAACAACAGCAGTGACGATGATGATGACTCGATGATGATTATCCAGTGACGATGATCCAGAGAAGATGACTTGTGCTAGAAGACCTGTGTCGAGAAATACCTTCCTAGTTAAGAGGGAGTGTTCATGTATATGTAACTTCAAAATGTATTTCACATATATGTATAATGTATTCCTATAGAGATGTTATTATTCTTCTATACGGAAGTGGTGTATTCCTATAGATATGTTATTATTCCTCTATACGGAAGTGGTGTATTCCTATAGATATGTTATTATTCCTCTATACGGAAGTGTCGTCATTTATATTGTAAGTGTCGTAACTTATACTTGATGGGTTATTAGACCACCTTGTTGGGGTCGGCCCTGTATAAGTCATGTGGGTCAAAGGGTTATTAGACCACCCTATTGGGGGTCGTCCATGTGGGTCAAAGGGTTATTAGACCACCCTAGTGGGGGTTGGCCCAGTCAGCATTATGTTAAGTGGTTAAGTTGAGGCCGACCTAGTTGAGTAAAGGTCAAGTCAAGTTAGTGTATAAATAGAGAGTGTGTCTCTCTCATTTTACACATTCTATTCTCTCACTCACACTATGGAGAGTGGCGCACTTGTGGAGGAGGAGGCTCTGCTGCCAGGATAAGACTATCTCTTGTATTCTGGTTGTATCATTGCTCTATCTATCTCTGAGGAAGTTATTGGGGTTTTTCACCTTTATGGTTTTCCCCAAGTAAACTCGGTGTCTCTTCTGTGCTTGCATTATTGTGTCCATGAATGATATGCTGTAGATTTGCTGTACATGTTGTTCTCTCAGTTAAGATCCTAGATCAGATTGAAGTAAATTCTGAAAATTTAATAGGTGCCTACCTTGCATTAGAGTTCTGCATTGTTTAATTTTTTATTCCTGCGGGGCCTATTTTGATTAAAATACTGTATTTTTTTTAATTTCCGTTGGTACCTGCCTTGATTTAGAATTTTGCATTACTTTGGTTTTTGATTTTGTTGCTAGTGATCAATGGGAAGATTGGCCATTCGGTCGAAATTGATTAATTTTTGTTTTCAGGCTCTCAAGCATATTTTTACAGGAAGGATCGTTGAAATACAGGATTTCCCTGCATGGACTTGGTTAACTTTTGTCTCCTGTGCCAACAAAGAGTTGGTTTTCATGGATGAGTCTCTTCAGTTGCTTCCTGCTGTTGAGACCCTGAATTTAAGTCGGAACCGTTTTGCGAAAATTGCCAATTTGCACAAGTGTATGCAGTTGAAGTATTTAGACCTTGGATTCAACAGTATTCGGACAATATTGTCATTGAATGAGGTGGGATTCATTTCAGCTCTTGTTTCAGAATTAGACTATAAGAGTTGGTTATGTAAATCACAGTTTCCAATATTGTTTGATGGAATTATCTGTTGGAGTATATCCTCATGCTTAGGAGTAGAACTAAACCTATTTGTGTTTTCTATTATCAAATTTTTCATCTCAGCATGCGTAAATGTTTCCTGTCTTCTTTTTTCACCGTCATTAATTTTGGTTGGAGCAAGTCACAGCTCAGATCAACAAGCCTATTCTTAGAAATAATGCCTTGACAACAGTGCTTGGGATTGAAAATTTAACCACACTCGAAGGCCTAGATCTCTCATTTAACATGATCTCCAATTTTGCTGAGATTGAGTTGTTGTCTAGTCTCCCTATTCTTGAAAGTGTCTGGTTGGAAGGAAATCCGATTAGTTGTGCTCGTTTGTATCGGGAACAAGTTTTCAGCTTCTTTTCCAATCCATATTATTTGATTTCACCTCTTTATGTATTTCATTATCATGTTTGGCAGATATCTTCTCTTTGTCCATTTCATGAAAACCTTCAGTGGCAGAGAAGGGATACAAATTTACTCACATTTATGCTCTCTTACTCTTATATATTCCAACAGCCACATCATTCTTCCTTATTTTAATTTGAGGGTTTAATTCTCGAGAATAGTGTTCTTTCCTAATAACTCAATTTGGAAAACATTTCAATTTTGCTTTCATAATCTTCTGCAATTTGTGGGAATAAATTTGAAGGGATATTCAAGTTTGTGTCATGCATCAACTGATTACACACAGATTATTTTTTAGGGGTAGCTTGCTATTTGGTCACTGCCCTAGTTGAAATTAGATGATAAAGCGGTCCATGGGAGGGAGGCCTGGACCGTTAAAGTCATTGTTGCAAGAAGACTGATGCAATGACTTGGCTATGGGTTCTATGCTCCTGCGAAAGGTGAAATTCAATCAGATGTCAAAAGGGAGTTGAGAAAATTTAGTGAACAATATGAAGCCAATAGCTCCGGTGATACCCAGTCAAATGCAAAGGTAAGTCATGCAAAATACACCTTTCATGTTCATCATTATGAAAACTAGATTTCAGTGTTTCTGTTTGAATTTGCATGCTATTTTATTAAAAACAATATGTATTTCCATGTTCAAACGACTTTAAAGTTTAAACATGTTAACATTGTTTTTTTTCGTGGTTCTTGTGTTTTTTTTCGTGGTTCTTGTTGTGTTTTTTTTCTCATGTCTGTCATTTTGTTGATTATTTCACTCTTTAAATTTGTTCTCTTGTAGAAAAGGAAATCTCGACTTGCTACAATTGAGGATCCAGAACATAAGAGATATTTTCTTTCTGAAGGTGTTGAATAGGATGGTTCTTCTTCACCTATGCATGAAAGTGAAAGCTAGAGAAGGGATGAAACAGATATTGGTGAAAATGACAGGGAAGATGCCTTGGTTTTATTTGATAGAATAGAACTTCTCAAGAAAGACGATCCAAGTGCATGGTTCCAAGAATTGAGGGAATTGTTATACCCCACTAATGTGGATAAAGAGGGCTATGGTCAAGGTACTAATTTCAATTCCAAGATTAGAAAGCCTCATACGAGAAGGTGGTGGCAAAATAGGGTGGATGATAGTAGTTCTGAAGTAAAGACAGAGGGCAAGGAAGGATCAATAGACCACTGTGATAGAGATATTCCAGAAGCAGAACTGCAACATATGAGAGATAATGCAGCTGATGCTGGTAAAATTGTGAATGAATTACAAGAGAATGGCTTACAGGGAAACTTTTCTCGAAAGGGGAAAACTGTATCCAATTCCTTTGTAAAGCATGCCACTTCACTGCATCCTTGGCTCAATTCACAAATTAGAGAAATTAATAGCTCTGAGGAGCAATGAAAGGTTCTAATCTCCAATACTGCACGGAAGTTACCTGGAGATGGCATGCCTTATTCATTTCTACTCAGTACTATGGAAAATGAAGAAATGTGCTCAGGTGAAAGCTTTGGTTCACTAAAGAATATTGAGGAAATAATTGAATCTCATTCCTCTTCATTCTATCTTTCTTCTCCTCCCCACTATCAAGAAGATATACTACATCGCCTCCAAAATATGGAGGAAGAATTCATGCAGCTTTCTCTGGACTCATACTCTATAGCTTCATCATCTGACAGTGAGTCTAGTAGTGATGACCAATATTTATCTAACCAAGTAGGCTACGCATGACACGATAGAGTTGCGCCACCCAATGGAAGATGAAAGGGCCACGCTACATATGGACATGGCCACGCAAACAACGACCTCTCACTCAGGGGATCGTGTGAAGGTGGGGAAATCAAGGGGAGCGCCTAGCAACCACTGCACCAAAAAGAAAAGAACAAAAAATAAAGATATATATACACTTACAATACAGTAATGTAGAGGAACCCTAAAAATCAGAAACCTTAAATAAACACAAGGAAGAATTAATGAAAATTTTAAAACTATGAAGAGGAAAAATGTAATACCCCAATTTTGACCCTTAGGAAATACTGGCTTCTAATGTAAATATTGTATACACACGTTGTATGTTTCCCTAGCGTGGAGCTCAAGGCCAGGGCCCCGCTAGTTTATGCTCTGATTTTATTTGAACTAGACACGCTTGATATTTTGTTACCGACGTGCTATTAAGCCATGGGATATTGTAAATTGATGTAAATATTTAATATTGAAATAAAATACCAAAACTGGCTATGGAGGCAATGAATGAGAAGGGGCCATGTGTATCCACTAGGGAGTGGTGAGGGGGCTATAGGACTAAAACCTAGGCTGCCACATGTCATTATGAGAACCCATTGACTTCCCTAGATGACATTTATGACTGTTGTAAGGAAGTGGTTGAGATTTCAGCCCATGGATTCAATGGAGCATGGGCAGCCCATAAATTCGTATGGGTAGTTATGAGCTCTGTTTTCTTGTACAAGAAGTCACTCAACCTCATGGGAGGTTGCTTCATTCTCATCCCCATTCCATGGTGAAGGAACCTAGCATCACTCTGCTATTTATATGTTGAATGCATGATGAAACTGTGTGCATATGTAATGTTTAATTCCGCTGTGTTTATATTAAATTGAATCTACACACAGAAGTTTTTAATTGTTATGAAATTATGAGTAAAAATATTGAGGCTAAGTCTCTACAAAATCCCGGTGTGTTGTTAATGTTTTCTTCCCTGCATTTAATGGGAGAAGGGGACGTTACAGAGTGGTAACGTCTCCTTCTCCCATTAAATGCATGGAAGGAAACATTAACAACACACCGGGCTTTTGTAGAGACTTAGCCTCAATATTTTTACTCATAATTTCATAAAAATTAAAAACTTCTCTGTGTAGATTCAATTCAATATAAACACAATGGAATTAAACATTACATATGCACACATTTTCATCATGCATTCAACATATAAACAACAGTCATTAATTAAAATATTTGCAGAGCATAGAATTAACATAACTCAACCACAAGAATACTTATCTTGAATTGTAACGGTCCAAACGACTGGCTATGGAAGAGCAACGTTCCACCCAACCATAGACCTCTGTCCAGCTTGTGTTCTTTCAGCTGAGAGGTCACCCCACCCCCGAGCTGGGCTATGTATCCACTAAGGAGGAACTAGCTGGGCTCACTCACAGTCATGGTTTCGGTCATCAGCTATGCTAAGCCAACACACCGTTGGGTTTATCAAGCATACCAGAAGATAGAGGAGGGTAACGTTAAGCCAGTGAGCTCAACCACAGAGCTACATGCATCTCAAGTGAACTCAACAGTCAGGAACCCACATTACCTACCACATCCAACACAAGGAAGATCCCCTTCTCTATTACACAATCCCTCAGGAAACTCTTCCTTCCAGTGTTCTTCAAGATGGACATAGAAAGGTCCAGCTGCTAATCCTTGAGATCCTAGCCTTCACTAGGTTTATCAAGCACACCCAACCTCTGCACAGTCATCCCCAATTTGATTTCTCACCATTCTGCTCACCAAATAACTCAAATCCGTCACTGGTTTCCTGGGCTGCAAAAACTGGGTTTTCCTTTGGATTTCGGGGTAGCTAATGCTCTCAAATTCGCCCCAAGGCTCATACCAATGGATTCCCCATTCAATTTCACTGCCCAATACCAAATCTTGACATTTTTTGCTTCCCAAAACGTGGGTTCTCTCACAGTCGTGATTTCTGGTTTTTCCCCCTGCTGGGAGCTCGTTTTTCTTTTTTCTTTTTTTGGATGGACAGTGATGCTAGGTTCCTTCACCATGGAATGGGGATGAGAATGAAGCAACCTCCCATGAGGTTGAGTGACTTCTTGTACAAGAAAACAGAGCTCATAACTACCCATACGAATTTATGGGTTGTCCATGCTCCATTGAAGCCATGGGATGAAATCTCAACCACTTCCTTACAACAGTCATAAATGTCATCTAGGGAATTCAATGGGTTCTCATAATGACATGTGTCAGCCTAGGTTTTAGTCCCATAGCCCCCTCACCACTCCCTAGTGGATACACATGGCCCCTTCTCATTCATTGCCTCCATAGCCAGTTTTGGTATTTTATTTCAATATTAAATATTTACATCAATTTACAATATCCCATGGCTTAATAGCACGTGGGTAACAAAATATCAAGCGTGTCTAGTTCAAATAAAATCCGAGCATAAACTAGCGGGGCCCTGGCCTTGAGCTCCACGCTAGGGAAACATACAACGTTTGTATACAATATTTACATTAGAAGCCAATATTTCCTAAGGGTCAAAATTGGGGTATTACATTCCCCTCCCCCTTAGAACAACACCGTCCTCGGTGTTCTCAAAACTGAACAAAAATGGGAATGCCTCCCTCATGTCATCCTCTAGCTCCCATGTAGCTTCATCGGGACTAAGGTGCTCCCATTGGACCTTTACCTGCCCGATGGCTTTGTTCCGGAGCAATGTGACTTTCTTGTCGAGGATGCGCATAGGTTCTACTTGGAACTCTCCCTCGGGTTCCACCTGTATCACATTCCAATCAATCATATGATTAGAATCATGTACATACTTCTTAAGCAAAGATACATGGAAAACATTATGAGCTCTTATGCTAGCAGGCAATGCAATTCTATATGCAACTAGCCCTATCCTATCAAGGACTTCAAATGGCCCACAATATCTGGGTGACAACTTGGCACAACTCCCCAACTTGAGGGAACTCTTCCTTGGTTTCACTCTCAAATAAACATGATCCCCAATCTGAAATTCCTTATGCACTCCTTTCAAATCTGCATAACTCTTTTTCCTGTCCTGAGCTGCCTTTAAATTCTGCCTGATCTTAACAATTTCCTATTCCATTTCCTTGATCATCTCTGGTCCAAGCACTATCCTGTTTACTGGGCCATCCCAATTCACTGGCGTCCTGCATCCCTTGCCATACATTGCTTCAAATGGACTCATTCCCAAGGATGCATGGTGTCCATTATTGTATGCAAATTCAACCAAGTGTAAATAATCTTCCCACTTGGATGGTTTGTCCATCACATACATTCTCAGCATGTCTTCAAGAACCTGATTCACCCTCTTTGTTTTGCCATCTGTTTGAGGATGGTAAGCTATACTGAAATTCAATTTAGTTCCCAATTCCTGAAATAATCCCTTCCAGAAATTGGAGGTGAACTTTGTATCACGATCGGAAATTATTGCCTTAGGCAATCCATGCAATCTGAATATCTCTCTCATGAAGATGTTCGCAATGTCACTAGCCTTGTGGGTGGACTTTACTGGGGTAAAGTGAGCTACCTTCGATAGCTTATCCACCACAACCATGATTGAATCATGCTTCTTCACTGTCATGGGCAGACTTGTTATAAAATCCATGGAGATCACTTCCCACTTCCATTCCAGAATGGGTAAGGGTTGCATTAACCCTGCTGGATGTTGGTGTTCTTCCTTGACTTGTTGGCACTTCTGACACCTAGCAATGTACTCAGCTATGTCCTTCTTCATGCCATTCCAAAAGTATTGCTTTCTTGCCGCTGTTATAGTCTTCTGATATCCTGGGTGTCCAGAGTACGACATTTGGTGTATTTCATCCATCACTAGTTTCTTCAAATCTGCATTATTTGGAATGTACAACCTATCTTTGTAGATGAGGATACTGTCTTCACCCAGCTGATATCCTGCACACTTTTCATCCACATTACCGTGCTGCAACTTCTCTTTAATTTGAAGGCAAGTTTCGTCACCATTTTGGTCTTCAAGAACTCTTGTCTGCAAATCTGATTTGCACGTACTTACTGCTGAAACCTGAAATTTTCTGCTAAGAGCATCTGCAACCTTATTCTCCTTCCCTTTTACATGTTTAATTTCAAAATCAAATTCACAAAGAAATTCCATCCATCTAGCTTGCCTAGCATTCAAGTTTGGCTGATCAAACAAATACTTCAGGCTCATGTGGTCTGTTCTAAGCTCGAATCTTCTTCCCATCAGGTAATGCCTCCACATCTTAAGAGCATGCACTATGGCTGCTAATTCTAAATCATGTGTGGAATAATTCTTTTCATGCTCTTTTAATTTCCTGGATTCATAGCAAATCACAATTCCTTCTTGCATGAGAACCCCACCCAGTCCTTCAATGCAAGCATCTGTGCACAATACAAAATCCTTCCTTGGATTTGCTATCTTCAAAACAGGAGCGCTGGTAAGTAACTCCTTTAATTTCTGAAAACTTTTCTCACATTTTTCAGACCATACAAATTTGATGTTCTTCATTTGCAATGAAGTGATTGGATGAGCTATTCTGGAGAATCCTTCAATAAACCTTCTGTAGTAACTAGAAAGGCCCATAAAAGATCTAACATCTGAAACATTTCTTGGAGTTGGCCAATCCATGATGGAATTAATCTTCTCCGAATCCACTGCAATTCCTTCTTCTGAAATGACGTGACCCAAATATTGAATCCTCTTTTGATAGAGTTCACACTTGCTTAACTTGGCATATAGCTGATGTTCTCTAAGAACTTGCAACACCATTCTTAGATTCTCCTCATGTTCTTCTTCATTTCTTGAATAGACAAGAATGTCATCTTAAAACACAATCACAAACTTATCCAAATATTGTTGAATACACTATTCATGAGACACATGAATGTGGCAGGTGCGTTGGTAAGGCCAAATGGAACCACAGTGAACTCATAATGACCATATCTAGTTCTGAAAGTCGTCTTGTGAATGTCTTCCTCTTTAATCCTCACTTGATCGTAGCCAGACCTCAAGTCAATCTTTGAAAATAATTTGGCTTCCTTCATTTGATCAAACAAGTTATCAATTCTTGGTAATGGATACTTGTTCTTAACTGTCACTTTATTGAGCTGCCTGTAATCAATACACAGCCTTAAAGTCCCATCTTTCTTCTTGACAAATAACACCGGTGCTCCCCAAGGGGACACACTAGGCCTGATATACCTTTTATCCATTAACTCTTGCAGCTGTATCTTCAATTCCACCAACTCCGGTGTACTCATTCTATAAAGAGCTTTGGAATTCGGCGCTGCCCCTGGAACAAGATCGATGGAAAAATCAATATTTCTCGTCGGTGGAAACCCTGGTACTTCATCCGGAAACACATCTTGGAACTCTTGCAATATCCTGAAGTCTTCTAGTCTTGGCCCTTTGTCCTCTAATGAATCTGGCATATGGACTGCATATAATTGACAACCCTTCTTATAAAAAAATTTCAACTGCAAGGCTGAAATCTGCCTTATTGAAACTTGCTTGGGAATCCCTTTTACCAATGTTGGCCTTCCCTTTTCATCAATGCACTCAAGTGCTTTCTCATAACAATCCAATTTGGATCTATGTTTTTCTAACCAATCCATGCCAATTAGTGCATCATAGGATCCAAATGGTAACACATTCAATTCAGCATATGTGTGGAGTCCATTCAATTCTATGGGACACTCCATCACTACCTCACTTACTTTTCTCTTGATTCCTGTGGCTAGTTGCACTAGCCAAGACTTATTATGCTTCATTTTTCTAAGAAAACAACCTTCAACCACTTTTGGAGAAACATAACTATGAGTAGATCCTGGATCAATCAAAACAGAAATAGATTGCATAGCAATCTTACCTTCGACTTCCACCACTGATGATTGATGGTCTGCTTGGTGATTATCCAACACTGCATAAATCCGAGGTGCTGCCCTTGCCATGTCCTCCACCGTAGCTACTCCCTTCAGGTTGTTCAACTTTCGAGAGTTGTTCTTTCGATGCAGACAATCCTTCAACATGTGGTTTTCTCCACATCCCCAACACTGAAGTGGTCCCTTTGATGCTTTGTCTACTGCCACCGCTGGTTTGAATCCACTCCTTGCTTGTTGCCCCTGTGGAAAGGTTATAGGATGACCTCTGAATGGTGGCTTGAAGCCATCCTTCTTTTGATCAAACTTCCCTCTTGGCTTTCCTTTCCATGCTGGGTTAGCCTCTGTTTTTCCTTTATTTTGCTCATAGCAGTGCATTGCCATCCTAATGGCTTCATCCAAACTTGGTGGATTAACAAACTCAATACGATCTCTGAAACTCTGAGGTAGACCCCCAAGAAAGCATTGGATTTTTACTCTCTCATCTTTGATATAGTCGACATACCTTAATAATTCCAAGAATTTGTGGACATGCTCTTCCATAGATTTCAGTCCCAACCTGAGTTCATTAAACTCTTTTCTCTTACCGTCATAATACCTAGCAGAAAGGTATTTCTCCTTGAAGTACCTCTTAAATCTTTCCCAACTGATCCTTCTTTCATTAATTCTTTTCACTTACAAAAGATTGTCCCACCAAATGGAAGCTCTGCCATTTAAGTTGTAAATGGCAATTCTAGCTTTCTCATTTCCTGAGTAGTCTTGAATTCTGAAGTATTTCTTCATTCCAAGAAGCCATGCTTCTGCCTCTTGGACAGTCTTTCCTTCCCCATCAAATGTGGGAGGTCTTGCCTTCCTGAATTCTCCCTGTGGAATGCCCTTGAACTTCTTTCTTCCATCCAATCTCTTAGGTGCATGTCTTGGACTTCTCCTAGAACATTTGGAGTCACACGACCTGCTAGAAGAAGACCTTGATGAGGATGTTTTATGTTTTCTGCTCACCGAACTCTTCCTTGGGCTTGGAATCCTCGTCTTCGAATGACCTCTAGAATGAATCCTTGCATCTCTTCCTTCTTCACCCGTATTGCTTGGGTTGGACCCAAGGTTTATCTTATGCTGCATATCAGTGAGGCTTTGCAAAATAGCAGCATTGAGTTGGTGTTGTTCTTCTTGAGCCTTCATCAATCTTTCATTGAAGCTCACCATGGTTTCAACCAAATTCTGAGGAGTCACCTGCTCCCTTCTTCCATTGGATTCAATCTCCGCATTCCCTTCATGCACATTTTCTCCTAGAACGTCTTCTTCATGTTCATAAGGATCTTGAGCATCATTTATGGTCACCATCTTTCCTGTATGCTACCTCTGCTACAATTATAAATTTTATGAGCTGCAAACACTGTGCATTATGAAATATTTGTCAGACATCATAAGAATGCATATAGAAATATACACAATCAATATTTAACATAATAGAACTCATGGAATAATTCACACAGTTGCTATGCATTCCTTTCCCTTGCCCATTCAAGCAATTCTGAAAATTGCCCATATTTATTGATAATTGTCGAGACAGTCGCTGGTACATTTCTTCCCTAATTATTTGTGGGGTATGATGACTTCATTCCAATTTTGGTCATACACCATTATTCCCTGCTAGACAAGCTTTCCAATGCCTATCCCCATGCTCCATTCCGACATCGGGTGTGGAAACAACGTTGTTTCAAAAATGACAACTCTTACCAAAAATTCTGTACATTTCAGAGTTGTATTTTGGTCCAGAAGGCCAACTTCAGCCACCTTTGGAAGAAAATCTATGAGGAATCACAAATATGTATCTATCGGGCGAAGTTAGTCCATATAACAAGGATCACTCAGCAATTCACGGATTTCAATTCCGATGCACCATTCATCTTCTATGAATTTCTGGGTTTTACTACTTCTCACTTTTCACATTTTTCCAAAATTCCAAATTTTGGGCCAAAAATGGCTATCTCCCAAATGGTGCATTTCTGGGAAATCTTCATCTAACGGAAACTGTCCGTCTTAATGAGAATATGAAATGTCTAGTTCAGTAATTTTTTTGATTCTCGCATGTAGGGTCACTTTTACTGTCCACCAGCTTTTCAAAATCCCGAAAAAGTGGCCCGGAATAGTGCTTTTTGGCCTCCTTGCTCACCCCGACTCCACATCCTTTGGATTTTGGCTCCAAGATTCTGAAGTTAACACTGTGCCTGCTTCATGGCCGCGCCTGATCAATTTCAGCTCAAACCGACCTTCTGTCAAGCATCGGGACTCCATCCTTCAAAAGTCACTATTATCCATTTTCTGTCAAATCGAAGTGTAATGGGCCTCCAAGCCCCATAGGAATCATTCCATTCTGAGCCTGGATGTTCCTTCTATCCGAAAATCAAGTTTTGGTCACTTTACTCTTTTTTTTTTTTTTTTTTTACCCCAATTTTGACCCTTAGGAAATACTGGCTTCTAATGTCAATATTGTATACACACGTTGTATGTTTCCCTAGCGTGTAGCTCAAGGCCAGGGCCCCGCTAGTTTATGCTCGGATTTTATTTGAAGTAGACATGCTTGATATTTTGTTACCCACGTTCTATTAAGCCAGGGGATATTGTAAATTGATGTAAATATTTAATATTGAAATAAAATACCAAAACTGGCTATGGAGGCAATGAATGAGAAGGGGCCATGTGTATCCACTAGGGAGTGGTGAGGGGGCTATGGGACTAAAACCTAGGCTGCCACATGTCATTATGAGAACCCATTGACTTCCCTAGATGACATTTATGACTGTTGTAAGGAAGTGGTTGAGATTTCAACCCATGGCTTCAATGGAGCATGGGCAGCCCATAAATTCGTATGGGTAGTTATGAGCTCTATTTTCTTGTACAAGAAGTCACTCAACCTCATGGGAGGTTGCTTCATTCTCATCCCCATTCCATGATGAAGGAACCTAGCATCACTCTCCATCCCCCCCCAAAAAAAAAAAAAAACGAGCTCCCAGCAGGGGGAAAAACCAGAAATCGTGACTGTGAGAGAACCCACGTTTTGGGAAGCCAAAAATGTCAAGATTTGGTATTGGGTAGTGAAATCAAATGGGGAATCCATTGGTATGAGCCTTGGGGCGAATTTGAGAGCATTATCTACCCCGAAATCCATAGGAAAACTCAGTTTTTGCAGCCCAGGAAACCAGTGACGGATTTGAGTTATTTGGTGAGCAAAATGGTGAGAAATCAAATTGGGGATGACTGTGCAGAGGTTGGGTGTGCTTGATAAACCCAATGAAGGCTAGGATCTCAAGGATTAGCAGCTGGACCTTTCTATGCCCATCATGAAGAGCACTGGAGGGAAGAGTTTCCCGAGGGACTGTGTAACAGAGAAGGGGATCTTCCTTGTGTTGGATGTGGTAGGTAATGTAGGTGCCTGACTGTTGAGTTCACTTGAGATGCCTGTAGCTCTGTGGTTGAGCTCACTGGCTTAGTGTTACCCTCCTCTATCTTTTGGTATGCTTGATAAACCCAACGGTGTGTTGGCTTAGCATAGCTGATGACCGAAACCATGACTGTGAGTGAGCCCAACTAGTTCCTCCTTAGTGGATACACAGCCCAGCTCGGGGGTGACCTCTCAGCTGAAATAACACAAGCTGGACAGAGGTCTATGGTTGGGTGGAACGTTGCTCTTCCATAGCCAGTCGTTTGGACCATTACAATTCAAGATAAGTATTCTTGTGGTTGAGTTATGTTAATTCTATGCTCTACAAATATTTTAATTAATGACTGTTGTTTATATGTTGAATGCATGATGAAACTGTGTGCATATGTAATGTTCAATTCCGCTGTGTTTATATTGAATTGAATCTACACACAAAAGTTTTTAATTGTTATGAAATTATGAGTAAAAATATTGAGGCTAAGTCTCTACAAAATCCCGGTGTGTTGTTAATGTTTCCTTCCCTGCATTTAATGGGAGAAGGGGACGTTACAAAAAAAATTCAAAGTAAGAATAGACCTTTGCTCCACCGAGCTCCTTGAGTAGATTCTATTGGAGCCGAGCAAGTGACATTAGAGGAGATGTGAAACCACTCCATCGTTTAAATATAGGAGCAACCCCGGATGAAATTGGGCGAAAAATACCTTACACAAGAGATCTCAGCCTACAGAAAACGGACAACGTTGTTGTGAGCTGCAAAAGAGCGCCATGAATCATATCTTCCATCTCTGGTGCTCACAGTCGGAAGATTTGACAGAAAAATCTGGGCAGGGGAAACCTTTTATAGCTTGAAGTGAAAAATGACCGAGGAAATCCTCCCCAAGACTTTATTCCTCTAAATCTTCTTGTGGGCCTGGGTGGTTACGGGGCCCGTGCCATTGCAGGAAGTTTTTGTAGACCATTCATCTCCTCTCCACTAGGGTGTGGTAGTGTCTGTGCAAATATTAGCATAATCCCCGCAACCTCTATCAAAGCAAGCAAAACACCACCAAATAAAGCGGACTTGGTAACCGCCCTGACCCCTAGCGCATTTGGACAAACCCTCTAGTAGTGGCTATGACTAGCTTTACTGGATTTAGTAGTTTTATTAAATGTTCTACAAATTAGGTTTTCGGACGCTTTGAAATCGATTAAACAACTTATAATATATATTGTTATTATTATTAATGATTAGAATCCAAACTTTTGTATCTTTCGGGAAATCCCAGCCAACTTTATTGCATTTAGTCATTTGATGTTGTAGTTTTTTGGTTTTTTTTAGTTGTACATTAAATTCCGTAGCGACAGAGTTAGTAGTTTTTTGTTTTATTCCAATTGTACATTAAATTTGGTAGAGACAGGGTTACTAGATTTGCAATTTTTTATTTTTTTTCATTCTGTTCGTAGCGACAAAGTAGGTAGCTTTCAAAGCGATGGACCAACTTATATTTTTTTTATTGCTAATGCCATCTTTACGAAAAATTTGATTGAGTATTGATGTCTTTGTTGGAAGCCATGGATATGTTGATATTCATGGTAATTATCAACATTAAAAGGACCACATTAGGTTTGGATATTGAAATATGGGTTTCATCAACTACCGTGGTTGACATCATGTGAAGTAGGCTCATATAGTGGGATCTCTATACAATCACGAGGGATGAAATTATGTGAAGTAGGTTCGGCACTATGAATTAAAGTACAATAGGCAATTGGAAGGTTAAAGTAGTTTAGTAGGTTATAGTACAATTGTGACAATTCATGTAAGGTTAGCTTCTGGAAATTTGGAGTGACATTCTATGTAAGTAAGGTTAGGTTATGGAAGTTTATGTTTTTATTTCTCACCCACTTTGGTTTGTGATGGTTGTGTGTCCAAATGATTTGGTTATGGTTTTATGTTATTGCGATGAGAGGCGCTCTACAACCCAGTATGGGGGAGATGTGGTGATGTGATGTGATGTAACATGACATAAAAACTAGCTTAGATCCATCTAAACTCCATATCTACCATGCACTGAGAGGGATCAAATACCTAGAGGTGCAAACCTTTTTTATTGTCATCTTTTATTGGATAGGTTTGCACCTCAAGGTATTTGATCCTTGTGGAGACATGGTAGATCCAGAGTTTAGATGGATCCAAGGTGGTATTTTTTTAGTCCTTATTTTAATATTTTGTTTTGTTAAGACCTTTTGGCATGTTATTTTATGGATTTGTTGTCTCTATGGCTATCTTGTTTTTCTCAAGAATTTTTGGCATGTTACTTTATGGCTTTGTTGTCTCTATGGCATCTTGTTTCTACCTCTATTTTAGGAAAGTGTGAAAGGAGTGGTCGGGTGGTGGCGAGCTTGATATGGTAACAAATTTTAGTTATGAGTTTATTATTGAATTGTGTCTCATGTAGTTGGGTAAATGAATTTAGATGTAACATTAAGAGTTAGGATTCTTTCTTTTTTGTTTCATCATTTATTCTTCATAACTATTAGAACTCTCAATATCCATGTAAATTCTCTTAAAAATGGTTCTTGCTTGTTGTGTGGTTGTCACAAGAGTTGTGACTTCAAGTTGCCTTTTTGTTCAAGTTTAGTATGTGCTTCATAATGATTTAGTAAGATTGTGTTGTTGCTAAGAGAAACATGAGATTTTATTGTGCTCCTCTTAGCAACAACACAATATATTACTAAATCATTACAAAGAACATATTAAACTTACATCAGGTAACAACGTAGTCATAATTCATGTGAGAACCACACAACAAGCAAGTGTTGCTTCTAAAACTCCCCCATAGGGAATACTTGTTGTGAATCTATCGCCTCATAAAGTTCATGATGTGGTCTCATGAGATATGTTTTCATACATGTCGAGGAATACTCCCTCATAAATGATATACACTAGAATAGTCACAATCATCAAATCAATTGATATAGAGCTCATAAAAAAACAAGATTATTCAAGGTTACATGTTCCATCATAATACACACCCTCACCAACATGCTTGCTTATTGTCTCCAACATGTAAATCCCAATCACTTTAAAACTTACATAAATGAAATCAATAACAAATAAACCCTTTCATGAAAGACTTATACATTTGACGATAACAATCAAATTATTTTTCCTTCAAAACATTAAAAGTAGTGTGAGAGACATACATGACATCTACAACAAAACTGACTTACAATCTTTGTTAAGGATGGAACCATTGAGCTCCAACCACATGCTCCCTTCGAGAACAACCAACTTGGAAACAATATGTAATGAACAACTATCCTCCAATCCCTAAATCAATACTATTGAGAGTTCCTAAGCCACTCAATCCATAAACTATGCTAGGGTCAAATAACCCCTTAAGGGTCAAGATGCTCTGAGCTAAAAATATCCCCTTCACCACCTCCTAAACCTCTCTTAAATATTTATTCGTCATATCCATCAATGAAAAAATCCCCATGCAGTGGGTCCACTTGTCATCAAATTATTAATTCTTTTTTTTATCAAACAATGTTTATTTTTTTATTATTTAGATTTTCTCTTTATTAATAATTTTTCTCCTTTTTACTTTTTCTTTATAATAAAATAGTTAAAATGTTATTATTATCCTTATTATGGATAAATTATTAATATTATTGATTATCATTATTATCATCCTCATTATTATTTATAATTGTTATTACTTTCAAGACCACTTATTTATTTTCATCACCAAAGTATATGATTAATTCAAAATATGGGGTATTACACAAAAACAAGTATACAATCATGCCTCATTGAACTTACAAACACACCCTATGAGATCAATAATTCAAGGGTTATGCATACCATGTTGAATCTTAAAACCATATACCCTTTAGATGATGCAACAACAATTCATAGTTTCTCCAAACATGAAGTTACATAAGTACAAGAAATATAGTCATCTCAAAGTTTCATGGTTGTACTTTTCTCAATACAAGCTCCATGCAAATTATATTTTGCAACACCAAGCATCCAATTAGTTTTCTATATGCATATTTTCGAATCCTTGTCTCTACCATTGCATGATTGCATCGTTGTACAAGATTTCCTCAACAATATCTATCTTTAGCCAATTGATAAGCCCTTCTACCTAATAATCACAAACTTTCTCTATCCATTCCATATTTAGCCACAATGCTATCCCTCTCATAAATTACAATCTTGCAACCAACTTATCACAAATGTGAGCAATCAAGATGTAATGAACAAGTAAAATAACTATAGTCATCATGGGAGTGACTCTCAACATGTTACTCCACAAGTTGTCTTCCATTGTTGCAACCACGATCTCCAATTCATGCTCTTATTGCAACTTGAAAACACACACCATGAGAACAAGCACCATGGACCATGTATCGTGCCAAAACCTTCTCTACAACAACTCACAACTGTCCTCTCAATAGTTGTTCACATGCATTTTGATTTCAACTAGACTAATGTTTTCTTGAATAGGATGGGATAGGACCCTTCCAGGTATGGGAACATGACCATTAGGACATCTTACTTTCCCTTCCTCTGATGTTTTGTCATATTTATTAACTTCTACTACTTTTACCTCCCTTGTGGGATTGTTTGAATGCTCTCAATTTTCTTCATTTGACCCCCATGGGGAAGTGTTGGTGATTATCCAATCTGTGCCTATTGGAAGGAAACTCTGTGTTCTCTAGAGAGAGGTTGGAGAGGTTGGTTATCCACCTTGACTCAAATAGTATAAAGACAAAGAATCCCTACAAATAAATGTTCAATACAACCACACTTAACTAAAAAAAAATCTTGAAGTTCCAACAAGTAAAACCACTCTTCCAAAGACAAGCCCAGGGTCCTCAACTCCCTATAGAGAAATTAGTGAAGAGTTGAAAAGTATATTCCAAAGGTCAAATTAGGATGGTTAGGACCCAAGTCAAACCAACAAAGGTGAGTGAGGTTATGTGTTTGTATCAGGTACCATAACCACTTCCCACTTTCAATCAGCCGGGAGGAACCTAGGATAAACAACTATGGATACCACTTCAGAATTGACAGTTGGATAGAATAATCCTGGCTTAGGTGTCTGCAAATGGGTATGGAATGTAGGACCAAGTCCCAGACTCAAAATTTAGTAAAAAGTGTTATCCCCCCAAGAAATTTTCACTTCACTTAGATCCCCCTAACTCGCATATCCCACCAAGCAAGAAATGAGGGAATAATCTCAATTTTCCTACTTAGCTTGACCTTTTTCTTGTCGCACATGTGATGCATTCTTTCCCAAAAAGTGTCTTTTGCTACTAATGGATTTCACACTCAATTAGTTAGACCCTAGTTTTGTTTTAGTGTCCTTGAAGAATTGGCTCTCTAGGACTACAACTAAGGCCCTCGAACTTAAACTGGTGTTGGTTTTCTAACAAAGAAAAACAAGTCCAGTTATTTTCAATTATGTTGTCTTTAAAGGTTGTTGTTACTCAAATGGATGCAAAAGTGAGAAAATGATGATGTTTCCAAATGAAAAAGATGCGAAAAAAATACTTGTAAATGGAAATATTTACTTTAAAATTTGAAAGAAATGC
This sequence comes from Larix kaempferi, assembly GCA_027924585.1. Classification (NCBI taxonomy): domain Eukaryota; kingdom Viridiplantae; phylum Streptophyta; class Pinopsida; order Pinales; family Pinaceae; genus Larix; species Larix kaempferi. The sequence goes on from BSBM01000073.1 coordinate 43,726,356, forward strand.
TTGAACATCATAACTTATGAAAAGTACAAGAACTTTCAAGTCTAAAAGAGAAGCAATATTTTGAGAAAACTATTATAACCAAATAAAGAAATTGTTTACGATTTTCATAAGAGCATGCTAATGAGATCTCTATAATCTTTCACTAAAAAAACAACAAATGACAAGAGCATGTTCAACCAATGAAGAATGATTATGACATTAAGAACATTTAACCAACATTCATAGATTTCATTCTTCTTTGAAAAAAGAGTATCCAATTCAAACAAATTGTCTAATCAACATACAATATCAAACTCACTCCCTCCTTTTGTCTTTAGGAAACAAGAAACAAACATTAAACAACTTTTTGGAGGTAATATGAAACCACCACCGAGTACCTACAAGGCATAAAATATGTGGAAAAGAGAACCTACAAACAATGTTTCCTTCTTTCCCATTATATTCAAACACTCCCAAATGCATCAAAACACCTAAGAGATTCCTACATGAATTGTAAAAAATTATGATCTCATGTGAACGAAAATCAAAAGAACAAATCAACTAGATCGTTGATCATATGTTTTTAATATGAATCAAACTTTTAATCAAGAAACAAAACTGCAAGAGGATGCTCAAAAAATAAAAAATGATTGGAACCAATAAGAATATTCAAATAGTTTATACCACTCTCATTATTCTTTGAAAACATGTATTCAATTCAATTCCAATGAACAATCACCCAACGATGTCAAATCACTCTTTCCTTTATTTGCGAACACTCCCATATGCATAAAAACACCTAAGATATTTCAACATTAACTTGTAATAAATTATGATTTCATGTGGTTAAAAATAAAAAGAACAAATCCACAATATGTTTGAACCAAAAACATATCGTATAATATATCAATAAAAAGATTAGAAAATTTCCTATCTCATGGATTTGGTCTAGGGAAAATCTTATCTCTCTATCAAAAGATACTAACCCAACAATTTGTGTATCCATAACGGAAAAACATAAAACAAATGATTTTAAATCAACTATAACTCTAATTTTTGGACTCCATTTTAGATTATTTGTTTTTTGAACTTGGCTATTTTCAAGAGGAACTTAGATTTGTATCTGGTTCCTTTAGATTATCCACAGAAAGTGATAGAATTTGATCTGAAATCCATGACCCCATTTTTTCTCTTTTTAAAGAAAAAAACTTTAGAATCCAAAATAAGATCTTTTACAGGAAATCAAGCAAAGGAAATATGGTAAGGACTCTCAAGTACCCTAGATCTAGCTAGAAAAAAAGGAAAAATAAACCCTAATGAGAAAAATTTGAGTTTTTCCCCATTGGATTCGCTAGTTCTATCACTAGGACTAAGTATCACAGGGAAAGGGAGAGATATCTAACCACTTCCCTCCAGGATGACAGACTCAGATCTATGCAATAAAGCAATGAATAAGGAAAGGAGACAAACAATAAAGGAGGAAGGAGAAACAGGTACCTCGATTGCGTTGATAGTTCTATATATTTTTCCCACTCCAGAGATTTGATGTAGATACCATCAATAATATCTGTAACCTGCATAAGAAAGCAGTGCATTTCTGATATCCTATGGATAGAACAACATAGATCAAAACAAAAATCAAGTTGATCATTAAAAGTAATCCTAATTAGCCTACCAAGAAGACTAATTATGCTTTTAACCACATAATATCCAATACATAAAGCAATGAACATAGAATTGGGGATGGGGGAAGGGCAGGGGAAGAGGATACATCTCTATTAATAAATGGAGAGCAACGATTACACATTACCTAGTATTGTCACAAGCACCTTTTGAAACCATGTAATGGATTCCTCATCACTTGATCTACTGATGCCTCACCTTCCCTACCTTCAAAAATGTGGAGAGATCAACTATGGATATGAAATTCTCCACTCAATAGAGAAAAAAATTATGAAATATTCACCTTGAATCATGTGGAGAGATCAACTATGGATATGAAATTCTCCACTTAACAGAGAACAAAATTATGAAATGAGATTTTTGAGGGAATACAAAACCTAAAACTCAAGATATCAAGAACATTTTTTATAACATTAGGATACTAAAAAATGACTCGCCTATCCCCTTGCTTTGGCCTCTTCTTATAGTAATTTAGAAGAGGTTGAAGATATGGTTCATGGAATATGAATTAGGTGGATACACGTCATAGATAAGTTTGATTGTATGAGAATTGAGCAATTACAAGTCATGCACAAGCTCCATGCTCAATTATGAGCATTTTCCAACTCACTATGAACTTTATTCTCAATTATGAAATGATTCTAATTTCATAATTATAAAATAATCATTTCCTTGTGGAATAATTATGATATTTTTACTCGATTATGTCATTCCAACTTCATAAAATCTAATAACATCCTTATAGGTCCTATGGTGGGAAATATAAGAATAACACCAGCCTGTGTTGGATCATTAAAAGGGAATTGGAATAGCTTAATTGATTGCATGTAGACAAGTAGACCCATTCCTAGCATTGTTTAGGTTGAGAGGGAAGAGTGAAGATTGATTGGGATAGATGTAGAGGGGGGATTTTTGGACCCATTCGGTTTTACGTATTATGGGCCATGTAGGAGGAATTATAGACGGACCCTAGGATATTCACCCTTGTCAAATGATAGCTTCAAATCTGGGGTGGCCTCTATCATAGAGATATTAAGTGCGATAAAAATCCTAAGGATGGGAGAAACATCCTTAGTTTGTAGCTAGTTGTAGGATTATCTCTCAAAAAGATAAGTATTTTGAATATGTAATGAAGTTTCATGTTCTACGTGTCTTTGTTCAACGTTTATTTTCTTCTCAGCTGTTTAGATCTAAAGGTATAATGTACATAATTATGGATAATTCGTGTTAGGACTACATATATGAATGTGGATGGAAATTAAATATTTAGGTTGTTTCAATTTTGCTTCCAATATTAAACTGTATAGCTAGCCAATGAAATTTGAATTAAGTATCAGAGGTAAAAAAAATTGTGAAATCGATATATCCCATCGCCTTAGTAATGCAAATAGGCTACTAGGTACGTAGCATGGAACTTGTGAGAATTCAAATTGTTATTTAGCTATGTTGATTTTTTTTCTTTAAGATATATATTACATAAAGATAATTTTGATATTATAGATTGGGGTTAATGGCCTCTTTATATTATCATAACATTGGCATGTAGAGATTATGATGTCAACAATTTTTAGAACCCCTAATGAATACACACATGAGGCCTACCAACTTAGCACACTGCATGAAACCTACTCTTGGGCCAATTTAGACCTCCAGAGTTAGCTGCACAAAGGCATGCAGTAGAGCTAGTTGGGGGGAGATGTTGGGATCATGATTTGTACCCTTTTTCCATCCATTTATCATGTTTCAAATACAGCTTGAGTTATCCTTTATCCTTTTTGACAATATCTTTCCTATGAATTCATGTTTTAACTCAAGGTACAACCTTTTTATGTATTGTATTGTTTTAAGTAGTAATATAGGTTTTTAGGTAGTTTCCTTCTTTATTTTGGGTTACTGATGAGATGGATTAAAGGCATGTACTTGCAGGTTGAGAATAGGTTGTGTTTCCTCAAGGTTTTGGATGTTGTTACTCTTTCATGAGCTCGGATAGTGCCTATTTTTTGTATGTTGTTACTCCTAGATTCTACAACTTCCAGAGTTATGCATGATTGACATCAATTCCACAATTTCCTAATAACTGGGAATTTGGTATTCAATCGATGCCGAAGTATAGGATCATATGAGATCTAGGGTGGAAATAATGAGTCATCAAGAGAATATAGGAGTATCAGCTGTTGCAACTACTCATGGTCGTCATTATGTAATGAAATGTTCTATTTTCTAAACTAGTTGTAACAACATGAACATATAATAGAATTTATGCTATGTATTGCTAAAGAACAACCTTGATAATCTACAATTATCAAGGCGTTCAGATATTCTTTTTGTAAAAAATGTTATTCAAGAATGTATAAAAGAGGTGAACCCTTTCAAGATAGGGGTTGAACTAGAGGACACAAGAGGTAGAACTAAGAGCTGTTGGATCATATTGTATCTTTACTTTCTTAATTAAAAGCATGTTGATTCATGTGATCAGAGTATTCAATTGTGATTTGTTTCAACAACCCCTGATTAGAGAAGGTAGGGCCCCATTCGCTGATCAGGAACTTCCATTTTCTTTGTTTTATTAGATAGATTTATCATAGCTTGTTATATAATTCTGAATGTTGTAGTTGTTGTTGATATGTGTGGGATATTAGGATTTCTTTCTGATAGTTTTTAATTACATGGACTATTACTTGTAGAGTTGGGTTGATTATTAGAAATAACTGATAATTCCTGGTATTGTTGTTACTTATGGAGAGTAGAGTTTCATCGTAGCTTTCACATCTTGATTGGATCTCTCTTTAATAGATAATATCTCTCTTTAATATTATAACAGGTGCATTCTCTTTAAGAATTATTGTGATTTGTGGTTGATCAGAGAAGTTGTTGTTACATAGATTTGATTTCATAGTTTTGTTTCTCTTTTTAGCAAGAGTTGTGTGGATTGAATGTGACTTTCCTTTCAACTAGAATTGCATAGATCAAGGGTGATTTCCTTCTCAGCAAAGATTGTATGGATTGGGTGTGATTTCCTTTCTTTACAGAAGTAGTATTGATTTAATGATTTTCTATAGGGCTTATGAAATATAATCTAGAAATGTGGTTTCCTTCAAAAAGAGTGAATCGATTGAGTTTTCATTCATTTACTATGCAATCATTTAGAGTCACCAACACTACAGAGGAAATTGTAGCCTACATAGATTTTGCACATAGACTTGAAATAAAAGACAACCTCTGGTTTGATCATTAATGTGAGTGCTATTTAGTTATCCTAGAAATACAGTTAGAAATCCCCAACATATGCTTTTAGATGTCCCCTAGGGGCGTAAGAAAATATCTTTGAGTAATTGTATTTTTGGATTTTCATTGGAATTAATGTTGATGTATTGCTTAATTCCACATTTCTTTATAAAGTGGTTGATTGCATATGTACTATTTGAAAAACATTCTATGCTTCTAATAAATGTTTCGTATAATGTTTCAACATACTAAATCCATTCTTTTTACTAGTAGCATTGATTTAATGTTCAATATTTTTGTAGCCAAGATTCAGATGATTATCAACCTATATACCATATCTGATTGTACCCCAGTACCATTTCAAATCGAGACAAGGCCGCTAAACGGGTAGAGCTCAAAGAGGAAGCATCAAAGCATGGTTGAATAATCCACCTATTCAGATCCCACTACATCTCAAGTCACTAATTTAAAACATCTATAGTAACGCTAATTCTTCATGGGTTGGGGATGAAAACATGATATAGAGGTTGGTATGGATGATTTCTTATGGGATACCCTTTCCATGGATGGATTTTTGTTAAATGCATCCAGCAAGATGAGCTGGGGAACGGTGCTAATATTGCCAATGCCTTATTTGAAAGCCTAAAAACAACTTCTACCACCCGTCTCTTTGGGCATGGATCAAGTTCTACAAAACAAGGGACGACAATGTTGTTTTACATCCTAAAAGCAATGTATGGTATGTCATACATGCGATTATCAACACTAATGAGGTAAATAAACCATCAAGTCTCCATTAAATTAGTCCTGAAAAGATTTTTGTTGCATGCTTGGTGATAATGTACATTTATATTTCCCACTAATTGTAGGTTAATTAAAGAAAAAGTACTTCCTATTGATAACACCCTCATGGATAGTTGCGAAGAGGCAAAGAAATTGTTGAAAACATTGTGTGTTGAGTACATATCATATCCTACTTGTTTAAATGATTGTATTTTATATAGAGCAAAATATGAGGACAAAGATATATGTCCTAAATGTAGGCATGACAGGTACCATATATTTAATAAAGGGTAAGGCACATGGCCCTCCTCATAGATATTGAGGCACATGCCTATAATACCAAGGATTCAAAGGCCTTTTCATTGCAAAGAATCATCCATGTTACATGGGTGGCATGTCTCGCACAAAAGTGAGCCATGAGTTATGTGTATTCCTATAGATTTGTTGACCGAATCGTGACCTTACATTCGACAAGGGTCCACCGACTGTCGACCCATACCACAGTCTCCCTGGGCACCGGCCCGGGCAGGTTTGAGCCCGCCCAGCAACACCCGCAGATCGGATGAGGTCTCACCCAAGGCGTCCAGGAAGAGCAGACGGAACCATGTTCCACCGAGGGAGGAGGCAAGTTGTGGCACTATGATACCGATATCAATTCCAAACATTCACCATGAAGTTCTATCATATCGCAGCATTTAACATTACCATAAACAAAGATTGCATATTACTTCAATTGCAGCATAGACAGATCACACATTATTGCAGCATTTATATTATAGCAACAGAAAACAGATAACTGCATTAAGAATAAATAACATGAACATGCAGCAATATTACGCATAGATTGCACCAAATCTTCATCCTTATATTATTCAGCAAACGAAAAGCAGTACATAAACCTCTGCATTATCTCTGTCAATCTCCGCATATAGCACTTCTCTTCATTCTTATATCCATCCACACCCACACCTCTCTCCTAACACTTACAATTCTCATCTATTTATAGGCTTCCGCCAATTACAATACTTGTCCACTTTCCTAATCGACACTATGAACAATCTACTAACTGACTTGGTCTAATGACCCAAAAACCCGCGTATCGCGGTGCAATGACTCGATATTACAAAATACATGACCAAACACCCGCCAACTGCGGTATACTTTTGACTAAATACTACAAAATATGTGGTCCAAGTGACCCAAAACCCGCCAAGTGCGGTATCCTTTCGCCCAAAATACTCCTTTCGCGCCTTCATCTAACGTGTCACGGCGTCAACAATACCGCGACCTTTCCTCATCAAACTGCCTGCCAACAGGCCCCCAACATAATCTTGTGGCTCGCCCTCGATCCATGTCAACTGCTGGATAGAGTATACGTCGCGGTCTTTGTCTTGAAATCGACATATGGCTGTTCAACGTTCCTCACCAACTCCTGAGTTTCCATGACTGCTGCCTGACTTATGACCACATCTTCGACGGATGGATGATCAACAAGCCTCTCCATCACCTGTTGTCGATACTTTTGAACGATGGGAAGTGCTTCACTTGCCTGCACCATCAACTTCCCACCAGTTTCCTGGAATCTAACTGGGCTGCATGCCGCTTCTGACGTTCCTCTACCTTGGTAACTCGCTGTTGCAAGTCCTTTAGTTCACACGATTTAGCGACTTGCTCCATTGGGGGAAAGGTTATCATTGTAGCCTTCAGTGTCGCGACCTGACTCTCTGCTTCCGGCCGACTCTTAGTGAGCTGTTCAATTTGGTCATCATGAACAATGTAGCCCCAAAACTCAACTATTTCTGTGGTGAGCCTGGTTGCCTTTGTCTCCAGTTCCTCCATCTGGTTGGAAACTTCCTCAATTTCCCTTCGTCGTTCATCCACTTCGGCCTGAGGCGTACTTGGTTTCAACTGAGCCGTCAACCGATCGTTCTCCTGTTTTAACTGAACAATGGCAGCCCCCAATCGTTACACTCGGTGGAACACATCTACCTCCTTAGTAGGTGCCGGGACATGTTGATACGCTCCTGCAACCGCTTGGTCAATCCGAGCACTATCATCCCACATGTGAGCCTTTTCTGCAACAAGGAAGTCTTGTTCCTTTTTGAGTTCCTCAATGGCGCAAGTGTTCTCGGCCCGCTCCTGCTGCAGGCCAGCTTCAAGGTCATCCACTACTTTCCATGCTTCAGCATATTTGTTTGTCATCTCCTCTTTCTCAGCGATCACGGTTGCCTCTTTGTCCTGCAATGGTTGACAATGCTTACTGATTCTGTGCATTCTATCCACCATTTCCTGGGAGGGGCTCTTCTGCATTGTCATCAGGGCCATTGCCGATAGTGCATTAACATTGACAGTCACCTGGTCAATCGACTGCAACACCTTTTTCAACTCCTCGTTATCGGTCACAACCATAGTCGGGGAAATGGTGACGTTCTTTTCCCGTGGTGTGGTGCAGATCGTGACCCTCTCCTACATGGGTACACTGCCAAGTTCTGCCTTACCCAGAGGATCCATACGGACAGCCAGCATAGAGAATACCTCCTCCACTTTGACATACATTTTATCAGCAGCCACCGTGGCAGCATTATTAATGGCAGTGACTAACCAGCCCAATTGCGCCTCCATCGGTAAGGATATCGCGCTGATAGTGGCATACTCGTGGCGCTGCTTTGTCCGGTTTTCCTCCAGATCATGGTCACTATCATCCTCAGTTGGTGTTTCCTTTGACTCTTACACGTAACTATGATGAATTTGCTGATCCTGAGGGGATCCTGGCTCCGGAGGGCCCTCCGGTGGACCTCCAGCATCAATTTCTACAGGACTCATGGGTTGTCGCCATGCCTCCAGCCACTCGTTCATGATGGCCTCCAACTCTGCTGCTGTCACTTTATACTTTGTCTGCAACCATTGGTGATTGAGGTCACAGTGAGCCTGGATATGTATGACACTCGGTCGTATTACAAATGCAATGACCGGTGTGAAGCATGCCACCATGTCTGCAGATATCTGTGGGACCTGAGTTGCGGTGTCGCAAAGCATTTCTAAATATAGCCAAAACTGTAATTGGCACTCTCAGATTCGTTCAGGCTCTCACACAACCCACAGATTCTGATAACGTGCCCCGCGTCATTCCTTAGCAGCCGCGCAGTCCATACCCTGGTATGTATCAGGCTCTTTCCATGCAACTAGAGCAATGAGCAGCAAAAACCCCACTTGGACGTCTGGGGCATCCTCCATGAGCTTATTCAGAAGATATAGGGACCAATTCATTTGAACTCCTTCCGCGCATTGCTCAGCGCAAGCAACGATCCCCGCATTGCATTTATTAGGGCGACCTCCCCGAATCACCTTACAGCATAGAATCTTAATGCCTGTGAGTACCGCTTGATTATTGCAGCCACTGGTGCGATATCCCCGTCCATCCGATGCCAAGTCATACTTCCGTGCTAATTGACGTGCCCGCTTCCGCTCAATGTCCTTTCCTTGAAGAAAGTCTGTCAGATCAACACCATTCTTGGGCAAGCCAGTAATCTTAGAAATCAAGTCAACAGTGACTGGGACTTCTCTATCCAACCATAATGACCCGCCATGGAAGCACGACAAGAGATGTTTTACACAAGAATTAACTTCCCTCAAGTGTCCAAAATGTGGCATATTAATTAACCTTAATAGGTTGGCCTGCCTCAGCCCGCGAGCCCACTGGTTCTATTAGATGGCGTGTCGCTGCAACGTAGGGTGCGGAATCAATTTCAGGCTGGGCCACCATGTCATGATCAGCATAACGCAGATGCATCAACGCCGGCCTGATATCCGCCGAGCACTCCAAGCCTGCCAGGAGTGCAGATATCTTCACACTGAATTTCGGCTTTGAGGTGATTTAGCCCGGGGTGACATCTGATCGAACAAGAGGGATGTACCCAAGAATATTAGCAGCGGACTGGCCCAGCCATTAGGCAGATGTAGTTGCCGGGTGAATGGACGGGCCTCCTTGCTCCATAACTCCTCCAGCCACCGTAGATCGTGTTAACCTCTTACTCTTCATGGATTCAGAGGGTTGACCTCCTCGGTGCTTCTTAGCAACAACGGATGTACCCACCGGCATGTTGGCGACCTTGGCTCCAAGATCAACAGTGGCTGAAGATGTACCTTCTTGCTCAACAATAACCGGAATAAGTGGGGATTCGATTTCACTACTAATGTCGACGGGCTCGAATTCACCTGGCATACCTAAATACTCTTCGTTATATCCGTAGCAGGGAGTATCTTAGAGCACTATAACAGTTCACAAAAACACTTCTTACTAATTCCTACATGTCTTCCAACCGACACAAGGCCATACTTATAGCATTTCCCTAAATCCACCCTAATCATGACTGAATCGTGCATTCACTCAACCAAATCCTCATATTAATGAGAGAAATCTGTCGACGATCTTGTCCTCCCCTCAGCCATATCCATCATTAATGCCCATATTTCAAACGCGCTGTTAATTAACTATCTCCACTTTTTGCATTTATTACTAATCTGAGTGGGTCGCCATGCTGCCATATTACGCTAACTGTGCCAAACGTTCAGTAGAAGCCTCCTGCTATCGTATGCCATACTTCCATTGGTGCGCCATCTGCCACCAAGCAACCTGCAACGATCATCATCCTCCATTTTTTTTTTCACATGATGCGACTCAAACATCGCACTGCTCCGAGCCCATGTGATAGGGCTTCAACCTGTGACCATTTACCAGCTTGGGGAGCATCCCCCCATCCAATCGCTGCAACTGAACTGCTCCTCCTGAATTAATATTATTGATGCGGTAGGGACCCAACCAATGCATCTGTAACTTACCTGGATGTTTCATAAACTTACTTTCACATAGTAGTACCAAGCCACCTTGCTGAAACTGCTTGTTTTGGATGTGGCGATCATGCCATGCCTTCTGTCGATCCTTCTCCACCCCTTGAAGAAAGCCAGCGATAAATCGATCTTCTTCCAACTATACCAATTGCGCTAGACGATCCTCTAATGCTGCAACATCATCCATGGTCGTAGCGGCCATGATGCGTAGGCTTGGGACAATATACTCCATAGGCATAATTGCTTCCTTCCCATATACCAGCTTGAAAGGTGTCTGACCAGTCAACCTTTTACATGTGGTGCGATAAGCCCATAACACCGCTGGAACTTTCAAATCCCAGTCATCGCGGTTTGCATTGCATACCTTTGTCATTGCATGCTCCAATACCTTATTGAATGCCTCTACCATCCCATTCGCCTGTGGGTGATAGGGTGTACTCTTCTTGTGTTGAATATGCAATTCCTCCGTCAATGTGCTAATGGTGCAGTTGAGAAAATGGCTGCCTTGATCACTTAGCAGAATCTTGGGGCAACCAAACCGAGTGATAATGTGATCAAACAAGAATCAAGCAGTCGTCGCTGCGGAACAATCAACGACAGGGGCCGCCTCCGCCCATCGGGTCAAATACTCTGTCGCCGTGATAATATATTGGGCACCTGTATGCTTCCATGGTGGATTGATCGGCCCTACAAAATCCACAGCCCATTTCTCAAATGGTTGTAATGTTAATTGATGGAGTAAAGGAATCTCATCGCGTCTAGATGGTTTTCTAGTTCGTTGACAAACATCACAAGACCAGCCGTAGTCTGTCGCATCATTATGTAATGTAGGCCACCAAAGCCTTGCACGCAACACCTTCCGGGCAGTTTCCCGACCGCCATAATATCCTCCGGTGACTCCACCATGTGCCTTAGCCAATATCCGTGCCTGCTCATGCGGCAAGACACATCTACGCAAAATCTCATCTACACCCAACTTATACAACTCACCCGCGATCAGCTGAAACTCTGCAGCCTTGACGACCAATTGCTTCTTCTGCGAAGTGGTAAAGTCATCAGGTGTGGTGCCGGTCACCAAAAACTGAAGATGGTCATCAAAGTAGTGAACGACAGTGGTTACATGGAATAGCTGGGCATCCGGCAACCCATCTTCGATATTAGTCAGCTCCTCCCCTGTGTCAATCCATGACAAATGATCTGGTCCAGCATTCAACCGCCCCGGCTTCACGATGAATTCAAAATCAAACTCCTGAAACAAAAGTAGCCATCGAAAGATCTTCCCCCCCAACCCAGGCTTATTGACCAAGTATTTTAATGCAGAATGATCAGTAAACATTTTAAAATGGCCACCCAACAAATAATGCCTGAATTTATGTAGCGCATAAACCATGGCCAGGCCTTCGCGTTCTGTGGTAGTGTAATTGCGTTCTGTCGATGGCAGTTTTCGACTGGAAAAACCAATAGGATGATCAATGTCGCCTTCGCCTGGTTGAGCCAATACAACACCTAGCGCAACCGATGAGGCATCAACGTGGACATGGAATTCCTTACTCCAGTCTGGAAAAACCAGAATTGGAGCCGATGCCATCTTCGCTTTGAGTGTTTCAAAACTTCCCTGACATTCCGGATTCCATTGGAATGCCGCATCCTTTTTCAACAACTTCTCCATAGGGGCCATAAACGCAGCATACCCCCTAATGAACTTGCAATAATATCCAGTGTGACCCAAGGTCGCGCGCAACTGCTTAACCGTAGTCGGCGGTTGCAACCCCAAAATAAGCGCAATCTTGGCTGGATCGACCAACAATCCTTGCTTACACACAATATTCCCCAGCAATATCCCAAACGGAGCACAAAAAATACATTTCTTCAAATTCAACGATATTTGGTGTTGTCGGCATCGCTCAAGCATCAAGCGCAGGTTGGCCAAATGATCGCGAATCAACTTATAAACAGTCCAATCATCCATATATACCTGCAGAAACTTCTGAATAAAATCTTTGAGCACGGCAACAACGACCCGGGAAAATATCACAGGTGCATTCTTCAACGCAAATGGCATAACCGTGTACTGAAAGCAACCCCATTCAATAACAAAAGTTATCTTATGGCAATCTTCCTTGGCAATGCAAATCTGATGGTAGCCAGAGAATCCATCAGTGAAAGAGTACATCTCTTGGCCACCCACTCCTTCAAGTACTTCATCAGTAAACAGATTCGGGAAGGGTTCATGCAAGCAAGCATCGTTCAACTTCCGTAAATCAACGCAAATATGCACTTCACATGTTTTCTTGCGCTGCACCACCATAGGACTGATCCATTCTGACTCTTCTACAGGTTCGATAATACCAGCATCCAGCATCTGATCAAGTTCTGCCTTGACCTTTTCTTTATGTCGCGGATTTAGTTGATAAGGTCGTTGTTGGACTGGTTTAGCGTCTGGTTTCAATGGAATCCTCATCTCGCCTAAATCACCCAAGATTCCCTTCATTTCGGAAAACTTTGTGGGAAACACATCCTGAAACTCATGCAATAACTCGGTAACCTTACTCATCATTTCATCATCCGAATAATCCCCTATATTAGCAAACTTGGGAGTAGCCTCAGTGCCGATATTCATTTTGCGAAGCTACAATGGCTGATTAAACGGATTACTTGGCGCAACAGGTGGTACCACATCACGGCTTCCTTTGGATTCAGGAATGTTGATATTCTGGGGATCATCATCATCCTCTGGCCCTCCACTGACGTTGAAACACTCCATGAGAGACTGCATCTGACTGTGTGTGTGCGGGTCAACAGTGCATTCACCAGAACAACCTGAAATATCACATCGCGGATGAGCTGCAGGGCGTTATGGACATCAAGGGTTGGCATCCGCAAACGTGAAGGTATGAGTGAAACAGATCATGAGCTCCCCCTAGGTGGTGATATCTCGATGCAATTCAGTGGCAGTATACCAGGAGCATGGTATCTCCTCCAAAGTGTGGACAAAAGCATGAACCCACTCATCTCTAGGTTGCGTTACCCACAATCATTGGCATTCCATCACGTGATCACCGAGATCAGTTCGGCCATCATACTTTCCAGTGTGATAAACCTCTGTATTGCCAAATCTAACTATCATCAACCTTCGACATTGTGACCAATCTTTGATAAATTTCTTATGCATCACCCACTAGCGTGCTGGAGCAGCCTTCAGTGCTTCTTCTAAGGCCAGCAGTCGCTGTGGTTCTGGAACACGGTCTTCATATTCTGCTACAAAAGTGTCTAAGCCAGGAAACCCTTCATAGATAGGCAACGTGATCGTTTCTGTCGCAACCCGACATAAAGATTGCGTAACTAAACCACACTTCCGGACTGAGACTTCATGCATGCGATTCTGCCAATGTTCCAATGCATCATCAGAGTCGGAGGACGTGGATCTCTCACTGCGCCACTCCAACTCACCATGAACAGTGGGATGAATGTAATCCTCAGAAATATTAAATGCGTGATCCCAACCAATTTGATCATCATCTTTGACAGGTTCAACATATCGACGTCATTCAGCTGGATCCAACGGAGCGATAACTTTGAAATCGTGGTTCTCAAAAGTCATCATTTGCTTCTTAAAGTTAATTACAGCTCCACTATCATTAGCCCATCCTATCCCCAAAAGTGCAGGATAGGAGCTTCCTCCCTCAACTACCTCAATGACATCAAAATTGGCATAAGTCTTCATTCCCTCAATATCAATTGTGAGCCACGGAACTCGCCCAATAGGTGTAACCTTCACATGGTTAGCCAATCGGAGTTGTACAGGGGACCAGCTCAATGGGGGACTCCCCATTTTCTACCACGCCTGCTTGGTTAAGATGTTAACATCCGAACCAAGATCAAGGATCATAGAATCAACATCATAATCCCCAATTTGAATATTCATTCACATTTCCTTGCCAGTCTTCCTTCGCTGTAAGGATTTTACTACTGACTCCTGCCGTCCTTTCGGAAGTCGCTGCAACCATCCCTCAATCTCAACCAGGGAAACCATATCTCGTGCCAATGACAGACAGCTTTCAAGGAACTTCTACAAAATCCTCGGTAGTGGCAGTCGATCTACATCATCGGTAGTATCGAATACAGGTGTTATATCGCAAACAACAGCCTTACCGCGATCTTTCTCCAAAGTGAGATGTGCCTCCATGAACGTCTCCCGCTCCGCATCAATGTCAAAGTTTATCATCTCTTGACCAACCAGGTGAATGAGCGGTCGCGAACCATCTTCCCTAGTCCATTTACCTCCACGAGTGACAACAGCCACCGAAGCATCTTGCGGTCACGGTTCTGTCGAAATAGTCACAATATTGGCACCTTGTGTTTGATTCTGCGATAGATTCCCTGGTTGATTGACATTCGGATTAGCATTTGACGATGGTCGTAGGGGCTGGTTCTGAACTGGTTGCTGCACTGGGTTCTGCATTGGTTGCTGTACTGGGTTCTGTAGTTGTGGTGTTTCCAGCCTGCCATCTGGCAATCAACTACGGACAATTCTCGACTGTATGATCGTTATTGGAACAGAACGTACATTGATTCTACAGCAGTGGGCAGTCGTGCTGATAATGTCCCCATACCACATAGTGGTAACATTGAATGGGTCCTCGACCACCTCGTCCTCCTCCTCCATGCCCAAATCCGCCACTGCATCCACCCCTATAGCCTCCTCGATAGCCGCCCTACTGCTGATACTGAGGTTGGTTAAACTGCTGCTGCATGGGTGCTGGTGGCATCCCTTGCCCTTGTGGTGCATACTACAGTTGCTGCACATACTGAGGCTACGTGGGGTTCATTGGTGTATATTGCAGTACAAACTACTACAGTACAAACTGCATTTGTGCTTGAGGCATCAACTGAGCTACCTACCGCTGTAGCGGTGTAGTACGCTGATCATCTTTGACATAGAATGCATCACACATTCTCTCATGTAGCAACCCATATGCACGACAATCCTTGTCATCATGTCCTACCGACTTACAGAAGGTGCAATACAAATTTCACAGAGTTGTAACCATTTTCTGCATATACAGGCAACTATCATGACTATGTACAAACATCGAACAAACACGACACCACGGCATACTACCATCATTCAATGGGTTTAGTGCACCTGACACCAAATAATTATGGAAATCCAGACAACCATCTTTCATATGCCCTTCTCTTCGGCAGTGCATACACCATACTTCATCAGATGGTTCCTTGTTCTTCTTTAAATATTGCAACTGTATAGTCAAGTTAGCGAGTTGTGTCTGTATCTGTCACATCCCAGCTGCATTATCGCCAATCGGGGAAGCCTCCAACCGCATTGCGATTTCTAGAGCTTCACTAGGCGTCGAAATGTTTTGTTTCATCAGCGACAGTTGGATATGGGGTAACAGTTCCGCAATGAAACATTCTTTATGTTGGACAGCGCTCATATCAAAACTAACCTTTGCCATCAGTGTCTTGAATCGATGGTCAAAATCCCATACCGTCTCGTTAGGATACTGCTTAATTTCCTTCAGTTCAGTAATATACTGGGCCTCCGACTTAGGCCATCTAAATTCAGCAATCAGCCCATCCCAAATCTCATTTAATGACTTATCTAGGGCCCCTGTAGGGACTAATAAAAATTTCATGAACTAATCTAACGCACGACCTTTTAGGGTCGTGGCCAACTGTCCTTACTTAACATCGTCATCAGTGATCTGTTTCACAGTCCAGACTGCTTCACACAAAAGCCATACTATTTTGGGTTGTCTATCGCACTGCCATGGAACAACGGTAGCTTAGAATCATCGCCCGCCATCTTGGGCTTCCTTCCTCTTGTCGCTATACTAATACTACCAATTAACTTCTGCGGTGTCGACGTACTCGGCAGTGTTGAAGTATTTTTCCTTGCTGGTTGAGAGCTAGTGAGCAGAGGTGTGGGCACGTTGGTGCTGGGGTTCAGTCCTGCCTCTATCTTCGGCGTAGTTGTGTTGTTCCTATCAGGACTGTGAGGTCGCTTTGTCCCATTTGGCCTTCCTTCACGGTCTTGCAATCCGATCGCAACAGGACCTTCTCCTATCCTCTGCCTCTTTTCCTGTCAGAACCTTGCTCCTCCCCTCATAAGGCCACTTTCTTCCTCGGCTTCACTCACAGTCTCCTCATGGTATACACCCATCTTCCCCTTTACCATTTCATGCACCATTCCCCAACAATCGCGGTACCCACGGCCTCCGCCCACCAGGTAGTCTACTGATCAAGGTGCATCTTTAATATACCCTTCTCGCAGATTAGCATCTTAATCGATAGTTGGAGCAATAATAGAAACCTTCCCCTCGGTCTGTCGAAGAAGTATCTTTCAACTTCACTATAGGATTTCTTCGTATCGAACGCAAATTCCATGATGTATCCTTCCAATATGCTATCAAGCCAAACCTCGACAACCCGTGATGCCTTATTATCGACTTTCTGTAATTCCTGAATCAGCTCTAGGGTCCAGGTTGTCGGTTCACCACCCTAGAAGTTCCTCTTCTGAAAGGTCAGTTTTGACAACCATTCACACAAAATGACGGGGAATTCACAGAAAAACCATTCATGCAGTCCGTCGTGAATATATCTTCCCACCCACTGATCTACCGTAATTCGTGTGTTCCGACTTTCTCCTTCAGCGAATTCTTGCAACCTCTGATTGAACCATTTTTCTATCTCCGGCTTCGTCGGGTGCCACAACATGGCCTCTTCCTACTCTGCACATGGTCCCGACAAAAGAACCATTTGTTGACCGAATCATGACCTCACAGTCTACAGGGGTCCACCGACTGTCGACCCATACCACAGTCTCCTTGGGCACCGGCCCAGGCAGGTTTGAGCCCACCCAGCAACACCCACAGAGCGGATGAGGTCTCACCCAAGGCATCTAGGAAGAGCAGACGGAACCATGTTTCCGCTGAGGGAGGAGGAAAGTTGTGGCACTATGATACCGATATCAATTCCAAACATTCACCATGAAGTTCTAGCATATCGCAGCATTTAACATTACCAGAAACAGAGATTGCATATTACTTCAATTGCAGCATAGATAGATCACACATTATCGCAGGATTTATATTATAGCAACAGAAAACAAATAACTGCATTAAGAATAAATAACATGAACATGCAGCAACATTACACATAGATTGCACCAAATCATCATCCTTATATTACTCGGCAAACCAAAAGCAGTACATAAACCTCTGCATTATCTTTGTCAATCTCTGCATATAGCACTTCTCTTCATTCTTCTATCCATCCACACCCACACCTCTCTCCTAAAACTTACAATTCTCATCTATATATAGGCTTCCTCCAATTACAATACTTGTCCACTTTCCTAACCGACACTATGGACAATCTACTAACTGACTTGGTCTAATGACCCAAAAACCCGCGTACCGCGGTACAATGACTCGATATTACAAAATATGTGACCAAAAACCCACCAACTGCGGTATACTTGACTCAATACTACAAAATATGTGGTCCAAGTGACCCAAAACCCTCCAAGTGCGGTATCCTTTGGCCCAAAATACTCCGTTCGCGCCTTCATCCAACGTGTCGCGACGTCAACAGTACCGTGACCTTTCCTCATCAAACCGCCTGCCAACAAGATTTAATATCCATGAAGCATATAGAGGATACATGGCCTAATAAATTCAAGTATGAAGTATGAAACCTTCAATTGAGTATAGTGATGGATGGAATTAGCCCGTATTTCCTCCAAAACACCAATTATTATATTTGGCCAGTGGTAGTGATCAATAAAAATATCCCTCCATGGTTTTTGGTTAAGAACGGGCATCTTATGTTGGCTCTTATAGTTCCTACTAGAAGACAGATGAAGAATATGGATGTCTACCTCCAACCATTGATTAACGAATTCAAGAAATCATGGGAACGGAGACAAGTATACTATGTATCAAGGCCCATTTCAGGGGATAGGTCTTTTACATTGTTTGGCATATGTGCATACAACATATCATTATCTAGGACTAGGAGTTTACTCTGGTAATGTTGATTGATTTGGTTATATCCATAATGTTATTTGACAAACTTAATTTGGTGAAACCACCTTATTTGGCACTAATGTGTTCCATATACAATAGCATTGCAGGTCTTGTAACGAAAGCGTGTCATGGATGTAAATGTTGTGGACCTTCAATTAAGGCTAGGTGGTATGAACACCTACAAAATTCGGTGTATGGTTGCTCGAGGATGTTGCTTTCGGATGACCACCCTTATAGAAGATCAACATATTTCAATGGTAAACCAGAGAGAACTCAGAGACCTGAAATAATGACACTGACAAACTGGCTTAGAGCTAATGACACAAATAAAAAGAAGGAAGTTGCATATTTTTTTTATTCAAATGGGGAACCTATGTTCTATGATCTTTAATTTTTCGACACTTATGTTGAGAAAATGCATGTTGGGATGAGAAGGAAATCTGTATTTTATGAGCTTCCATAATCATAGCATCTTAATATTTCCCACTTATTGGATCCCATGCATATATTAAAAAACGTTTCGTCTTCTTTATGGAGGCACATATCATAAAAAAATGTTGACACATTGGTTGTTAGGAGATATCTTATTTCTTCAAAGACTAAAAGAAAACATTGGAAAATAAATGAAAGTAGAGGATACGATAGAACCTCTTGGTCTTTTAAAGATAGTAATGTCCCATGGATTTTGAAGAAATATGATCTTTGTTTGGAAAAGGATGTTATATTGAGTGTGAATATTTCTTCATTGTATGGGTTGCGTCTATGACAATGCTTCACAATAGAAGGAGAATTTTTGGGGTTGAAATCACATGACCATGTGAACCTTCTAAGGGTATGTATGGCAATTACATGCATCTATTTTCGCAGTTTCGGTTATTATAATATGATATGGAGTTATAGTTTTATGCATATTAATTTCTTACGGGTTTATGTTGTAGCTCCATTATCCTTTGCTCGTGGATGGTTATGTGAACCATGACTTCCCTCATGATCTACAATGAGCCATGTCTAAATTATGTCCATGTGTATATTGGATTACATCAAAGGAGATACATATGGCTAGAATTCCATGGTGGCATAGAAAGATCATTGAGATTGTTTGTATGTTTGAGAAGGAACTACCCACAACTTTCATGGACTTACAGGTCCATCTCCTAATTCACCTACTCGATGGAATTGAATTAGCTAGCGATTTCTCATGTCGTTGGATTTTTTTCTTGGAGAGGTTTATGAGAAACTTGAAGGGGTTTGTTATATAGAGGTAAAAAACCAAGGGGCCTATGGTGGAAGGGTACATATTATATGATTCATTCTATTACGCTAGTGAATACATCAAGCGAATCAACAACACACTAGGCATAGTGGTTTAGGAAAACCAACAAGATGAGGTCAAAAGGGAAGGAGAGATACTCCAAACAAATGTAAAAAGGTGCATGATAAATAGTAAGTCATTTATATTTTCTCAATTTTCTATAGAGTAATTGTTTACAATGAAATTGATAATATATATTTGATCTCATACTAATCATTTTTATTGGCATGATTACATCAATGAATTCATAAATTGATGTCGTCAATATATTTACAATGTGGAGGCAAAGAAACCATGGGTCGCATTGTATGAAGAGAAGAAAAGGAAATAGGACATTGACAAGAAAGAATTCAGATGGTTGAATGGTAGAAGCATGTCTTATCCTGATCATTTAAAATAAAATATGCCAATGATCTGTCCCAAAAATTGGGTGCCTAACCAGATTAGAGAGAAATTTGGTGCATCCTCTCGTTACCCGCGTGGTGAAGAGGATGAACTAAACATAGGGATTCGGTGCAGCAACATTGTAATAATATCTATGTCTACATTGTTCATTTTATAATGCATGTTTGAAGTATAACATGTATTATTTTTTTATTAATGTTAATTCTTTGTATTTTTTAGGCGAATTTGTTCCCATCCATGTGGGCATATGGACATCATTTTTGCATTGAGCATGCCAATGATGGACATGTCACATTTGACTATGAATTGGAGGTCGAGTTTGACCAATCCAGTCGTGTTATCCATTGTGATGAGAACACAATGATGGGAAGCTAGGTTATATATGAAAGATATAGGAGATCATGCAAGTGGACTTCTAATATTTCCAATGCATTATTTTTAGGTGCAAGTGTTGGGATACTTTCGATTGGAAAAATGTGAAGGAATTTCATAAAGTGGGATAATATGTATCAACTCTAAAAATATTTGGGATGAAAATAAGGAGCCTTATGTTTACCCAAAAAAATACAACTAAGTGTTCTTTTACCCAGATGTGTTGGATAGGGATTGGTAATTCATACTAAGACATGATCCGAGATCAAAACACATTTTTAAGAAAAAAAATGGTATCATTCCAAGCGAGGAAGATAATCAAGTTGATGATAATGAGCATTGATATGTACATGTTTTATTTTGAAATTTACGTTATGGTCATGTTTTATATTGATAAAAGTGTGTTTTAGTTATATCTTAATTGTACAATATCAAGTTTGTTAGTATTATGTTAAATGTTGCCTAGTTGATGATGGTTTGGGTGTAAATGAACATTGTCGTTTTCCCTACAATATATAAATGTTAAATCCATTGTACTTTCTATTTAAATATGGCCCAACACAAACTAAATTACATTAATTATGTTGAGGGCTTCATACAAAGTTGATTTTTGAGGGATTTAACATAAATTTTGTATATCAAAAGTAAAAAAATAGATTATGAAATCTTTATCAAAATTTTTGATAGTAAGCCCATGTGCCTCACTAAGGGCCTTTGAGATATTATTCAAAATTTATATATCCTCCTTGGTATATACTTGAATTCAATAGAAAAAGAAATATATATTGGAAATTTGAATAAAAATAATTCAGAATATATATTGGAAATGTGTATATTGTCATTGGTCTACTGGATATCTATAAATTAAAAGAATTCAGAACTATATTAACAAAATATGGGTGAATATTTGTATATTAAAGTTTCTTTTTGAGGTGTTCCTTGCCAATATATATAATATAAAATTAGGTACATAATTTTTAAGACATGCTCTCATAAAATCAATTGGTAACTCATTTCCCTTGTTATTTATAATCAATATAGATGCCAAGTATAATGGTAAATAATTCTAGTAGGACATTAAAATTTTATGGGATAACTTGCCAAAGGTGTTGGTATTTATATACTTGAATTAAAATTTGTGGAATTAAGGATAACAGTATGCAATCTAAATATTTTATAATTTTGATATAAAATTTGCAAATCTAAAATGCTTTGATAAGTGTATATTTTGATGCAAAAAATTATAAATAATTTTGAAGATCTCCTACCATGAAGTTCTCGCACTCATCAAAAAGCACATTTGTATTTATGAAAATTTATTGTTGACATGGATCCACTATCTATTTTTTGTGGCCATGCTTGTTTACTGCTGAGCATGGGTATACATGCCTCAGGAAGATATTGTACCTTTGGGAAATTGCTTTGTTTAACTTGCAGGTGCTTTTCCACTCATTTGCCATCCTGCCTAGATCACTAAAGAGTATAAGAAGTAAAGAGATAATGTATTTTTCCCCTCAGCATATCTTCAGGCCTCACACATTAGGTTGAATATATTAACAAGAAAATTAACACCCTCAACAAGTGAAGGTCGAAAGTACATTTTACCATTCTCTTGCAACATGAAGACCGGGAATCTAAAACAACTTAGAGCCTTAATCTCTCATCTAACCACTACATATGTAAAGGAAGAAGTATGTGAATACAAAGGTTTCTCTAAAGAGGCAAATTCCAATACCACTTAAATTCCAAAACCCATTTTCCACAACTCTTAGAGTGGAAAGAATACATTCCATGTGTATTAATTGTCCTGAAAATTTCGGAAAATCAAGTCAAATGCCTGGAAAACTATGTAAAGTGTGTTTTTTGATGAAAAATAATCAAAATTCATGAAAACGTTTAGTCCCACATTCATGTTTGGAAATTGAGTGAACAAATACCAATGCTATATAATAAATGCATCTGGGGTAATGTAAAATACATAAAAAGTTCAAGCAAAGTTATAATGAAGGATTGAAGGCAAGAATTCTCCTACTTCAATGGAATTTGGGCATCAAGGGCATCGATGGAAGAGGAGAGGATCAAAGCAAGGGATAAGGATGGAATATTCAAGGAAAGGATGTAAGTATTATTTTTCTTTGATTCAATATGATTCAATTCTATTTTCCCCCCAAATTTGAGTTTGAATTTGTTTTCCAAATCTAGTTTTGAATTCAAAGTTTGGTAGATAGATTTCAAGTTTTTAAGTGGTTTTAAAGTTAGTAGAAGTAGATCTAGATGTAAGGAACTAGAAAGCAAGATGCTAATGGAGGCCTAAAGGCCATGGATTCTCAAGCAAGGGGATATCCTACAAACAACTAGCTTCAAGAGATATTCTACTCTCTTCCTCCTTTCTCTTTTCTTGGAAAATACTTAGAAATATCAAGGAAAATTTGATTATTGCATGTATTTCTATCAAATAATATTCACTACCTTATAGTAATCGGAGAGAATCCATGGCATTTAGCTGTATAATTCTATATTAACATATTGGTGAATCCACTGGGGAGCTAAGGGTTTGAATTTGATTAAATGTTTTTCCAATTTTGGTGTTCTAGCCATTAGATCTTTCTAATTCATACTTACATTGTATCCTAATACCTCTTGATCAAGTTTAAGACCTTTTTTAGCCTAAAAATGGTCTAAATCAACCCTTAAACACCTAAAAAAAAATTAAATTACAGAAGATTTTGGCTTGGATCTCGGGTTTCTTAAGGTTTCAACATTATCACAACCCCACGGTTACACACAGTGTGACATACCCTATCTGTCTCACCTGGTTCAGTGTTGGGGATGAGACATTGTCCTGAGTCTCTCACATTTATCTGTGTTGGGGGTATGATACTCCCCTAACTGTCTGACTATGCTCTATTTTAAGGCCGTGACACTATGGGATCTTGATTTTTTGGGCTTAGTTTTCTCAATTTTCACCATTTTAAGTGATTATTTTTGTTGTAGTTGGATTAGGAACTTTATATCAGAGCTATTAGACCATAGATATACCTTATTTTTCTTTTATTTGAATATTCTTTAAATATTTTGAAGATTTGTGTTCTCTTTTGCTAAAATTGTCAAAAAACTAGGAATTGTAATTCACTAATTTAGGCCTATAATTTGGGAAGATCGTGAATTTTGTAGTCTTGTAGAAATTAGGGACGTATTAGGATCTGTTGGGATCAAGTTTTGATAAATTTGGGAGCATTTGGTTTGATTTTTTTATGTTTGGAAATTCCCAGAAATTTGCCCCAATTACTATATTTTGAGCTTTGATTTCAAAATTTTATTTTAAATTGTCCTTGATCTGAATGTTTTAGGACATATTTGAAATTTAGACACAAACTTTAACCATTAATTGTTGAAATTTGAACTAATTTCATAGTTTTCATAACCTTGATTCCCCAGTTTGAAAAGAAAATTGTTGAAAAATTGAACAAATTTTAATTCATAGAACCATAGGCCTTTCAATTTAGAGTTGATTTGACTTGCAGATCTCAAACACAACCTAAAATAATAAGCCAATACTAAATTAAAATTCACTCATTTGGAAAAATTGCACAAAATTCAAAAAAATTAAACATAACACTTAAGATAAATTCAAAAACAATTCCCTCCAATATAAGAGAAAATGAATAAATTGTGTATTTCTTAGTTTGTATATTTGAATTTTGATATTTTTTAGTACACTTAGAGATATTTGTTTCAATTTCAATTTTATTTTGATATATTGTACTTGAGCCACGAGTATCATCTTCGCTTGCATCTTTGGGTGGCCCTGTAAACGAGAAAGTGGATCTCAAGTGTAATAGTTTAGATTTTTAGATTTTATCTTTTGAGCATAATATCGAGCCACTAGTTCCTATTTTCTTACAATTTTAGGTTTCCCTTCAAACCATAAGGTGGATATCAAGTGTAATAGATTAGATTTTATTTTGGAGTATAGTTCTCGAGCCAGGAGTATCCTCTTCGATTGCGTCTTTGGGAGACCCTATGAATGAGACAGTGGATCTGAAGTGTAAATGTTTAATTCTTAGTATTTCAAAGGGATCTGTGTATCCTATTTGCTTTCACTTCCGAGTGTCCTTGCAAATGACAAACAAATATCCCCAGTGTAAAGAGTTGGATTCATTTCATTTGAGGTAATTGTTTGGTTTAGAAAGATTTTTGAAATTAATAATTAACCATAATTCATAGAAGAACTGTTCCAAAACCTCAACAAATATACCAAAATTTTGCATCACCTTTTCAAGACATTGAAGAACTTCACTTGATTTGGAGACTTACTTAGACATTTGGGAAGAACTTTATACATTTTGTAAACCAAGATAGAATCACAATTCCAAGATTGAAACACTAGTTTAAGAGACTTGTTGGAAACCAAAATTAATTGAAACACTTATCATTTAAGATTTAATTTCCAATTAAGTAGATTTAATTCAATTTGAGATACATTTAAAAAACTGAAATCAACCTCTTGAACCCTTGCTTCAAAACCTTGTTGAAAAGAGAAAAGTAGTAATTTGTGACATTCAAACGTCATTTTTGAAAAACATCCTTTTCAAGTTAAAAGAATGGTTTGATTTTGAAAAGTTTGTAGTACTTGCATATTTGAAATACCTATAGAGAACCTCTTACTCTTTTGTAGATTAGAAATTTCATCGAATTAAATGATAGAATAGTGAGCATCTGTGCATTGTTTGATTCAATATTTCGAGTCTACACACCACCAGTTTCATTACCATTCCTGAAACTAAGCAAATTAATTTAAAATGGGTGTTTAATCTAAAAATAACCAATATTTGATTTTCATATCACCAACAAGGTTAGGATAGGGCCCTGTATTAGGATTGGAGAGTTAACACTCCTGGGCACAAGATTTTGAAACTAGCATTGATTATTGAGTGTTTAACTCCATTAGTAACAAAGATTGCTAGTTGGGAAAGAACATATAAAACATGTGTCAAGAACGAGTTCAATATGGATAAGTAAGCGTGGTACCCCCCATCTTGCTTGTTTAGTGGGACATGATCTCATCATGGAATTCAATGTAAGTGACAATTCCTCGAGGTGAGATCACCTTCTAGAGTGCCTGGTTATGAGAGTTGTTTTAGACTTACAACTATTCCGCCTGACCGTTGATTGTGAAGTGGTGACCTTAGTTTTTTTACTAGGATATATCTCGGGCTATTATGAGTGGGGGAAACTTGTGGTACCCAAGACAGACTTTGAAACTTTTAATCCTTGGGAGGGTGATTGGTCAAGAGCCAATACTTGCACCTTTGGTGATTAAAGTTTATTGTAACTGTTTCTCATACCTTCGTTATTAGTAATTGTTTGGGGATTGATATCCCTTAGGAGATACTAGTTTTGGAAGGCCCTCTAATCCATCTTTTCTATGAGCTTCAGATCTTTGGGAAAGTAGATTGTTTGCTTGGATCCATAGGACATTATTAGTGTGTGGACAGTTCACAGCTTTTTGTTGAGTCTAGATTTCCTTTAGGATTGTTTTATTATATTTTTTTATTAACTATACCACTATAAAAAAATCCTTACATAAAAAACTTCAAAGTCGCTACTCTCTCGATTTGCAAGTCACGGCGTAAGCGAGGTGAGTCACTAGAATTTGAAGGCCCCGCTAAGTTGCGGAGACAAACACAAAAACCACATCCTACTAACTTGGAAACATAACTAATTTTAAACCAAATTAATATTACTAGAGAGGAACAACATCAAACAAACCCTGAGAATTCATCGTTACATCACAAATTGAATACATACATAGTTGATGATCTTACTCTAGTTGAAATTGAGACATTAGAAAATAACACAAACACTCACATAAATCCACCTTTAAAGAGTTTTTCAAAACTAGTTGTACTTCTTATATGTGAGTCACTGGGTAATATTAACCCTCTTTTTAAAAGTTTGAATAACATGTAAAACACAACACTTAACCCTTTGGCTTCATCAGAAGATCAAGGGACCACACCAATGCAACCTCAAAGTGGTTGCAGGAGGTAGTAATTCTTCCACTTTGACCTCAACAACAATCCCAACAGTTAACACACATGTTATTATCACAAGCTCAACTAACACTTTAGTTTTAGTTGGTACAGTTTTGGGTTCCAATCCCATAAGTACATCCACTTTGTCTACAGGGATCCCTACTGGTGGGTGTGCCTTACCAAACATGGTTTTTCCATATGGTTTGGATAATCAAGGTCAAAACACATAAGGAGTAACCAAAAATCATCTTGGTATACCAAATACTTGTCCAGGTTCCACTTTGGGGGGAAACCCTTCACCATGGAATGGTAATATTCCCGGCGGAAGCAATGGGCCATGGAACATTATGTCCAATTGGGGTTATCCTCCACCAATGGGAAGAAATTCCCAGGGGGTTATCCTCTGAATTATCCTAGCACAATTCCTAGGGAAACTCCACCTATCAACCCCATTCATTAATGGAGTGGGAAAGTTCCACGAAGTTACCAATCTTCTTGGGGACCACCTACGCAAGGGGGAAATCAACCTTGGAATGCTAATCAAAATCAAGGAAATAATGAATGGAATGGTTAGGTTCTGGTGAGTAACCAATATTATTGGTGCCTACCTCCGCAAGGGGGAAAGCAATCCATTCATCCTATTTCATAATGCAATCGAAAATTTTCAAGAAGTAACCAATAGTTTTGGATGCAACCTCTATAAGGAGGAAATCTACCTTGGAATTATTTTTAATCCCAAGGAGAAGCACCATGGTGTGCTTGGGATCCAAGAAGTAAGCAATATTTTTGGGGCCCACCTTTGCAAGGGGGAAATTCACCCATGGTCATGTTCCAGGAAGTAACCAATCTTCTTGGGGGCAGCCTCCACAAAGGGTAAACCCACCTTGGAATGCGTATCACACCCAAGGACCACATCAATGGACTGGTCAAGTTCTAGAAAGTAACCAATATTTTTTGGGCCCACCCTCGCAAGGGAGAAATCCAACCATTAACCCCATTCCTCATTGGAGTCATCAGATTCCAATAATTAACCAATATTTTTGGAGCCAACCTACAACATGCATTCGATCCAACTAGGCTACCACAAGGACCTCATGCCGATGGTGTGATTGGTTCCATCACCCAATCTCAACAGATTACCTAGCAAATGGGACAAATGTATGTTCAGATTTTGTGACCTAAAACTGGCCAGGAAATGCAACAAGCTACTTGTAATGCCTGCCTCTGTACATTGACTGACTATAGACTTGAGGACACTTGCCAAGTGACCCGACCGAATAAACTTTAGTAATTGGTCCCTTGAGTATTGAAAATGCTTGAACGAATGAAGAACACATGACGATTCACATGACGACAAATGATAAACGAAAGCGACGAAATGAATGACATTTATAGAAATTGATACTTTACTTAATAAATGAAGGCTCTGCTTAATGATTTGCAAATTTACGAAATGAATGATGACTGAATGTTAGATATGCTCGACTGATTGAGATAAAATGACTAAATGTTAGAAATGCTCGACTGATTGAGATAGAATGATGAATGTTAGATATGCTCGATTGATTGAGATAGAATGACTGAATGTTAGATATGCTCGACTGATTGAGATGGAATGATGAATGTTAGATAGGCTCAACTGATTGAGATAGAATATGGAATGTTAGATATACTCGACCGATTGAGATAGAATGTGGAATGTTAGATATGCTCAACTGACTAAGATATTACGATGAATGACGAAATGAATTTATAATGAAAATGATGAATGAAATATATGCTCGACTAATTGAGATATTATGATGGATAATGAAATATTTCATAGTGCAGCGCTACTAATATGCGCTTTGAGTGTGTGTGTGTGCAGTGGCAAGTAAGACGATTTACCAACTGACCCACAATGGAATTATAGGGGTTGTAAGAACAGAAAGAACACATAGGGGTACGACGACTGAATGTCGACCCTGGATTAGCAATCCACGCATGGGTGAAGCTGTTTCAGCTCACCCGGGAAAGCGTATGCCGTACAGGCAAGACCATAATGATTTGGTCGCGTACGATGAGTTGAGCGACGTGAAATAAGGAGAGCATTATCCTTCAACATCCCTTAGCCTCCAAGGAGTGTAGTTGAGAGATCACGGTAACGGTTCCCGGTCGCTACGCAGTACTCCCTATAAGAAGGAAGAAATGAAACTGTCAGAAGGGCCCACCGAAGAGGTACCTAGACAAGAACGAGAGGAAAAAAATTAATCAATGGTATAAATGAAAACTTCACATAAGATTTAAGAAATACTTTATTTCATTTTGTTCTATTTTATTAATTTGAATAATATTCAAGATTTTATTTTTAATTGATTTCATTAATTTGAATTATTCATTTTAATTGATTGTATTAACTTGAAAAAGAATTGAAGAGATTGATTTTATTCAATATTAAATTGATTAATTAAAGCTGATTGAAAAAAATTATTAATAAGAGAATTTTTATCTATTCAAAAGATTTTATTATTTTAAATCATTCTATTAAAGATTCTATTTAATTGACTTCATTATTTTGAGAAAGAATTGAGATAGATCATTAATAAAAGAATTGTTTTTCTTTTATTATTATTCAAGATTTTACTTTAATTAATTTTATTATTCATTTAAAATATTCTATAAAGAGGAAATTTAAAATAGATTATACTTTAAGTAAAATTAATCATCTTTTAATTCAATCTTAATATTAGGAAAATAAAAAAAAGTAGAAAGCAATAAGTCTAACTAAAAGATTGTTAAGTAAACTAAATGAGAATCAAAAGAGTAGAAATCTTCTACACCTAACTCCCACTGATCTAGGGATTTAGGTGCACATTAAAGACATTAAGAAGACACATGTATTTGAGAATATTGGAAATTAAAATATCAAATTAAATTAAATATGTGCATGGACAGACACATGACACACAGGATTTTGCTATATAATGAGCGAGGAGAAGGAGAGAAAGACATCTCTTGCTCCCTAATGTTGGATAGTCATCATAATCTCTGATTATGTTATGATCCTTGGAGTTGGGATTAGCCGAAATGAGGATTGGGAGATCCTTTCGGGAGGCTAGATTGTGTGTTCTTACGACCCCATTAGCTTGGGGGTTCAGGGTGAAGAACAGTAACCCCGATATGGTAGGGAGGACAACCGAGGGGTCACTTGGTACTTCGTCAGGAGATTGGATTGGATCGTGCGGAAACCACTTCGAGGACTCCATCAATTCGCTAGACCAACCGTCAAAAACAGGTTTGAAGTATTTATTTATTTATTTTGCTAAATCTTTTATAGAATGAATAAATCTGAGTATATAGTTTTATATATTGGCATTCATGTACTATAATAGTTAGAACTAGATCTGTGGCTTCTATATCTTCTTCTGAAAAATCGTATTGGAAGTTTTCTTTTTGGGGACCCCAAAAAGGGGGTCCCTACACTACTAATCCTTCCAAGACTTTTGACATCCTCACATTCGAATCCATATACCTTAGAAGAAAGAAGAATAAATACAAGGGTAATCAAAGTGATAGTCCTTCCCAAACTTCTGAATTTGTTACAGTCCAATCCATGGGCCCTAGAGGAAAGAAGAAGAAATATAAGATTAAGCAAAATATTGACTCTGGGACAAGACATGCACCAATATCTATTCAACAATTTACTCCAGTTTTCACTATAACATTGGAGGTTTACTTTCCATTGAAATTTTTTTCTAATTCCAACACAACGAAAGGTTTCACTTCATCAGAGGGATCCTCGAAGGAGGACACCTTAGTCCAAAATAGTGATGGAAATTTAACCAAGTCTATGGAACATGATGAAACTGAGAGTAGTACACCCCTATATTTCATAGAAGATTCATACCGAGCTATTCAAATGGATTCAAAAGATTTGGATCAAAATATTCCTTTGATGGAGGAATATGATCTAGTTACTTGGCCCATTGGGGATTTGATCTCTCCCAACTCACATGACTTCTTGGACAATATTTTATCATCAGATGAATATATCCTTGAAGTTATGAACATTTGGTTGCACCCACCTAAGGACATATTTTGTGGGGCCACTGGGATCATACTTGGTTTACATCTACCCAATTATAGGAGCATGCTTTGCATGTTCCTCGATTTGATGGAATATATTTGGAAGCTTTCATACAGGTTTAGGCTATCCCTCTATGATCAATATGCATTTGAACCTTTTGCAACCCAAAATTTCCCTAGATTTGATCTTGTTATAAATTGGTGGGTCGGCCCATCATATCTATATTTTTCACCATTCCGATAGAAGAGCCTACCAAACATGGAGAACTCTAGTCAACACCCCATTTCCATTTTCGTGCCCATGCTGAGTTATTCTCATACTAAGCTTGGGAGTCCTATTAGTACCATCATGAATTGGAGTTTGATACCACATATTTCTCTTTCATACATGTTTCTAGCCATATCCTAATGGGCTCCCAATTATGTGCCCGGTTACATAAGCATGTGTTAAAATATCCACTTGAACATATGTGCCTATTGCTTCGTTGCGTATTGGTCATGTTGTGTATTTTTCCTTTGCAGTCACTTTTTGTTAGATGATGCCTATAAACCATTTCTTATGTATATATGACCCATACCCATGGAGGAAACACCCGTAAGAGTGTACATAACTAGCTCAGCCCTTGTTTGCAATATGTATCTTTTCATTGGCCTGACCCGTGCCCTTGAAATATAGGTGCACGCCCTTGAGATACTTGTTTGCTCTAATGTACAATAGCATGCTTTATTCTCTTTTCAAGCCAATAAGTGAAAAAGGTATTAAAAATTGGAAAACAAAAAAATACAAAAAAGGAGGAGACTTGAATCATTTCATATTGTATCCTTGAAAAAATGGGAATAGTCTGTCCTTTTAACCCTTGAACATGGAACATAATTTTGTATTTGTTGTGAGTACACCATTTACATTTTCCTTAGGAAACTGTGCCAATAATTTGAACAGATCTCTACCTATGGGTTATCCTTCCCATCATCTACGGAGATTTTGTTAGGGCATTTGGAAATGACGGATTTCATAATGGCTAGTTACTTGAGTCTTATGTTTCCAAGTGTCCATTCTACATCGTGTTAAGTGTTCAAGGGAAGTTAAAACAATGTCGACCATTTCTCAAATATTCCTGACTAATCATGTTGGGCTTCCTTGTGTCAGTATACTGTGTTGGATCTTGCATCTCTACCAAAATATATTAGACTATTGATCTCTATTTCGTATCGGTTGCTGTAGGATGCATTAATGCCCTCCTTCCGATGGGTCTATTCCTATCAACACCAAATCGTCATCTAGGAAATGCATCTAGGAACCCCAAAGTAATTTGGATCTTGCAGTCATTAGTGGAAGGTTTCCTTGCAAATGATACTGGGTATACATCAATGAATCATGATTATTTGATTCTACAAGTGTTCAACTTTAGAACATCTATTCACACTTGCTAGTTTGTACTCAGTACCTTGGAGTCCATCATTATTATCGGTGGGTCTCCTCGCACCTGTTAACGATATGCATCAATGACCGGTAATCAGATGGTGTTTTATTATGCTTGACATCGGCTCATATATTCACATGATATAAACTCGTACTATCATCTGTGTTAGCTCTCCAAGAAACTACTTAGTGGTTATGGCTAAGTATGCTTGGTAACTTAAGAATTCAATACCCTTTTCAGTAAATGGATCGATGGGATACCACAATAGCTCAATGGAAAAGTTGCTTATCAAATAGTTAAATGAACCAGTGCTCTTAGAAACTGTAAATCAGATGATAAAATATAGAGATGAAATGTAGAATATTGCTAAGACAACCAAGTATATTAATCATGCAGGGTTTATGCAACCAAATACATGCATAACATCGGGTCACACACAGCAGTAGGAAGTTCCTCAATTCAAATCATGAGCACAGGCTAAGCTAATTTGAATAGAGTGCAGAATAATGATGGATGAAAATATCTGATAACAACAACAAGAGAAAACTGTGATTTTTTATTATAATAAGCGACCAAAACATATGGCCAAGTCTCTCCAAGCTCGAACCTCCTCCTAATAGTCTTGGTTCTGTGGCTTTATAGCCTTTACTCTGCTAGTTCAGTGAACAAAACTGAGATCTGGGCGAAATTAGAGAAAATTGGCAAAAACAGGCTTTCGGCAGTTAACTCTTCTGCTGATTTCGTGCCTTAGCCGCCGGAAGTCAGACCTTTCGGCAGCTAATGAGCTCTGTGGGGCTCGCCTAAGCTGCCGAAAGCTGTAACTGTTTCAAAAATTTAAACCCAAAACGTTGCTTTCTTCTGATTTCGTGCCTTAGCCGCCAGAAGTCAGACCTTTCGGTAGCTAATGAGCTCTGTGGGGCTCGCCTAAGCTGCCGAAACCTGTAGGATTCCTGAAAAAACTGCCTTTGGAAAAAATCGATTTTCTCAACCGTCCGATGTCCGTTTTGCACGTTTGAATAGTCGATTTTGATCTACAGATCATAAGCTATCCATTGGTGCTTCCAGATCTGAATTTGGAGTTCGGGAAGGCCGTCAAAATCTCCCCGCAAGATCACACGATTTCAGCAGAAAATTCCTCTTGAGTTATGGTTCAACAATGAAAATACCTCACAGGGCAGCCAAGTGACAAATCATAGCTGAGCATTCGGGATTTATTTAATAACAGAGCATGTTGCAATAGACAGATGACATAATGACTGGATATTTAGCCTGAGATTGTAGGGATGAAGCGTTCTAGTTCAAACTGACTTTGTGGCTAAAATTTAGGAATGGAATCGAAACCACTTTCACAGACTCAGTTAACTGCCGAAAAGCTGGGATTTTTTGATATTGAAGGCCAAGACTCACAAAAATAAAAAAATTTACCCATTCTATCAACCAAAATGACGGTGGTCAATTTGGGAGATAACATCTGGCTCCTACTCGGGGATGGAATCCTCCCAGTGAGGTTCCGAAGAATCCCAGAACCAAGTAGTTCCAGTAGCCTTTAGCATTGGGCATGGAGTCATCAAGTCTTTAACACTGATCCCTCTGCAAACCTGTAGCTTTCCTGCCCTTCATTGAAAAATGACTTCCCAAAAGGAAAACTGTTGTAACTACTAGCATCCTGTGGCCTAATATATCTTCAATCTGGCTTCCCTGTCTGAAATGCAGCTTGCTTCAAGTCCGAGATCATGTATTTATCATAGCAGTGGGATTCTTCAATTCTTTCATCAGAAAAAGGATAGGCAGAGCTGCCGCAAACTGTATCAAAACCAGGTCCAGTTCCCTGATGGGATTACCAATACATCCATAGATCTCTAAACAGCTTTCAACAGATCTTCTAATACAAGTCACTAATCAAGAGAATATGCCACCCAGCTTTGCAGCAAAGTCATCATCATCATCATCTTCTTACAGCTCATCTCCATTGCTGTGACCAGCTTCATTGTTTAACTTTGGAATTCCTCCAAAATCTTTAGTTCAAAACAGAAAACATCCTTCAAGTGTAAATCTTTTTCCAGGAGAAAATCTGCACGAAAAGTTACATATACGAAAGGAGGATAAAGTGAAAGGTAACAGATATTTATAAAGCC
Organism: Larix kaempferi; assembly: GCA_027924585.1. Taxonomy (NCBI): domain Eukaryota; kingdom Viridiplantae; phylum Streptophyta; class Pinopsida; order Pinales; family Pinaceae; genus Larix; species Larix kaempferi. The sequence continues at coordinate 43,760,673 of BSBM01000073.1, forward strand.
ATAGATCCAGTAGCTAGTGCCAACCAGATGCCAGTAAGCTACAGCCAAGTGCAAATATAGTATTCAATAAAAATAGTGCACAGATGTAGTTATAAAATGCGGGTCTTTGCTGGTAATCTGTTGTGTCATTTGGTGTGAGAGAGGGATAGCATAGATTGCAACAAAGATGAGTTTATAATCAAGCCAGAAACCCCATTTCTGCCAATCTCCCGTATCATGGCTGTTAATGAGCAATGGAACACCAGAACAAAAATGTCTTTGTTTATGAAACAGGATTCTTGCAGGTACAAATTACCTACAACATCTTATAACTTTTGAACACCGCCCTCCTTTGTGATGTCGGAAATGTCATCCTCATTATTTGCTGGGAAGAGCATTGCATGTCTCTCATAATCATCCACCTGTAGCTTACATGCAGCCTGCTCTACTCATTCATGAACTAAACAAAACTGAAAATTATCTTCATGCTCATAACAAGAGTTTATTCACCTACCTACCCCTACACTAACCAGTAGATGCAGATTAATCAAGTAACAACATACTTCCAATGCAGCCATGTCAGATTGTGATTTACAGGCATCATGCTGAATCTTGATCCCAACAATAACAAATACCATATCATGCAAAAGAAAGGTTTGAGCAGATGAATAAAATAGCCTTCTTCTGACATAAATATCTTAACATTCATGTTGCTGAAAGAATCCAACAAATCAGCAATAGGGTCATGAAAAACATGATGAAATACCTCTTGAAGCTGCTGCTCCGACTGACTGTGTTGCAGCTGCTCTTCGTTTCCTTCACCGAACTCATTGATGAATGCAGATTGCTGGATCTTTGTTGGAGGAACATCTACGATAGGTTTCTGATCTGGACTATTCAGTTCCTCATGGTTGGGACAACTTCCCTTGGTTTGTAAATCCGGAAGTTGAGAGCTACCTTTACTGCTTTCCATATTACATGTAGGCAGTTCAACCTTTGCTATAGATCCAAAACTTTCGATTTCTGATCTATCACGCTGCTTATCATCTTTAAAGCTTTCAAAGGAAACAATTTGATCTGCATAACAGTCTAAAGTAGTAGATGCATGTGGTATATTGTTTAAAACATCTATGCAATGGTCATCACCCTGAAGACTACCTATCTCTTGATCATGGTGAGGGATATCTTCTGCTGCAACAAATTCATCATGAGTATTTGGATCTTTATTCAATAAATAAAACTCATTACAGCATTGAGGATAGAGAAGATCAACTGGAAATATTCCTTCACAAAACACATGGAAGGCATCATGAAAATCAGCCAATGAGCTGATACTAGCATTAGGCAAAGATCGATACCAATCACAGGCAATCCCTTTTAATGAAACACAGAACAGCCGGATCTGAACATCCTCATGCACTACCTGCAACCGATGCATGTAGTCATGAAAGTCCAGCAAATGCTCAGCTGGCACTTCCCCCTCTTCTCCTCGAAATCTAGGAAGACTATTCTCCCATTCATCTCTAGCAGGCACTTGATTAGGAAAACCAGCAATGCCTGAAAAATCACAGAACGCATACCTCTTGGCTAAGATTCTGTTCATGTCATACCAGTGGAATCACCAACAGAATTCTGAACAATGGAGTCGCCACTGAGTTCGTCCTTCATGGAGTCGCCAGATAGAAGATTTATAACCAGTGAAGTGTCTGATCCTTTTCTATCATCAAGGACCAGATCTGTGTCGTTCTCCCAGGAAGATCAGCTTCTCACCTCGCTCCCCCGGCAGCGGCGCCAATTTGTTAGCTCTCCAAGAAACTACTTAGTGGTTATGGCTAAGTATGCTTGGTAACTTAAGAATTCAATACCCTTTTCAGTAAATGGATCGATGGGATACCACAATAGCTCAATGGAAAAGTTGCTTATCAAATAGTTAAATGAACCAGTGCTCTTAGAAACTGTAAATCAGATGATAAAATATAGAGATGAAATGTAGAATATTGCTAAGACAACCAAGTATATTAATCATGCAGGGTTTATGCAACCAAATACATGCATAACATCGGGTCACACACAGCAGTAGGAAGTTCCTCAATTCAAATCATGAGCACAGGCTAAGCTAATTTGAATAGAGTGCAGAATAATGATGGATGAAAATATCTGATAACAACAACAAGAGAAAACTGTGATTTTTTATTATAATAAGCGACCAAAACATATGGCCAAGTCTCTCCAAGCTCGAACCTCCTCCTAATAGTCTTGGTTCTGTGGCTTTATAGCCTTTACTCTGCTAGTTCAGCGAACAAAACTGAGATCTGGGCGAAATTAGAGAAAATTGGCAAAAACAGGCTTTCGGCAGTTAACTCTTCTGCTGATTTCGTGCCTTAGCCGCCGGAAGTCAGACCTTTCGGCAGCTAATGAGCTCTGTGGGGCTCGCCTAAGCTGCCGAAAGCTATAACCGTTTCAAAAATTTAAACCCAAAACGTTGCTTTCTGCTGATTTCGTGCCTTAGCCGCCGGAAGTCAGACCTTTCGGTAGCTAATGAGCTCTGTGGGGCTCGCCTAAGCTGCCGAAACCTGTAGGATTCCTGGAAAAACTGCCTTTGGAAAAAATCGATTTTCTCAACCGTCCGATGTCCGTTTTGCACGTTCGAATAGTCGATTTTGATCTACAGATCATAAGCTATCCATTGGTGCTTCCAGATCTGAATTTGGAGTTCGGGAAGGCCATCAAAATCTCCCCTCAAGATCACGCGATTTCAGCAGAAAATTCCTCTTGAGTTATGGTTCAACAATGAAAATACCTCACAGGGCAGCCAAGTGACAAATCATAGCTGAGCATTCAGGATTTATTTAATAACAGAGCATGTTGCAATAGACAGATGACATAATGACTGGAGATTTAGCCTGAGATTGTAGGGATGAAGCGTTCTAGTTCAAACTGACTTTGTGGCTAAAATTTAGGAATGGAATCGAAACCACTTTCACAGACTCATTTAACTGCCGAAAAGCTGGGATTTTTTGATATTGAAGGCCAAGACTCACAAAAATAAAAAAATTTACCCATTCTATCAACCAAAATGACGGTGGTCAATTTGGGAGATAACAATCTGTTTGTATTGAATACCTTGGGAAAAAACAGTTGTATCACTCATCGATGCACTCCCCGAGTTGCACAAGATTAAACTAACATGTCAAGTACCATGAAGATATCGCACTCATCAAAGTGCACATTTGTATTTATGAAAATTTATTGTTGACATGGATCCACTGTTTATTGTCTGTGGCCATGTTTGATTAATGCTAAGCATGGGTATACTTTCCCCATGAAGTTATTGTATATTTGGGAAATTGCTTTGTTTAACTTGTAGTTGCTTTTCCTACTCCTTTTCCATCCTTCCTAGATCAATCAAGTATAAGAAGTAAATAGATAATGTATTTTGAACCTTAGCATCGCTTCGTACCTCACACATTGTTAGAATATTAAAAACCCATTCCATACTTAGGATATATTATATTAGTATTCTTTGATTAATTTCCTAGGTGTTGGCTAGGTAGTTAGCCTAATTTTGGCTTCTTATGCCTCCATATGACACCATGAGTCACTAGGGCGCACTGGAAAATATTATGGATAAGATTCAATTTGATTTTGTGAGATTTCTTTACTATTCCTGGAATAGAAGGACACACTCCTGCTTTATTATGTTTTTTTTTGCTTTTAGTGGAAAAGGTAAAGCTAGTTGACTTAGAAACAACATATTTTTGGCCAACTCACCCTCCTTGCTTTTCGTCTCTCAGAAATCCATGATTTAGTTTGTTTTCCATCACTCAACACCTCATATTCTTTATTTTTCCAAATCATGTGCCTTAGGAGTGATTTGAAAAGTGATTTAGTCACCTAGGGGGGGTTTTCACCAGTTTAGTAAGCTTGCTTTTGTGGGGATTTTGAATTCCTTCTTTGGATTTCAAATCTCTGATGTAATTATATATTTGTTTAGCCACTACATAGCCTAATTTTGGCTGATGTACACTTATTCAATAGACTTTTATTGTTTGCATCAAATTTGTGCTATTTTGAGTGATCTTTGACTAGTTTTTGCATGGCAATTTGTGAGAGTAATTGTTTGTTTTTCAAGATCATCATGTGAATTAAATTTCACATGGTATCAGAGATCAATTAGCAACATATTTTTCAATTATTGTCCTGCAGGATTGAATCAGTCTCTCAGAGGTTGCAACTCAACATCACAGGGGCGTAATCCAACATCACAGGAGCGCATTTCAGTGAAGCCATGGAGCAATCATAACAAATCATCTTGAATCCATTCAACTATTTTGATTGGAAGGCCTGGATGGAGATTCTATTGAGGAGAAAAGGCCTCTACAGAGTGACTATCACTACTGAGCTTGAGCCTACTGTAGGCATTAATAATTCTAAGTGGCATAACATAAGAGATGAGGCTTGTGGTCTCTTGTGTCTTGGTACTTTCAGGTATCTTCTTTTCCATCTAGATGGTCTTACCACTCCTAATTAAGTTTGGGTCAAACTCCAAGATTTATTTGGAAATATTGATGAATTTAGGGGCCACAAACTAGAGAATGAACTTGTTTCTCTAAGTCCAAGAAATTTCGAGACCCTCCGAGACTACTTCTCCAAGTTCAAGTCACTTGTCCTACAATTGAAGCAGTGCACAATTGAGAAGAAAGATGAGAAATTAATTTTGGCCATTCTTTCAAAATTGGGCCCTGAATATTCAGTCTTTGTTTCGACCTTCAATGCCACAAAGTTCATAGTTCAGAACTGGAAGATTCCTTCACTAGCAGAATTCATGGAATCACTCACTCAAGAGCGAGACAAGTTGATCTTGTTGGGATCCATAAAGCCATCAAAATATCATGCTTTGGCTGTTGGAGATTCAAATAATTATAAAGGAAAGAAGAAGGATAATCCCAAAAATCCACCATATCAGAAGAAATACAAGAAAAAAACACATGAGGACTCCTCAAACTCCAACAAGAATCCATAGAAGAAGAAAGAGAAGAGAAAGTGCACATACTACAATAGGGGCTTTCATCCTGATATTTCCTGCATGAAGAAGACCATTGACATGATGGATCAACTTCTTAATAAGAATAACATCCCTCTTCCAGATGGCACAAGGAAGAAGGAGGGAGGTTCAAATTATGAAGACAAGGAGAGAGTACATACTTTTATTGCCAACACATCACAATCCTCCTCTTTCATCATAGATTTTGGAGCATCAAGACATATGGTGTCCACAAGAGATTCTTTTTTCTCTCTTTGATCTTCTGGTGGTCCAATAGTTGTGTTTGGAGATGACTTTGAAGCTACTTCCAAAGTTAGAGGAAGAATTGATCTAAATCATGGTTCTTTCAATAATGTTTTGTTTGTACCAAGTCTTACTGCCAACCTCTTGTCAGACTATTAGATGACTCATACTAGGTCTCCTAAAATGGTCATCTTCACCCCCAATGATGTGGAAATTTTTTATATTTCCACAGGTAGAGTTATTTCCATAGGGATTGTTGATCATAGTTCAAAAGTCTATAGGTTTTCCCACTTTGTGCCTTTCTCATCACCCTCTTCTATCCTCACTCGTGCCAATGAAGCAAGCAAACTGTGGCATGAGATATTTGGCCACCTTAACTATAAGTATCTTTCCCAATTGCATGATAAGAACATGGTCAGAGGACTTCCCAACATCAAGTTTTCCAAATGAATCTATTAAGTTTGCATCCTTGGAAAACACCTTGAGCATAAGTTTGAGAGAGCCAAGTCTGAGCGAGACTATGGACCCCTTGAGATTATTCACAGTGATATATCAAGTCCACTCCCCAATTTTTATTTGAATAATGCCAAATATGTCCTTACCTTCATTGATGACTTTTCTAGATTATGTTGTCTCTTCTTCCTCCAGTTCAAGTCTAAATTTTTTGGCTTTTTCGATATTTTTAAAGCCTCGGTAGAGAACCATTCTGGTAGGAATATCAAAGTCCTCAGATATGATAGTGGTGGGGAGTATATCAAATCTGATTTTCAACAAATCTATGCCAATTCTGGCATCCATATGCAACATACAGTACCATACACACCTTAGTAGAATGGTGTTGGTGAGAGAAAGAACATATCTCTCAAGGAGATGGCTACTTGCATCCTTGAGTCCAAATATTTGTCTCCAATACTTTGGGATAAAGCCATAAACTATGCATCCTATATTCAGAATAGGGTGAAACATTAATCCTTGAAAGGAATCACTCCTTTTGAATCTTGGAGTGGGCACAAGCCTAATGTGTCTCATTTCACGATTTTTGGCTCAAAGGATTGGGATAGATCAATTCCACCTGAGAAGAGGAGGGATTTGTATCAAAAAATAAAGCCATGCATCTTTGTTGGATATACAAAAGAATCCAAGGGTTACAAGTTTCTGAATATGACCACCCAAAAATATTTCATTGAAAGAAGTGTTCAATTCGAAGAAGAACCCTTGCAAGCAGTGGAATTTGGAGAATCCTCTAAATCACCACCTGTTAAAGTAAGTGAAGCTTCTCATAAAATTTATAATTCTAATATTTCTGATGATTAATACCAACTAATTTCAGATTCAATCTCACCTACAAGGCCTAAGTGGGATGAAAAAACTCTTGAAGCAGTTGGAGAACTTGTGGGTAATCCTCAACATCCTACGAGGATGAGATCTCAGTTTGAGAATGCTCTTTCTGTCAAAGATTATTTCCTACACAAGAAGTGTTTCTTGATGGTTGAATCTGATCCTAATACATATTATGAAGCCTCACATGAACCAAGATGTCTGGATTCCATGTATGAAGAGTTTCATTCTCTTTAAAAGAATGGAACTTGGGAGCTAATCAAGCTTCCACCTAACAGAAAATTGGTAAAGTGTAAGTGGATCTTCAAGATAAATTTAGTTGTTGATTGTGCAGAAGTGAAGTACAAATAAAGGTTAGTGGATAAGGGATTCTCCCAAGTCCAAGGCCTTTACTACAATGATGCCTTTGCACCAGTTGCAAAGATGGATTCGCTAAGACTAGTTCTGGCAATTTCTGCATCCAAGCGCTGGGAAGTGCATCACATGGATGTAAAAAGTTATTTCCTCCATGGAGACCTTGAGGAAAGAATCTATATGTAGCATACATAGGGTTATATTTATGATCCTAATCTTGTGTGCAGGTTGATAAGTCACTATATGGGCTTAAGCAAGCTACTAGGGCTTGGTATGCCAAGATGGATGGTTTTCTCATGTCACAATCTTTTAGTAGATGAAAATATGATCCAAATGTGTACATGAAGCTAATAAATGGTTCAATTTTTATTATTGTGTTATATGTTGATGACCTTTTGATCACAGGAATATCCATTGATGAGATTGCTTCATTGAATACCACTTTGCATCAAGCTTTTTCCATGATTGACTTGCGAATACTTAGACAATTCTTAGGGCTTGCGATCTCTCAGTACAAGTCAGGAATTAAAGTATCTCAGTCAAAGTATGCATCAAACCTGATAAGTAAGTTCAATTTTTAAGAATGCAATCCTACAAAAACTCCCTTCCTTTAAGGAGTTAGCCTTGAAGATGCAAAATCTACACCTTTGGTCAAGAACACCTCATATAGACAACTAGTTGGCAATTTGTTGTACTTGACTCACACTCGACCTGATATTGCATATGAAATGAGTGTAACATCAAAGTACATGGATTAAACACATGATATTCATTGGAGGGATGCCAAAAGTGTTAGAAAAACAGGATTGCAGAGCAATAACAATAAACAGAAATGCAAATATAATCACACACACATTACAAGAGAGACACAGATATATCGTGCTTCACCCCAACTTGGGATACGTCCACACTGAATTTTCTAGTCCTTATTATTATTCCGTCTAGAAAAGTGAAGGGATACAACCTGCAGCACAGCCGCTGCACTTCCTCTTCATTGTCTCGCAGCCTCTCTCCTGATCTCAGAGATCTTTACAATGCATAAAACCTAATACATATTACCCTAGCCGTATTACAATGTCTTTATTTTATGAGGGAGATACAATGGGAAAATACCACGGGTTATCCAAAACCATGGGCCCTGGAACCCCGTGGGGGGGCGATACCCCCCCACACCCCCCCCACTAGGGTGAGTGTAAAGTCCACCTACATATCATATAATACCGGGGTACAAACACGACTGAATAAAAATAATATCTCTGAATTTGGAGATCAGGCTCCACAACCAACAATCTCCCACTTGGAGACTGATCACAACAACTCCACCGCTGCTGCACTTGCTGGACCTTGGACTTGGAAACTTTCTCCTCTTCACCTTCATTCTAGAAGGCCAACTGAAACTGAGCAGGAACTCAGTTTCTCTCTGGTCACTACCTTTGTGAACATGTCTGCAAGATTCTGGCCAGTATGTATCTTTTCCAGCGTCAACAGTTCATCTTCCAGAATAGAGTGTATGAAATGGTACTTGAGCTGTATATGTTTAGTCCTGGAATGGAATGATGAGTTCTTTGCAAGATGAATGGCACTCTGGCTGTCACTATACAACCTGCTATCCTTCTGCTTCTTACCCAATTCCTCCATAAACCTATGCAACCAAATCATCTCTTTACTAGCCTCTGTAACAGCAACATACTCTGCTTCCGTTGTTGAAAGTGCAACAACCATCTACAGTTTCAAAATCTAGCTTACTGTTGTTCCACCTACAGTAAACACATACCCTGTGGTGCTCCTCCTGCTATCCTTGTCACCTACCATATCTACATCAACATATCCCTGTAGAACAGTGTCTAAACCTCAAAAACATAATGCCTGAGTGGTAGTACCTCTCAAATACTTGAGAATCCACTATATTTCCTTCCAATGTTCTTTACCTGGATTATTCATATATCTTCTCACAACTCCCACTGCATGTGCAATATCTGGTCTTATGCACACCATAGCATACATCAAGCTGCCAACTGCTGATTGATAGGGAATCTTGGACATGTAATCAGTCTCTTCCTGTGTCTTGGGACACATTTCTTTACTTAGACTAAAATGACTGGCTAAAGGTGTACTAACTGGTTTTGCATTCTGCATTCTGAACCTCTCCAACACCTTTTGTATGTACTCACTCTGAGACAATGTCAATTTGCGATTTTTCCTGTCTCTCGTTATTCTCATACCAAGGATTTGCTTTGTAGCACCTAAATCCTTCATCGCAAATGAATTAGCTAGCTTCCTTTTGAGTACATTTATATCCTACGTGTTAGACCCTACAACAAGCATGCCATCCACATACAATAATAAGATAATATATCTTTCATTGTCTAGCTTCTTGAAATAAACACAGTGGTCAGAATGACATCTACTATAACTTTGTCCTGTCATAAACCTGTCAAATTTTAAATACCACTGCCTTGGAGCTTGCTTCAAGCCATACAAACTCTTTTTCAACCTGCATACCAAGTTCTCCTTACCTTTGACCTCATACCCTTGTGGCTGCTGCATATATATCTCTTCCTCCAAATCCCCATGGAGAAATGATTTTTTTACATCTAATTGTTCAAGATGCAAATATTCTACCGCCACTAGACTTAAGATAGTCCTAATTGAAGTCATCTTAACAACAGGAGAAAATATTTCATCAAAATCAATACATTTCTTCTGTGCAAACCCCTTTACAACAAGTCTTGCCTTGTACCGCTTCTTACCTCCTTCTTCTTCCTTCAACCTGTAAATCCATTTGTTCTGCAATGCTCTTTTATCAGCAGGCAAGTGAACCAGATCCCAAGTCTGGTTTCCTACCAATGAGTCCATCTCCTCATTCATGCCTTGCTCCCACTTCTTTCTAGTTTCCACCTGCATTGCTTCTTCATAACATTTTGGTTCACCAGCATCAGTCATCAACAAATAATACATTGAAGGAGAGTATCGTTCAGGGAGTCTACTTAACCTGGTAGATCTTCTTATAGTTGCAGGAGTTTCAGGTACTTGCTGCTGTTCTTGATTTTCTGGCACCTTTGGAACTTTATTTTCTTGAATTTCATCAAGTACTGTGTACTATGTGGTTTCCTTTTCCTGTTTCTTTCCCTGCAACTGATCTTTATACATGACCTTTTCATTGAATATTACATCTCTACTCCTAATGATTTTGTTATTTTCATAATCCCATAAGCGATAACCAAATTCATCAACCCCATATCAAATAAAGGTACATTTCTTGGATTTAACTTCAAGCTTTGTTCTATTTTCTTTATCAATATGGACAAATGCTTCACAACCAAACGTTCTCAGAAATGAGTAGTTTACCTTTTTATCTATCCATGCCTCCTCTGGAATACCACCATCCAAAGCACTTGAAGATCCTTTGTTTATTAAATAAACAACAGTATTTACAGCATCTTCCCAAAACTGTAAGGGCAACCCTACATGCAGTCTCATACACCTTGCACGCTCCATGATCGTTCTGTTCATCCTTTCTGACACACCATTTTCTTGTGGTGTTCCTGGGACTGTCTTCTCTCTATGAATCCCATGGTATGAACAGTAACTATCAAACTCCTTGCCATAGTACTCACCTCCATTATCAGATTTGAGACACTTCAACCTTTTTCCTGTCTCATTCTCAACCAAAACTTTCCACTTCTTAAAAGTAGCAAACACATCATATTTCTATCTAATGCAATAAACCTAAGTTTTCCTAGTTGCATCATCAATAAATGTAACATAATAATGAGATCCACCAAGAGATTGTACCTGAGCCGGTCCCCATACATCTGTATGCACTAGCTCTAACTTTTCATTCTTCTTCTGTTTCCCAACCCTGAGAAAACTGACTCTCTTTTGTTTTCCATAAACATAATTTTCATAGAATTCCAAACTTACCTGCTTCAAATATGGTAGAAACATCCTTGAGTGGAGAATCTGCATCCTCTTCTCACTCATGTGGCCAAGCCTATGATGCCACAATGTTGTATCTGTTCCTGTGGAAGCTAAAGAGATAGAATGGTCAGTATTATGAGGACATAAATACAACGTACCTATCCTGTCTCCTTTTGCTATCACCATTGATCCTTTAGTGATCTTCCACCACTTTTCTCCAAATGTAGATAGACAGCCGCCATCTCCCAACTGCCCTGTTGAGATCAGATTTATTTTCATAGCAAGAATATGCCTAACATCTTTCAACATCCAGTCAGTTCCATTCTTAACTTTTATCCATACCTTACCCATTCCAACAATTTTACATGGCTCATCATCACCCAATAAAACATGTCCAAAATCGCTAGGAACATACTCATGAAAGTATTTCTTATGGGGTGTAGCATGACATGAAAATCATGAATCTACTACCCAATAATCACTAGTATTATCTAATGCAAGAATCAAAGCATCTTGTAACATATCACCTACTACATTTGCTTCCTAGGTAGTTTCCTTTTGTGCATCTCTTTTCTTCTTTAGAGATATGTTGTCTTTCTTCAGATGTCCTTTCTTTCCACAGTTTCAACACTCTATTTTTCCCAGTCTGGACTTGGATCTGCCCGTTTTAGACTTGCCACGATTACCTTGGCTCTTTCCTCTCTCCTTTTGTCTTCCCCTGCTCTCCATGGTCAATGCATTACTTGATGTCTCATCTGTACTTTTTCTTCGCATTTCCTCGCTAAGAATAACACCAATAACATCATCAAATTTCAAGGTGTTTGAACCAGAGACAGAGTTACTTAAAGCCATGACCAAGCTATTCCAGCTTTCTGGCAATGAACACAAGATTAGAAGGGCCCTAATCTCATCATCAAAGTTCACACTTACAGAAATTAGCGGATTTGTAACCGTATTAAACTCATTTAAATGATCAGTAACAGATCCACCTTCAGACATCTTCATATTAAATAAATGCTTCATTAGAAATACCTTGTTGGAGGCTGAGGGTTTTTCATACAACTTACCCAGTGTGCTCATCAAACCCTCCGTTGTCATTTACTTTGAGATATTGAAAGCCACTAACGAAGCCAGGCTCAGTCGTATTGTTCCCAGAGCCTTTCTGTCAAGAACCTCCCATTCTCCATCCTTCATGGCCGCCGACTGCTTTGCTCTTCCTCCCAACGATAGGAATAGATCCTTTTGGTATAGATAGTCCTCCATATGCATCTTCCATAATTGGAAGTTTTGGCCATTAAACTTCTTGACCTTAAACTTTTCTTCTTCCGCCATTGCTCCCACTCGAACCAGAAACCCTAGCTTCCTGCGGGTTTATCTGCCAAATAGACCTTTGGCTCTGATACCAATTGTTAGAAAAACAGGATCGCAGAGCAATAACAATAAACATAAATGCAAATATAATCACACACACATTACAAGAGAGACACAGATATATCGTAGTTCACCCCAATTTGGGCTACATCCACACTGAATTTTCCAGTCCTTATTATCATTCCCTCCAGCAAAGTGAAGGGATACAACCTGCAGCACATCCACTGCACTTCCTCTTCATTGTCTCGTAGTCTCTCTCCTGATCTCAGAGATTTTTACAATGCATAAAACCTAATACATCTTGCCCTAGCCGTATTACAATGTCTTTCTTTTATAAGGGAGATACAATGGGAAAATACCACAGGTTATCCAAAAACATGGGCCCGTAAAACAACTCCAAAAATTTCCTTCGGGGGCTTCACCCCCAAACCCCCTTTCTTGGGGGCACTGCCCCCAAACCCGTGCCAGGGCACCGCTGACCCCTGGAACCCCGCTGGGGTGAGTGTACAGTCCACCTACATATCATATAATACTGGGGTACAAGCATGGCTGAATAATAATAATATCTTTGAATCAGGAGATCAGTCTCCACAACCAACAAAAGGATCTTGCATTATGTGCAAGGCACTAAGTCTCGTGGGATTCATTATGTCACTAATTCTTCCTTGGATATTCTTGGTTTTTCAGATTCTGATTGGGTTGGTGATAGATAAGACATAAATCAACTTATGGATTTGTTTTTATTCTTGGATGATGACCTATTTTCTGTTCAAGTAAAATTCAAAGTGCCATTGCACTCTCTCTAGTAGAGGCCGAGTATAGAGGAGCAATGAATGATGTTACGTAGTGTGTGTGGTTGCAAGGTATTATTTCAGAATTTTGGATTGACTTTAGCACTCCCATAGTTATATTTTGTGACAATCTGAGTTCTACAATGATATAAACTAACCCAGTACAAAGGAAAAGAAACAAGCATATAGATATTCATATTCACTACATCAGGAATCTAGTGCATGATCATATTAATATTTATCTACAGTTTTTCCCATATTCTGAGCAAGTTGCATACATAATCACCAAAGAATTATCAAAGAAGACTTTCAGCCATCTCAGATCACTTCTTCTGATGGGTGAACATGTGGTGCAGAAGGATTGAAAAGCAAAATTTTCAATTTTGTTCATGTCCATGTTTTGAGGGGAGGTGTTTTCCCTTTAGGTTTTTCTTCTTTCCTTGTTTTGTGGACAAGAAGTATGTCAAAAGGGTGACCATGCCTTGTTTTTGGGCCCTATATTTATGATATTACACATAAATTCAGGCTTAAGTGGGGGTGTTATAATATTAAAAACCCATTCCCTACTTAGGATATATTTTATTAGTCTTCTTTGATAAATTTCCTAGGTGTTGACTAGGTAGTTGGTCTAATTTTGGCTTCTAATGCCTCCATATGCCATCATGAGTCACTAGGGAGAAATTGAAAAGATTATGGATAAGATTTACTCTGATTTTGTGATATTTCTTACTATTCCTGGAATAGAAGGGCACACTCCTGCTTTATCCTGCTTTTTTTTGCTTTTAGTGGAAAAGGTAAAGCTAGTTGACTTAGAAACAACATTTTTTTGTTCAACTTTCCCTCCTTGTTTTTAATCTATCCAAAATCCATGATTTAGTTTATTTTCCATGACTCAACACTTCACATGCTTTAGTTTTCCAATTTGTGAGCCTTAGGGGTGATTTGGAAAGTGATTTAATCACCTAGGGGGGTTTCACCATTTTATTAAGCCTACTTTTGTGAGGATTTCAAATGCCTTCTTTTGATTTAAAATATCTGATGTAATTATATATTTGGATAGCCACTACATAGCCCAAGTTTGGATTATGTACACTTATTCAATAGGATTTTATTGTTTGCATAAAATTCATGACTATTTTCAGTTATCTTTGACTAGTTTTTGCATGACAATTTCTTAGGGTAATTGTTTGCTTTGCAAGATCAACCTGTGAATTAAATTTCACGCACATTAGGTGGAATATATTAAAAATCAAATTAACACACTTAACAAGTGAAGGTCATAATCACATTTTACCATTCACTCGCAACATGAAGTTTGAGAATCTGGAACAATTGAGAGTTTTAATCTCTCATCTGACCACAGCTTCCACAAAGGAAAAAGTATGTGAAGAAAAACATTGCTATAAAGAGGCCAAGTCCAGGAACACTTAAGGGCCCAAACCTAGTTTCCAAAACTCTTAGAGTGGAAAGAATACATGTCATGTGTATTAATTGTCCTGATAATTCTGAAAAATAAAGTCAAATGCCTGGAAAATTATGTAAAGTGGGTTTTTTTGATGAAATGTAACGTCCCCTTCCATCAATCCGATGCAAGGGAGGAAACATAACCAACATACCGGGCTTATTGACAATATCAGCCCCATTCAATTACTAAGGAATGCATGCATAATTAAAAACTTCTGTGTGCAATTCATACGCAATATAAACACAGCGGAATTAAATCATAATAACACACACACATGCTGGAATGCTTCAGCATATCTATTCCAAGCAGATGATGAATCAACAGGCAGCGAATAAATCCCATTCTTATGCTATGTACAAGCTTCATATCAACCATATTAAGATATTCATTTCATCTCATTAACATGAACAGTTAACATTCATAATTAACACATTACAGAACACGTAATGCATATAAATTAATCCACAGAGAATACTTATCTTGAAATGAAAACATCCAAACAACTGGCTACTTGAGAGAAACGTTCCACCCAACCATAGATCTCTGTCCATCCTATATTCTTTTAGCTAAGAGATCACCCCCGAGCTGGGGCGTGTATGCACTAAGGAGGAACTAGACAGGCTCACTCACAGCCATGGATTCACTCAAACGGTCATGCTAAGCCAGCACACAGCTGGGTTCATCAAGAATGAAATAAGAAAAGGATAAGGATGTTAATCCAGTGAGCTCAACCACAGACCT
The DNA here is from genome assembly GCA_027924585.1 of Larix kaempferi. Classification (NCBI taxonomy): domain Eukaryota; kingdom Viridiplantae; phylum Streptophyta; class Pinopsida; order Pinales; family Pinaceae; genus Larix; species Larix kaempferi. The sequence goes on from BSBM01000073.1 coordinate 43,775,920, forward strand.
ACAGACATCTCAAGCTAAATTCAAGCAATTCAATCCTTTGTTCAAACATTCACCCTTAGATTTCTCACAAATCTGTCATCAAATAACTCAATCCCGTCATTGGATTTCTGGGCTGTAAAAATTGGGTTTTCCTATGGATTTCGGGGTATCTAATGCTCCCAAATTTGCCCCAAGGTTCGTATCTATGGATCCCCCATTCGATTTTACTGTCAAATACCAATTCTGGGAGTTTACGGCTCTTCAAAACGTGGGTTCTTGCAAAGTTCGATTTCTCCTTTTGCTCACTGCTGGCAATTCATTTTTGGATGGAAAATGATGTTAGGGTCTTCCACCATGGAATGGGAATGAAGAAGAAGCAACTCCCATGAGGTAGAGTGACTTGTGGTACAAGAAAACAGAGCCCATACTTTGCCATACGGATTTCTGGGCTGTCCAAGCTCCATTGAAGCCATGGACTGAAATCTTCAACTACTTCCTTACAACAGAAATAAATGTCATCAAGGAAAGTCAAATAGGTTCTCACAATGACATTTGGAAGCATACGGTTCATCCCTACAGCCCCCTCACCACTCCCTAGTGGATACACATGGCCCCTTCTCATTCGTTGCCTCCATAGCTAGTTTTGGTATTTTATTGCATGATGTTTATTTACATCATTTTTACAATGTTCCATGGATAAATAGCACATGGGTAACATAATTTCTAATACTTTCTTTTTAAATAAAATTCGAGCTTCCACTAGCGAGGCCTTGGCCTTGAGCTCCACGCTAGGAAAACATACATCACATGTATACAATATTTACATTAAAAGCTAATATATCCTAAGGGTCAAAATGGGGTATTACAATCCCCTCCCCCTTAGAATAACACCGTCTTCGGTGTTCCAAGACTTAGGAATACATATACAATTTACACATCCATAATTTTCAAAAATTTTGTAGATCTGCCTTGCATTCTATCATTTACCTTGAACTTTCAGGACCAAGTCTTTTGGATTCCACAAAATGCTCCTGCTAGTTCTGACCTTCCAGCTCATCCACAAGTCTGAAAGCTATATGGCTGCTACCCTCTCGATGTTCCATTATTGGGCAGTTGCGGAGGTAATGATGTTCTCCACATTTCCAACATTTCATTGGCTGCTTCATCTTTACCTGCTCAATCTCCTTTAAGTCTTCATGCCTAGAACGTTTCTTAATGGACTGATTGGACGAATGCCTCATCATTGATCCACTTCCTTTTCCCTTACTGATTGCCCTCATAATGATTTTTACCTCCCTTTGCAGATAAATAGAGTCCTGCAAAACCTTGTGGTTCATCTCATTCTTCCTCTTCTGTATCTTGAGCATCTCTCTAATATTTTCTTGGGTCTTGGCAATTGTTTGAAGGAGACTTCCAGCCAAGTCCAATAGCCTTTGGTCTGCTGCCATGGTCAATGTGCACAACTGGCTTTCACTTTGCTCACAAGTAGCACTTGCTTTGCAACAATTGTAATAAATTAACTTCACTTCCTTACCTATGAAATACATCATTGTAATTCTGTTAGGCCAAGCATAATATAAACATTAAAATTAGTCAATTAATTGTCCAATTGACATGGGTAGTCCATGCTTTATCCATGAGACTTTCATACTTTTCATGCTTTCCCAACAGGCACATGAGTTCATTCATGTTCATTCTTTCACGGGGAATTAACTACTTCGGCATTCACAATTTATTTCAATCAAATAAATACACTCTACTTTCAACCATACATGCATTCAACAATTTTCTGTTTTATAAATGCATTAATAGAAAGGAAAGAGAGGGCAGTAAGAGTTTTCTCCTCTTAGTCTTGTTCCATTCTAGAACCTACACCACCACTGTGGTTTTCATGCTCCTAGCCTCTTTCACTTCAACGTGAATTCTTGACCTGCCTTTCTTGGCTATGATGCTTAGTGTCTATGGTCTATTCCAAACCTCTCAACCATGGAATACCTCCACATGGTTTGTCTACAACTTTTGGCTGCTAGGATCCACATAGTCCCACTAGCACCATCATCATTACTGCTCAAGCTGAGCTCTTTAGGACAGTCACATGTCCACATGCACCCCTAGGATCCCTTCATAGTCCTTGCTTCTAACAATATCTACACTCAAACATTGAATCAATTCACATGTTTAGTTTATTTTCATAGGTTTTATCTCTAAACAAGAGTTTAGGAAATCATAACCAAATCATGTACACATGTATATTCATATTAAATAAGCAAGAAGTTGCAAGATAACCAAATACTTATCTACATTAGATGTCTTCATTTTATTCCACATGATCCTTCTTTGCTTTACAAGCCTTGGATTTCCTATGGATACAATAATGAATGTTGGGATAGCACGCAAGCCACTCCTCAACCATTTGTATAGGCAATGCTAAGTCAGTACGCCGACTGGTTTTATCAGACATCCCATTTAGCAATATGCTAAGCCAATACTCCAACCGGTTTTATCAAGTATTTGAGGAATGTTTGGCCAGTACGCTAGCTGCTCCATAACATTCAAGTAGTTAGTGCCCAACCAGTACACCTTCACACCGACTGGGTTTACCAAGCATTTGTAGCACCCAACCAGTTACTCTTTGGATTTACCAAGCACTTATAGTTCTTTCAGGGTCCTTGCTTCTTGCATTGACCAAGATTTCCAACAAAGAAACAATAGTGCATCAGTTTAACTGTTAGAGGACTTATACTTGAAATCTTCATTGTTCCAAATAAGAAATGAATGAAATTGAATACTTATCGGTATTGGACATTTCCTCTCTAGTCCACAGGGTCCTGCTTTTACTTTATAAGCCTTGGGATCCTCCTACTAGGATGTTTGGACAACATGCAGGCTGCTCCAAAATATCAAATAATTAAAGTCCAACCAGTACACCTTCATGCCTACTTGGAAGGAAACTTCACCATGACCATTTCTAGGTCACGACTCTACTATGGAGCCATAGGCATATAACATCCCTTTCATCAACACCTTCATAACCCTTCATTAAAATCCCCACAACCTCCACAACATCCTTTCATACGCATTAACCCTTCCACCACAACCCCTCACAACAACTTTTTACTTTGCTTCTTTAGCATGCAACACCAATTGCATCTGTTTAAGGTGACAACACAAGTAGTATAGGCAAAATTGTTAGCATTGTTATTCTAAAATTGTAACCATAATTCATAGCATTCACTATCAAGTATCGAAACACCAGGAATGCATCCATTCCCTTAGGGCGTAATCAATATTGGTATTCCCAACATAACTCAGCACCAAAAAGGTGTGCACTCCTCACCGATGTGAGCTATGCAGATCCTAATCATACTTCAAGCAGTCTGAATAATATACATAAATAGAATATGCTCTGCATAGTAATTCTAACAATTAGACCTGTACACATATATGTATATATATATCGGTCAGGGTTTACATAACACTTATTCATTTGCAGATATAGTCCTTCATTATAGAGGAATGGGGGCTCCCTTCTCTGAGTTGACAATCCCTCGGTTTTTCATCCCAACTCCTTTTGATGTTACATAACTCTCATATGTCTTATTGACATAATCTTCATCATCTCACTCATATTGTTTACCAATCAAGCAGTGCAGATGGGACATTATCAAAATATCCAATGGCGTTTCACCTGAAACCCATTTCCAATGTATGGGATCCTTCCCATGAAGTTTGGCTTCTGCAGGCCCTCTCTCATGGTCTTACTACAATGTGTCTTCTTGGCACACTTATTAAATAGCCAAACAGTCAGCAACATTTAACATTAAAATTCAAACCTGATTGTTTCATAACCAATCAATGGCACTAATAATTAAATTCGATATGAATTTGCAATTTTGTTTACTGTAGAAATCAATTTGCTCAGTCATAAGGCCATCCTCACACTGTTTGTCTCTTGTAAGTGGCACCACTCTGCCCTTTAGTATTTTATGCTTACTAGCATAACGTGCACATCTACTTACAACACGTCCTCCTGACATAATTCATATAAGCCAAATAGTCATTAGTCATTTATTAGCAAAATTCCAAATCTAAGATCTACAAATATGAGATTTACAATTCTTCTTTCTAACAGAACTTAGAGTTCTCAACCATGAGATTCTTCTCATGAGGTTTGGCTCTTTCACATGGTATATTCCATCCTTCATCATGGACTTACCCACATTGTCATGCCCAGAACAATCTACCTGACATCAGCAACTTCAATAAGCCAAACACTTATAAGTCTTCATGCATATAATATTTCATTGTTGCAACAGTCACTGAAGCATTTCCAGAATTATAACACTCCATAATTCAAACACTCTCAACTATTAATATTTCAAATGTAATGAAATGTATAGGCTTATGTTATATGCACCCTTAGCACCATAAAATTACAATACACTCTCACACCGTCCATGCAATCAACTTAAAGCTTTTAAATGTTCATTAATTCATAACCATATCATTATACAACTCTGCCCTTTCACAGAGCATTCCGGCAGCCCATAAATCATGGCTTCCCTCTTCATGCACTTACTATTATGCATTCATAACAACCCATGAAATGATCCTAGAATTATCATCATTCATCATCTCATTCATTATTTAGTTTGCATTGATACATATACCATCCCTATGCATTCATGCAATGCATCACAACATGTGCACCCACACTTATGCATGCACATTTACAACATTTACTCAAACTTTTAATATGCATCCACCTAATGCATAACTACAAGATTTATAAAATCTCTTAATGCATATCCACTCAATGCTATCTTGCATTGGTTCATGAATGTTCTTCTTTCAAACATATTATGGCCGAAACATGACTAACTCATATAGCATGCATTACCATAATCAAGACCACCAGTCCTCACTTGATTTGATTATTAAGCTCATAACTGACATACACATGCAATGTCATATTTTTATATGAATGTAGTCTAAATTTCTAGATAGTCACATGGTATGAGGCCTCTTGCCTTCACCACTCCATACTCCACCACACTATGACAGTATGGCATTCACACGTTCATGCATTTCAACTCTAAATGCATACCATTTTATGATTACTAAATATGTTTCAAAGGATTCTTACACAATCCCCTTTCAACACATATGCAATCATCTTAATTAAACCATTACCTGTATGGATCCCATTTACACCTTTGATGTTACTTGATCCATTGATCTCTTCTAGAGGATTACAGGATTCTTCCACCAACCTCTTGATCATGGATTCCCTGCCTTAACATTTTCTTCATAAGGTTGTTGGCCACATGCAACAACATCATTACCATATTTAGCCAGGATTCTGTTGTCTTTGGTCCTACAACCATTACCAACACCAATAATAATTATCAACCACAATATTTGCCATTAGTGGTTCATTTCATATGTAGAAACTTACTACTTTTACCAATATGTAATATCGTATGTGTGCACAAACATCTGCTCATGCACTGTGCAATGTTTATTAATATGTCAACTAGTGCATATTCATGCCATCCATCTAATCTCTTGCATTTTCATCATTCTCATGCCATAATTTTATGTACATAAAGCTTATAAAATAGAAATACAGTTAGCAAGACAGGGGTTAAGGAATTATCCCTTTCCAATCCCTCATCTTTGCATGACCTTCCTCTTCCACATCATAGCTGGTTCGACTTCATGGTATATGCTACTTCCAGGCATGCAATTCTAGAAATTGCTCATATTGACAACAATTTTGCCAAAACAACCACTGGCACTTTTCTACTCCAATTATCTATGGTGTATGTTAACCCCATTCAAATTCTGACTATGTACCATTATTCCATGCTGGACAAGCTTTCCAATGCCTATCCACGTGCCTCATTCCGACATCGGGCGTGGAAACTACATTACTTAAAAAATGACAACTTTCACCACAATTTTGCACATTTTTACACAGTTGTATTTTGGTCCGGAATGCCAACTTCAGCCACCTGTGGAAGAAAATCTATGAAGAATCACGAAAACGTTTCTACCGGGTGAAGTTAGTCCATATAGCAAAGAACACTCAGCAACTCATGTATCTCTGTTCCGATGCTCTATTCATCTTCTATAAAATTCTAGGTTTGACTGCTTTCCACATTTCGCATTTTTCCAAAATTCCAAATTTTGGGCCCAAAATGGCTATTTCCAAAACGGTGCATTTTTGGAAAATCTGTCTAATGGAATATGTCCGATTTGCTGTGAATATGAAATGTTGAGTTTAGTAATTTTCTTGAATCCAGATTATAGAGTCACTTTCAACCACTGCAAGCTTTTCAAAATTCCAAAAACGTGGCCCGAAATAGTGCTTTTTGGCCTTCTTGCACACCCCGACTCCACATCCTTTGGATTTTGGATCCAAAAATCAAAACGTAACACCGTGCCTGCTCCATGACTGCCCCATATCAATTTCAGCTCAATTCAACCTTCTGTTAAGAGTCGGGACACTGATTTGTAAAAGTCATTAATTCCAATTTTGTGCCAAATTAGAGCATAATGGACTCAGGACCTTCACTGGTTCATTCATGGCCTTCGTTAATGGCCTCAAAATGCCACTGACCTCATCCAATTTCGATTCTGCAAGCTCCTATTACCCAAAAATCAATTTTCGGGCTCTATACTCGTCTTTTTTTTTGTTTTTTTTGTTTTTTTTTCACTCGAACCCGAAAGCCGAAACTGCGGGTTAAGGGGGGGTCAAGTTGCGATCACGGGGATGTAACCATCTTGCAACCTAAAACGTGAAACCCGAAACTACGGGTTCGGAGGGGTCAAGTTGCAGTCACGGGGATGTAACCATCCCACAACCCACAACCCGAACCCCAAAACCCGAAACTGCAGGTTCGGGGGGGGGTCAAGTTGCAGTCACGAGGATGTAACCATCCTGCAACCCGAAACCTGAAACTCCGGGTTCGGGGGGGTCAAGTTGCGGCCATGGATATGTAACCATCCTAGAACCCACAACCTAAAACCCAAAATTGTGGGTTCGGGATTTCGGAAATCCAAAAGAAAGTTTTGAAAATTCACGTTTCCGAAACCCGACATCCACAACCCTGAAACGCTTTCGGCCCTGTAACTTCTGGGGTCCATAAATCCTTTGTCCCTTGGCCAAATGAGACGAGTCTGGTACCGTTGGAAAGCTCTTGGAGAGATCTATGCACTTGTGTGATCCTCTTCCACACCTGAGAAATCTGACCCTACCATTTTTCCAATAAAAAATGCCGCCCCAACTTCACCAATACTGCGTTAAAACATTCTGTCACTTGCCTGTAACTCAGAGTTTGGCCCAAGCAGCCCCAGTGCTGCAAGCTGGGCTCTGATACCACTCTATAATGTCCCCTTCTATCAATCCAATGCAAGGAAGGAAACGTGACCAATCTACCAGGCTTATTTGACAATCTCAGCCCCATACATTACTCATAAATTCATAACAATTAAAATCTTTTGTGTGCAGGCTCATACTCAATATAAACACAGCGGAAATAAACATATTTGCAAGCACACAAACAGTAATGCATCATCATATCTAACACAGGCATATGATGGTTCATCATGCAGAGAATTCAATCTCGTACTCATGCTATGCACAGACTTCATGTCGATTTCATTAAGACAATCATTTCATTTCATTAACATGGGCAATTATCATTCAGAATTAACACACTACAAAACACATAATGCATATAATGTAAATCACAGAAAACACCTATCTTGAAGATGAAGCTGTCCAAACAATTGGCTATGTGAGAGCAATGTTCCACCCAACCATAGATCTCTGTCCAGTTGTATTCTTTCAGCTGAGAGATCACCCCCGAGCTGGGTTGTGTATCCACTAAGGAGGAACTAAACAGGCTCACTCACAACCATGGTTTCTCTCAAGAGCTATGCTAAGCCAACTCACAATTGGGTTTATCAAGCATACAACATACAAAGGAGGGCAATGCTAAGCCAGTGAGCTCATCCACAGAGCTATAGGCATCTCAAAGGAATTCAACAATCAAGGCACCCACATTACCTACCACACCCAACACAAGGAAATTTCCCTTCTCTGTTGCATAGTCCCTCAGGCGTCCCTTCCCTCGAGTGCTCTCCAGGATGGGTATAGAAAGGTCTAGCTGCTAATTCTTGAGATTCTAGCATTCACTGGATTTATCAAGCAAACCCAACCTCTGCTCAGTCATTCACAATTGGATTTCTCACAATTATGTTCATCAAATAACTCAATCATGTCATTGGATTTCTCGGCTATAAAAACTGGGTTTTCCAATGGATTTCGGGGTATCTAATACTCTCAAATTCGCCCCAAGGTTCATATCTATGGATCCCCCATTGGATTTTACTGTAAAATGTCAAATCTGGGCGTTATTGGGTCTCCAAAACGTGGGTTCTTGCAAAGTTGCGATTTCTAGTTTTACTCCCTGCTGGCTATTCGTTTTTGGATGGAAAATGATGCTATGGTCTTCCACCATGGAATGGGAATGAGGAAGAAGCAACTCCCATGAGGTAGAGTGACTTGTGGTACAAGAAAATAGAGCCCATACTTTGCCATACGAATTTCTGGGATGCCCATGCTCCATTGAAGCCATTGACTGAAATCTTCAACTACTTCCTTACAACACAAATAAATGTCATCAAAGAAAGTCAAGTGGGTTCTCACAATGACATTTGGCAGCATATGGTTCATCCCCATAGCCCCCTCACCACTCCCTAGTGGATACACATGGCCCCTTCTCATTCGTTGCCTCCATAGCCAGTTTTGGTATTTTATTGCATGATGTTTATTTACATCATTTTTACAATATTCCATGGCTAAATAGAACATGGGTAACATAATGTCTAATACTTTCCTTTTAAATAAAATTCGAGCTTCCACTAGCGGGGCCTTGGCCTTGAGCTCCATGCTAGGAAAACATACATCAGATGTATACAATATTTACATTAAAAGCTAATATATCCTAAGGGTCAAAATGGGGTATTACATGAAAAATAATCAAAATTAATGAAAAAATTTAGTCCCACATTCATGTTAGGAAATTGAGTGCACAAATCCCAATGCTATATAAGAAAGGAATTTGGGGCAATGCAAAATACATAAAAATTTCAGGCAAAGTTATAATGAAGGATTGAAGGCAAGAATTATCCTACTTCAAAAACATTTGGGCATCAAAGGCATGGATGGAAGATGAGAGGATCATTTAGCAAGGGAGAAGGATGGCATATTCAAGGAAAGGTTATAAGTATTCTTTTTCTTTGATTCAATATGATGCAATTCTAGTTTCCCCCCAAATTTGAGTTTGAATTTGTTTTCCAAATCTAGTTTTGAAATCAAAGTTTGGAAGATAGATTTCAATTTTTTCAAGTTAGTAGAAGTAGAGCTAGAGGTAAGGAACTAGAAATCAAGATGATAATGGAGGACTAAAGTCCATGTATTCTCAAGCAAGGGGATATCCTACAAACAACTAGCTTCAATAAGTATTCTACTCTCTGCATCCCTTCTCTTTTCTTCGAAAATACTTAGAAATTTCAAGGAAATTTTGATTATTGCATGTATTTATGTCAAATTAGCTTCACCACCTTATAGTAATAGGAGAGAATCCATGGCATTTAGCTGTAGAATTATTCACTAACAAAATATACACATGAATACAAATACACAAGTCAAATATATACATGTGCTTATTAACTGCTATGAGCTAGTAGGTCCACCATCGAAGCCAGAGGCATCAGTACCTCTTCTAGGAAAGCCAAAGGCATAAGTACCTCTGAAATGTAAAAAATGTAGAAAAAAAATAGCTAAAAAATATTTTTTTGATGATATGTATAACCCAAGCCACTCGTCATATTCAAAATAGCATTATACTGAGATTTACTTGGAGGTGGTGGTGGTTTGACAAGGTGAGGAAGAGAGGGTGGTGGATTGATTGGGTGAGGATGAGAGGATGGTGGGACAATTGCATGAGTAGAAGAAGGTGGTAAATGGATCTATGGTGGGTTGACTAGGTGAGTAGGAGAGGGTGGTTGGATGACTTGTAGTGGGTCAACTAGGTGAGGAGGAGAGGGTGGTTACTCAACCTATGGTGGGTCAACTGGGTGATCAAGTGAGGGTGGTATGATGACACGTGGTGGATTATATGGTGGTCAATCATCCTGTGGTGGAGGATAGGGTGCTCAGTACTCCTGTGGAGAAGGAGGAAATTATGGAGGAGGAGGAGCAGGAGGTGGTGGAGGAGGTTGAGAACCACCAACCTCATTAGATGAATTAGAACTCCAACTCCGTAGTATCCTAGTATCAAACATGATATGGAACATCAGCAATCCCATATCATGTGGGAGGTTCCTCCAAATATGAGCAAAATATGGGTCTCTCATTATCTTGTTGGCCCAAATAAGTCACGCTCCCTATCGAGCCAACAACCCATACAATTGATATGTCATTCTGGCATAATCTAACATCAAGCCTACATCATAGGCTAGGTCTCAATAATTGTGGTATCCCTTCTTCCTCTTCCTCTTCCATGTGCTTGTCGGGTTGGGGAGGCATGTCTCCAACATAATTGTTGGTATCTACAAAATTTTAGAGAACAATAATTAGACAACTTAATTAAATTACACTACATTACAAATGCATTAAATTAGATAATGAAATACAACTAGATTAATCAAAACATAAATCTAACATTACCTCTATCATCCAGTGGATCATCTAAGGTAAATATGATGTTGTAAAATCCTCACCAATCCAACCCTGTGTATGGGTATGGTACCATATCCAGTGTGTTATCATCCTTTCCAGTAAGTTAATCAATTATCTCCTGCCTGATCCTGAAAAGGAATTCGCACTATCCTCTCTTGGGAAAAATCTACCATACATGTGCATATGCACCTTGGTCATCAACCTAGGAGGTTAGATGTGGAATGAGGGTCAAGTGATCCAAAACCTATCAAAAAATAATGAAAAAAACTTTGAAGCAAACTAGAAGACTGTACATCCATCTAACGTAGCGCGACAATGATCCAAAGAAAAAAAACTATGGCAAAAATTTGGAACACCACCTGATGCATCTAGGTCTAACAGTAAAGAATCAACATATTATAATAGTTTGAAACTAATTCATTTCCCATTAGTCATGACATGGGACACTTTCGTGACCAAAATTGAGAGGAACCTGACCTCCTCTACATGAAAAGAAGATATCCAGAGCTGGCCACCGGCTACGTGGGAGTCACCAGGGGTAGTGGCATCCTCACTGAAACATCTTAGTAAATATGTCATCTGAATAACTGCTACAACTATAGGTGGGACATCAAGGGAAATTTGAGGTAAATTCTCCCATCTCCCAGATAATCCTTTGATGAAGTAGATGTTGTCCTTTGTGGGTTGGAGACCCACCCTAAAATCTTGTTGTCAATGATCCCAATGATGGATCAACTACATCAAAAGCTGAGAATTCCCCCTCAACAACGTAGCCTCCTTATAATACTTTTGGAAGCCAACTTGGAATAGGATTTGTCTGGTTTGTGGGGAAATAGGTCAAGGGAGAAAATCCCTCTCCCTCTCTCTGATATCCCACTCACATAGAACATTGTATTGGTCCTGCCATTGTTGTCATTCTTTTTGGTGCCCTTGTCGCTCTTGCCTCTGATTAAACACATATAAATTTCATTAGAAACATATAGATAGAGAGAGATATACATAAATAAAACATTTTTTTTTTTACTAAAGTACATTTACATTTATCAAAAGAAGATAATAAATTTTTTTGTGAAAAAAAATTCAAAGTGTATCGATGTGCCCATAAAACAATCACACACCTTACCGATTCTTATGTTATATAATAGCACCGCCATCAGTGCTAGAAAACCAAAGATTCACCAGACTCAATGTTTGACAATATTTAAAGTGCTTTACTTAAATAACATTTTTTTTAAAATATAGAATTTTGGGACTAGAAAATAAACACGCACTAAAAACGGTGCGTGAGAATATTTAAAGCGCACCGTTTAATTATAATTTTTTCAATATAGAATATTTGGTGCTACAAAAACAACACACACCGAAAATGGTGTGTGTAAATATTTCAAGCACATTGATCAAATAAATCATTTTTTTTAAATATAGATCATTCAATGCTTTGTATATTAGTACGCATTGGTGCGTCTGTATATAAACAAAGCACTGATGTGTCCGTGTATACCATCAACACCGGTATGATGTAAAATATATTTTTTGTTTTGGGTGTTAAATTTATTCATTTGTTTTCAAAATAATTGTATGGTGTGCATTAATTATACTAATGAATGAATGTGTATTTTTAAATAGCACCATGAATGTGTAATATTTTTGGTTGAAAGGGTATTCTACGTATGGGTTCACAAAATGTGAATGGTGCATTATGTTTATGGTAAAGCATGAAAAACAGTGTGTGAATTTATTTAGACCAAACCATGAATTTTTAATAATTTATTTATTTGTGAATTTTAGCGGTGCGTTATGTTTTTATTCTCACACACCACAAATCAGTGCATAAGGGTTATGATAACGCACTATCCATGGTGCATCAAGTTTTTATAAGGGTGCTAATTGTCGGTGTGCCTTGTGTTTAAACACAATGCATCGATGTATCAATGCGGTGTGAGCCGAACAGATGACACACACCACACAGTTATAAATAAATAAATAAAATGAAAAAAAACACAATTGAAAGAAATTTCCAATTTTTAATTTGGTAGAAAATTAAATGATAACGTAATAAAAAAAATAGTTGGACTCTTGCCTTCCTGAAAGGCACGGTTTCCACATATAGAAGAAACCAAATTTTCTAATCGCATGGAAAATTTCTAACTCGAATGACCAATGAAATCGAGGAGAAATCCAATGAGGCACATCGAGTACAAGAGGTGTGGGTGCCAAAAAGCAACGTCAATACTTGGGTGGTCCAAGGTGGTCTCCAACATTAAGAAAATGAGAAAATGACATTTTAGTGCTATTTTTTATTTTATTTAACCTTTTTTAGTGCGCCCAATTCGGTCGTGCATTGTTGTGTGTTTGTTATGTATGCACCGGTACACTTAGTGTCATAGTAAGCATCTCTCAAGATTTAAAAAAAAAAGTGTTTCACATACCATCCGATGCGTGGCATATTTTTACACACCGGTGTGTAGTTAAATATCTAACACATTACGTATTTATAATGGATATAGGACAACAAGTTTTTCCAGTGCAGTGCATTTCAACATTGCATGCACCGATGCACCCATTTCATTTATATGCACCAAAAATGGCTTGACGAGAAAATAAAATAAAGATATTTATTAAATATTTCATCAAAATATTTCCATACCAGTTTTTTTTTACTGATGCATACTGGTGCATTTTGGTATATGTGCAGCATCGTACGTTCAATCTATTCATTTTTTAGTATTTGGTCGATGCTATATAGGTTTTCCCACACTATGCATCTATTTTGTCATCACGCAACATCCATTTTTCTCAAAATGCATCGAGCTATGTTGTCTATGGCATAGATTCTTTTTCTATTCATATGCACTGGATTGCCAACATAAAACATAATGGTGTGTGTTTTATATTGGAAATTTGGTGCATATGAATAGAACAAGAGCACTATTTGTTTTCTAATAAAAACATATTTTGTTGGCTTTTGTTCAGTGCTTTGTCATCCCCACACGAACCTGTGTGTTTGGTTCCACAAAACACACCGCTAAGGATTGATGGGATATATATATATATATATATATATATTGTCATCGAGCTATATTGTCGTCGTTGCATAATAGAGGGGTGCACCATTACAGAAGTTCTCTTACATTTCTTGTGGATTTTCATAAAGCGCATGGGTGCATGTTTGGTGTTTTAGCGCACTAATTTAAAACCTCCATTAAAACCTTTTCTTGCTCAATTATGCTAGCGACTTCCACTATAAACAAATGAATGAGTTTTTTTTGTGCAAGGTCCACAAAACACTCCACTAAAAGGTGTTTTCCTTGTAGTGTTCACTTTGTTTGATCATGATGGAGCTTACTCTAGAGAAGTTCAATTGTGTCTTTTGAATCTTGTAAACAAGTGAGAACACCAGTGAGAGTTCTCTTCTCGACTCTGACTGTGTTGTCATCAAAAGAAAGCAGTAAAGTGTTTAGTAACTCTAATAATTCATCAGTTCGATTCATTTAAAAATTTGTCATACATCTCAAATGGTTTCTTGCAACTCCACCCTTTTCAACAATATAAATACAAACTTAGTATATGGAGGGTGTTGGCTTCTACTGAAAATGCACCCGTATAGAATGCAATTTAACTTTTAGTATTAATTTAATACTTACAAAAAAACTATTATAAGTGTCAAATGTGTTTGTGTTTTATACAATATATCACCTTATAACTCAACAAATATGCAAAAAAATAAACCACCTTATTATCGCTTTATAAAATGTGAATGATACGCCTTTGTTACTTATACCACCTTTACAAATGGCTCCTTATATCTCCATTGCAAAAAAATACACAAAAAAAAAAAAAAAAATCCTTTTAACTCCAAGCCACCGTATTTATCTTCATGACGCATCCTATTGTTTTCCAATTTGCACTTGGCGGTGCTATGCTCCATGTCCACCAGAAAACCTCTACCACCTGCTTTCTTTATCCAAACCAAGGAGAATAGAATGGTGGTTATGTTTATTGAATTAAACGGGATACTATACAAGATATGCACAAGGATATTGATCGAATTGTGATCAAGGGATTAAATCCAATGTGGTGGGAAAAACACTAGCACCACTCGCAAAAAACATAGTGCCGACCTCCAGATCAGGCAGTTCAGCGGCACAAGACAATGTGATTCACTCTCACAGTATGGCACAATGCGAATAGGCTTGATTCAATGATATGAATTCTCTCTTGATTGGCGTGGTCTATTTCCAGTATCATTTCAATTCACCTATTTATTGATTGCGTACAAGACACTTCAAACAATGGTGAGCATGCTTAGTTGTCAAAAGTTCTACAAGTGAAACCATCTATAAATTAAAAATAAAAAAAAATTATGATGGACTCTGTGTACCTATTCTTGATAGATTTTTTAATGTACACAAATAGAAATGAAGTCATTTAAATTTCATACACATAGAAACGTTAAAAACATGGATAGAATATATTTCAATGGCAAATTGTTGAGAGGAGAAGAGAAGGACAAGCAGGTGGATCAACTACTTGCACAATTTCAATATGAAAGTGCATTGCAACTTAATCTTAATTCCCATAGGTTGGCCAATGTAATGTATCCAAATTCCACATTATTATTTTGGGAAATGGGGTAAAAAAAATTACTTTAACACTAACTAACTAACAAACCTTGTTAGTATCTTGATTACATGCGAACATGATGAATACATAATTACATTATATAAATAAAATATGTCAACTTGAACATAGCATCAAGTGCATTCTTGCAATGCCCCTAGAATGACTATGGACCTTAAGGGCAACTGTCGAGTGACCCGGCTAAACAACTTTGATATAGTGGTCTCTTGAGCCTTGTTATGTCTTAAATGATTGAGGAAAATTTGAAGATGTGAATGACGACAATAATTGATAAATGAATTAAGGAATTAAATTATATGTGTGGAGTGGGATAATTGATTGATTACATCTTGATAAATCAAGTAAATAACTTAACAAATATAGGAAAAACCATAACCTGTCAACCGATCCATCTTGTCCACTATCGTCTGCGTCTTCCATAGAATCCCTCTATCAAAGATCGTTTGAACCATTGGCGAAGCAACAGTTAACTTCGCCACCCAACCATAGGCTCATGCTTTCAGTCGCATGGCCACCCCCGAGCTTCAGGTCGTAGAGCTCACACACAATAATTCGATAAACTTAGCTTGGGTTTCCCCCCCACCAGAATTTCTAGCCAAACCCCAATAGCAGCAATTCACTCATTTTTTTCACAATTGCGATAACCATCCAAATCTAGGTCCTTTACCCATCCCCAAAGCCTTCCTTAAATAGGAGATTCCTCTGCGACACATGTCTCTCCATGCAATAATATTTATTTTATTAAATTTCAATTTAAATAAAACTCACCCATCCATGTGTCAGTTTTTCTAGGAGATGCACCAACATCCCTAAGTTTGCTCATGTTTGTCCCCAAGATGTTTCACCTAGCTCCTAAACCTGTGGTGAAGGTGGAGTTGACTAGATGTCTATGCTTGGAATTCTCTTTTGCTCCTAAATAAAGATTTATATTATTTTAAATACTCAAAATATTCTTTTATGTGCAAATGCCTAAATAACAATTAATATTATTTAAACGCCAAAAATAATCTTTTATGTGCAAATGCATAAATAACCATTAGTATTATTTTAAATGCTAAAATAATCTTTTATGTGCAAAATGTCTCAAGTACTAATTTCTATTGTTTAAAGTACTAAAATGCATTTTTCTAACTAAATGTTCTAGGTGCGAATTTATACGTTTTTATACAATTAAGTTTAACAATAAGAATTACTAGGATCTCGGTGCCGCGCCGTTGGGCCTCCCCGTTCCTTAACTTCACTTCCCCAACATGACACCTCTTTGTCGGGTCTAGTCTTCTATCATTTATATTTCTCGACAAGGTACCACATCGTCGGGCCCTTGCGTCCACTCTTTTCATTCTCAGCAGGGTACCGCATCGTCGAGCTCCTCTGTCGATATCCTTTCATTTTGTCTTGCGAGAACTTCATGTAGGGATTTCAGGAGTCGTTACCTTATATCCTTCGTCTACACGCTATTATGGACTAATGGCGCTACGGAGTAATTCTGTTCTCACTGCGCGCCCACCAACATGTATGCGACCAACTCCATCATGGTGCACTACGCACGACTTCACGCGTTCCTGAGTAAGCGGATAAGGCCTTTTGAACTCGGTCGCAGGATTCCATAGGAAGTTGACACCGTCGTCATTCTTCCGTGTGTGATTTATCCATACTCTACGACCCTTCAATTCCCTTGTGTGTCCGTCGGTGAACCGTTTCACCTGCCGCTACACACATTTCTCACAAACATATATTAGTAGTACTTTCCTCAATTATCATAACATGATTCATAAATCTGCTATTTTGTTAAGCATTTATAGTTTACTCATAACATTACTCATTCATCTATTCATAAATGCATCTCGTCAATATTTACTTTCTTCGTTCTCATCACATAATCAATCATACAGCTAGTCATTAAGCATCATTCACATGTACATTTTTCATAATCAAAGTTAATCGTTAAACAACATGTAATCATTCATTTACATCAACTATCCAAATGCACATATATCATTATTTTATTGATTCACAATCAGTCGTAGTCATGAATATACTCAATATAACATCAAGGGGTCGTTTTATTAATGTTTCAATCAGTTGGGTCACTCAATAGGTGCCCTCAAGGTCTGCAGTAGTGTAGGGGCACTACAATTCTCATCAATCTTATATTAAAAAACATTCCACAACTTAAACCTTGATTTCATACTCTCTTGAAGACATGTCATCATAATGTTTTCTTAAGTATAATTTTAGTACATGGCATATATCCTTCTATTTCGTTTACTCATGCAAGGAACAAGTGATTTGGTTCAACCAAGCTACTACCATGTAATGGTCAACTTTGAGGTCATGATTTTGGATTTATCATCTACAATTATATTGGGGTTAATCTTTCCATTCAACACTTACTCAACATCACATTTTTTATTATACTTGCTCACCCATTCAATTATTATAAGTATGGTAACTCAACCAAGTAATCTAGTTTTAAATGACCATCTATAACCACGTACCTGCTTCTCGCCTATTATCTATCAAAGGTGAAGCATAAGACTTGTATCATATTCTAAGCTAAAACACTCTTAGTTTACCATATTCACCTTTCACTCGCAATTGAAATTAGTGAAAGACATCCATTCTTATTTAGTTATTTATCTACACATATTGGTGTTGATAAATGCTTTGTTCAACTATATATCATATGATAATGACATATATAGTCATCAAACCCTTCATTAATGCATAGTAATTTCCACATGTAACTGTTAAAGGGATAAACATATAACAAATACGCTTTAACAAGTCATTCCATAATAATTCTCAACAAAATCTTATGTACAACTGGTAAGATCATACTTTGAGTGCAAGGGTCAAATCAAATAGTTAGGAATCTCCTAATCATGAAAGTAAGAGTACCCCATCCTTTATCTTTATCAAGGTTACCTTTTCATAAAAAAAAAGGAACCATTTAATATCTTTTCATGCTTTATTTACAATTGCGGAATTCCTTTTGAACAAAACACTACTTTTATAAGTCATTCACTTTGAGGTAATCCAACATCATGAATAAGGGGAATTCATTGTGTCATCATGGATGAGGTTGCCGATATAGTAGTTAACTCTATATTATCAAAATAATTACACATCTTCATAACAAGTAAAGTATGTAATCGGGTTCTTTGTATTTTCTAGATTAGAGCTTGGTCAGTCCTAGTATTTTGTCACTTGGATGATACCGTTAGTATTTTTTATGTATTTTGAGGACTATCGAGGTATTTTGTATTTCTGGTTTTGGACTATAGCTTTTGCAACTAACATATCATGTACTATTTGATTCACTTTCTTTGAATATCAATAATATGCTTTTTTTCGTAAGGAAAATAAAAAAGTAAAATATATAAAGATGTATACTACTCTTACTAGTGACATCAAGCTTTAAACTTAACTATAAATACAAAGCTAACTAGGAATTCTTGTAAAAGATGTAAACAACAATTAGTTTTATATGCATACCAATCTTTTTTCATTGTTAAACAACTACAATATCCTATTACTTAAAATATGTTATCTTTTAAGTAATGAAATCATTTCTCATATTCTTATAAAAGATAACTACCAATTTCCTTAATAGCATCACATTCTTAAATGATAAAGGATTTACTTGTAAGCTTGCATCTATTCAATTTAGCCAACATACATAACTGCATAAAACTGGAATACTGCGTTTCTTTCCCTCAACAGAAACATCATCCAACGTGTACATTAATATATATATTGAAATCATCACGGCTCAGCTCTCCTCCAAGGCGTTTGTCCCTACCTTGACATACGCATCAGCTCTCCTCACGGCTCAGCTCTCCATACGGCTCAGCTCTCCTCACGGCTCAGCTTTAACTCTCTAATTGAAGTTAATTGGGCTTCGGTTCTCTTTCAAGGAGACCGACCTCTTTTCAATTCAAAATTTTTGTGTTAAGTCTCTTGGGACTCTGCGCTCTCACTCTCCAAACAAAAATGAACATTTTATATAACAACCAATTCCAATACCCAATCTCTTCACCATGGTTTACATATTTCTCCCTACCAAACAAGAAGTGATCCTCTCTTCTCTTAGGCCATCCTTCGCTACCTCCAAAAAAGGCAGTTTTAGCCTTCTTTCAGCTTCTAACTGCATAACAAGAACCCTCATGGTTCTTAATATTTTTCATTAGTTAAAGCATTTAATTTTCTTTTAAATATATTTACCACTCCACTCCATTGGGGATGCGCCTTTACTTGAAGAAACATATCTTTGTCTTTGATGAAAATTTTCAACGGTATACAATTTCTCTTATGTGTAAAAGTTTTATGCCCTATCTTGGCTCATAATCATTTTTCGAGGGAAACTCAATAGTTCCTTATTTGCTTTTCAATAAGGAATATTAATAATTTGCTTTATTTCCAACCTTTTCATAACATTACTTTTTAACTGAATATATATAGTCAATAAAATTTATTTTATCACATATACATTTTGTAATGCAATATATATATATATATATATAAAAAGACAATTTCCACTTAAAAAAATGTATGTTGTCTTCCCACACATAAGTATTTGTAATCATCTCATGTAATTATCAATGGCCTATCGCACCGTAATGATAATATTAATACTTAATTAATAATGAGCTAGGAGTAGGACTTAGCTTTCTTTTTTAGGCTCATATTCATAATAGGTAACAGAAACTTTGCTATTTGCTAACCAGAAATTAGTACTAAGTCTAATCAAGGCTTACTTCAACTTAGCAAGGCATGTAAGGGCTTTAAACCATCAAGTAAAAATCCATTGTTCACCTTTCTTCTAGTACCCGAGGCACTAAGATGATACCCATAATCAACACATGGATTCCTAGCCATAAACCTTTCCCCCTAGTGGATTCGTAGCCCCTATCATTTTAGTTGTGTCAAACCCTTCAGTCTCCTAAGTCTACAAACTTGAATTACAACATAGGAAATTCATAATAATACTTACATTGATTTATCGGCAATGCATAACCTTGAGATTCTCACCAAGATCTTGTACATTGTACCTTTTTATTTGTATTTCTACTGCAGAAGGATCGGGGTAGTGGAGGGGATATTACAACAAGATCTTGTACATTGTACCCTTTTATTTGTATTTCTACTGCAGAAGGATTGGGGTAGTGGAGGGGATATTACAGCCAAACCCTTAAATTCATCGCTAAATTCAAATGTTGGAGGCTTCAACTACGCTGGTCTTGATGATGAATTATCCCATCGATATTCTAGGCTCAAATCTCCTCCTAAATGAGTAGATACCTAAATTTTCAATAATTTAAGGAATTTTTTTGTGCCATCAACATCAGAGAAACCTGGTGTCTTTATGTGCCACATATAGTTCATTCTGATCATAATCCTTCACAAATATTTGTATCAACGGTTGAAATTGTTCTAGTTTATGCTATATCTTTCTGGGTATTTCCATCTCTACTCAAGGATTTTCGTCTCTACTCTAGGTTTTGAAGGATCTTAAATTTGAGTACTTGTATGCTTCACTCTACTATTCTTTATCATTGCAACTCCAATTTTAATGGAGGATTTTGACATAGAAAGAACCCAACCATGAGTCTACTCTCTACTTGAGATGTCACTCAAATTGAATTTCCTCTAAATGAATTGAATAAATTGAAGTCCGAGAGAAATTGAAAAATGAAAAATATTTTTAACAAGATGGAATGACTCCCTTAATAACATGAATCTCAGTATTATCATTTTACAAAGAATGAAGTTGAATTAGACAAGAAAAATCTCTAGAATAAATCAACGGTAATATACTTAACATAATGGAGGTAGCAAGGATCAATCATTGTAGCTGTGTCGGTGGTATTCCTTGTTTCCTTTTGGGTGTGAGATTAATGTTGGTTGTGGCTTGTTATCTTAAGTTTGTTTTCCTTCACCCCTAGTGATGGCGAGTTCAATGCACCATCATTTCTTTGAAATCAAGTCCTTGAGATATGAGTCTCCTCCTTCTTCCTTTGGCCGAGGATTATGCCCTTCACACCAGTGGACTTCCTTCTCACTCGAGGGTTATCCTGTACCTTCATGCGGCAAGTTTATCCCTATTATACGCTTAAAGAAAATTGAAGGATTGGCTTCTTCTCTTGGTCTTTGGTGACACAAAATATATCAAGAGGATAAATTCTCATACAATATTTCACATCCTCAAAAAATCCATATGCTCTAATACCATTGTTAATATCACAATAATAACTCAAGAAGATGAAGAAGCCAATAACATGATGTAAAAGGCATACAAGTTGCACTTCATTCTTATGTACATAAATTACATTTATAGTACATCTTACATAACCACATCATAACTAGATATGTGTTCGGGTGGTATTAGGACTTTGATTAGGAGTGTGTTTAACAATGTGTGTGTGTGTGTGTGTGTGCACTCATGCACACATGTGTGTGTGTATAAATTTCACAACATACCTTTGAAGCCTTAATTGACAATCTTGACCTAACCATGGGTACAATCTCTTTCTCCCAATCTTGGTTATAATTTATTTCCTCCCTATTAATTTATTCCAATATGAACATGTCACCACATTTACCAAGACATTTTAGAAGGGGATACCTAGATAGGTAACCCTATAGTCTTTGAAAATATATAGAATCTTTAGATAATGTAGGGTAGAAATATAATCTAAACTTCAAATGAAGTTAGGGGAGATGTTTGATAACAATTCGACATCATTCAAGTCAAGATTTAGATCAAATATACATTAAAATAATAGGGCTGGAGAATGATTTGGAGAAAATGGGGATTAGATTAAAAGAAATTAGAAAGGAAATCCAAGAAAAGAAACAATCAACCCAATAAGGAGGTTAATAATTTAGAAAATAATAATATGAAGAACAATATTAAAGAGTAATAAAAAAAAACTAAATAATAGTTTGGCCCTAAATAGTTTAGAGAGTAAATTGGAGATCAAACCCATCAAAATGGAAATGAATTATCTTATAGAGTTAGACTGTGAGTGTAGAAATGGAACATTGAAACTTATAATTTTTTGTTTGAAGGAGAAGAAAGAGGAGGGCATGCTAGCATTAGTTGAGGAAAAACTACAAGAAAAATTACAAACTGAAACAACTTGTCTCATAGAAGCAAAGAAATTGGAAAAATAATTTATCACAAAGATATGTTAATTAATGTTAATGTAAGCTCTAATGACCATAAATATGGAATGCTTAGTAAAACCCCAAGTCTAAAAGGGATAGGAATATATATAAATGAAAATCTCATTCCAAAAGATCAAGTTGAATTAAGAAAGAAAGTTTAAAAGATAAAAGAATCTAGAAATCAAGGAAATTGATTGATAATCAAGAATATTAAAGCTATTATTAGGAATAGAGATGAAAAGGATAACAATAAATAGGAATTTGGGACACTCTGGATCCTCTCTTGGAATTGTTATGCATTTCCATGGAGAAAAGGTCCCATGTTAAGTTAGATCCCAACTAAAATTGATATTATATTGATTGTTGAAACTTGAGAGCATGAAGAATCTGACATCCCTAACACAGAAGAATTTGTCTTGTGGTTGATATGGAATAAGAGATCATAATTTATGGGGATCAGAGCCATAGATTTTTGCATAAAGAAGAACATTTTTCCTCATACTAGGCTTCACAAGAAAGATCATTTTAATTAGTGCACGTGGATTTAGATTTTAGATAACGATGATAAGAATATTTATATAGAAATACGTTAGTTTGTGCCTAATGATATGAATTCTCTCTTGATTGGCGTGGTCTATTTCCAGTATCATTTCAATTCACCTATTTATTGATTGTGTACAAGACACTTCAAATGATGGTGAGAATGGTTAGTTGTCAAAAGTTCTACAAGTGAAACCATCTATAAATTAAAAAAAAAAAAAAATTCTGATGGACTCTATGTACCTATTCTTGATAGATTTTTTACTCTAAACAAATAGAAATGAAGTCATTTAAATTTCCTACACATAGAAATGTTAAAAAAATGGACATATGATATTTCAATGGCATAATTTGGAGCAAATTGTTGAGAGGAGGAGAGAAGGACGAGAAGGTAGATCAATTGCAGTTTCAAGATGAAAGTGCATTCTAGCTTAATCTTAACTCCCATAGATTGGCCAATATAATGCACCCAAATAACACATTACTATTTTGGGAAATGGGGTAAACAAAAAAAAAAAATCCTTTAACACTAACTAACAAAAAAACCTTGTTAGTATCTTGATTACACGTCAACATGATGAATAAATAATTACCTTATATATAAATAAAATATGTAAACTTGAACATAGCATCAAGTGCATTCTCATAAATCTTATACAAGAAACATTCCACAACATGCCATCATAAATTTTGCTTAAGTATAATTTTAGTGCATGTCATATATCCTTCTATTTCATTTACGCATGCAAGGAACACGTGATTTCGTTCAACCAAGCTACTACCATGTAATGGTCAACTTTGAGGTCATGCTTTTGAATTTATCATCTACAATTATATTGGGGTTAATCCTTCCATTCATCACTTACTCAACATCACATTTTCTATTGTACTTGCTTACCCATTCAATTACTATTAAAAGTATGGTAACTCAACCCAGTAATCTAGTTTTAAGTGACCATCTATAACCAAGTACCTCCTTCTTGCATATTATCTATCAAACTAAAGCATAATACTTGTATCATCTTCTAAGCTAAAACACTCTTAGTTTACCATATTTACCTTTCACTAGAAGCCTATTGATCACTTGAACTTAGTGAAAGACATCCGTTCTTATTTAGTTATTTATCTACACATATATTGTTGTTGATCAATGCTTTGTTCAATCATATATCATATGATAATGACATCTATGGTGATCACACCCTTCATTAATGCATAGTGATTTTCATATGTAACTATTAAAGGGATAAACACATAACAAGGTACACTTTAACAAGTCATTCTATAATAATTCTCAACAAAATCTTATGTACAAGTCGTAAGATCATACTTTGAGTGTAAGGGTCAAATCAAATAGTTAGGAATCTCCTAATCATAAAAGTAAGAGTACTCCATCCTTTATCTCTATCAAGGTTACCTTCTCATAAAAATAGGAACCATTTAATATCTTTTCATGCTTTATTTACAAGTGCGGAATTCCTTTTTGAACAAAACACTACTTATACGGAACCATTTAATATCTTTTCATACTTTATTTACAACTGCGGAATTGCTTTTGAACAAAACACTACTTATATCAGGCATTCACTTTAAGGTAATCCAACATTATGAATAAGGGGAATTAATTGTGTCATCTCGGATGAGGTATTCAAAATAGTAGTTAACTCTATATTATCAAAATAATTACACATCTTCGGTTCTCTTCCAAGGAGACCGACCTCTTTTCAATTCAAAATTTATGTGTAGAGAATAATCTTTAAGTCTCTTGGGACTCGACGCTCTCACTGTCCAAACAAAAATGAAAATTTTATGTAACAACCAATTCCAATACCCAATCTCTCCACCATGGTTTACATATTTCTCCCTACCAAACAAGAAGTGATCCTCTCTTCTCTTAGGCCATCCTTCGCTACCTCCAGACAAGGCAGTTTTAGCCTTCTTGCAGCTTCTAACTGCATAACAAGAACCCTAATGGTTCTTAATAATTTTCATTAGTTAGCATTTAATTTTCTTTTAAATATATTTACCACTCCTCCATTGGGAGTGCGCCTTTACTTGAAGAAAAAATATCTCTATCTTTGATGAAAGTTTTCAACGGTATACAATTTATTTTATGTGTAAAATTTGTATAGCCTATCTTGGTTCATAATCCTTTTTTGAGGGAAACTCAATACTTCCTTATTTGCTTTTCAATAAGGATTATCATGTCCCTAAAGGGATCATATATATATCATGCAAACCCTATTAATTTGTACCTATGATTATAAATTTTTCCTCCACTCTATAGTTTTTGGTTATTTGTATATAGTTAAAAAAAATTATTTATATAAATTTTTGAAATAATGCTAATTTGTTAAGTTTTAATTGGATGTCTACTCATATCGTCAGCAGCCTCTATATCCCCTTCCTATTTCGGCGGCCGAAGGTGCGTCATACGCTTTAATGCTTATTAATAACAGAGTACATCGCAAAAATATCACTGTTTCCTTAAGTTTATAACAAAGTTACAATTTTTAATGTTAAATATATTTTTTTAAAATCATTTATCTTAATGTTCATTGGCAATTGCTTGCTGTCGTTGGCCTCGATATTTGGTGCCGAGGCCTCGGCGGCTGGCGAACGTCACATGGTAGCAGGGTCTGCCAGTGTACTGGTTGAGAAATTAATAGACAGAGCAGCGATGGGTCCTAGAACCAGTGGGCGATTCCCGAATGTCATCCGTTTTTATCCGTCCAAGGTTGCTGAGTTCGATACGCCTAATCAGATACGTAGTCCGCATCTCGAGCCGGGGAGGAGAGAGCTGTGCTCAACCGTATAATTACTTGGCCAATCCTCGTATCCGCTACCTTGACTTCTGCTTCTATCTCTGCAGCAGAATAACTGCTTTCATTCGGTCAGCTGGATCTACTGCATTTTAAACCAGGCGAAGGGAAGCTGATAGGGCTTCATGTTTTTAATTCAGTAAATCAGTAAATCTCTATAGGAAGGTTAGGTTGCTTGGTATGTTCGTTAGCTAGCGATGGTTCTGTTTCGCAGTTAGACTATTTGTTCATGGACATTGGCTTGGTAGCTATCGATGGTTCCGTTTCGCAGTTAGACTATTGGTTCATGGAGAAATTACGAAATCTATTTACTCGGTAATTTAAAGTGAAACTACGAAATCTATGTTAGCGGTGGGTCAAGGACATTGGCTCGGGCAATTTCGGTGTCACCAGGCATCAGTGTTGACGGGCATGGACTACATGTTTATGTTTAGGTTAACTCCATAGATCAGAGGCGGGCATGACAACGACTTAGACGAGACCAGGTATTGGTTATTTTGTTGTTTTTTATTTTTTTCCCTGCATTCGAGAGGCATTGAATATGCGGCATTATCACATTGGATTTCTTTTGCAGATACAGAGATACGCATACGGGCAGACAATCATGGAGATAAGCATAACACGAGGGGCATCTTGGATTTCTTTTGCAGATACAGAGATATGCATACGGGAAGACAATCACAAAGATAAGCATAACACGAGGGGCATCGCTCAGATAGCGAAAGATATAGGCACACAATCCAGTTCATAGGTAGGCGCGAAACCACTCTTTGTTAGTTAGATCCAAGAAAATCCCTGTATAACACTATCGATGCCAGCGCTGTACACGAGTTTGGTTGGTCTCGGTTAATTTTTAGGGTGATTCCGTTCGTATTAATGGGTTAGTTATTGGAGTAGTAACTCTGTTTTGGAATGCTGCGACGCTCTCTTCCTGTGTGTTGTTATTTTATACAAATGATATTTATATAATGAGATGCATGGCGTTGAAATGTACGCAGGCCCTTTTTCCCGCTTACCTTTCTGCTTATACATAAAATTTCATGGTCTCCGTTAATACGGAGTCACCCTAAAAATTATCAATCTTCAATCGCTGAGTTAAAAGAAATTAATATTATAGTTTCCAATATATAAATGATGCTCTATAAATTTCATACAAATCTTTAGATTAAGATTTGGTCGATGTTCATCTTGGTTCAAGTGTTAGCTTATATGATAGTTATAAAACTATAAACAAATCTTTAAATTTAGTTTTTGTGGATGTTAGCATTTATGCGAAATTTTAGTTTAAGTGATAATCTATATTGTATGCAAACTTTAAATTAAGTTTTAGTTAAAAATCCCTTATGAATTGTATGCAGATCCTTAGATAGTGTTTCGGTAAGAGTTTCGGCATCAGTGTTGACGAGTAATTTCTCGTTGCTGTAGCTTGCTGTCTGTTGACAATAAACATAGTAGGTAGATGCGAGACAGGCAGACCAGAGAGTTGGTGGCAGTCAAGTGTACTGAGAGGGGCGAAATGATCGATGGAAATGTTGAGAGGGAGATTACCAATCATCTCTCATTGGGGCATCCAAGCATTGTCAGATTTAAAGAGGTAATATTAACACTAGCTCACTTGGCATAAAAGAGGTAATATTAACACTAGCTCATTTGGCAATTGTTATGGACTATGCATCTGGAGGAGAGCTATTTGAGCACATGTGTAATGTCGGCCACTTTAGCGAGGATGAGGCTCGTTTTTCCTTCCAGCAGCTCATATCATGGGCGAGGTATTGCCATTATATGCAAGTTTGTCACGACGATATTAAGGAGAATACACTTTTGGATGGAAGTCCTACTCCCCGTCTGAAGATCTGTGATTTTGGTTACTCAAAGTCCTATGTGCTTCATTCCCAGCCAACCAAAATCAACTGTAGGAACCGTTGCATACATTGCTCCTGAAGTGTTATCAAAGCAAGAATATGATGGGAAGATTGCATATGTTTGGTCATGCGGAGTCACACTCTATGCTATGTTAGTAGGAGCATATCCATTTGAGGCCCCTGAAGAATCAAGGAACTTTAAAAAGACTATTCAAAGTCTTTTGAGAGTGCGGTATTTCGTTCCAGATTACGTTCATATTTCTCCAGAATGTCAACACCTTCTTTCCAGTATTTTTGTAAAAATCATACAATCATAATATCCACTCTAGGTGGACGTGTTTTCCAAATTCCGTGTTTTCCCTTTCGCCGGCTCATGGATTTCATTCGCCGAAAAGCATGGCATTGCCTCATCTATTGGCTAACATCTATCATGTGTGCAGTCGAGAGGTCGTGTTGGTTTCTACTCAAGGTTGGAGTCTTTGTTGTGAGATGCATATATGGCCTTTGTGCATCTCCCTTGTCATTTGCAATGTTTTAAGTGACCAACCTGAGCGCTAATGCATTGTTCGCATATGCCCAATCACTACTTACCTACTACGCCCATTTGTCTGCATTTAGCCTGTTGCGTGTCTGCCATGATCAGATGTGATTTGTCCAACATTGCTACATGGGTCTATGGGCTTCTTGAACACCTCATAAAAAATACAATACCTTCCTAACTAACGAGGATGGATTCCATTATCATGTGTAGAAATTTTATATATCATATTTTCTATGGTAGTTGTATAACAATTTATATATCATATTATGCTATGGTAGCTTGGTAGCTTCCATTATCATGTGTATAAATTTTATATATCATATTTGCTATGGTAGTTGTATAACAATTTATATATCATATTATGTTATGGTAGCTGTATTTTGTTATGATATTTGATATTTTTTAATTTCAAGTGATTTTGATAGAATTTAAAAAAAATAAATTATTTTCACTACTATTATTTGGAAGAGCAAAAATACTTAGATTATTGTGAGAATAGATATTATATTTTTTTGGAAACAAACAATCTAACATAAACATTATTTATTAAAATATATAGAGATAAACATTGCAAATATTGTTACTATTACATTACTTTTAATCAAAATAATGAATTTTTGGTATTTTTACATGTTAACTTTAAAGGATTTAATATCTCATAGATCTTCAAAGTGAAATGGGACCTTACTCTTCAAATTTGATCCCTCCTTGCCATGGCAAATTATTATGTGAGCCTCCAACTTTGAATCTAAGCCCTATCTTGATTTCAAAATTTCTAATTGCAGAATAAATAAATGCATAATTGTTACTATTTCACATTAAATAGATCCATAACACTTTAGAAAATATATTTTATTGAATGTTTTAAGTTTCCCATATGTGCATCTCTTTAAATTAAGAGCTCATGATGCTCTTGCATAGTGTCACACTAGTGACTTTCTTTTTATGTTTATGGTTCATCTTGGTTTTGCTTTTGTTCGAATATTCTAATTAATTATTAACAAGTATACAAGCGTGCTAGTGGTAATGATAGCACTTGTTGCTCTGCGTTTTGTTCATCCTTAGACGTTATAGAGCAGCATCAGCTAGCCAAGCTAACCTGGCAACGTCACTTTTATTTTTTGTGGGTTTAAGATTTTGACTATTGTTTATTTTCATGTGAAACACCTAGCAATACCACGTGGTTAACAATACTCCTCAAACCACATCTCCTCACTTAGCAGAACTTTACTACATTATGCGAATACTTCAATTTTAATGAATATTTTAATTATTAAGTTTATTTTTATAAATTTGTGTAGAGTTTGATGATTATTCTTTAAATCACAAGAATTTCATATACTAATTCACACTTTAGGTATGTTATAAATATCACATCAACCACATAGAAAATTTTAAAACACTAACACAATATAAAATTAATTTGATTTCAATCCAATATAAAATGGTATAAATATCCCAAAAATAAAGTGTCTTTGAGATAGCTTAAGTGCAAATTGTATGTTTTAACAAAATATGTCAAATTATGATAAAATTTTTAAGTTTTATCATCTTATTCATTGCAGGAAACTTGAGGTTTGATGGCTATGTAATTTTGTGGCAAAATATTTTTTTCCCTATTATAATTTTGTGGCAAGAGTATCATATTTCTATAGCTTATGTCTTATAGCAATAGCTGTTATTGCTATTAGCAACTGCGGGGACATTGCCAACTCGTGGCTCTTGTTAATAAATTGCTTTATTTCCAACCTTTTCATAACATTACTTTTTAACTGAATATATATAGTCAATAAAATTTATTTTATCGCATATACATTTTGTATTGCAAAATATATATATATATATATATATATATATATATATATATATATATATATATATATAAAGACAATTTCCACTTTAAAAATGTATGTTCTCTTCCCACATAAAGTATTCGTAATCATCTCATGTAATTATCAATGACCTATTGCGCCATAATTAAATTTTATCGCATATACATTTTGTATTGCAATATATATATATATATATATATATATATAGATAGATAGATAGATAAAGACAATTTCCACTTAAAAAATGTATGTTCTCTTCCTACATATAAGTATTCGTATTCATCTCATGTAATTATCAATGACCTATTGCGCCATAATAATAATATAATGATAATAATAATACTTAATTAATAATGAGCTAGGAGTAGGACTTAGCTTCCTTTTTAGGCTCATATTCATAATAGGTAACAAAAACTTTGTTATTTGCTAACCGGAAATTAGTACTAAGTCTACTCAAGGCTTACTTCAACTTATCACGGCATGTAAGGGCTTTAAACCATCAAGTGAACATCCATTGTTCACCTTTCTTCGAGTGCCTGAGGCACTAAGATGATACCCATAATCAACTAATGGATTTCTAGCCATCAACCTTTCCCCCTAGTGGATTCGTAACCCCTATCGTTTTAGTTGCGTCAAGCCCTTTAGTATCCTAAGTCTACAAAATTGAATTACAACTTAGGAAATTCACAATAATACTTACAATGATTTATCGACAAGGCATAACCTTTAGCTTCTCGCCAAGATTTTGTACATTGTACCTTTTTATTTGTATTTATGATGCAGAAGGATCGGGGTAGTGGAGGGGATATTACAGCCAAACCCTTAAATTCATCGTTAAATTCAAATGTTGGAGGATTCAACTACGCTGGTCTTGATGATGAATTATCCCATCGATATTCTAGGCTTAAATATCCTCCTCCTAAATGAGTAGATACCTAAATTTTCAATAATTTAAGGAATTTGTTTGTGCCATCAACATCAGAGAAACCTGGTGTCTTTATGTGCCACACATAGTTCATTCTGATAATAATCCTTCACAAATATTTGTATCAACGATTGAAATTGTTTTAGTTTCTGATATATCTTTCTGGGTATTTCCATCTCTACTCAAGGATTTTCGTCTTTGCTCTAGGTTTTGAAGGATCTTAAATTTGAGTACTTGTATGCTTCACTCTACCATTCTTTGTCATTAAAATTCCAATTTTAATGGAGGATTTTGACATAGAAAGCACCCAACAATGAGTCTACTCTCTACTTGAGATGTCACTCAAATTGAATTTCCTCTAAATGAATTGAATAAATTGATGTCTCAGAGAAATTGAAAAATGAAAAATATTTTTAACAAGATGGAATGACTCCCTTAATAACATGAATCTATGTATTATAATTTTACAAAGAATGAAGTTGAATCAGATAAGAAAAATCTCTAGAATAAATCAACGGTAATATACTTAACATAATGGAGGTAGCAAGGATCAATCATTGTAGCTGTGTCGGTGGTATTCCTTGTTTCCTTTTGGGTGTGAGATTAATGTTGGTTGTGGCTTGTTATCTCAAGTTTGTTTTCCTTCACCCCTAGTGATGTCGAGTTCAATGCACCATCATTTCTTTGAAATCAAGTCCTTGAAATACGAGTCTCCTCCTTCTTCCTTTGGCCGAGGATTACACCCCTCACACCAGTGTACTTACTTCTCACTCGGGGGTTCTCCTCTACCTTCATGCGGCAAGTTTATCCCTATTATACGCTTAAAGAAAATTGAAGGATTGGTTTCTTCTCTTGGTCTTTGGTGACACAAAATATATCAAGAGGATAAATTCTCACACAATATTTCACATCCTCAAAAAATCCATATGCTCTAATACCATTGTTAATATGTAACATCCCGTAAAAATACCAAAATTTAATTTATTTTTTTTAAATAGCAATAATCATCGAAGTTGTTAATGCGGAACATATAAAATAATTAAAATTATTAACTATGATAACTAATAACGATGACACGTCAAATTTTCTCAAAATAAAATATGATGTAGTTGTATTTGCTATTTCAGATTTAAATGGATGCTAATCTCCTTAACGAAAGATCTTTTATGATTATACACAAGAATACAATTTACAGATCTGCTTAAGTTCTAAATGCGATTACATGCTGTACATAGATTTGTATTATTATGATGTTCTTGATGATATGCTGACAGTTTGTTTGTATGATGACGAAGGGGTCCTATGAGGCACCCTGGGGTTTACTTAGCTACGTTTAGCTAAGGCATTTAAACCCTGTTTCCATGTGCAGACAACAGGTAAGAATTTCTACAACAAACATGTGTTAAGAGTACATGTGTCTTTCAATTCATCGTCAATGTTATATTAAAATGCTAAGTACTTCCTTGCAAAACAAATTACTGGAGGTATGGATATTTTGGTTCCAGTTCTAGTTTACGTGATGGCTTACAAAATCTTGTGTAATATAAAATCACGTCGTCAATTTGTTTTTATAATACTATGTTTATTATCATATAATTATTGTCATTAATATCAAAGCAGTGATACCAATGTCCATTGGTAATTCTATTAGAAAGCTTGTAGAAATAGTGTTTAAACTATTGAACTATCATTACATTTTGCATCTACAGAACTTAGACTATTCTAAGTCCCGAATTTATCATTTGATTATCATTACATAGTTAATATATGAAAAGTATAGTGACTAGTGCTTGTGCTATGAACTTAGCATTAGAGTGTATATCGTCACCACTTAGACTATACCTATAGTATTACATTTATCATTAGTCTTTGCAATACATGGCTAACATATGAAATATATTGTGCATATGGTATTTATGCTATGATTTAACATTATAATTTACATGTGAACTATCCTTATAGTCCTACTCTTCTCAATTGATTACAATACAAAGCTAATATGTGAAACATACAATGTACATAGTATCTATGCTATAAACTAACATTATGCATCAACAAAATCTTAAACTACATCTATGGTTTCCATTTATCAAATAATTAACAACTATATGGCTAATATGTGAGACATATAAGCTTTATCCTATATGATTATACACGAGCCATAGAAATGAAATGTAAACCTTATATAGTGACTATGCAATCACACAACACCTTGGCATATAATACCATTGTTACGATGCCTAAAACAATTCTTTGAACTATATGAAATGTGCACTAATATTGCAATGATTTCGTTGTTGAGAGGGTATTAAAGTTCATACTTTGAATGCTTTCCAAACTGGCGTTGATAGGCCTAGCATTAACATCGTTCAATGTGTTAAGTGATGTGGAAGCCCGGTTGTAAGGTATTCACATGGTTTGTGTTTGCAATGAGCACCAAAATAAGCTGAGTTGTGCCATGCAGTAGCTCTCGATCTGCTTACTTGGTGATCTGGTAGATGAAGTAATTCAATGCAGTAATGATTGCAATCGTTGCTCGATTATCAATGTGCCTGACTGGCAGTTGATCCACCCTTGATCTTCATAAGATCTAGGGCTGAGGATGAAACCCTAATCTCACATTGGTAAGTAATTAAAATTGGTTTTCTAGCATTCATTGTTGCGTTTAGTGGTAAGGTGGACGAGCTCACATTTGCTACAATGTAGGGTTTAGTAAAGTTCTATGAGGAGGACTCCTTCCTCGGTTTCGAACCTTGGACCTGTGAGAGATTTTTTTTAAAGATATAGGACTATGCTCTTTTGCACTATAGCCACGATACGCCATTGTAGTGATGGTGATTCTTCTGTCAGTGTATTGAATGCAATTCAAACTAGGGTTCAATCCTCCAGTTTGTGAAATGGTCTTCTGTGTTTAGCTCGTGGTTGCTGTAAAATGCCATCAAGCTCCGTCGTTTTTACTGGTGTGGTGTGTCAATGTTCAGGAGTTTCATTTCTAAGGGTAATTTTTTTATTATAATTACCATCATACAGTGAAACTTAGTTTTAAATCTGCATTGTCTTGTTTTAACCTCTCCGAACTGTAAAGTTGGCAGGTACCCACTTTGTAGGAAGGTTTCTATGCATAAGATTGGAGAATGGGGATGCTGCTACTACTTCCTCGTAAGCCTCGGGGGTTCTTGAAACCTCGTAGGTTCCTTTGGCACGGTTTTGTTGGTGATTACTGTGTGACAAGAGTTGGAATTACTTGACACTGTTCGATGATGGCCGAGTGTTAGGTTTTAATGTTTTTAATTTGATAAATGTTGTAGAGAGGATGACCCTCAGTTGTTTAAGTTGCTATTCGGCTCTGTGATGTCTGGCTGCATCATTTGAAAAGAACTTTGAACTTGTGTTTGTACTATTGTTGGTTAAGGGTAAAACCCTGTATAGTTTTGTGGAAACTTGAACTCGTTTTAGTGTTTTATGGTTGATAAGGGATAGACCCTGTGTAATGTTGGAATCATGAAAAGTTCAAAATGTAAACTCTGTTAAAGTTTTATTTATAGTTTTGAATGTGAATCAAGATTCGAGGGTTCACCTTTTCTGTAAGACAATGGCTCATTTGAAATGAAATATTTTGTTTAAAAATAATGGTTGAGAAAACAATTGTATAACTATTGTTGTGATGCCGAACAATGATAGTTTTCTTTGGCCAAGAGTTATGGTTTGTATAACTGTAAATAGATAGTTCCTATACTTCGTTATCGTAGTTGATATTTATGTTTTTGAATTGTTTTAAGATAAGGTTCGGTCTGTTATACGTTTTTGAAATAGCTAGTGCCACAGGGTTCTATTTTGTATCATGAATGAAACCCTACATGTAGCTTTCATTGGAAACCATGCTTGTACTGAGCTTTTGTACCCGAAACTGGGCCTTAACCTGTGCATGAAAAATGTGTAGATACTATGTATGTTTCTGGTTAGGGTTGTAAGCTATTGTTTAGACATTGATAGTAAAATCGTACTTTCTGCTAAGTGATGTTTTAGTGTCTTGTTAGTAATCTTGGATGTATAAAAGATGGTATGGTTATAGAAAATGTTTAGTTACGGTTTGGAAAATTCATATCTGCTATAACCTCAGAAATAAATGTCTAATGTTTTCCATGAATGGCTTGATGGGAAGTTTATGAATTGTGTACTAAATAAACGTTCAGATTCTAGGGTTTATACTAGCTTAGGGTTTGATTCTATAGTAAAAATTATTTATATCTAAGATTGAAATCTATATTAATATAGATGTGATAATAGTGATGAAATATTATTAAGTGTTTACTTGTCAACTGTAAATAACACTCTGTTATAATGTTGAAATGCATGTGATTACTATTTGAAATAGATAGATATGAAAGGGAAAATATAAATCTATGCAGAAATAAAATGTGTTTTTATTTAAGAATTAGATGAATGTTGTACATCTATTTATACTGTACTGTACTATTTCCTACGTTTTAATTATGATTTAAAAGACATAATTTAGCAAGAAAAACTACTATGTTTAACCTTTCATTCAAATGGCATTCTGCCAATCACTTATCTTTATTAATTTTGCTTTTCTGTACTAGAGTACTATAAAAATAACAGTATGGAAAAAATACAGAAAAGAATTTAATCATTCAATTCAAATACGTAATCATTCTTTAAAAATATCATCCTTAACTTAGAAAATGAATTAGTTCTTTCTGTATAACTGTAAATAATAATTCTACCATGCAGAAAAACATTTAATTGTAAACAAAAGTAAGAACAGTAGAACCTGGTTGACTGTAGGAGAAACAAACATCCCAAGGAACTTGTTCCACCCAACCTATTCCTAAAGACAGCCATGTTACTTGCCTTAGGACCCCCTAGCCTATTCACTGAACCACCAGGAGGAAGATTTTGTAGAAGCCTTAGTACATCAACTTGCAGTAGAATATAGATTATCCAGTCATAAAGACTCAGCAGTCAAAGAGACCTGCACCAACACCTCTAGTTTTCCTTCTCAATATAATTAGCTGACTCACAGTTGCATTCTCACATAGCCTCCCTATTTTAATCTCTCAGTGATCACCTAATGCACTTGAGGAATATTTCTGCAGAAAAATATTATTGGGCTGCCTGCCCAATTCAAATTACCTTATCTAGGCTACCTAGGCCTTTTAGTGGTTAACTGGTCATTAATGAGAGGCCTGCTCTCTTCCACCCACCTGGGGGATAATGTCACAAATTTAGGGGTAGTTGTCCCATAACCAACAGCTAGTGGTGGAGTGCAAGTGTTGCCATCTGTCCCATACCTTCTAACAGCTTCCATTCCTCCTAGTGAGTCAGTGAACACTCATTTAACAGTTCCCTTGGGTGTTTGTCTCCTATTTTAATTTATTAAATAATAATAATCAGTAATTACAATCATCCTTGACCAAACTTGGTCATAATTACAAAAAATTGTAATTATAATTTAACATAAAGTATTTTATAAATAAAATAATATTTCTCAAAATTTGGGTAGGTGACATACACCCCCCCCCTTAAGTCTCAACTGCATCCTCGATGTTGTTTAATCACTCTCTCAGATGGTCCTGAAACAAAGTTGGGTATCCTACCCACATACTACTCTCCAACTCCCAAGTTGCCTCTTCTGGGATAAGGTGCTTCCATTGCACCTTTACCTTCCCAATGGCACGATTCCAGAGTAGAGTTTCCTCCTTTTGAGGATACAGTCCGGTTCCACTTGAAAATCACCGTCTTGTCCCACTTGTACATCATTCCAAATTACAACATGAGTATCATCGTGTACATACTTCTTTAAAAATGATATATGAAAAACATTATGTATCTTTAAATTTGGTGGCAAAGCCAGTTGGTATGTCACTGGTCCAACCCTTAACAATATTTCGAAAGGACCACAATACCTGGGTGCCAACTTGACACAACTTCCCAATTTCAATGAACTCTTTTTCGGTCTTACCTTAAGAAAAACATGTTCACCAACCTGGAACTCTTTATGAGTCCTTCTAAGATCTGCTTCACTCTTTTTCCTATCTTGGGTAGCTTGAAGATTTCTTTGTACCTGTTTCACAATTAGTTCTAATTCCTACAATAATCCAGGTCCTAAAATAACTCTATTTACTGAGTCATTCCAAGAAACAGGTGTATCACATTTCCTGCCATAAAGAATTTCAAAAGGGATAAGCCTGGCTGATGCATGATAATGGATATTATATGCAAATTCTTCTAAATGCAAGTAGTCCTCCCACTTACCAGGCTGATCCTTAACATACATCCTAAGCATGTCTTCCAATACCTGATTCACTCTTTCTGTCTGTCCATCCGTTTGTGGATGAAATTTTGTACTGAAGTTTAAGGTTGTATTCAACCCTTTAAAAAATGACCTCCAGAAGTTTCCAGTAAACTTAGAATCACAGTCTGAAATTATCACTTTTGGTATCCCATGTAATCGAAAAATCTGTTTCATGAATATTTCTGCAATGTCTGGAGCCTTATGAGTAGTTTTTACAAGTATAAGTGTGCTGTCGTGCTGACTTTATCCACTACCACCATAATAGAGTCATTTTGTTTCTGATTTTTGGGTAGTCCGGTACTAAAATCTATGCTTATAATTTCTCATTTCTAGCTAGGTATAGGCAATGGCTGCAATAGTCCAGTTGGATGTTGATGTTCAACCTTCACTTTTTGACAATCCAAACACTTAGCTATGTATTTTGCTACTTCATCCTTCATTCTGGGCCAATAGTACTCTTTCCGTAGCATAGTGATGGTTTTCGGATAACCTGGATGACCAAAGTAATGGATTTTGTGCATCTCATCTAAAATCAGAATTTTTACTTCTGGTATGTTGGGTACATACAATCTATTTTTGTATAATAACAATCCATTTTCCTTTAAATTGTAATCTTGCATAGAATTTTGAGAATTGCTATTTGCTGTATTTTCTTGTAATTTTCTGTATTCTTCATCCGTTTCACTCCTTTCAAGGATTTGGTTTTCTAAATTTGTTGAGTATGTACTGATGGCTGAAATAAAATTCAACTTTGCTTTATGACTTAATGCATCAGCAACCTTGTTCTCTTTCCCTTTAATATTCTAAATTTCGTAATCATATTCACTTAGAAAAGTTAACCATCTAGCTTGTCTAGCATTCAAATTTGTTTGATCTAATAAATACTTCAGTCCCATGGTATCTATCAACAAGGTAAATTTTCTGCCAATAAGATGGTGACGCCACATTTTTAAAGCGTGAATTACTGCTAATAATTCTAAATCATAAGTAGAGTAGTTCTTCTCATGTATTTTCAGCTTTCTAGACTCGTATGCAACAGCATGTCCCTCTTGTGTTAGGACTCCACCGAGTCCATCATTACACGCATCGGTGCATACTATAAAATCTTTATTAGGATCTGCAATCCTCAGATTAGGCGCGGTAGTTAGTAATTCTTTTACCTTCTTAAAACTGCCTGAACATTTATGATCCCACACAAATTTCTTCCCTTTCTTCTGTAAGGAGGTTATGGGGTTTGCAATTTTTGAAAATCCCTCTATAAATTTTCTATAATATCCAATGATACCCATAAATGATCGTACATCCGACACATCCTTAGGAACTGTCCAATCATTAATGGCTTTTATCTTATCGGGGTCAACCGAAATTCCTTCCTTAGAAATTATGTGTCCTAAATACTAAATCTTATCCTTGTGAAAGTCACATTTACTAAACTTAGCATATAACTAATGATCTCTCAGAACTTGTAAGATAATACGCAGATGTTCATCATGTTCTTCTTTGCTTTTAGAATACACTAGAAGGTCATCTATGAACACAATAGAAAACTTATCAAAATATTTGTGCAGAATATTGTTCATTAAATACATAAATACAGCCGGGGCATTAGTCAATCCAAATGGCATGACTATGAACTCATAATGTCCATATCGAGTTCTAAAGGCTGTTTTAAAAATATCCTCATTCTTCACACGAACTTGATGGTATCCTGACCTTAAATCAATCTAGGAAAATATTGTTGCTCCACGCAGCTGATCAAATAGATCGTCTATGCGGGGCAACACATATCGATTCTTGATTGTCATCTTATTCATCTGGCAATATTCTATGCACATTCTTAAAGTGCCATCTTTCTTTTTAACAAATATAACAGGTGCTCCCCAAGGAGACACGCTGGGTCTTATATAGTTTTTATCAATCAGCTACTTCAACTGTGATTTCAACTCATTTAATTCCAGTATATTCATCCTATATGGAGCTTTAGAATTCGGTACCACTCCTGGTATTAACTCAATGGTAAAATATAAATCTCTCTTAGGGGGTAATCTTGGAATCTCTTCAGGAAAAACATCTTTGAAATATTTTAGGACAGGTATATCTTCTAGTCTTAGTTTGTCCTCTTTAGTAATCAACTCATCATTCACTACATTTATTGCAAACATTTGACATCCTTTTCTAACTGCTCTTTTCACTTGCATAGCTGAAATCTGTCTAAGTGATGTCTTTCTTGGAATACCTTTTACTTCTATTGTTTCTCCTTCATCATTTAAACATGTAAAATTCTTCTCATAACAATTCAGAATGACATGATGGGCTTCTAACCAGTCCATTCCGATTAAGATATCATAGGATCCTAAAGGTAAAACATTCAGCTTGGTTTGTGTCTTTAACTGATTCATGGATAAAGCACAACTTTCAATAAAATCAGATACTTTCGTTTTTGTTCCTGTTGCTAGTCTAACTAACCAAGATTTATTGAATTTTTTTGTTTTCAAATTAAAACTTTCTACAATATCTGGTGATATATAACTCAGGCTAGCACCTGGATCAATCAAAATAGTAACAGGCTAGTTTTGTAGCATACCTTCAATCTCTACCATAGATACTTGATGTTATGCGTGCCTGTTGTCTAGAGCTGCATTAATTCTGGGCATCTCCCTTGCTAAGTCTCCAACAGTAGGTTCAGTCTGTATGGAATGAATATTGTTAGCTGTCCGCTTTCTCTTGGGGCATTCTGATGCATAATGAGGACCTTGACACTCAAAACATTTGACAGGTGCCTTTTGGTCATTAGTTCTGGTAGCATTGGGAGTATTCCTAGGAACTGTAAAATTCTAATGTTGATTATTTCTGGGATTGTTTCCTTGAAAATTTTGATTCTGAAATTTTTTCTTTTGGAAACTAGAATTTCCACTAAACCTGAAATTTTTCTTTTTCAACTCAAACTTACTGGGTTTATGATTTTTCCAGTTGGATATCCCTTCTCTTTTCCGATTAGTGTCATAACAGAAAGTTGCTTTCCTCATGGCCTCTTCTAAGATATTTGGATTGTCATACTCGATTCTGTCCGTGATGTTGAAAGGTAGACAACTCAGGTATCTTTGGATCTTCAGTTTTTCTTCCACAAGGGATGGCACATATCTCGGCAAATTTAGAAATTGACTGTTCATCTCTTTCATGTTCATAGTTCCCAGCTTTAAATCATAGAACTCCTTTGATTTTTCTTCATAGTATTGTTCAGATAAGAACTTCTTCTTAAAGTATCTTTTAAAAGTGCTCAAATTCACATCCTTGTCTTTGATGCCCTTCACTCTTTTGATGTCCTGCCACCAAATATATGCCTTCCCAATCAAGTTGTATATTTCCATCTTTGTCTTCAATGATTATGAATAATCATAAATTTGGAAGTACTTCTTCATGCCGGACAGCCATGCTTCTGTTGTCTCTCCTTTCTCAAATTCACCATTGAAGGTTGGGGGTTTGATTTTCTTGAACTCCCCATAAATCTGTTCATACTGTTTGTGACTTTTGCTTTTGGGTTTGTAGTCTCCTTCGCTGCTATCACTTGAATAATTTTGTTTCTTTTTGCGTTTTTCATGGGCAGCTTCTGATGATGTTGAAATGTTGTCCACATCATCAGTTTTCATTTTCTTACCCCTGTCTCGATGAGGTAAATCTTCAATCTTGGAGGTATTTTCAATTTATCTATCATGTTCATCAGTTGGGCACTGTTCGAATAGTACTTGCTTAAGTTCCTCTTGTGCTTTAAGAATTTTCTCATTGTCTTGTTTTACAGATCTGATTTCTGCTTTTCACTCTTGAAATGCACGTAACAATTCTAATGAATTGTCATTTAACTCGCCATGGACTTCTTCTTCATAATGTTGTCCCATGCTATGACTGTTGGGTTGAAATCTATCCTCTATATGTTAGGCTAATTCTTCCATACCTGTAGCTTAAAAACAATTTCTATATAACACAAATAGTTTAAAATTTTAATTAGTAAGATTTCTGCTGTAATAAATTTTTCTGTTGCATGTTCTTTGGACCTTTTTAGGCCTAGAGTTCGAACGTGAGTTCTGATACCATATGTAACATCCCGTAAAAATACCAAAATTAAAAAAATAAAAAATAAATAGCAACAATTATCGAAGTTGTTAATGCGGAACATATAAAATAATTAAAATTCTTAACTAGGATAATTAATAACGATGACACGTTAATTTTTCTCAAAATAAAATATGATGTACTTGTATTTGCTATTTCAGATTTAAATGGATGCTAATATCCTTAACGAAAGATCTTTTATGATTATACACAAGAATACAATTTATAGATCTGCTTAAGTTCTAAATGCGATTCCATGCTATACATAGGTTTGTATTATTATGATGTTCTTGATGATATGCTGACAATTTGTTTGTATGATGGCAAAGGGGTCCTACGAGGTACCGTAGGGTTTACTTAGCTACGTTTAGCTAAGGCATTTGAATCTTGTTTCCATGTGCAAACTGCAGGTAAGAATTTCTACGACAAACATGTGTTAAGAGTACCTGTGTCTTTCAACTCATCGTCAATGTTATATTAAAATGCTAAGTACTTCCTTGCGAAACAAATTACTGGACGTATGGATATTTTGGTTCCAGTTCTAGTTTACGTGCTGGCTTACAAACTCTTCTGTAATAGAAAATCACATCGTCAATTTGTTTTTATAATACTATGTTTATTATCATATAATTATTGTCATTAATATCAAAGCAGTGATACCAATGTCCATTGGTAATTCTATTAGAAAGCTTGTAGAAATAGTGTTTATACTATTGAACTATCATTACATTTTCAATCTACAAAACTTA
Source organism: Larix kaempferi (assembly GCA_027924585.1). Classification (NCBI taxonomy): domain Eukaryota; kingdom Viridiplantae; phylum Streptophyta; class Pinopsida; order Pinales; family Pinaceae; genus Larix; species Larix kaempferi. The sequence goes on from BSBM01000073.1 coordinate 43,818,163, forward strand.
GACTATTCTAAGTCCCGAATTTATCATTTGATTATCATTACATAGTTAATATATGAAAAGTATAGTGACTAGTGCTTGTGCTATGAACTTAGCATTAGAGTGTATATCGTCACCACTTAGACTATACCTATAGTATTACATTTGTCATTACTCTTTGCAATACATGGCTAACATATGAAATATATTGTGCATATGGTATTTATGCTATGATTTAACATTATAATTTACATGTGAACTATACTTATAGTCCTACTCTTCTCAATTGATTACAATACAAAGCTAATATGTGAAACATACAATGTACATATTATCTATGCTATAAACTAACATTATGCATAAATAAAATCTTAAACTACATCTATGGTTTCCATTTATCAAATAATTAACAACTATATGGCTAATATATCAAACATATAAGATTTATCCTATATGATTATACACGAGCCATAGAAATGAAATGTAAACCTTATATAGTGACTATGCAATCACACAACACCTTGGCATATAATACTATTGTTACGATGCCTAAAACAATTCTTTGAACTATATGAAATGTGCACTAATATTGCAATGATTTCGCTGTTGACAGGGTATTAAAGTTCGTACTTTGAATGCTTTCCAAACTGGCATTGACAGGCCTAACATTAACGTCGTTCAACATGTTAAGTGATGTGGAAGCTCGGTTGTAAGGTCTTCACGTGGTTTGTATTTGCAATGAGCACCAAAATAAGCTGAGCTGTGCCATGCACTGGCTCTCGGTCTGCTTACTTGGCGATCTGGTAGATGAAGTAATTCAATGCAGTAATGATTGCAATCGTTGCTCGATTATCAACATGCCTGTCTGTCAGTTGATCCACCATTGATCTTCATACGATCTAGGGCTGAGGATGAAACCCTAATCTCGCGTTGGTAAGTAATGAAAATTGGTTTTCTGGAATTCATTGTTGCATTTAGTGGTAAGGTGGACGAGCCGACTGTTTACTGCAATGTAGGGTTTAGTGGAGTTCTGTGAGGAGGACTCCTTCCTCGGTTTCGAACCTTGGACATGTGAGAGATAGTTTTAAAAGTTACAATCTTATTCTCTTTTGCACTATAGCCACGATACGCCATTGTAGTGATGGGGATTCTTCTGTCAGGGTATTGAATGCAATTTGAACTAGGGTTTGATCCTCCAGTTTGTGAAATGGTCTTTTGAGTTCATCTCGTGGTTGCTATAAAATTCCATCAGGCTCCGTTGTTTTTGCTGGTGTGGTGTGTCAATGTTCAGGAGCTTCATTTCTAAGGGTAATTTTTTATTATAATAACCATCATACAATGAAACTTAGTTTTAAATATGCATTGTCTTGTTTTAACCTCTCCGAACTGTAAAATTGGCAGGTACCCACTTCGTAGGAAGGTTTCTATGCATAAGATTGGAGAATGCGGATGTTGCTACTGCTTCCTGGTAAGCCTCGGTGGTTCTTGAAATCTTGTAAGTGCCTTTGTCATGGTTTTGATGGTGATTATTGTGTGACGAGAGTTGGAATTACTTGACACTGTTCGGTGATGGCCGAGTGTTAAGTTTTAATGTTTTTTGATTTGATAAATGTTGTAGCGAGGATGACCCTCAGTTGTTTAAGTTGCTATTCGGCTCTGTGATGTCTGGCTGTGTCATTTGAAAAGAACTTTGAACTTGTGTTTGTACTGTTGTTGGTTAAGGGTAAAACCCTGTATAGTTTTGTGGAAACTTGAACTCATTTTAGTGTTTTTTGGTTGATAAGGGATAGACCCTGTGTAATATTGGAATCATGAATAGTCCAAAATGTAAACTCTGTTAAAGTTTTATTTATGGTTTTGAATGTGAATCAAGAGATGAGGGTTCACCTTTTCTATAAGACAATGGCTCGTTTAAAATGAAATATTTTGCTTTAAAATAATGGTTGAGAAAACAATTGTATAACTCTTGTTGTGATGCAGAACAACGATAGTTGTCTTTGGCCGAGAGTTATGGTTTGCATAACTATAAATAGATAGTTCCTGTACTTCGTTATCGTTGTTGATATTTATGTTTTGGAATTGTGATAAGAAAAGGTTCAGTCTGTTATACGTTTTCGAAATAGCTAGTGCCACAGGGTTCTATTTTGTATCATGAATGAAACCCTACCTGTAGCTTACATTGGAAACCATGCTTGTACTGAGATTTTGTACCCAAAAATGGGCCTTAACCTGTGCATGAAAATGGTGTAGATACTATGTATGTTTCTAGTTGGGGTTGTAAGCTATTGTTTAAATATTGATACTAAAATCTTACTTTCTACTAAGTGATGTTTTAGTGTCTTGTTAGTAATCTCAGATGTATAAAAGATGGTATGGTTATAGAAAATGTTTAGTTAGGGTTTGGAAAATTCATATCTTCTATAACTTCATAAATAAATGTCTAATGTTTTCCATGAATGGCTTGATGAGAAGTTTAAGAACTGCGTACTAAATAAACATTCAGATTCTAGGGTTTGTACTAGCTTAGGGTTTGATTCTATAGTAAAAATTATTTATATCTAAGATTGAAATCTATATTAATATAGATGTGATAATAGTGATGAAATATTATTAAGTGTTTACTTGTCAACTGTAAATAACACTATGTTATAGAGAATAGTTTTGCAACTGTTATATATTTCATACAGTATAAAGGCTTGAAAACATGGAATTTATAATATTCAAATGCATGTGATTACTATCTGAAATGGATAGAGATGAAAGGGAAAATATAAATATGTGCATAAATAAAATGTGTTTTTATTTAAGAATTAGATGAATGTTGTACATCTATTTATACTATACTGTATTATTTCCTGCCTTTTAATTATGATTTAAAAGACAGAATTTAACAAGAAAAACTATTGTGTTTAACCTTTCATTCAAAGGGCATTCTGCCAATCACTTATCTTTATTAATTTTTCTTTTCTATACTAGATTACTATACAAATAATAGTATGGGAAAAATATAGAAAAGAATTTAATCATTCAATTCAACTACGTAATCATTCTTTAAACATATCATCCTTAAGTTAGAAAATGAATTAGTTCTTTCTGTATAACTGTAAATAATAACTCTACCATGCAGAAAAACATTTAACTATAAACAAAAGTAAGAATAGTAGAACCTGGTTGACTATAGGAGAAACAAACAGCCCAAGGAACCTATTCCACCCAACCTATTCCTGAAGACAACCAAGTTACTTGCCTTAGGACTCTCGGGCCTATTCACTGAACCACCAGGAGGAAGATTCTATAGAAGCCTTAGTACATCAAATTGCAATAAAATATAGATTATCCAGTCATAAAGACTCAGCAGTCAAAGAGACCTGCACCAGCACCTCTGGTTTTCCTTCTCAATATAATTAGCAAACTCAGTTGCATTCTCACATAGCCTCCCTATTTGAATCTCTCAGTGATCACCTGATGCACTTGAGGAATATTTCTGCAGAAAAATATTGTAGGGTTTCCTGCCCAATTCGAATTGTCTTATCTAGGCTTCCTAAGCCTTTTAGTGGTTAACTGGTCATTAATGAGCTACCTGCTCTCTTCTACCCACCTTGGGGGTAATGCCACAAATTTAGGGGTAGTTGTCCCATAACCAACAGCTAGTGGTGGAGTGCAAATGCTGCCATCTGTCCCATACCTTCTAAGAGCTTCCATTCCTCCTAGTGGGTCAATGAACACTCATTTAACAGTTACCTTGGGTGTTTGTCTCCTATGATAATTTATTAAATAATAATAATTAGTAATTACAATCATCATTGACCAAACTTGGTCATAATTACAAAACTTTGTAATTATAATTTAACATAAAGTATTTTGTAAATAAAATAATATTTTTCAAAATTTGGGTAGGTGACATAATATCACAATAATAACTCTAGAAGATGAAGAAACCAACAACATGATGTAAAAGGCATACAAGTTTCACTTCATTCTTATGTACATAAATTACATTTATAGTACATCTTACATAACCACATCATAACTAGATATGTGTTCGGGTGGTATTAGGACTTTGATTAGGAGTGTGTTTAACAATATGTGTGTGTGTGTGCACTCGCACACACATGTGTCTGTGTATAACTTTCACAACATACCTTTGAAGCCTTAATTGACAATCTTGACCTAACCAGGGGTACAATCTCTTTCTCCCAATCTTGGTTATAATTTATTTCCTCTCTATTAATTTATTCCAATATGAACATATCACCACATTTACCAAGACATTTTAGAAGGGGATACCTAGATAGGTAACCCTGTATAGTCTTTGAAAATATATAGAATCTTTAGATAATGTAGGGTAGAAATATAATCTAAACTTCAAATGAAGTTAGGGGAGATGCTTGATAACAATTCGACATCATTCAAGTCAATATTTAGATCAAATATACATTAAAATAATAGGGCTGGAGAATAATTTGGAGAAAATGGATATTAGATTAAAAGAAATTTCAAAGGAAATCGAAGAAAAGAAAGAATCAACCCAATAAGGAGGTTAATAATTTAGAAAATAATAATATGAAGAACAATATTAAAGAGTAAGAAAAAAAACTAAATAATAGTTTGGCCCTAAATAGTTTAGAGAGTAAATTGGAGATTAAACCCATCAAAATGGAAATGAATTATCTTATAGAGTTAGACCATGAGTGTAGAAATGGAACATTGAAACTTATAATTTTTTGTTTGAAGGAGAAGAAAGAGGAGGGCATGCTATCATTAGTTGAGGAAAAACTACAAGAAAAATTACAAACTGAAACAACTTGTCTCATAGAAGCAAAGAAATTGGAAAAATAATTTATACTAAGATATGTTAATTAATGTTAATGTAAGCTCTAATGACCATAAATATGGAATGCTTAGTAAAACCCCAAGTCTAAAAGGGCTAGGAATATTTATAAATGAAAATCTCATTCCAAAATATCAAGTTGAATTAAGAAATAAAGTTTAAAAGATAAAATAATATAGAAATGAAGGAAATTGGATGATAATCAAGAATATTAAAGCTATAATTAGGAATAGAGACGAAAAGGATAACAATAAATAGGAATTTGGGACACTCTGGATCCTCTCTTGGAATTGTCATGCATTTCCATGGAGAAAAGGTCCCATGTTAAGTTAGATCCCAACTGAAATTGATATGACATTGATTGTTGAAACTTGAGAGCATGAAGAATCTGACATCCCCAACATAGAAGAATTTGTCTTGTGGTTGATATGGAATAAGAGATCATAATTTACAGGGATCAGAGCCATCGATTGTTGCATAAAGAAGAACATTTTTCCTCATACTAGGCTTCACAAGAAAGATCACTTTAATTAGTGCATGTGGATTTAGATTTCAGATAACAAGGCTAAGAATATTTATATAGAAATACGTTAGTTTGTGCCTATTGATTCTACATTTTTTAAGAAGCACAATCACTAATCAATATATTATATTAAACAATGATTCTAACCCTAGTGCTTTATGGATAGATGAGGACCTTGTTTTAATTAGTAGATACAAAAGAAACTCTAAAGACCTGGTTGAGAATTTGTTTGGTAGCGATTTGAGCAAGCTTTGTAGTTCTCAGGATCTAATAAATTCCAGTGGCATTATGAAGTGTCCAAAGCCAACCAAATGGCTTGTGTTCATGGTATTGGTGATAGTGTCATAGATTATGTGATATTTGATATATTGATATACAACCAGATAGTCATTTGAACCTCTTAAATGACCATGAGCCTACCTTTGACGATATAAATTTCACCCTAACTGTAAACCTTGATAGGCACATAATCCCCACATCAAAGAATTCTAATAACCAAAAGCACTAGATCTTCATTAAAAATAAAACTGATATTTTTCAAGGATTTAAATCATGAATTAAATATACTATTAAATAAGGACAATATTGAAGACATATATCATAATTTTACCACAACCATCTCTACTTCCATTAACAAGTTCTCTATCGTGGTGTTGTGTAGAAAGGAAAATAGAATGACCAATCCTTGTTATGATAAATAATGCAAGCATGCTAGAAAATTCATTAGGGATGTTTCTAATGAATCCTTAATCCAACAAGATATACATGTACAATCCCTAATTGAAAGGCAAAAAAAGGTACTATATAAATAGAAAGTAAGAGACTCTTTTGTACCTCTATGAGATAGATCCTAACAAATTCTAGAGGAAAATTCTAAGTCGTAAAACTAAATAAAACAATATGATTCTATTGAGGGACTAGAATCCCTCGCTCAAAAATATTTACAAATCCCTTGATGTTGTGAACAACATTCAAGCCCTTTTTACAGAGGAAGGAGTTTGCTCTTTAGAAGACATAGAGTTTGGGGTTAAGCAGCTTGCAAAAGGAAAATCTAAGGGAATTGAAGGATACCAAATATAAATATTAAAAATTGGTGAGCCTATTCTCACCTCTCACATCCATAAACTCTTCAATTTAGCAATGAAGCAGGGTTCCCTAAACCCTAGACAAAAAGTGTCATTGTTCCTACTTTCAAAATTATAGATAAAAACAATCCATCTAACTATAGGAACATTATGATTATCCCTCTTTTAGCCAAGTTATATGGAATTATTATGGAAAATAAGATCAACATATGGCTAGAAAGTCATGGAAAATAGCTAAAGGTAGACAAGATTTAGGAGCTATCATTTAACTATGGACCAACTTTTTACACTTAGGACCATTGCTAAGGAGTGTTAGAATAATAAAACCAATCTTCTAGGTTTCTTTTTTTAATTTAGAAAATCATTTGACACAGTGCCTAGAACTAACCTTTGGAATAAATTTGAAGAGTTAAAAGTTCATTTTGAGTTGAGAGTTGTTCCAATAAGGTTGTACAAGAATTCTATTGCCAAGTTTAGAAACTATGAGGGCTAGTCCAAATAAATTAATTGTAATATAGGATTTAAGCAAAGTTATCCCCTATACTCCACCATTTTTGGTATATACATTGACAATCTAAAGCGTTGTTTAGAAAGCAGAAGTTGTGTTGGTACGACTTTGGCTAGTATAGTCATCATCTTTATTCTCTATGTTGATGATATTGTTTTTATAGTAAGGAGTACCTATAATCTCGACAAGCAACTAAAAATTCTCAAGGATCTTTTATATACTATGGGTATGATTGTTAACACTAGAAAAATCAAGGTTATGATAATCAAATCCAAGAAGATCACTTATGCTAAGTTAATGCATGACAATAATAGCTTGGAGGAAGTGTCTTCATACAAATATCTCAAAATCGATCTTCAACACAAGCTTAACTAGAACTGTAGCATTGAGAAATTATTAATGGAGGGTGGAAATCTTATTATAGACTTGGAAACAATTGTAAATCAACAAACCTTTGGCTTTGGGAAAAGAAAAAACTCTTCCTTAGACTCTTGTCATTCTTGTTATCTTATACAGATGTGTATTTTGGGGTTGTAGCATCTCTAGAGAGTCATGGAGAAGGGTAGAGGAAATACAAAATATTTTTACAACATAATATCAAAATGAAATACAATACAACATATTCTAACCTCCTCATAGAAGCAAGCCTCTCCCCCATTGAGAGCATGTCTATGACTAGGTACCTAAAGTACAAGAACATGGTAAACAACATGAGAATCAAGAATCCCCCCTAAGATTGCTTCATAGTCAAATCAAAACCATCTGCAACTTAAGCGAGGTTGGCATAAAGATGCCAAGTCTTGGCTAAATCATTGTGGATTCAAGGAAGAGATCACTTCATAGAATAGTAATAATATTAAAATTATTATTACATCTAACTTTAAGGAGAAGTTGTGGTGTGATAAAGAACTAGAGGATAAGAGAAAATTAAGATATTATGAGGTGATCAACCCTAATATAGAAGATCAAAAGTGTTAGTTTTAACTAGTATAAAGAAGAAAATAAACATTGTTAAAATAAGGACAAACTCTCACGAGCTCCATATTGAAACAGGGTGCTACACAATTCCTAAAATGTCATGGGATGAAAGAATGTGTCATATTTGTGACAATAAGAATGTTGATAAAACATGATTTCTCATAGAATGTCTATAATAATAAGCTCATAATTATGTGAAATAACTATGGTGATTTAAGAATTCTTCTCTTAAAGCTTTCCAAGCACATAAATAAAATTTTAAAGAAGACCCAAAAATTCTTTACCCTTGTTAAAGACCGATAGATCAAAGTTTGTCTCAATTGACGTTAATAACCATGATATATGTGCCATGATATGTGTACATGTGTGTGTACGAGTATATGTGTGAATATTATTAGGTTTATGGATTGTAATGTCCCCAAATGTTCTACTATGGACCACTCCATTAGACTAGGGGAGGCAATGGTTAAGTCACCTTGTAAGGTTCATGAGAAATTATTAAGGGGGGTGATGTGGGCCATAAATGTATGAAGTATAGTGTAAAAAATTGTAAATAATGTGTCATTAGACCAATGTGGACAAGAAGGGTGCACTAGTTGAGTAGTAACTCCCAAGGAATCTCATGAATGAGGAGGCGGGCTAAAAATAGCTAGGAGGGGTGCATTAGTGGTGGAAGAAGTCAAGTGAAGTATAACTCCCACCAAATGAGGGAGAGTCTCCTAGATAAAGGAAAAATAGATCTATGACAACTTATGACAAGTAGCAAGTCCTAAAAATAGCTAAGGAAGGCATAATAGAGAAGTGTAACTCCCCAAGGAGGGTGCATGAGGTGGAGGTGGACCCACATGGGTTGCAACTCCCTCAAATCAAGTCAAACATCTCAAATTCGAATTTCCAAGGAAGGTAAAGTATTATTTGGTAAAAATAACATTAGAGAGTGATTTAAGGTCCCAAATAATCATTCTCTCATGAAAATATCATTAATTAATATTTTGTGAGAGAATTATAGAATGAGGGGGAAAGGTCTCAATGGAGTCTATATAAAGGATGCAAGCCACTTGGGAAAGGGATTTTGGACATTTTTATTTTGAATAGGATATATCTTGTGGATTTTAAATCTTGGGAGATGTGCCCCTTTCAATTGTAAACTAGTTTCGGTGGTGAAAGATTCCACCTTGGCTAGTACAGAGGAGAAGATCACCATGATCTCTTCATTGATATTCATTGTAGTTGATTATTGAGAAGAGAAGTCACATTCATTCTTCTATACATATATTATTTCATATGTTTATCTCCATGTTCAGTAGTTGGTTTGATCTCTAGTTGGTGTGTTTGAGTTCCAGTCAGTAGAAGTGTGGATTTGTGGTGTTTCTGGGAGTGCAGTGTTTGGGGTGGTTTCTACTTGAGGAGAGCGCACCTGTAGCTATCAAAAATTCATGAAGTCTATTTGAATGGATGAGTATCAATAATAATGGAGGTAACAATGGAGAAGTCAGATCTTTGATTTGGGGTCGAAATCTTGCTTGGAGTAGTAACTCTCCCTCTTTTCTCTGTGGTTCTATAGCAACCATTTCTACTCTCTTTGTAGAAAATATTTCTCTTTATTTTGAGATTCTATAGAATCCATTTATGTAATCTCTAAAAATTTCCCATTTTTAATAAAAATCACAATGTTTTTCTTCTTAAGTTTTTCCATATTTAAGCACGAAGTTGATCTATGAATAAATGGTTATCTATGAGCACATATGTTTGAATGTGGTTGTGTAAACTTAAAGCTATGATCTGAAACCTCCATGTGAGTCCCTTGTATCTGTTAGTAAGCCATTAGAATTGAATTTAGCGTGTTTGGAATCTTTTTTCTTTGGTTTGGAAGCTCTATAGTTTTGGGTGATCTTAATCTTGTGTCAATGTTAAGTGGGTCGAAATTCATCTTCTGGTTCGATCATTTATGAGTGTTTCTAGGTTGTGGGAATTCTTCCATTGCATCAAGAGTGTCGTTTATAGTAGGAAACACTTTTTATTTCACTTAAAAAGGTTTCTATATGCCCGATTTATGATCATATCACCGGTCGGTTAATCCGTACATTTATGCTTGTGCACCCCAATTAGAAATTTCAGTGTATTCTTGAGTTTTAATGTTCAAAGCTTCCATAAAGTTATCTGATGTATGTTAATGGTTATATTATATTTTTTTGGGTCCCTCATAAGATATGGGGTCAAATTCAAGTGAGTTAGGGGCTATTTGGGAAGAGTTGGAAAGCTAGTGTTTTATGTGGTCAGATTTGAACTTGTTCTCCTAGTTTTGAATCTAGTGATTCTTTGGGGTTGCATTGGGGTTAATAGCTATGATTTTGTATCAGGAATATTATAGTGGTATATCATATCTGATTGGAAACCTTACAGTGGTTTGACAGTAAACATTTTGGCTGCACCATATTATTCATATTCCGGTAAACATGAGAAAGCCATTGTTTGGATAAATATGGGGATCAATTTACTCTCTATTGGAAAGTTGGAGTTAATGTGCCTAAATTTTTTAATTGGGTACATTAAAGTGGTATCAAAGCATGTTCCTTGACAGTTGTGGGAACTAAAGACAAGCTTTGAATACGACTTGCAGACATGAATTTGGAACTGGGTGCATGGGAGCTTGAGGAGAGCTTAACATGGAAAGAATCATTCTCTGAAGATGGTTTCATTTCTTCGGTGGGAGACATTGAAGGAGATGAAATAATATATGTATGATTACATGAACCATATGAGTTGGATTATTCCTTTTGTGATTTCATATACATTGTAGAATAGGATGTTTCTTCAATGGCTAGTCTTGCAGAGGGCATAATGCTACCCACCTTCTTTCTTGCCTCAACCATGGAGGAGGAGGAGTTTGAATGGGAGAAGTCAAGGAAGGACCATGAGAAAATATCAAAGAAATATGACCAGGCATATCGAGAGATAGAGCATAACTTGCAGCAGTGTGAAGCCTTACTATCAGAATGCTCTGCATCAAGAATGATGGTGAGGATGTTTGGAACCTTCAAAAAGAGAGCCTCCAAGGGTTCCTCAAAAAAGATTGTTTCAATAAGAAGTGAATCCATGGTCATTGTTCATTTTACATCTGAAAATGAGGATGGTAATGGAGAAACATCTCTTGGATCAGATTTAGAGGAAGAAAAAAAATCATCCTTCCATTCCCCATTAGAGCTTCACCATGAAGCTAATGTCAACTACACAAAGGATGGAAACATAACACAAAGGTATGAAAGCAATTAGGGTTTTTCCCATAATCTTATTTATTTGAAGCAACATGATACAAAATTCATTTCATGTAGGGATGAATGTATTGTAAAATATTTTAATGTTGGTACTAACAATTTTGGTGTTAAAGAGAAATTGTGTGGTGTGGGTTCATGCCTCCCATGTTATGATTTTGTATACTAGCCATTAGAAAATATAAACAAGACACAAACCATGGGAAATGTGAGCTTGCAGGATCCACATGCGTTGGATGATCTCTTATGTGACAGCATACACAATGCTGGAAAGATGACATTTTATGACTTAGAGAGCCAACTCTTAGTCACAGAAGAGGGGATGTTGCAAGTATTGACAAGGACAGATGGTGCACATAAATTTGTTGAAGACATTATTTGGAGGACTCAAATTGAGGAGAGTCCTAAAGGATGTGTTGTAGGGGTCACTAGTGACCAATTGTGCATCATTAAGAAGGAATTGGAGAGAATTAAATCAGATTACTTGTAGTTGTTTATGGACAGGGACCATGCTCTCAAATTTGTTGAAGACAAGTCCAAGGAGGTGGAGTAGATTCATATGAATTTGGGAGGACTATATCATTCTATATACTCTTTAGACAGCCAGTTGTACGTGGTCGATAGCATTCATGAATTGATGGAGGAACCTCATGTGAAGGTTGATCATGAGGAGCATTCAAATTTATAGGTGCTTGAGGAGAGATTTGACATGGAGGTTTTTTCCAAGCATTTGTTTGGCATCAGGAAGGTCATGATCTACCTCTATGGGAGAGAAGTTAAGACATGGAGGAGGTACATGGGAATATTCTATGTAGACCAACCTACAGAGGAGCATACACATCCATGGATTCGATGGATAGATGCATAACAGAGATGGAGACACAACAGGGATTTGAGTTTTGTTTGCATCGGTAGGGGGTTGACTAACACACCAGTCATTGTCAAGTCTTGTGAGCAGCAACATAAACATTTATGTTTTTTATCAGATGCCCTAATTTATAGATAGAAGTACTTTGGAGTTTCACCCAAGTCAGTAGGATGGGACCATTAACATTGATGTGAGTCATGGGTCCAATGTGTAGGATACACAAGAGGAGTTTCATGTTCTTTTGGGGAGGATCACAAAGTTTCCAGTATGCATTGGGAGCGATGAACTTCCAATTTGGTGGTGGGATCCTATAATCCTTCATAGTGTTGGATGGTTTCTGATAATAGTGTTGATTAGGAGGATACATCATAGACAGTGGGATCCAGGACTTGATTGCTTCAGTATTTTAGCAGCTAGCGTAGGAGAGAGAGCCAACCATTACTTGCAAGAGCCTATCCATGTAGAGAAGTGGGTTGATCTTCGAAGTGGGAGATCGTATAAGGGATGGATACATTGTTTTCCTACTTTGTGGTTTGGGATACTTTAGGAGGCTCTTTATGTTGAGACTATGTATTGTCTATATGAATGCAGTAGGAACTTGCATTTCTCAAGTTCATTTGGGACCCTTGGATCACTCTTGGACTCAGGTTTTTCAGCTAGGATGGTGATAGAATAGTAGGGGAGATGGAGATATCTCTTAAGGGGATGATTGGATTTTATGAGCAGCCCAGAGTCATGACCAGTGATCATGATAGACTTCCTTTTATTGTATTCAGAATAGAGTATGGCGGCAGGATGCTATCCTTCACTTGGATGCATATGCAAGCCATTATCTATGGTAGTGGATTCAGTTTTACATATTTTTGAGTTTCGAGATATAGGAGAGGATGATGTGTATAGAGTATGATAGTGGGATGGTTATGATCAAAGTGGTGCAGCGGTAGCATGGCGGTCCCTTTCTGAGATTAGTTGGGAATCTTGGAGTTACATTTGTAGACATAATTTTCAGTAACAGACCTAGAGGGGAGAGTGTAGAGTTGATTAATTGTTGTAATGTAGAGTCACTATTTTTATTGGAAGTGGTCAGATTGCTTCCTATGTCAGTACCTTGCAGGACTATGCATTAAGCAAAGGATACTTCATATATTTTTGATCAGGTGGGAACCATGACATCATTTTCAACCTTAGTATGTTTCAGATGGTGGAGTATAAAGTTGATGACTTGGTCCATTTAAAGTTACGACATTATAATGTAGTCATCATTAAGGAAGGAGGCATGAAACTTAATTGTGTATAAAATTATAGGGAAGGAGAACATGTGTCACCCCCAAATTTAAATTTCTTGAGGACAAGCAATCTTGGGCAGGGAGGACTATAATTTCCCCAAATATTTTGTTGTGGACGACTCCATTAGACTAGGGAAGGCAATGGCTAAGTCACCTTGTAAGATTCATGAAAAATTATTAAGGAGGGTGATGTGGGCCATAAATGTATAAAGTATGATGTCCAAATTTGTAAATAATGTGTCATTAGACCAATGTGGATAAGAAGGGTGCACTAGTGGGTGAAAATGAGAAGTTGGGTAATGCTTTTTTTAGAATGGAGTGGAAACAAAGCTAGTGCACACGAAACAAATTCAACCTCAAACTCTAGGTCAAGAGTTTGTGAGAGTTCAAACTCTAGCCTGAGAGTTTAATAAAACTCTAGGCTGAGAGTTTGAACCAATCACTACACCAAATTTAAAAAAAAAAACTCTCAGATGAGAATTTGACCTAAACTCTCGGCCGAGATTTTGGAAGATATTTTCTCGGTCGAGAGTTCGTGGTAAGCAAAATTTGTGAAAATATCCTACATATTTCTGGAACCTGCAACTTCAACAGCGCCAAACCCCTGCAATATTTTTTTACATTTTGTCAGTCTTGTTAGCAATGGATTCATCTCGGAATCTAGTTTCCAATGAGAAAATAATTTTTTCATTTCAATTTGAATTTCTATTTATTAATATATTTTTTCTAAACCTTATCCGTTAAGAATTTTATTGTTCTGAAAAACACTTGAAATGAAAATTCAATATCATAACAAAGACAACACCAAAAAATTTGAAATCTTCATAGAGATCTTAATTGCCCTGTCCTCTTCAAAAGGGTACTTTTAGTTTTTTCAATAAGAGTCACACTAAAATAAAATTGAAGCTCACCAGCATGTGTTAATAAGGCACCATTTTCTGAACATGTACTATTTCGATAAATAATAAAAAATAGTTCCCAAGTCTAAAAAACCTCAAAATATAGTCCATGCACAAGTGCAGTGTGTGTAGATTATGATCATACAATTTTTTCCCTAAAATCAATAACCATCTCTCAAAACACTAGTGCTCACGCAGGTCACTCATTATCCATACCTAAAATTTTAAGGTATATGTCGCTGGTGAGTACCAAATTTGTCCCACAATATGTCCATAAATGTTTTTTTTTTAAATATGAGTACAAAGCGAATTCAATTCTCTAAACATTTTTGTTTACTTCAAGGTGAAATTCCTAGGGGAGATATGGGTTTAAAGGGGTTGAATTTGAAAAATATAAAATTTTGCAATGTTGTTTGTCAGAAAAAAAGGAAAAAGGGTTACCTAACTTCATGTTTTCACCCTGGTGGAGTAGTAACCCCCGAGTAATCTCATGAATTAGGAGGTAGGATAAAAATAGCTAGGAGGGGTATGCATTAGTGGTGGAAGAATTTAAGTGAAGTGTAACTCCCACCAAATGAGGAAGAGTCTCCTAGAATCAAGGTAAAAGGGATCTATGACAACTTATGACAAGTGACAAAGCCTTAAAATAGCTAAGGAAGGTGCACTAGAGAAGTGTAACTCCCCAAGGAGGGCGCATGAGGTGGTAGGTGAGCCCACATGAGTTGTAACTCTCTCAAATCAATCCAAACCTCTCTAATTCAAATTTCCAAGGAAGGTAAAGTATTATTTGGTCAAAATAACATTAGAGAGTGATATAAGGTCCCAAATAATCATTCTCTTGTGAAAATATCATTAATTAATATTTTGTGAGAGAATTATAGAATGAGGGGGAAATGGCTCAATGGAGTCTATAAAAAGGATGCATGCCTCTTGGGAAATGGATTTTGGAAATTTTGATTTTGAATAGGAGAGATCTTGTGGCTTTTAAATCTTGGGATATGTGCCCCTTGCAATTGTAAACTAGTTTTTGTAGTGAAAGATTCCACCCTAGCTAATAGAGAGGAGATCACCTTGATCTCTTCATTGAGCTTCACTATAGTTGATTATTGAGAGGAGAGGTCACCTTCAGATTTATATATAGATTTTATTTCAGATGTTTATGTCCATGTTCAATATCTGGTTCGATCTATGGTTGGTTTGTTTGAGTTCCATTAAGTAGAAGTGTGGATTTGTGGTGTTTCCAAGAGTGCAGTGTTTGTGGTGGTTTCTACTTGAGGAGGGCACACTTGTGGTTATCCAAAATTCTTGAATGTTGTTTAAATGGATGAGTATCATTGATATATGGTGTAGGATGCACTAGAGAAGTCGTATCTATGAGTTGGGGTCGAAATATTGCTTGTAGAGGGCGCAACAGTGGAAGGAAATCACTCCTTTGGAGCAATAACTCTTCCTCTTTTCTCTATGGTTCTGCAATAGCCATTTATACTCTCTTTGTAGCAGATATTTATCTATATTTCGAGCTTCTATATCAGCCATTGATGTACTCTCTGAAAATGTCATATTTATCATAAAAATCACAGTGTTTTCCTCTTATGTTGTTCCATATTCAAGCACGGGGTTGATCTATGAATTAATGGTTATCTATGAGCAAATATGTTTGAATGTGGTTGTGTAAACTTAATGTTCTGATTTGAAACCTTGTATCAGTCCCTTATGTTTGTTAGTAATCCATTAGGATTGATTTGAGTGTGTTTGGAATCATTTGGATTTGGTTTGGAAACTCTATAGTTGTGGGTGATCTTAATATTGCGACGGTGTTAAGTGGGTCGAAATTCATCTTCTGGTTCAATACGTTCTGAGTGTTTGTGGGTCATGATACATATTCCATTGCGTTCGGAGTGTCATTTCTAGTAGGAAACACTTTTTATTTCACTCAAAAAGGTTTATGTATGCCCGAGTTATGATCATTTTACCGGTCGGTTAATCCATACATTTATGCTTGCGCACCCCAATTAGAATGTATCTACAACTTACAAGTGAACTGGTGTGTTACTATCTATTATTTCTGCAGTGTATCAAATGAAATTTATAATTTTTTCTTTACAATATTGGTTTTTATGCATTGCCATGCATTCCTTATATAGGTGCATAGTGAAAATTTTATTATTTTTTGATAATTGTTACATAATAAGTGTTTCAATGAGTCTATAAATAGCATTGAATTAGGTTTATACATTTTGTTATAAAATCTATTTTATTTGAAAAAATTTTAAAGTGAAATGATGCACTTAATAGTATGGACAAGCACAAGTGCACCTAAACCAACATAGATCCATCTTAAACCCGTATCTATCAAGCATCAAGAGGGATCCAATTTATTGATGTGTATTTCTTTTTTTTTTAAATTTAAACTCGAGAAATTTGATCTCTCTTGATTAATAAATCCTGGTTTAAGTTTTAAGTTTTTATTTTATAAACGAACATCTATTTTTTAATTACTTTTCATAATATTTTATTTTATGAACCAACATGGATCTTTTTTAAATACTTTCCATAATTGTTTATTTTATGAATCGACATGAATTTTTTAAATTATTTTGTTAGTAACAAACGTTACATTCATTTTCTTTTTTTAAATCGAGTAGTGCATGAGTAACATTTGATCACATAGATGCATTAATAGATACAATACACCAAATAGGGTTTAGATATTTTTCTATACATTGTTGGTTTTTATTTTAAAAAATATCGGAAAATCATATCTCTGCTCTCCATAGAAGGAAGACTGATGTGTTCCTTAAATAAGTGCACTAAGAAACATTTCATTTTTGTGATAACATGCATTATAGTGCATCATTAGATTATAAGGGCATTGGTGCATTATCAAGTAAGAGGCACCAAAGTAGATTTAAACATTTCGTTACAAAATATGGGTTTTTGTTTTTTAAAACTTCAAAAACTAATTGGTGTGATTCATAACTAACACAGACATGAATGTGTCCAATGCAAAAGTGCACTATCCTACATTCTTTTATAAATCAAATGGTGCTTCACTAACCTATGAGTGCACTAGTGTGTCTTATCTTATTGTTCAATCTATCGGGATACGGTAAAAAGGATATTACAAAATCACATTTTCATTTTTACATTTCATCGAGTGCTTAAAACCATAAGCATTGGTGCTCACTATCCCTATACAACCACCCTATTGTCAATGATAATATGTCGCTAGATTCCTTGAGTCCTTTGCTTCACCTATGAAGCTAGTTTGTTTTCAAATTTTGCAAATGATACCATGTTTACATTTTTTTATCTATGTGACAATCATCCTTCATTGACAAGGAAGAGACCAAGTAAACTTTTTTCAACTCCTCATTTACATTTTTAATGGATCAAAATTTTCAATTTAGCTTAAATTTATCATTTTTTATTTTATTTTTTTAAGTTCATTATAATACGTTCAAGTCATTCGATTCGCACTAATATGTATGGTGCATCCTATGCATCATCAACAACACATCACCTTACACACTACACACCATTAAATCACAAAAAATAAACATTTCCAATTTTTTTTTGTGCTCTTTATAAAATGAGGAAGTATTGTAAGGAGTCCTTTCTTGTAAATTTACATGATGCACCATGAGTAGTGCATCACGTTACATGTTTCGCATTGGTAAATCAAAAAATTAAAATATTTCACTTTTCTTTTGCTCTTTATAATATGAGGAAGTAACCTAACTAGTCATTTTTTATATTATAAGTGTATTGTTGGGGATTTTATATTTATAAAACGTTATATGCTCGTCATTGCTCAAGGAAATGTACAAATGCAATGGACTCAAAATCTACCATGAGCATATTCTATTTCAGTGCAGTAAATGTCATGAGCAAAGACAACTTTTTAAATATTTCCCTGTGAATACTTCAACCCGATAAACTAACCAAACAAAAGAAACAGATGGATATGGATACACCATTGTTTTGAACAAGAAATGACAAGCCAAGAAAAATATTGTCCTGAATCCACTTGTGAGAATTATATATAGGATCAATACCATGAAAGAATTATAATAGCCAAGAATCTTGAAGCAAAGAATTTCTCACAAGAATTATTCAAAGATATGCAAGAATAAGAAGAAATATTGAAACAGAAACATAAGAGAAGGAACTAAATTAATGGAAATATCATCTCATGTATTATTCCTCAATATTAATACAATATATAATACATGTCAAGAGAGAAAATAGAATGCCTTAAAGGAAAGTTGTAAAGCACAAAAAATTAAGTCTTACTAAAAGCATAAAAACCCCATAGGTGTCAAAAGCACTTTCCAAAACATTCTAAAGGCTCACAAATCGGCTGAATATGGTATGGAAGCTCATGAGTGATGTAAATGGAATGTAATGATGAATTTAGGAGAGAAGAAAGTGGTGGAGTTCGATTTGGTCAAGTGGAGAGAGTTTTCAAGTCAACTATCTTTACCTTATCCACTAGAAAGTAGAAAAAAACAGGATAAAGCTGTCTAAATTAGGATAGTGTATTTCTGATTCGGGAATGGAATAAAATCAAATAGAATCCAAGTAAATCTTATCCAGAATCTATCCAAATTAGTTTTTGTGATTTAGGATAGCATATGGAGGCATATAAGACAAAACTAGGCCAACTACATAGTCTACACCTAGCAAACTTAATCTAGATGACTAGTAAAATATATCCTAAGTATGGATGAGTTTTTTAAATGTTCCAACACCCCCCTTAAGCTTGACTGTATGTGGTAAAATATCATAAATATAGGGCCCAAGTAAGAAGGCTTATGGTCACCCCAATACAAAAAAATTATTAGTCCATGTAGGTGAGGAAAGAAGAAAAACCACTTGGGAAGAAAAAATCCCCTCCAAATCATCGAATACACCATAATAAGGCTCTCCAAACTCCAAGCAGGTGAGAACTTGGTCAAATATATGGAGGAATATTCTTCTTGGGAAGAAGTGGAATGTGCTCACTAGAATTGAGCTTCTTGAGATTAGGTCCAAGTGAGACTTGATGATGTCCTTCATATTCTATGCAATAGGTGCCAATAATCATGCAATGAATTAGAAGCATGACAGAGAGAGCAAAACTAGTCACTCCAAACTGTAATTTTGCCTCCATAGTATTCAATAACACACCAAAATAAACTCAAAGAGAGGTTCTAAGTTTGTATGAGTTGTAACAATTAGATGATGATTCGAATCAGAAGCCATGTGAGAGAACTGAGAGATGTCTCCAAATTCTTGAAAAACATGTTGGCAATCATGTAGGAACTGGAAAGAGTATGGACAGAGGAAGTGAAGGCGCAACCAACAACCTCAACTGTGTACTGAATTCCAAATAAATAGATCACATTCTTGGATACCATTGACCAGCAAAGGATCCTCAATATATGAAGTGTGAGAGGAGTACAATGATGAGAGATGGAAAGATCTGAGTTCTTCTTCAACAATAAATTTCTGCCATTTGATCTTCAGTAGTTGCAAAACAAACTCTCTGAAACTTATACTGGAAGACTAATTTAACTAAGATCTCCCAAGGCTCTGATACCATGTGATAATTCTATATAGGATCAATACCTTGAAAGAATTCTAATAGCCAAGAATCTTGAAGCAAAGAATTCCTCACAAGAATTATTCAAATATATGCAAGAATAAAAGAAGAAATATTGAAATAGAAACATAAGAGAAGGAACTCAATTGATGGAAATATCATCTCATGTATTATTCCTCAATATTAATACAATATATAATACATCTCAAGAGATAAAATAGAATGCTTTAAAGGAAAGTTGTAAAGCACAAAAAAATAAGGCTTACTAAAAGCATAAAAACCCCCTAGGTGTCAAAAGCACTTTCCAAAACACTCTAAAGGCTCACGAATTGGATGAATATGGTATGGAAGCTCATGAGTGATGTACAGGGAATGTAATGATGACTTTAAAAGAGAATAAATTGGCAGAGGTCGAAGTGGTCAAGTGGAGAGAGTTTCCAAGTCAACTAGATTTACCTTATCCACTATAAAGTAGAAAAAAATAGGATAAAGTTGTCTAAATCAGGAAAGTGTCTTTCTAATTCAGGAATGGAATAAAATCAAACATAATCCAAGTAAATCTGATCCAAAATCTATCTAAATTCGTTTTTGTGACTTAGGATGGCATATGGAGGCATATAAGACAAAACTAAGCCAACTACATAGTCTACACCTAGGAAAATTAATCTAGATGACTAATAAAATATATCCTAAGTATGGATGGGTTTTTTAAATGTTCCAACACCACCTAGAATGGATTTCAACAACAATAGATTTGAATCCTTATAATTTTTTCTAGAAGACATGGATAAATAAAATTAAGGATAAATATTAGCTCCACCAATATTTGAAGAAACCAAAAACCAATATCCTATAAAATCCAACTCAAATCATATTGTAAGAGAAGTTCATGTATTCCAGAGGCATTCCACTCAAACTTATTGGAGGGGTTGAATCCAACACCACCAATGGAAGAATCAGAGGACAAAAATCTAGGAGAACTAGACATGCAAACTATAGAAGAGCCATGTGAAATAAAGGACCACAAAATGATCCTATCCAAGCATATCTACCTTCTCTAGGAGTTCGAACAACAAAGCTTAAAGAAAACAAGAAGAATATCAAATAATAAAGGAAAAAGGGAAGAATAAGTAATAATTAATGGTTGGAAGAAGTAGGTGTACAACTAGTGTACTCAGGGAAATATTCCCAAATCACAGAGATTTAACTCACTACTCTCAACCCTCAATGAAAGTTATTTCCCAGAGAAGTGTAACTCCCCAAGGAGGGCGCATGAGGTGGTAGGTGAGCCCACATGAGTTGTAACTCTCTCAAATCAATCCAAACCTCTCTAATTCAAATTTCCAAGGAAGGTAAAGTATTATTTGGTCAAAATAACATTAGAGAGTGATATAAGGTCCCAAATAATCATTCTCTTGTGAAAATATCATTAATTAATATTTTGTGAGAGAATTATAGAATGAGGGGGAAAGGGCTCAATGGAGTCTATAAAAAGGATGCAGGCCTCTTGGGAAATGGATTTTGGAAATTTTGATTTTGAATAGGAGAGATCTTGTGGCTTTTAAATCTTGGGATATGTGCCCCTTGCAATTGTAAACTAGTTTCTGTAGTGAAAGATTCCACCGTAGCTAATAGAGAGGAGATCACCTTGATCTCTTCATTGAGCTTCACTGTAGTTGATTATTGAGAGGAGAAGTCACCTTCAGATTTATATATAGAGTTTATTTCAGCTGTTTATGTCCATGTTCAATATCTGGTTCGATCTATGGTTGGTTTGTTTGAGTTCCATTAAGTAGAAGTGTGGATTTGTGGTGTTTCCAAGAGTGCAGTGTTTGTGGTGGTTTCTACTTGAGGAGGGCACACTTGTGGCTATCCAAAATTCTTGAATGTTGTTTAAATGGATGAGTATCATTGATATATGGTGTAGGATGCACTAGAAGAGTCGTATCTATGAGTTGGGGTCGAAATATTGCTTGTAGAGGGCGCAACAGTGGAAGGAAATCACTCCTTTGGAGCAATAACTCTTCCTCTTTTCTCTATGGTTCTGCAATAGCCATTTATACTCTCTTTGTAGCAGATATTTATCTATATTTCGAGCTTCTATATCAGCCATTGATGTACTCTCTGAAAATGTCATATTTATCATAAAAATCACAGTGTTTTCCTCTTATGTTGTTCCATATTCAAGCACGGGGTTGATCTATGAATTAATGGTTATCTATGAGCAAATATGTTTGAATGTGGTTGTGTAAACTTAATGTTCTGATTTGAAACCTTTGTATCAGTCCCTTATGTTTGTTAGTAATCCATTAGGATTGATTTGAGTTTGTTTGGAATCATTTGGATTTGGTTTGGAAACTCTATAGTTGTGGGTGATCTTAATATTGCAACGGTGTTAAGTGGGTCGAAATTCATCTTCTGGTTCAATACTTTCTGAGTGTTTGTGGGTCATGATACATATTCCATTGCGTTCGGAGTGTCATTTCTAGTAGGAAACACTTTTTATTTCACTCCAAAAGGTTTATGTATGCCCGGGTTATGATCATTTTACCGGTCGGTTAATCCATACATTTATGCTTGCGCACCCCACTTAGAAATGTTAGTGTAGTCTTGAGTTTTATGTTCAAAGCTTCCATAAAGTTCTCTGATGTCGGTCAATGGTTAGATTATATGTTTTTGGGTCCCCAGAATCTCTTGGGGTCAAATTCAAGTGACTTAGGGGTTGTTTGGGAAGAGTTGGAAACCTAGTGTTCTATGTGGTCAAATTTGAAATAGTGCTCCTAGTTTCGAATCCAATGATTCTTTGGGATTTCCTTGAGGTTAATAGCTCTTATTTTGAATCGAACATATTATAGTTGTTTGACAATATATATTTTTGCTACACCATATTATTCATATTCCAGTAAACATAATAAAACCATTGTTTAGATAAATTTGGGGATCAATTTATAATAATTAATGCATTCTTGATTAACCACTTAATACATATTATAAATTAATAATTTCATTGTGTTTACCCTGTGTAGAGAGATTCAAAACCATTATTAAGTTAATGGATTCATATTCATTAATGCATTCATAACTTTATGATTGACCACTTCATACATATTATAATTTAATGGGTTCATTGTATTATAAATGATTGGATTCATTATGTTTATTGGATTCACGGGTTCTTAGTATTTAATGAATTCCTAATAATATATATGTTCATTTAATGGATTCCTAGTAATGCATATGTTTATTTAATGGATTCTTAGTAATGCATATGTTTATTGTTTTATTGAATTAATAAAATTATATTAATATATAATGGAGTAGTTTATTTATTCTATGTTTTGGATTTTATAGTGGGTTTTGGTTGGAATTTGGTTAAAAATGGAAAAATCTATATTTGAGAGTGTTTAAATTGTATTTTTGAATCCATAGATAGATTTAGCACCCTCTAATACCCCATGACACCTACATTATGCAATTTTCATAGTTAATATATGTCATTGTAAGATTTTTTAAATATTTCTAACGGAGTTGGAACAAAATAAGATGGAAAATATACTTGGAAAAAGGTTGAAAACGAAGAAGAATATTTAGACTACACCATATAAAATTGTTGGTATATTAATAAATTTATATTAATTTGTTTATTTAAATATTATGGGTAGTATAAGTAATTGGAGCTGTCTAAAAATTGGGCGATTTGGCCCAGACCGGGGCTTTTCACTGGAATGCGTCATTTTTTATGTTGCAAAATATAAACTTAACTGTGTTTTAATGGCGATTTTGATAGTAGAAATGGATTCAACGTCATCAAAAAAACCCGTGGGGCAGCCATTTTAGAGTTTGATAATGTAACCAGGATTTTTTAAAATTTTAGTCCCGAGGGGTAACTCAGAGGTAGGAGGTTCAATTTTCACAAATCCAACTCTCTCGGTCCTTCGGGGTTAGTCTCCCAAAATTAAAACCAAAAGGGTCAGGCAATTGTAGAACTTTTAGACAATATATTTATAGTATTTAATGGATTCATAGTAATATGTTTATTATTTTATGAATTAATAAATTTTTTATTAATATATAATTGTTGGCATATTAATAAATTTATATTTATTTAAATAGTATGGGTGGTATAATTAATCTAATAAATTTATTTTTATTTATTTATTTATTTAAGCCTGATAGGTTGTATAATTAATCTAATATATTATGTTATAATGAATTTTTTTATGATCTAATATAATTGATGTAATGATGAATTCATATTAATTCATTTATTTATAACTTTATGATTAATAATTTAATATATATTATATTGATTAATCACTTAATATATCTTATATTGATTAATCACTTAATATATATTATATTTTAATAATATCATAATGTTTAAATTGAGGTTGGGGTTCAATTTTTTTGGTCGTGAATCATATTGATGAAAAATATTATAATATTTAGTAGATAAATATATCATTATAATAATTTTATATTCTTAAATTTATTTCAAATTTATATACATCTAAAATACACACCATTATTATAAATTTGTTGATTATGCACATCATTATAATAATTTTTATATTGGTTATTTTACATTTATAGTAACTGTTATGTTAACTTAAATTTCTTTATCATAATAATACATTTATATCCATTTAACTTAAAATTGTTATGTTATTTTTGTTAATTTTATATTTAGGAAGATATGAGGAAATTGGATAACTATACTATGTTTATGTTTCATCTTTCTGTTTTATTTTATTTTTTTCAAAAGTGTATATAAAAAGTTTAAAACATCAGTATATAATATTTGTATTTTTTTTCAAAAATATATAAAAGTTGAAAACATTAATATCATGTTTGAAATAAATAAATATATGTATATATTTTGAAGTGAACATTCCACTCACTTGGATTCACTTGGATTGTAAAACACAAGTCTGTGATTTAATATCGAGTATTTGTATTTTTTTCAAAAGTGTATGTAAAAGTTGAAAACATTAATATATATATATACATAAGTGAATATTCCACTCACTTCGATTGTAAAAAACAAGTCTAGTATAGCATAACATTGTTTGACATAAATAATTATAATAATTTGCCTAAACATTATTCATAATGGTTTATAATTATAATTTTATTATTAATAATAAATTAATTAAATATTAAATAAATATTATATTATTAATATGATAATTTTATATATAAGTAGAATTAGCACAAACGTCGTCTCTCTCACACTCCCATATAACATCTCCATTCAATATCCCATATAACATGATTGCAACATGACCCTCTATTTAAGAGATGACACTTGTAATGAGTTATATTTTTCACTGAAAAAAAAAAAAAAAACTATATTTGATATTCCAAAAAAAAACTATATTTGATATTCCAAAGTAGAATCAAAGTATACAAGAGGTAAAACAGAGTCCTTCTTAGCTTTCCTAACACATGAAACTAATGCAAGCAAAATACGAAAAGCAAACATCTCTGAGTGGAGATTGGTTCAGCTGATTCATCCTCAAACAGATCACCCGTATTCCAACATACAGAAATGTAAAAGAAAAAACATGCATTCTGTATAACCCCTCAAAAATAGAAACCGGGAAGAATCCTCAGGAAAATATATAGTATATTTGTTGATGTTTACTTCCATCCCAGCTTGAAAAAACATTGATAATATCTTCTCATACGCCTTCAACTTTTGAGAAAAAACAAAAGAGAAACACATATTCCACAAGGAGTGAATGTGTTAATTGTTCATGGCCCCCGAATGATATTCCTTTAATCTTCCTTTGTCACCTAGCCACATCCAGAGACACCGATCCTCCAATTCATGGGTTGGTTAATGCCCATCTCAGCAGTTTAAGCTAGTTCAAGAATCGACTCCATGTGACCACTGGTGGAAAGAGTAGAAAGAACAAGAAGAGGATCTCCCATCTTTCCAAACTGTTGAGATATTGTAACTTCAAAGAATATTATATTTGTACTTTATTATTCCGGAGATGTTCCATTCCTCCGTGAAGATCTTATTGTATATCCGAAGATGTTTATTCCTCCGTCGGAATGTGGTAACTCGGGTTATTAGACTTCCCTAGTGGGGGTCGGCCCTGTATGTGTTATGTGGGTCAAAGGGTTATTAGACCACCCTATAGGGGTCGGCCCAGTCAGTTGTAGTGGGGTATTTAACCCATTGGTTAAATACGAGCCTACGTGTACTTGTGTAAAAGATATGTCAGAGTAGTGCATAAATAGAGGAGGTGTGTTTCTCATTTGACACACTCACTCACTTGAGAGTAGCGCACTTGTGGAGGAGAGGTCTGCTATGGTGGAGGAGGAGTTCATGTCTTTGGTTTTCATCTTTGTATATTGCTGGTCATCTATATTGAGGAAGCTTTACTGGGTTTTCTACCCCATGAGGGTTTCCCAGGATAAATCTGTGTCTCTTGTGTTTATGCTATGCTTGTTGTTTCTTCAGTGATCCTGTATATGCTATTATTGTGAAATGGAATGTAATGTTGCTATTTTATATCTTAGCATATTTAATTTTAACATGGTATCAGAGAAAAACTAAAGGAAGGCAAGGTATGGCACTTACGACACTTGCTTTACTTACGACAATTTGAAGGTTAGGGTTTTATATAGCAAAAACCAGTCATCGTGGAACTTTCGCTATAAATCCATTTTGGCAAAGGTTCAGGATCTGAAACCTTTACAGGTCGTAGATAACATCTCCAGGTATCTTGTGTCCAAAGGGAACCCTCATATTCGTTTTACTTTGTAAGTTATGATCAGTACAAGTTAGGGTTTTTGCCTCTTCCAGATCTCAGACAAAATCAGGTGACCTAGGAAAAAAGGTCATAACTTGGGCTAGGAACCTCCAAATGAAATTTCGTAAAACGTGACAGGTAGTACACAGACTATACTATGTCAGGATACGTTTTCAGATGCCGAAGCTGAACCAGTGACACGTGGCACGCTGTACAAGTTCTCTCTCATGTTTTATCCCATAAACCGGTCACGTTGTGACACTTGGCATAAATCTCTCTCAGAGAGTCCAATTGAGGTCCAACCTGTCAGGATGGAAATATAACAAGGCGAGCTATCTCAGGAAACATTTTTATAGGCCGAACTTCAAACAGTGACACATGGCACGCCGTACAAGTTCGCTCTCCTGTATTATCCCAAAACAAGTCATGTTGCGACATTTGGCATAACTCTCTCTCAAAAAATCCAATTGAGTTCAGACCTATCAGGATGGAAAGATGACAGGACAGGCTACTGCAGAAAAAATGTTCAGACCCTGTGGAGCAAAAATTTCAGAGTTATAGCAGAAACAATCAGGTACATATTTCTGTCAAAACGGAATTATTTTTGGAGCACCTTTATTCATGGCTTCCGGAATTTAGGATTTCAGAGAAAGTTAGAATTTTTGGAATCGGAATCCACGGCTGAATGCTACTCAGAAAAATCAAAATTTAGAGACCAAGATCGAATTTTTTGGTTGGTTAGAAGACTGGGCTTGATTAAAGCCTAGCTCGGGATTTTGATCGGAAAGATGGAAAATTAGGGCTTCAGCAAAAGTTGGAATTTTTGAAGTCTGTAACCATGCCTGGAAGCTCCTAAGAAAAATAAGAGTTTAGAGCCTTGGATAAAACCTTTTGATTGAGCAGAAGGGTGGGCTTCATCAAACCCTAGTTCGGGATCCTGTCCAGAAGATCCAGAAGTTTCAAAGGCAATTTTGAGGGGTCAAATTTTGGAGATTTCAAAATTGAAGTATGCTAGTTTGATCAGCTCAGCAAGACACATCCTTCCATTCATTCGGAAGTGTGAAAGTCAAAGATTGAATTTTTAGGGTTTCTCTAGCAAACCCTAATCAAGCTCCAGATCAAGTTTCAAGGGGAGTTGAGGCTAAGGCCTTACATAAGAATACTACAAGAAGTCTCGACAGCTATGACTTAAGGAGGTTCAGGTATGTCTTGAAATCTGATTCTTGATTAAGTTCATGATGTGTTTGTCTTCATATTATTTATTAGTACAACCTTGATTAATGTTAGAATTGTCTTATCACCCTAGTAATAGTATGAATGCATGTGAATGATCGAAGACATTCATTAATTAGGGCTATATGATTGTACTAATGCATTATGGTGTTGTGTGAAGTTGATGTTGTCTGCTAACAAGATACAGGTACATCACAAAAGACAAATCAAGTTCCATGACCATAACATCATGAAGACAAAGACTCATCCATAATCTTTGTTCTACTTACGAGGTATGTATGACTTTGTTATATTATGTTTAACCTATGAGACATGCAGGTTCTAGCTCAGGATCTCTAAATCATTGAAGAGATTGTTTTGTACATAGCTAAGTAGGTATACTAATCCAGGTATGTTTTCTTATGTCATGTTAGGATCCCTTATATAAGTATACTTGGTATGATTGGTTATGCTTATTCATAAAGTTAGTAATCAAGGGTTTATGCATATTATGTCTCTTATCTTGGTTGATTATTTAACTAACTAGATCAAACAAGAATATGCATGAGTAAAAGAAGACTTCCCTGAAACCTTGAATATTATCTATAATCATGACTATACATATTCAAGATTATTTAGAATTAGAATGTTTTGAGAATATACTAATGAATGTATGTTTGTGTATGAGATCATGAGGATGACACTAGTGCACACTTGAGCATGCACAGTGGTACAGAATGAATAGAAGTTCAAAAGACATATAGAAGATCAAGCGGGAGGCAACCACACAAACATAAAAGATAAGTATTTGAGTTGTTATTTGAAATAGTAAATGATATTGCTTGTATGCATTTTTGTATTCCTAGAATATATCATGCTGAGTGTAAACATTCATAGAGCATTGAATAGTATACTACTAATATGCATATGATTGGTAAGTTGGACAAACATTCCATTGTTGCTTATCTAGAATGAAACCTCTTTGCTGACATGCTGAGAGCTGTGCACACTCTCAATAGTATGTTCTGGTAGAGATGGAAGGCATCTAGATAGCCACTGTATGCATACAGGATATGGGAAAGTGTTGTGCCAAAGTATTGGTCAAAATAGTTACATAACTATGTAAATGATATCTGTATGCATAATAGGTTATCATGTCAATATGATTTGATGATTATGAAGTATTACTAATCATGTACTTAATTTTGATTTGTAGGAAAGATCATGATGAATGATGAACACTGAACAAGCGATGGATGTTCAAACAAAAGGATTTACAAATCAAACACACTGTAGAAGGCTTATGGCTAGAAAATTCTCTTAGAAAGAGGAAGAGAATCATGATAAGATGTTTGCTCCAAGTGGCTAGATAAGACCATTCTCTTAATGGTGTAATTAAAGAAGAAGTGTGAATCAGGTTCTGTATGGGTACCCAGGATCGATAATCAATTGATGAGCTTAATGATCACCATGGGTGATGAGGATCTCAACCTTTGCTACAAGGTTGAATATTGTTTCTATACACAGACGATATGGATGCAAGAAGGAACTCACCAGAGAGTTCAAATGATATTGAGGCTCATATCAGTAGACCCATCTAAGGAGAGATGGCACAGATAGATATGCAGAAGATCATTCAATGCAGAGTGTGAATGATGTTCAGTCACAAAGGGAGAATTGACAGTTTCTTGATAAGCTTGGGCTTTACCAAAAGTAAAGTTGTTCCTAACCTTTACCTTAAGGTTGTGGATGATGAACCTATCATACAATTATTGTATGACAATGATCTCTTTCTGACAAGGAATGAGAAACAGATCATGAAAAGAAAGAAGAATATGGTTGAAGAAATGAAAATGAAAAATCTCAGATTGGAAGTATGACAAGGCTCAGAAGGAATCTTTCTCAACCAGGGAAAGTATGCTGAGAAATATTAAAAGGACTTGATGTGTTGGAATGGCCACTCTTGAAGTTGTTATCAGATGACTCATCAGAGTTAGTGGATAGAACTCTGTACAGACAAAATATTGAGTCATTGATGTGTCTAAAGAATACTAGGTCAGATATATGCTTTGCTGTGAACACCTTGAGTCAGTATCTAGTGGAAACTAGATGTGTTCACATGATAAGCTGCAAATCATGTGATGCGGTACCTAAAGGATACAATAAGACTTTGATCTATGTTATCTTGGATATCATGACTTAAGATGGCTACACAGATGTTGATTGGGAAGGAAGTGTATTATACAGGAAGAGCACATCGAGAGGATGTTATTGTCTGGGATCATCCATGATCTCGTGAGCACAAGCAGAATATATGGTTGCTTGCTCTGCTAAGTTATGAAGCAGTATGGATTCAAGATTGTTTGACTTAGAGATAGACACAACTATGATCCTATGTGACAAGCAGAGTTGTATCAAGATGGCAAAGAATATAGGGTTCCAAGATATGGTGCATAAAGGAACCAAAAGTTTGAATTTGTAACAATGTACTAACCAAACCTCTACCGATCCGATGTACTAACCAAACCTCTACCTCAAGTAAAGTTTTCTGAGACAAACTTAATATAGTTCAGAAGGACCCTCCTCGAAAGGGCGAGTGATGTGATAACTCATGATGAGATTGCCTGCATCGACAGTGAGGTCGATGATGAGGATACCTATATTAGTGATGCCGACAGAGAGGTTGGTGGATGGTCCTTAGATAGGGTCTAAGGTGACAAGAGTATTGCATCATCCTTGAACATATATTCTAAAAGAAGCCGTAGACATGATGTCTCCGAAAATGAAGTCCTTGGTGGACTTGAGGGGATTGGATCATCCCTAGACTTCAGTCCTAAAGAGAGCCGTAGACGTATGTCTTCGCGAACAAAATCCTAAATGAACAGATGAGGGGATTGGATCATCCCTGGACTTCAGTCCTAAAGAAGAGTCGTAGAGGTATGTCTTCGAGAATGAAGTTCTTAGTGAATATGTGAGGGGATTAGATCATCCCTGGACTTCAGCCCTAAAGAAGAGCCGTAGACGTATGTCTTCGAAAATGAAGTTTTTGGTGAACATGTGAGGGAATTGGATCATCCCTGGACTTCAGTCCTAAAGAAGAGCCGTAGACGTATGTCTTCGAGAATGAAGTTTTTGGTGAACATGTAAGGGGATTGGATCATCCCTGGACTTCAGTCCTAAAGAAGATCTGTAGACGTATGTATTCGAGAATGAAGTCCTTGGTGGACGGTTGAGGATTAAGTCATCCATGGACGTGGTCCTAAATGTATGGTGGAGGATTAATTCATCCTTGGATGTGGTCCTAAATGTACGGTGGAGGATTAATTCATCCTTGGACGTGGTCCTAAATGTACGGTTGAGGATTAATTCATCCTTGGACGTGGTCCTAAATGTACAGTGGAGGATTAAGTCATCCTTGGGCGTGGTCCTAAATGTACGGTGGAGGATTAAGTCATCCTTGGACGTAGTCCTAAATGTACGGTGGAGGATTAAGTCATCCTTGGACGTGGTCCTAAATGTACGGTAAGGATTGGATCATCCTTGGACTTTGGTCCTGTGAACGGAGCCGTAGACATGAGGTCTCCAAGAATTGATAGGACTGGATCATCCTTGGACTTCGATTCAAAAGGTACATGACAGGACTGGATCGTCCCTCGAATTTGGTTCAAAAGGTACAGGACAGGACTGGATCGTCCCTGGACTTCGGTTCAAAAGGTACATGACAGGACTGGATCATCCCTGGACTTCGGTTCAAAAGGTACATGACAGGACTGCATCATCCTTGGACTTCGGTTCAAAAGGTACATGACAGGACTGGATCGTCCCTGGACTTTGGTTCAAAAGGTACATAACAGGATTGCATCATCCTTGGACATAGGTCCTAAAGAGAACTGGATTGATTGTGCTAACGACGATGTTGTTGATCGTATGATGACGATGTTGATTGATCGTATGATGATGATGCTGATTGATCGTATGATGACGATGCTGATGACGATGTTGTTGATCGTATGATGATGATGCTGATGACGATGCTGTAGATCGTGATGAACCAGATGTTGTATATCAAGATGATGTGACGATGTTGATGATCATGTGATGACGATGCTGATGATCGTGTGATGATGATGTTGATGATCGTGTGATGACGATGCTGATGATCGTGTGATGATGATGCTGATGATCGTGTGATGATGATGCTGATGATCGTGTGATGACGATGCTGACGATCGTGAGGATTTAGATATTGATGTTGAGTGTTGCAGAAGTTAAAGACTCAGTACTGAAGATGTTGATGTTCCAGTATTGAAGATGTTCCAGTAACTGGTTGAGTTACTGATGATGTTGAGAAAGCTTCCAATGATTTATAGATGTATCATGTATGATGTTGATGACTCCTTACTTGTGCAGATGCTGTTATAATATCCTTTTCGTTAAGGGGGAGTGTTGAGATATTGTAACTTCAAAGAATATTATATTTGTACTTTATTATTCCGGAGATGTTCCATTCCTCTGTGAAGATCTTATTGTATATCCGGAGATGTTTATTCCTCCGTCGGAATGTGGTAACTCGGGTTATTAGACTTCCCTAGTCGGGGTCGGCCCTGTATGTGTTATGTGGGTCAAAGGGTTATTAGACCACCCTAGAGGGGTCGGCCCAGTCAGTTGTAGTGGGGTATTTAGCCCATTGGTTAAATACGAGCCTACGTGTACTTGTGTAAAAGATATGTCAGAGTAGTGTATAAATAGAGGAGGTGTGTTCCTCATTTGACACACACACTCACTTGAGAGAGAGGCGCACTTGTGGAGGAGAGGTCTACTATGGTGGAGGAGGAGATCATATCTTTGGTTTGCATCTTTGTATATTGTTGGTCATCTATATTGAGGAAGCTTTACTGGGTTTTCTACCCCATGAGGGTTTCCCAGGATAAATCTGTGTCTCCTGTGTTTATGCTATGCTTGTTGTTTCTTCAGTGATCCTGTATATTCTATTATTGTGAAATGGAATGTAATGCTGCTATTTTCTGTCTTAGCATATTAAATCTTAACACAAACACGAAATGCCCATGCCCAATACAACAATTCCCAGGGGGCCAATAACAGACAGAAGAGATCGATCAACCATAATTGTTGAAGCTTGTCAGTCCATGAAAGTCTACATCTAGTTCATGTCTGCCAACTCCAACAGTAGGACTAGGGGGTTGCTCAATAACTGGAAATCATCATGGATTAATAGAAATCCAAAGTGCCCTCACGAATCAAATTGTTTTCATGCCATTGTTGGTAAGGACTAATCCCTTCAGGACTTTGAAGAGCCAGTTTAGACAGTCAGTCTGCCTCCTGGTTAAAATCCCTCGTAACATGCAAATAATGAATAGTCTGGAAAAGCGCCTGAATCCCTCGGATGCGGGTTTTCCAACCCTCCAAAAATGTAACTCATATCTATGACTTAGCTTGAACCCAATCTAGAATAACCATCAAATCCCCTACCACCATCAAGTCCCTAATCTACTCAGTAATTGCAAATAAAAGAAGCATCGCCAGTCCCAGAAGTTCACTTCTAGTGTTAGTTCCCCTTCCACAACCAACTCGCAGTCTAAACAGATTATTGGCATCCATTTTCAATAGAATACTCGGCCCAGACAACTCCCCAAGTAATTGAGAAGAGCCATCAAAAAACCTAATCGGCCCGATTGAGTGTATCAATGGAGGTGGTCGCACACTGTGAACTAACTCCACCTTTGGAAAATGATAGCTCCTCCAAGATTCCATCGCCTGCACCGCAATTTTATCTCTATTTCCTCTGCAATATTAAAAAATAATCCTATTCCTGTGTGTCAAAATAGACCACAAGACAAAAATTGGCAGCGACTCCCATTTTTCCACATATGCTCGCCACTTCCCTAAGCAGACAACAATACTATTCCCAAACCACCTTAGGTTATGCTTCGTATATCTTCTAATATCCCTCCATATTTGTAACGTGAACTTGCAATTAACAAAGAGGTGTAAATTATTCTCTCCTTCCTCACAACAGTGAACACACCTACCAGGGCCTACGTAACCCCTCCTGCAGAGAACCTCCCATGTCAGAACCTTGTTGTGTAAAAGAATCCAACCAAAACACTTTAGCTTGTAGAAACATTTCCATTTTTAGAGCCAAATAGACCACCAAGGAGCAACCCCATATGTTTTCACCCACATCATCAAATCATAGGTGAGTTTAGCTGTGACTTGTCCACAATGGATATCCCAGGACCATATTAGACAGTCAGCCTCTTCATTAAGGATTAAACCTGAGTGCTTGATCAAATGTATATAAGCATCCCACTCTTGTCTCAGTTGAACCCCTAGCTGTAGATCTGTAGATCATAACCAACCTAACCTATTATGAAGTCCTCCCATAGCAAGTGTGATCTGTGCAAGAACAAATAATCCTCTTTGACGTAGAGTAGAAAGCAAATCCTGAATAAGTGTGGGGTTCTCCATCCCCACAAATGGATCTCTTCCCACACGAATCAGTAGTTGGCCATTCCTTGGCCTCCAGACGGTCCAGTTTTAAACTATTGTCAATGCCTTTGTAAGGCCCTGCCAAACATTTGACACTTTATGTGTGGTCTGTAACTTGTTCCAGATCCAATCCACTACCATACCAAATAGCATATATTTCCTTTGAACCACTTCACTCCAGAGGCCCTCTCTAAAGAGACACCTCCAGAGGCTCTTTGCCCTGAGGGCATGAGCAAACAAGAAGATATTGTGAATGCCCCACCCCCCTAGTAGTTTAAGTTTCGTTAGTGCATCCCAAGCTGTGAGGTGGAATTTATGCTTATCTGGAGAACCTAAAACTACCCACAAAAAATGGAAACATTTTCTGCGTATCTTATCCAAAATTGACTTGGGAATTTCTGCAAGGGACATCCAATAAAATGGCAGGTTCTCAAGTACCGACTTAACAAGTACCAACCTCCCCCTAAAGAAAGCATTCTGTAACACCAACACCCCAGTCTACCATCCACCTTCTTGATTAGCTAGTTCCAGTCAACCACCCTGTATCCATTTGGCTTAAGGAAGTAGCCCAGGTACTTGAACCCACCTTCCAACGAATAAAAATTGTAGGGGAGTAGCTCCTGTAATGAATCAGTAAAGTCCTCTCTAACATAATGAGTATAGAAACCTAATTTTAAAACACTAATCACCATACTTGTAGCAGCTCCAAAGGTGTCAAGGAAATATTTCAAATCCGTCCAATCTTCAAGGGTGCCACGACCAAAAATGAGCACATCATCAACAAAAAGTAGATGAGTGATGTACAAAGTTTGAGCCATCTTGATACCCGTAACTCTCCCCTCCAGGAACGCTTTATGAATCAGTAAGTTGATCCCCTCAATGATAAGAAGAAAGAGTAATGGGGATAGTGGGAATCCCTGCCACAACCCCCTGGTAACCGAGAAGAACTCCGACAGAGACCCATTTATTAAGGCTGCAAAATTTGCATACATAATGCAACAAATAATCCATTTTGATGCTTCAAATCCAATCCCAATCTATAATAACAATAACATGAGGAAAGACCAATTGATCTGATCATATGCTTTAACTAAATCAACCTTTAATATTGTTGCTCTCTACTTCTTCTCCTTGATCGAGTGAATCACCTCATGTGCTACTCCAATAGCATCGTGTATCTGACGGTTCTCCAAGAAGCCAACTGTTCCTGTGAGATAAAGGAAGAAAAAAATGGCTTGATCGTATTCGCTATAGTCTTAGAAATAATCTTATAGATAAGATTACATAACGAGGTTGGACGAAAATTTGAGAATTCCACAGGATTAGATCACTTAGGGATTAAGGTCGGGAAAGTGGAGTTGATGGCACCCGAAACCCTGCCAGTGATCGTTGATTCTTCCACCGCATCCAATAAAAAAGGACCTATCAAGTCAAAAAATTCTAGGTAAAACTCAACTGTCCAGCCATCCGAGCCTGGAATCTTTTCCATTTGAAACCCCCTAAGTAGATCTTTTATCTCTGCCAATGTAACCGGTCTAGTCACCCCAATTCCCTCCTCTTCAGTGAAAAATCTGGGATAATTCCTCACCACATCAAGCTGAGAACAGATATTATTGGTGTCCAGTTGGGTGAAGATCATCTTGAAGTAGTGCACAACCCCCTCTTGCAGTTCCTACTCCTCTTGAAGTAGTGCATTTCCCCCTCCTTCAGTTCCTGAAAAATATTTGGACATTCTAACCTTCAAGTTAAAAATTTATATACAGTAAAATTTAAAATATTATGTAAATTTCTTTCGTTTCACTTTGTAATACTATGTTCAAAACCTTACCGTTTTGATGTACCATATGTATAATTTTAAGGTTCCAAAAATTGTACACTAATACGTGCACAACTGTTATTAATTATCATAATGGAAAGATTTCGTCGGTGGCTAGTATCTTTTGGGGAATGCCATCCTGCTTTTGATTAAGATAAAAACCCACCAAAACTCTTCGATTTTTGGGTCAATTTCTTATCAAATCCAATCAAAATCAAGTCTGAAAATTGCAATTTGTATAATTCTACAATTTCAGCAATCACAATGGTTTTTCTACTTCCTAATGTTATACAAATTAGGTTTTCATAGAAACATAATTTGTAAGCTTTGAACTTTGAAGTCAATTAAACCAGTTATAATATGTTAGAGAAAATGCACACTTGTTATATCCCCAAAGAGGATCATATATGTTTCGCCGAGTCCCTATTATTTAGTCACTAGGTTGATAAACTTTTCATCTAGTTTATAGTTCTTCTATAGTTTAAATTATATTTTAGTAAACAAAATTTTAAAAAATTGAATTTTTGAATTGTTATTGGTTGCAGGTTGTGATGTCATCCTCGTTTTTGTTGATGTATTTGTAACTTCAGAAGATATTCACTTGTATATTACATTTGTACTTTATTGTATCCCCAACGGAGATGTATTATTCTTCCGATTGGAAGTGTCGTCATTTGTATTTGCAAGTGTCGCAAGTTATATCGTAAGTGTCGTAACTTATATTTGATGGGTTATTAGACCACCTTGGTGAGGTCGTCCTTGTATGAGTCATGTGGGTTAAAGGGTTATTAGACCACCTTGGTGAGGTCGGCCCAGTTAGAGTTAAAGGAAGGTCAAGTCATTGTATAAATAGCGAGTGTGGCTCTCTCATTTCATTCATTCACACACTCACTCACTTCGCATTAGTAAGAGAGAGGAGGAGTGTGCACAAGTGGAGGAGGAGTTACTGTTAGGAGACTATCTCTTGTTTTGGGGTTTGATCTTTGTGATCTTTGTATTAGTGCTCATTCTATCTCTGAGGAAGTTGCGGGGTTTTTCACCTTCTTGGTTTTCCCTAGTGAAATGCTTTGTGTCTCTTGTATCTTGTGTTTGATATGCTGTACATGTTTTTCTCGTTAAGATCCTAGATCAGATTGAATTAAATGTTGAAAAAGTAATGTGGTATCAGAGATAGCCTGAAGGAAGGCATTGTATGGCATTTACGACACTTGTTTCACTTGCAACAAATTGGAAGCTAGGGCTTGGTATAGTAAAAACTAGTCATCGTGGAACTTTCGCTATAACTCGGTATTGGCGAAGGTTTAGGATCTAACAATTTTACAAAATGAATATGAAATGTTCATGTACCTTGTGTCCGAATATCAGCCCCATATTCGTTGTACTTTGTTAGATATGATTCATACAAGTTAGGGTTTTTGCCTCTTCCAGAATGCATCCCTAAACAGGTGACCTAGGCACAGAGGTCATACCTCGAGCTAGGAAGCTCCAAATGGAATTTCGTAAAACGTGAAAGTTAGGGAACGGATTGTAGTTTCACAGTTCTGGGTTTCATAGGCCGAAGTTGAAACATTGACACGTGGCACTCCGTACAAGTTATCTGTGTTGTTTCATCCCATAAACAGGTCATGTTGCGACACTTTTCATATATCTCTCATGGAGAATCCATTTGATGTCATATCGATGGGGTTGGAAAGATGACAGGTCATTCTACCCCAAGACGAACTTTCAGACCCTGAGGATCTGAAATATCAGAGATACATCAGAAACAATATGGCATATATTTCTGTCAAAACAGAATTGGATTCCGAGCAGTTTAATTTTGGGCTTGTCACTGCTGCGAGAAATTAGGGTTTCTGCAAAAGTTGGAATTTTTGGAATCCGAGACCATGTTTGGATGCTCCTCCTCAAAATCAAAATTTAGAGACCAAGATCGAAGTTTTTGGTTGGGTAGAACCCGGGCTCTATCAAACCCTAGTTTAGGTTTTTGACGAGAAAACCAGAAAACCAGAATTAGATAGACGCTGCAGATCCGAAACTCGCAAGTCAAATTTGAGGGGTCAATTTTTGGATTTTTTTAAATCTGAGCACACTAGCTTGCTCGCCTCAATCATCTGCATCTCCCTGTCTAGACAGAAGTTTGAAATTCAAAGTTTGGATTTTTAGGGTTTCTCTGTCAAACCCTAGACAGCTCCAAATCCAGTTTCAGCAAATCAAAGTGGATTGGGTTAATCCTAGAAGAGAATGAATTGAACAACTACATAAGTGAAGAAGTTCCAATTCCAGAGCGAGATGAGGCTAAGGCATTACATAAGAAGACTACAAGCAATCTCGATAGGTATGACTTGAGGAGATACATGTATGTTTTGAAATTTGTTCATGATTAAGTTTATGATATGTTTGTCTTCGTATTATTGAGGTTAGTACAATCTTGATTAATTTTAGACTTGTCTTATCACCTTAGTAAAAGTATGAATGCATGTGAATGATCATGTGCTGAAATATTGTCATCATGTGGTGAAATATTATATATTCCCCGGTGATGTCAACATATGGGGTATTGTAGAGGGCCTTGGATCATAGTTCACCAAGCCACATGACTTGGGTGAGATGAGAAGGGATTAATTATCAATGATGAAACTTAAACAACTATCATTCATGGTGAATGAAGGAAACTAGTGAGAAAGTAAGAAAATATAATAACAAGAAATATATCAGGAAAATCTACATGGTAATGACAATAAATAGTTAGACGTTATAAACATAATAATAAGCTTTTATAACGATAGAGAGCCTAGTAATATTTTTGTTGTTGTTGTGGAAATAGGTGACATTTAAACTTCTAAAACATAAAAGTTAGCATGGATAGGGATATACCAGCCAACGACAAAGAATATATAATATTCTAGCAAATGATGACAATATTAGACAATACTTGGTGGGAAACAAGTTTGTGGTGAAAACTGATCACAACAGTCTAAGTCACTTCCTCACCCAAAAAGATATTAATGAGAGGCAACAAGAGTGGGTAAGAAATATCCAAGCTTTCGATTTTGATATTGAATATGTGAAAGGGAAGAATAACATTGTAGCTGATGCATTATCTAGAAGACCTTCTTTTTCTCTTATGGACATTGCAAAAGATTGGAAAAACATGCTAATGGTTGAATATGCAAAAGATAGTTTTGCTTGTGATGTGTTAGATGGTGTCAAAGGGGATGATAACTATAGGATTTTGAATGGTCTGATATATTATAAGGGCATAATTTATTTGGTTCAAAATTCAAAACTCAAGTACAAGATTTTGCAAGAAGCACATGATTCTCCACTAGCTGGTCATCTGGGGATCTTCAAAACTTATAGGCAATTAAGGAAAAGGTTTTTTTGGAAAGGGATGAAGGAATATGTTCTCAAATATGTAAATGAATGTAAGGTATGTCAGCAAAACAAATCTGAACTCACATGCTCAGCTGGTTTGTTGCAACCATTTCCCATTCCAGAGCAAAAATGGGAGAGCATCTCAATGGACTTCATCACAGGGTTGCCCAAATCTTTGGGAAAGGATTGCATATATGTGGTAGTGGATAGGCTGACCAAATTTGCTCATTTATTTGCTGTTACATCATCTTTGAGTGCTGCACAAGTGGCTGATGTGTTTTTTAAATAAATCTTCAGATTGCATGGGCTCCCCAAGAGCATTGTAAGTGATAGAGATAGTAGATTCATGGGTGATTTTTGGCAAGAAATTTTCAGATTGGTAGGCACTCAATTGAACCAAGCACAAGCTATAATCCACAAAATGATGGCCAAATAGAGAGAGTGAATCAATTGTTGGAGGGATACCTAAGGAACTATGTGGGAGAGCAGCAAAAAGCATGGGTAAAATGGATACACTTGGGTGAGTTTTGCTACAACACCACCTTTCATATGTCATTAGGAATGTCTCATTTCAAAGCATTATATGGTTATGAATCATTCACTTTTGTCGAGAATATCTTTGGTGATAGTAGGGCCCCAAAGGCTAAAGATTGGGTGGAAGAGAACCAAGAAATTTTGAATCTTTGGAAGAACAATTTGTAGGTTGCCCAAAATTAGAAAAAACAATATGCAGATCAACATAGGGAAGAAAGGACCTTTCAGGTCAATGATTTGGTATATTTGAGGTTGCATCCATATAAACAAACATCCTTGAAAAAGAAGGGAGCAGAAAAGCTAAAACCAAGATACTATGGCCCATACAAGGTAGTTCGGAAGGTTGGGGAGGTAGCATATGAGTTAGAACTTCCTAAAGGGAGTAAAATCCACAATGTATTTCATGTTTCATGTCTCAAGAAGGCTATTGGACAGAAAATTGTCATTTCAGAAACACTCCCTCCCTTGGATGGTGAAGGTCAACTCACACTTATTCAGAAAAAAAAATTGAAGATAAGGGAAAGAAGATTAAGGAGTAGAACTATCAAAGAGTACTTGGTACAATGGAAGGATATACCAAGTGAAGATGCCACATGGGAAGAAGAACAAATTTTCCAGAATCCAAATCTGAAATTGCTTGAGTACAAGCAATCTTGGGTGGGGAGGACTGTAATGTCCCCATTCCAATAAACTCATGACAGGAAAATCCCATCAATCCTACTAGTTCCCTAGGTTGGATGGAGACATTGGGATTTGCAATAATGGAGATAATAAATTATGTTTAGACATTAGAATGGAATAAATATTTAATAAAGGAGCTAAATAAATAAATACAAGAGAAAATCAAAGTGGAAATTGATCATGGAGACACATGGAGGGTGTGGGACCCACACAAGCTAGAAATTATGTGCCACATGGCATCCTCCTCTTGTAATTTTGAATCCATGGGAAGCCTAAGTTTCTTGGGAGGATTTGGAAGGCTCATACAATTGGAAATATGCATCATAGGTCAAATTGGGATGTAAGTATAACTCCCATAGAAGAGGAAGAGTCAAATGAGGAGTTATTGGACACTTTGACTATATTCCCTAACCTATATGACAACAATGATGAAGATGCTATGCCACCTATGACAAATTGCAGACCTGATTGCTGACATTTGACCATTATGACATGTCAGGCCTAAAAATAGCAGCCAGGAGAGCGCTCATGGGATTTAGAGAAGCTCAAAGGGTTCCTACTCAAATTGGTGGAAGGTGGAAGACTAAGAAGTGGAGGACACATGGCAAATCATGAACCTCTCCCTAATTTGAATTCGCTTGGAGTTTTTGGATGGAATTAGAACCTTAGAAGGATAAGGATTTTTATAAAATACAGGGATCAAGTAAGAGCGGGGATTTTGATCATTTTCAGAATTTGCATTTGTGAAGAGAACTAGTGGAGTGCTTCTCTACTTGCCTTAGCCAATTTCGAGGGTGAAAGATTCCCATCCTAGTTGATATGTGGAAAGGCCATTCATACATTTCATGGGAGCTTAAATGGAGTCATAATTTTCATATTTATACTTCAAGACAACTTGTGGTCACTTCTGGTTCAGCTCATTCCTCCAACCATTTCCAGTTTGCTTGGCATATTCATGATCCTTGAGGGAAGGCACACTTGGTGAGCTATTGTACGATTTGGGGGAGATTCTAATGCCCCATTTATTTTGAAATGTGATTTAAATTATCTATTCTTCACCTTTAGAAAGTTTCAGGTCAATATTCCAAGTGGAAATGTATAAATCTGATCATTAATGAGAAAATGGTGCCTATTCCCCACTATGTTGATGTTTTCCAATGTTGTGATGATAATTTTGAATGAATAAGTGAACCAATGATGGAATAATTATATATGGACTGTTAATAATGTGTATTACAAGTTTCATGTTTAGTGCATAAGCTTTTGGAGTCATTTGGTTCAGTTTCATAGCATTTGGAGAAGTTTGCCTATCATTTCCCCCAAGGTCAAAACTAGGATTTTATACCTGATTTGAAGAGAGTTGTAACATAATTAATAACCTAAATAGTGATGCATATGAGACCTTAATAGTGTCCCCCACACATCCCCTGATCCTATCCTGAAATTCGAAAGGATCCAACAGCACTTGGAGAGCCATTTTCAGCATCTACCCAAGGGGGATTTGAACCCCAAATTGCTAGTCAAGTTCCCTACGTTGGCCATAATTAAAAAAGGATTTGCAGAAGCATTTTAAAGGTCCAAAAGAATCCATTAAACTCATATTTATTTTATAACATAATCCACACAGTTCTCATAATATTTGGGAGCAATTGGATCAGTTTGGAGACCAAGACATCATAACTAGTTAAGGGTTGAACTAGGGAAAAAATTGAAATTTTCACTATTTTCATAAAAAAAACAAAAAAGGGACATTAAAGTCTGTCTAGGTATTAACAGGTTCAACAAATTTAGGTTGTATGGTTAAACCGATTCAATATATTTAGGTTTTATATCGTTTGGGGTTTGTCTTTGTATTAACATGTTTGGATTTTAAGTTTTAAGATGGATCTTGACTGAATTTTGTTTCTAATTAAATTTTCTATCTAATGTTTTGAAATAGTATATCACATTGCCTTGCAAGCTTGAAATATTATTTAAATATTTCAATAATATATTTAATTGAAATATTATTTCTTGGCAAGCTTGAAATGATTTGGAAAAAAGAATGTGGGCCTTGATGAGGCTAGCTTGAAATGATTTGGAAAAAATAATGTGGCCCTTGATGAGGCTAGCCGATGCATCAACTTCTTGATAATGAAAATTTTGTATACAAACTTTGTGTAGGACATTTATTTCACCATAAAAAATATTAATTCACGCTCTATGTGTTTGGTAGGCCACATAATTGAAGATTCTATAATATTATAATAATTAATTGTTGTTGTATGATGGTGTAAATACACCTAGAATTGATAATCACCATCTTTTGTTGTTGGTTTCACTCATATGTGTGCCTAGAACCTCCTTAAAACTACACAACTTTTGCTCCAAGTCTATTTAGACCTAAGATAAAGACCCCCGGTGCTTGGTAAATTGGGTCCTAGGTCAAGTAGTTATCATGCTTTTAAATTTAATCTAAAATGCAAAATCACGTGGCAATGGAAATGTCGGAGACATTGCCACCTCGTAGCTCTTGTTATTAACGATGAGAATCCAACCTTTTGTATCTTTCGGGGAATGCCATCCAACTTTATTGCATTTACTCATTTAATGTTGGAGCTTTTGCTTTTTTCCAAGGTGTTTTTTTTTTTCATTTTGTTCGTAGCCACAGAGTTGGTAGCTTTCAAAACGATCAACCGACTTATATTGTTTTTTATAATCGATGAGATATTAGATATAAACTTGCATTTGTTAACGGATTTTTCTAAAAATATTCCCAATGGATTTAGAAAAACAATATTAAATTCCTCTTAATGGAGGTTTAATATTTCCCTCTAAATCTTTTAAAAAACAAAACTTAAAAAATGTATTGACTTGTGGGATGTGATGACTCACTAATGGGTGTTTCTATTTTCATAAAATCATGATTATGAATTATTTTAACTATAGTTATGTAACATTTGTTGTCTTCATCAACCTAGTTATTATATCATATAACATAATATTAAATGGGGGTTCACATAAATTTCCTTATTTGAGTTTTATTTCTTTAAATAGTATATAATTATAATTTAGATTCTTATGTAGATTTTGATATTAATTAAATTTAAGATAGGTAGAAGGAAAGTGAAATAGTAGATTACCTCAAATTTTCTGGTGGAGTAGTTAGTAATCCAAACACCTTTTTTGCAATTGTTGCCACCAATTTTCCCAAACCGGGATTAACTTCTTAGCCAACTAGAAACTTCATCAGTTGTTATATCTAGAAAACTTATTATTTTTCTATCCCTCTATTCCTTGGTCTCCATAAACAACAGCAGCAACTGGGATCACTAACAATCCAAAATCACTTGGGTCTTCTATTCAACCACTCCCTTAACTCCTCCTTCCTTCCCCCTTTTATCCAAATTCCTAGGTCCCCCTTCCTTCTTCCACTACCTCTCACTTGGGAAGAACACCGCACTCTTTTCTAGGAGGGTCATAAAATAATCAAATAAAACCAACAATCTCATCCAAACTTAAATTTCACTAACTCTTCACCCAAACATAAAATAATATTATTTTAATTTCATGAAAGGTTACGAATCACATCTTCTTGTAAACAAAATGAAACTAATTTCACAATTTAACATTAATGATTTATAATTAATAAGCATAATTAATCACAATCTAGGATTAATAAGCATAATTTATAATTAATATTTTAATAGTTAATCTTTAATTGGAATGATACTAAGGTATGCATGCGAGGTATGTAGGCATAGCTACCGCATACATAGCTCGTGCATGTACTAATAATAA
This sequence comes from Larix kaempferi, assembly GCA_027924585.1. Lineage (NCBI taxonomy): Eukaryota > Viridiplantae > Streptophyta > Pinopsida > Pinales > Pinaceae > Larix > Larix kaempferi. Next base: position 43,862,651 of record BSBM01000073.1, read on the forward strand.
CAATATGGTGTTCTAATGCATAGTTCCTATATGTTGTCATCCAAGCATGCAAGGCAACAAATCAATAATCACATCATCTAACAATATTACTAACTAGTTGACAATAACGAAATATGAACTACACAGTATACTGCATTTATCACACATGAGTAAAGAACGCGTTTTAACACACATAAGTAATCAACATGTTAGAGCTAACTTCCCCAACATCCTTAATTACCTGCATCATCTTTCTAATTCACAACTATCTTCCACAACATATCCTTCCTCTACTAGAATATCTTGGAGTGTTAATTATATTGACCTAACCCTATATAGAACCCATAAGAGGAAGTGTCAACAACATCAACCAAGCTTCCCCAGCATGTGATTGCTAGTCGTTATCACACATCTTAGGGAGTATGCCTTAGCAAATCTCATCCACAACTCCCGGTTTCATAGGATAAACAATGAGAATTGCCTCCACCCCCCTGATAGAACTAGGGTCAATACCCTATTATTTTATATATTGTGTTGTTGATGTTGTTTGTGGGAACAATGTCATCGAATGGCCAGTTTGGGAAACTGCGCTTCCTGCAAAACCTATACTTTCCCACATATCATAGCAACGTATCAAACCAATAAACAAAATCATGAATTAATGATTCATAACATACCATTCTCCTTCAATGTCGATGACCTTAGTGTCACTTTAGTATGACATTTATTTGGCTATCGCCGAGCCCAATTAATGCTTCATAACATACCATTCTCCTTCAATGTCGATGACCTTAGTGTCACTTTAGTATGACATTTATTTGGCTATCGCCGAGCCCATTTAACTTGTAGGTTATATTACGAAACATAAGATCATGCATAACCATATAATTGTTTAAATGTGATTACTAGGTTACTAACTGAAAAACAATGTAAGCAAGATCGTCTATGTACCATGCACCAGGTGCCTTGTCTATTTATTTCTACATTTAATTAAGATGGCATTCACATACCAAATCTTTGACTTTAATTTGCATGATGGAAGTAAATCACTTAACAACCATCATTAATAACCTAAAGATTAACTTATACATAACTTCTACAATACAAGTAGGTCCACATGTCCATGTAATAAAAATGTTATCACTCCAATCAAGTTCCAAAGATGATAAGCAATAAACAAAAAATAGGTCATAATGTAGTTTAGTTGACAAAGTCAAAACGAGGCATTGCATGACTGATTACTACAACAAAGTGTATTAATACACAACATAGTCTCCAATATTGCTCATAGATGAACTGCATTTTCTATATGTGACAACCTCACACTACTTGCAGTCATAATAAACCAAACTAACATTACATCATTACAATGACAGGTTCAAGGTGAGTCTTATAGGGATATAACTCCATGAAACAACATACACAAGGCTACAACTCCATGACACAATGGACACAACGTTCCAATCTATAACTCATGTACAATCCTCTTCATGAGATGATGAAGACACTTCTCTTCTCTATTATTTTCCCGCAAGGACACAATATTCACCAACAATTCATTTGAATCCTCATTTCTAGAGCACTTCAACTTTCATTTGTAGCGTGTTTCAACTTTGACCACTAGCATTGAATGGCACTACTCAAGTGTATGTCGACTACTGATGTTGCAAAAAATCTCTATGCATAACCATACAAGCTTAGATCATATTGAATTCAACAACCATCAATGCATTTCAACTGTAACTAGCAATGCTATACAAATTATAAATGTTCATATTATCTCGTCAAATGATCCATATTATTTGGGGAATGAAATGAAGGAGATAATATAAATTGGAAATACACAGACATATATTTTGCAGAAAACACAGTAGTACAGTAAAACCCAAATTCTATTAATGACTGGAATGGAAAAACAATGTAAACTTCAAAGCAATACAAACTAGCTCTAGATGGTAGTAGCTTATCTCTGAAAATAGATGTGTCGTCTACGCTCATTCGCAAGAACTAAGTTATAACAAGGTCAGAAATGCATTTTAACATAAAAAATCAAGGAAAAAACCCTAAACATCAAAAACCTTAACCCAAAAAGATGAAAAACCAGAAGGTTTGTGGGCCCCGATGTGGTTAGTTGATATGTCAACTTCCCCAAGGCGCAAATTTTACATACAATCTATGTTTGAGGAATTCGATATCCCATCGAAAAGGTCTGGATAGGAAGGCTCTCATCCCATGAGTGTGGATGTTTGGAGTTGTACATGTGCATGATATGCACAATCATCTAGTTGTCCACTTTTGTATGCCCATCCATTTGGGGGTGGAAGGAAGTCGATTTTGGTCATCTTTGTGTCCATTAGAGACCATAAGCAGGATTGGAATGTGTTGATGAACCTACTATCCTGATCTCAAATAATGGTCTGTGACCCAAACACACTCAAAGAAGAGCTTAGTAGTGGCTTCGACTATGATACTCTTCTTACATGGTGCTAGAATGGCCATCTTAGAGAACCGATCGACAACCACAAAACAAAATCGTGACCATGATTGGCGGAGGGAAAAATTGGCATGCAATCCATCGAGACTAAATCCCAGGGATTTTCTGGGGTAGGAAGAGGAGTCTACAACCCTTGCTTCTTAATGAAAGGTTTAGCGATGGTACAGGCAATGCAGGATCGGATATACCTGCCGACGTCCTGTCGGAGTGTTTTCCAATAGAAATACTTTTGAATTACTGCTACTTTCTTCTCCACACTAAAGTGTCCAACCACTTGACTATATTGTGCCTCCCAAATTATATTTTCATGTTGGCTTGATGGAACACAAATATGGCTCAGATAGCACAAAAATGCATCCTAGAGGTGAAAGTCTGAAACTTGTTTACCTGTGCCCAGTGTCTGATATGTAGCAGTGAATTCAAGGTCATTATTGTATAATTGGGGCCACCCATAGGTCTCGTGCCCATGGGAGTTAAGGACTGTGGTTAGTGACATGATCAGGGGTCGGTTGAGGTAGTCTACAACACAGTTTGTGATACCCTTCTTGTACTTAATGTTCAAATGAAATTGTTGCAAGTACATGGACTAATTCTGATGGTAGTCATTATGTATCTTTCCATGTGTCTGCATGAATTACAGGGGCCTATGATCAGTGTATATTATCATTTCCTTTCTTAGAATGTAATGCTTCCACTATTGGCATGCCTGTAAAATGGAGCAAATCTCATTTTATAGGTGGATATTTGCAAACAGTATCAGACAATGTCTCATTGTGATAGCCATTGGATGTCCCTATTGAGTGATGAATGTATTGATAGCATAGTCAGAGGAATCTATTTCACTATCGAATGGTTGTTGCAGGTATGGAAGAGTGAGAACTAGTGTTGAGTAGAGGTGGTGTTTTAGATCCTCAAATGCTTTTGGTTGTGACCCTGACTAGGTGAACTTGGATTTAGCTCTTCCCTTCGTCACTTGTATTAAGGGCCAAACGATATTATAGAACCCCAACAAGAACCTTCAGTAGAACTTGGAAAGGCCCAACAATCTACGGAGCTCTATTAGGTTTGTCAGGATTGGCCAATTGTGAATGACTTGTATCTTGGCTAGGTCCACATGCACTCCATTTTCATCCACAATGTATCCCAAATAATGAATTCTCTGCATGCCAAATGAGCATTTGTCTAGGTTTTCATATAACTTGTGTTGTCATAGGGTACTAAGGATATGTTAAATATGTTGCAAATGTTCTTCGTAAGTTTTGTTGAAGATGAGGATGTCATATAGACATACAATCAAAAAGGGGTTTGTGAATGGCCACAAGATATCATCCATTATCTTCATGAACGTTGTTGTAGCATTAGTCAAGCAAAAGGGCATGACCAACCATTCAAAAAGGCCTTATTTAGACTTGAATGTTGTCTTCCATAAATTAGTTTACTCAATTGGAACCTGGTGGTAGCCCGATTTTAGATCAATCTTGCCAAAGAACTTGGAACCCTTAAGTTGATCAACAAGATCATCAATTTGAGGGATTGGGTATTGATTTTTTATAGTGATTTTATTTAGGGCTCTATAATCAATACAGATTCACCATGTCCCATCCTTCTTCTGCACCAACATAATTGGGCTCCCACAAGGTGAGGACCTCGGTCGAATGTGGCCTTTTTGTGTGAAATCTTGAATCTGACACTTTATTTTTTCATCCTCTAAAATAGAGCGCCTACATACTAGGTAATTAAGTCAATGAGCACTAGGTATCAAATTAATTGAATTTTTAACCTGGTAGTGTAGAGGCACCCCTTTAGGTGAGGAAAATATATCTTTGTATTCTTCTACAATCTTGTCAACATGTTTCTGATGTTTAGATAGATCTTGTGTTGAGGATATGGTGGTTGCATTGACCTTCCATCCACCTTCAGACTAAAGCATGAGAAGGTTGAATTTCTAGTCTAAGATATGACCTTTTGACATTACTTCACAAAGATCAAGGAAACTATAGTAGTCGGGACTAACACGGGTATCATGTGGAGTTGACCTTCCAAAGTAACAATGACACTTTGGGGCCTAGATTCATAAACAACGTGGAATTTCCGCATATAGGGTTTTCCTAAAAGAACGTCACAAACTTTAAGTGAGGCAACATCACACAGTACCTCATCTTTGAAGGGCTTGATGCCATGGGATAGGTGACATTGTTTAATTACGTGGATGTCTCGTACCTGGATCAACCAATCGATGGTGTATGGTTGGGGTTGTGGCATCGTTGGAAAATTCAATCTTTTGACAACCTCAACCGAGATGAGGTTCTTTTCGATACCACTGTCAACAATGAAATCTAGTGGATTCCCCTTCACCCATATTTTTGAATGGAAGAGGCTCTCCCCTTCCTCTTCCACCTCTAACTCTTTTGGTTCGATCTTTGCACTTGCAATGGTAGCACTAAGCTATGCATCAATGATTTGGTTTCCCTTTTCTTTCTCTAAATCAAAGTTCGAGGCATATTTCAACTCTAGGGATTTTGAATCAACCAACAATGATTGTTTTGAACAACATTCATTAGTTTTTTGCTTATGGATTTTGTAGAACTCACACCACTTTTTGGCGTCCTTATTCGATTTCTTGTTACCCTTTTTTTCTCGCAGCTTGGAATAGTTACATCATGATTTTGTTCATCCTTGCTCTATCCTTTGTTCTGTGAGTTATGTTCTCCTTTTCCATGCTTCTACTATAGTTTATTTGCAAACCCAAACTCTCACTTATTATTTTTCTTAAACTTTTGCTCGATCTTGACAGTGTACCGATAAGCAACTCTCAGTGAGAAGAATTTTGGGAAATCCATCTTTGTTTGAATGTACCTGTGCAGGCCACTATAGTACTTTAGGAGCAAGTGCCATTTCGATTCTCTAATACCCAACTTTGATTGCAAGGTATGGAATGGAATATATTGGTGAACTTCGACACTGTTTGGTATCTCTCCCGACGCAAAGTCATCCATCTCGTGTACACGTCATCATATTTTCCGATAGGGTAGAATTCATCTCTTGCCCAAGTGGGTAATGTCTTGTATATTTCAGACTCATCTCTTGCATGCTCCTCCTAGTAACAATCCCACCAATCCTTGACATGGGGTAGGGACTTAAGGAGCACGAAGGTGATATTTTCACTGTCGAAATTTTTTTGAAAATAGAAGTAAAATTATAACACATTTAACAACTTTTCCAAAGCATCTACATCTATCTAGACTTAAAATAAGGGAATTTCAAAGTTAACTTGTTCCTTGAACGGATTTGCGCCTTTGAAATGACTGCTTGTTGAAGGTGTGTATGCCGTTGTCAACATTTGTCAAAGGATTTGGGAGAAATCATCCATCATATCGTCCCTCTGTCGTGCAAGGGATTCCCTGAGAAACAAATTAATATGATCTCGTACTCCATCTTCTCTCTTTTCTTCTTCTTCCATGTGAGGCTGCTTGGGTCGATGAGAGTGGTTTTCCCCAAGATCAACTAGTTCAAGACCCAACTATCGATATTTAGTTCTCGTTGGGGACATGCACTAAGAAACAACAAGAGAAGATTGGTTTGATACCACAGATTCAGATCATTTGGCGAACAAAATGAAGGAAGCAATATAAAATGGAAATACACAGATGAATATTTTGCAGAAAACACAGTGGTACAGTAAAACCCAAATTCTATTAATGACTAGAATGGAAAAACACTTTAAACTGCAAAGCAATACTAACTAGCTCTAGATGGTGGTATATTATCTATGAAAAGATATGTGTTGACTATGCTCATCCACAATAAATGAGTTGCAATGAAGCCAAAAAATTCATTTTAACATAAAGAGTTAATGGCCCAAATGGGTTGGATCCATCAGTGAAGAGCTAGGAGTTTCTAATGGGTGGGCAAGGTTCAATTCCCATGAGGGCCGAGCCTGGAGCCATGGGGGAAACTTGTGGTAGAGGTTGAACATGTGGTTCTACCCAGAGAGATTATATTAAATGATCCCGTGACTCATGGACACATAAGTGGATCAAATCCCACCCCCATGTCCTCCTTTTAAAAAGTAAATTCTCGCTAGCAGCGGTTAAGGTGCATGTTTCGTTTGCAAGGTGACCCGAGTTCAATACCCTTAGGGGTGACTTAGTTGGGAGGAGACACCAAAAAATACAACCATGTTAGAGGTGATCAACCCTAATATAGAAGATCAAAAGTGTTAGTTTTAACTAGTATAAAGAAGAAAATAAACACTGTTAAAATAAGGACAAACTCTCGCGAGCTCCATATTGAAACAGGGTGCTACACAATTCCTAAAATGTCATGGGATGAAAGAATGTGTCATATTTGTGACACTAAGAAGGTTGATAAAACATGATTTCTCATAGAATGTCTATAATAATAAGCTCATAATTATGTAAAATAACTATGGTGATTTAAGAATTCTTCTCTTAAAGCTTTCCAATCACATAAATAAAATTTTAAAGAAGACCCAAAAATTCTTTACCCTTGTTAAAGACCGATAGATCAAAGTTAGTCTCAATTGACGTTAATAACCATGATATATGTGCCATGATATGTGTACATGTGTGTGTACGAGTATATGTGTGAATATTATTAGGTTTATGGATTGTAATGTCCCCAAATGTTCTACTATGGACCACTCCATTAGACTAGGGGAGGCAATGGCTAAGTCACCTTGTAAGGTTCATGAGAAATTATTAAGGGGGGTGATATGGGCCATAAATGTATGAACTATAGTGTAAAAAATTGTAAATAATGTGTCATTAGACCAATGTGGACAAGAAGGGTGCACTAGTTGAGTAGTAACTCCCAAGGAATCTCATGAATGAGGAGGCAGGCTAAAAATAGCTAGGAGGGGTGCATTAGTGGTGGAAGAAGTCAAGTGAAGTGTAACTCCCGCCAAATGAGGGAGAGTCTCCTAGATAAAGGAAAAATAGATCTATGACAACTTATGACAATTAGCAAGTCCTAAAAATAGCTAAGGAAGGCATAATAGAGAAGTGTAACTCCCCAAGGAGGGTGCATGAGGTGGAGGTGGACCCACATGGGTTGCAACTCCCTCAAATCAAGTCAAACATCTCAAATTCGAATTTCCAAGGAAGGTAAAGTATTATTTGGTAAAAATAACATTAGAGAGTGATTTAAGGTCCCAAATAATCATTCTCTCATGAAAATATCATTAATTAATATTTTGTGAGAGAATTATAGAATGAGGGGGAAAGGTCTCAATGGAGTCTATATAAAGGATGCAAGCCACTTGGGAAAGGGATTTTGGAAATTTTTATTTTGAATAGGATATATCTTGTGGATTTTAAAGATTGGGAGATGTGCCCCTTTCAATTGTAAACTAGTTTCGGTGGTGAAAGATTCCACCTTAGCTAGTACAGAGGAGAAGATCACCATGATCTCTTCATTGATATTCATTGTAGTTGATTATTGAGAAGAGAAGTCACATTCATATTTCTATACATATATTATTTCATATGTTTATCTCCATGTTCAATAGTTGGTTTGATCTCTAGTTGGTGTGTTTGAGTTCCAGTCAGTAGAAGTGTGGATTTGTGGTGTTTCTGGGAGTGCAGTGTTTGGGGTGGTTTCTACTTGAGGAGAGCGCATCTGTAGCTATCCAAAATTCATGAAGTCTATTTGAATGGATGAGTATCAATAATAATGGAGGTAACAATGGAGAAGTCAGATCTTTGATTTGGGGTCGAAATCTTGCTTGGAGTAGTAACTCTCCCTCTTTTCTCTGTGGTTCTATAGCAACCATTTCTACTCTCTTTGTAGAAAATATTTCTCTTTATTTTGAGATTCTATAGAATCCATTTATGTAATCTCTAAAACTTTCCCATTTATAATAAAAATCACAATGTTTTTCCTCTTAAGTTTTTCCATATTTAAGCACGAAGTTGATCTATGAATAAATGGTTATCTATGAGCACATATGTTTGAATGTGGTTTTGTAAACTTAAAGCTATGATCTGAAACCTTCATGTGAGTCCCTTGTATATGTTAGTAAGCCATTAGAATTGAATTTAGTGTGTTTGGAATCTTTTTTCTTTGGTTTGGAAGCTCTATAGTTTTTGGTGATCTTAATCTTGTGTCAATGTTAAGTGGGTCGAAATTCATCTTCTGGTTTGATCATTAGTGAGTGTTTCTAGGTTGTGGGAATTCTTCCATTGCATCAAGAGTGTCGTTTACAGTAGGAAACACTTTTTATTTCACTTAAAAAGGTTTCTATATGCCCAATTTATGATCATATCACCGGTCGGTTAATCCGTACATTTATGCTTGTGCATGCCAATTAGAAATTTCAGTGTATTCTTGAGTTTTAATGTTCAAAGCTTCCATAAAGTTCTCTGATGTATGTTAATGGTTATATTATATTTTTTTGGGTCCCTCATAAGATATTGGGGTCAAATTCGAGTGAGTTAGGGGTTATTTGGGAAGAGTTGGAAAGCTAGTGTTTTATGTGGTCAGATTTGAACTTGTTCTCCTAGTTTTGAATCTAGTGATTCTTTGGGGTTGCATTGGGGTTAATAGCTATGATTTTGTATCAGGAATATTATAGTGGTATATCAGATCTGATTGGGAACCTTACAGTGGTTTGACAGTAAACATTTTGGCTGCACCATATTATTCATATTCCGGTAAACATGAGAAAGCCATTGTTTGGATAAATATGGGGATCAATTTACTCTCTATTGGAAAGTTGGAGCTAATGTGCCTAAATTTTTTAATTGGGTACATTAAAGTGGTATCAAAGCATGTTCCTTGACAGTTGTGGGAACTAAAGAAAAGCTTTGAATATGACTTGCAAACATGAATTTGGAACTGGGTGCATGGGAGCTTGAGGAGAGCTTAACATGGAAAGAATCATTCTCTAAAGATGGTTTCATTTCTTCGGTGGGAGACATTGAAGGAGCTGAAATAATATATGTATGATTACATGAACCATATGAGTTGGATTATTCCTTTTGTGATTTCATATACATTGTAGAATAGGATGTTTCTTCAATGGCTAGTCTTGTAGAGGGCATAATTCTACCCACCTTCTTTCTTGCCTCAACCATGGAGGAGGAGGAGTTTGAATGGGAGAATTCAAGGAAGGACCATGAGAAAATATCAAAGAAATATGACCAGGCATATTGAGAGATAGAGCATATCTTGCAGCAATGTGAAGCCTTACTATCAGAATGCTCTGCATCAAGAATGATGGTGAGGATGTTTGGAACCTTCAAAAAGAGAGCCTCCAAGGGTTCCTCAAAAAAGATTGGTTCAATAAGAAGTGAATCCATGGTCATTGTTCATTTTACATCTGAAAATGAGGATGGTAATGGAGAAAAATCTCTTGGATCGGATTTAGAGGAAGAACAAAAATCATCCTTCCATTCCCCATTAGAGCTTCACCATGAAGCTAATGTCAACTACACAAAGGATGGAAACATAACACAAAGGTATGAAAGCAATTAGGGTTTTTCCCATAATCTTATTTATTTGAAGCAACATGATACAAAATCCATTTCATGTAGGGATGAATGTATTGTAAAATATTTTAATGTTGGTACTAACAATTTTGGTGTTAAAGAGAAATTGTGTGGTGTGGGATCATGCCACCCATGTTATGATTTTGTATACTAGCCATTAGAAAATATAAACAAGACACAAACCATGGGAAATGTGAGCTTGCATGATCCACATGAGTTGGATGATCTCTTATGTGACAGCATACACAATGCTGGAAAGATGACATTTTATGATGTAGAGAGCCAACTCTTAGTCACAGAAGAGGGGATCTTGCAAGTATTGACAAGGACAGATGGTGCACATAAATTTGTTGAAGACATTATTTGGAGGACTCAAATTGAGGAGAGTCCTAAAGGATGTGTTGTAGGGGTCACTAGTGACCAATTGTGCATCATTAAGAAGGAATTGGAGAGAATTAAATCAGATTACTTGCAGTTGTTTATGGATAGGGACCATGCTCTCAAATTTGTTGAAGACAAGTCCAAGGAGGTGGAGTAGATTCATATGAATTTGGGAGGACTATATCATTCTATATACTCTTTAGACAGCCATTTGTACGTGATTGATTGCATTCATGAATTGATGGAGGAACCTCATGTGAAGGTTGAGCATGAGGAGCATTCAAATTTATAGGTGCTTGAGGAGAGATTTGACATGGAGGTTTTTTCCAAGCACTTGTTTGGCATCAGGAAGGTCATGATCTACCTCTATGGGAGAGAGGTTTAGACATAGAGGAGGTATATGGGAATATTCTATGTAGACCAACCTACAGAGGAGCATACACATCCATGGATTCGATGGATAGATGCATAACAGAGATGGAGACACAAGGGGGATTTGAGTTTTGTTTGCATCGGTAGGGGGTTGACTAACACACCAGTCATTGTCAAGTCTTGTGAGCAGCAACATAAACATTTATGGTTTTTATCAAATGCCCTAATTTATAGATAGAAGGACTTTGGAGTTTCACCCAAGTCAGTAGGATGGGACCATTAACATTGATGTGAGTCATGGGTCCAATGTGTAGGATGCACAAGAGGAGTTTCATGTTCTTTTGGGGAGGATCACAATGTTTCCAGTAAGCATTGGGAGTGATGAAATTCCAATTTGGTGGTGGGATCCTATAATCCTTCATAGTGTTGGATGGTTTCTGATAATAGTATTGATTAGGAGGTTACATCATAGACAGTGGGATCCAGGACTTGATTGCTTCAGTATTTTAGCAGCTGGCATAGGAGAGAGAGCCAACCATTACTTGCAAGATCCTATCCATGTAGAGAAGTGGGTTGATCTCCGAAGTGGGAGATCGTATAAGGGATGGATACATTGTTTTCCTACTTGGTGGTTTGGGAGACTTTAGGAGGCTCTTTATGTTGAGACTATGTATTTTCTATATGAATGCAGTAGGAACTTGCATTTCTCAAGTTCATTTGGGACCCTTGGATCACTCTTGGACTCAGGTTTTTCAGCTAGGATGGTGATAGAATAGTAGGGGAGATGGAGATATCTCTTAAGGGGATGATTGGATTTTATGAGCAGCCCAGAGTCATGACCAGTGTTCATGATAGACTTCCTTTTATTGTATTCAGAATAGAGTATGGCGGCAGGATGCTATCCTTCACTTGGATGCATATGCAAGCCATTATCTATGATAGTGGATTCAGTTTTACATATTTTTGAGTTTCGAGATATAGGAGAGGACGATGCATATAGAGTATGACAGTGGGATGGTTATGATCAGAGTGGTGCAGCGGTAGCATGGCGGTCCCTTTCTAAGATTAGTTGGGAATCTTGGAGTTACAGTTGTAGACATAATTTTCAGTAACAGACCTAGAGGGCAGAGTGTAGAGTTGATTAATTGTTGCAGTGTAGAGTCACTATTTTTATTGGCAGTGGTCAGATTGCTTCCTATGTCAGTACCTTGCAGGACTATGCATTAAGCAAAGGATACTTCATATATTTTCGATCAGGTTGGAACCATGACATCATTTTCAACCTTAATATGTTTCAGATGGTGGAGTATAAAGTTGATGACTTGGTCCATTTAAAGTTACGACATTATAATGCAGTCATCACTAAGGAAGGAGGCATGAAACTTAATTGTGTATAAAATTATAGGAAAGGATAACATGTGTCACCCCCAAATTTAAATTTCTTGAGGACAAGCAATCTTGGGCAGGGAGGACTATAATTTCCCCAAATATTTTGTTGCGGACCACTCCATTAGACTAGGGAAGGCAATGGCTAAGTCACCTTGTAAGGTTCATGAAAAATTATTAAGGAGGGTGATGTGGGCCATAAATGTATAAAGTATGATGTCCAAATTTGTAAATATTGTGTCATTAGACCAATGTGGACAAGAAGGGTGCACTAGTGGGTGAAAATGAGAAGTTGGGTAACGCTTTTTTTAGAATGGAGTGGAAACAAAACTAGTGCACGCGAAACAAATTCAACCTCAAACTCTAGGTCGAGAGTTTCTGAGAGTTCAAACTCTAGCCCGAGAGTTTAATAAAACTCTAGGCTGAGAGTTTGAACCAATCACCGCACCGAATTTTAAAAAAAAAACTCTCAGATGAGAGTTTGAACTAAACTCTCGGCCGAGATTTTGGAAGATATTTTCTCGGTCGAGAGTTCGTGGTAAGCAAAATTTGTGAAAATATCCCACATATTTCTGGAACCTGCAACTCCAATAGCGCCAAACCCCTGCAATATTTTTTTACATTTTGTCAGTCTTGTTAGCAATGGATTCATCTCGGAATCTATTTTCCAATGATAAAATATTTTTTTCATTTCAATTTGAATTTCTATTTATTAATATATTTTTTCTAAACCTTATCCATTAAGAATTTTATTGTTCTGAAAAACACTTGAAATGAAAATTCAATATCATAACAAAGACAACACCAAAAAATTTGAAATCTTCATAGAGATCTTAATTGCCCTGTCCTCTTCAAAAGGGTACTTTTAGTTTTTTCAATAAGAGTCACACTAAAATAAAATTGAAGCTCACCAGCATGTGTTAATAAGGCACCATTTTCTGAACATGTGCTATTTCGATAAATAATAAAAAATAGTTCCCAAATCTAGAAAACCTCAAAATATAGTCCATGCACAAGTGCAGTGTGTGTAGATTATGATCATACAGTTTTTTCCCTAAAATCAATAACCATCTCTCAAAACACTAGTGCTCACGCAGGTCACTCATTATCCATACCTAAAATTTTAAGGTATATGTCGCTGGTGAGCACCAAGTTTGTCCCACGATATGTCCATAAATGTTTTTTTTTTAAATATGAGTACGAAGCGAATTCAATTCTCTAAACATTTTTGTTTACTTCAAGGTGAAATTCCTAGGGGAGATATGGGTTTAAAGGGGTTGAATTTGAAAAATATAAAATTTAGCAATGTTGTTTGTCAAAAGAAAAGGAAAAAGGGTTACCTAACTTCATGTTTTCACCCAGGTGGAGTAGTAACCCCCAAGTAATCTCATGAATTAGGAGGTAGGATAAAAATAGCTAGGAGGGGCATGCGTTAGTGGTGGAAGAATTTAAGTGAAGTGTAACTCCCACCAAATGAGGAAGAGTCTCCTAGAATCAAGGTAAAAGGGATCTATGACAACTTATGACAAGTATCAAGTACTAAAAATAGATAAGGAAGGTGCACTAGAGAAGTGTAACTCCCCAAGGAGGGCGCATGAGGTGGTAGGTGAGCCCACATGAGTTGTAACTCCCTCAAATCAATCCAAACCTCTCTAATTCAAATTTCCAAGGAAGGTAAAGTATTATTTGGTCAAAATAACATTAGAGAGTGATATAAGGTCCCAAATAATCATTCTCTTGTGAAAATATCATTAATTAATATTTTGTGAGAGAATTATAGAATGAGGGGGAAAGGGCTCAATGGAGTCTATAAAAAGGATGCAGGCCTCTTGGGAAATGGATTTTGGAAATTTTGATTTTGAATAGGAGAGATCTTGTGGCTTTTAAATCTTGGGATATGTCCCCCTTGCAATTGTAAACTAGTTTCTGTAGTGAAAGATTCCACCCTAGCTAATAGAGAGGAGATCACCTTGATCTCTTCATTGAGCTTCACTGTAGTTGATTATTGAGAGGAGAAGTCACCTTCAGATTTATATATAGAGTTTATTTCAGATGTTTATTTCCATGTTCAATATCTGGTTCGATCTATGGTTGGTTTGTTTGAGTTCCATTAAGTAGAAGTGTGGATTTGTGGTGTTTCCAAGAGTGCAGTGTTTGTGGTGCTTTCTACTTGAGGAGGGCACACTTGTGGCTATCCAAAATTCTTGAATGTTGTTTAAATGGATGAGTATCATTGATATATGATGTAGGATGCACTAGAGAAGTCATATCTATGAGTTGGGGTCGAAATATTGCTTGTAGAGGGCGCAACAGTGGAAGGAAACCACTCCTTTGGAGCAATAACTCTTCCTCTTTTCTCTATGGTTCTGCAATAGCCATTTATGCTCTCTTTGTAGCAGATATTTATCTATATTTTGAGCTTCTATATCAACCATTTATGTACTCTCTAAAAATGTCATATTTATCATAAAAATCATAGTGTTTTCCTCTTATGTTGTTCCATATTCAAGCACGGGGTTGATCTATGAATTAATGGTTATCTATGAGCAAATATGTTTGAATGTGGTTGTGTAAAATTAATGTTCTGATTTGAAACCTTTGTATCAGTCCCTTATGTTTGTTAGTAATCCATTAGGATTGATTTGAGTGTGTTTGGAATCATTTGGATTTGGTTTGGAAACTCTATAGTTGTGGGTGATCTTAATATTGCGATGGTGTTAAGTGGGTCAAAATTCATCTTCTGGTTCAATACTTTCTGAGTGTTTGTGGGTCATGATACATATTCCATTGCATTTGGAGTGTCATTTCTAGTAGGAAACACTTTTTATTTCACTCAAAAAGGTTTATGTATGCCTGAGTTATGATCATTTTACCGGTCGGTTAATCCATACATTTATGCTTGCGCACCCCAACTAGAAATGTTAGTGTAGTCTTGAGTTTTATGTTCAAAGCTTCCATAAAGTTCTCTGATGTCGGTCAATGGTTAGATGAGATGTGTTTGGGTCCCTAGAATCTCTTGGGGTCAAATTCAAGTGACTTAGGGGTTGTTTGGGAAGAGTTGGAAACCTAGTGTTCTATGTGGTCAAATTTGAAATAGTGCTCCTAGTTTCGAATCCAGTGATTCTTTGGGATTTCCTTGGGGTTAATAGCTCTTATTTTGGATCGAACATATTATAGTTGTTTGACAATATACATTTTTGCTACACCATATTATTCATATTCCAGTAAACATAATAAAACCATTGTTTAGATAAATTTGGGGACCAATTTACTCTCTATTAGAAACTTGATGTACCTAAATTTTTTAAATAAGTACATTACATAAATTTATAATAATTAATGCATTTTTTATTAACCACTTAATACATATTATAATTTAATAATTTCATTGTGTTTACCATGTGTAGAGAGATTCAAAACCATTATTAAGTTAATGGATTCATATTCATTAATGCATTCATAACTTTATGATTGACCACTTCATACATATTATAATTTAATGGGTTCATTGTATTATAAATGATTGGATTCATTATGTTTATTGGATTCACGGGTTCTTAGTATTTAATGAATTCCTAATAATATATATGTTCATTTAATGGATTCCTAGTAATGCATATGTTTATTTAATGCATTCCTAGTAATGCATATGTTTATTTAATGGATTCTTAGTAATGCATATGTTTATTGTTTTATTGAATTAATAAAATTATATTAATATATAATGGAATAGTTTATTTATTCTATGTTTTGGATTTTATAGTGGGTTTTGGTTGGAATTTGGTTAAAAAATGGAAAAATATATATTTGAGAGTGTTTAAATTGTATTTTTGAATCCATAAATAGATTTAGCACCCTCTAATACCCCATGACACCTACATTATGCAATTTTCATAATTAATATATGTCATTGTAAGATTTTTTAAAGATTTCTAACGGAGTTGGAACAAAATAAGATGGAAAATATACTTGGAAAAAGGTTGAAAACGAAGAAGAATATTTAGACTACACCATATAAAATTGTTGGCATATTAATAAATTTATATTAATTTGTTTATTTAAATATTATGGGTAGTATAATTAATTGGAGCTGTCTAAAAATTGGGCGATTTGGCCCAGACCGGGGCTTTTCACGGGAATGCGTCATTTTTTATTTTGCAAAATATAAACTTAAATGTGTTTTAATGGCGATTTTGATAGTAGAAATGGATTCAACGTCATCAAAAAAACCCGTGGAGCAGCCATTTTAGAGTTTGAGAATGTAACCAAGATTTTTTAAAATTTTAGTCCCGAAGGGTAACTCAGAGGTAGGAGGTTCAATTTTCACAAATCCAACTTTCTCATTCCTTTGGAGTTAGTCTCCCAAAATTAAAACCAAAAGGGTCAGGCAATTGTAGAACTTTTAGACAATATATTTATAGTATTTAATGGATTCATAGTAATATGTTTATTATTTTATGAATTAATAAATTTATATTAATATATAATTGTTGGCATATTAATAAATTTATATTTATTTATTTATTTAAATAGTATGGGTGGTATAATTAATCTAATAAATTTATTTTTATTTATTTATTTATTTAAGCCTGATAGGTTGTATAATTAATCTAATATATTATGTTATAATGAATTTTTTTTATGATCTAATATAATTGATGTTACGATGAATTCATATTAATTCATTTATTTATAACTTTATGATTAATAATTTAATATATATTATATTGATTAATCACTTAATATATATTATATTTTAGTAATATTATAATGATGAATTCATATTAAGTCATTTATTTATAATTTTGTGATTAATCACTTAATATATATTATATTGATTAATTAGTTAATATATATTATATTTTAGTAATATCATAATGTTTAAATTGAGGTTGGGGTTCAATTTTTTTGGCCGTGAATCATATTGATGAAAAATATTATAATGTTTAGTAAATAAATATATCATTATAATAATTTTATAGTCTTAAATTTATTTCAAATTTATATACATCTAAAATACACACCATTATTATAAATTTGTTGATTATGCACATCATTATAATAATTTTTATATTGGTTATTTTACATTTATAGTAACGGTTATGTTAACTTAAATTTCTTTATCATAATAATACATTTATATCCATTTAACTTAAAATTGTTATGTTATTTTTGTTAATTATATATTTATGAAGATATGAGGAAATTGGATAACTATACTATGTTTATGTTTCATCTTTCTGTTTTATTTTATTTTTTTCAAAAGTGTATATAAAAAGTTTAAAACATCAGTATATAATATTTGTATTTTTTTTCAAAAATATATAAAAATTGAAAACATTAATATCATGTTTGAAATAAATAAATATATGTATATATTTTGAAGTGAACATTCCACTCACTTGGATTCATTTGGATTGTAAAACAGAAGTCTATGATTTAATATCGAGTATTTGTATTTTTTTCAAAAGTGTATGTAAAAGTTGAAAACATTAATATATATATATATATATAAAAGTGAATATTCCACTCACTTAGATTGTAAAAAACAAGTCTAGTATAGCATAACATTGTTTGACATAAATAATTATAATAATTTGCATAAACATTATTCATAATGGTTTATAATTATAATTTTATTATTAATAATAAATTAATTATGTATTAAATAAATATTATATTATTAATATGATAATTTTATATATAAGTAGAATTAGCACAAACGTCGTCTCTCTCACACTCCCATATAACATCTCCATTCAACATGACCCTCTATCTAAGAGATGACACTCGCAATGAGTTATATTTTTCATTGAAAAAAAAACTATACTTGATATTCCAAAGTAGAATCAAAGTATACAAGAGGTAAAACAGAGTCCTTCTTTCCTAATACATGAAACTAATGCAAGCAAAATACGAAAACCAAACATCTCTGAGTGGAGATTGGTTCAGCTGATTCATCCTCAAACAGATCACCCGTATTCCAACATACATAAATGTAAAAGAAAAAACATGTATTCTGTATAACCCCTCAAAAATAGAAACCGGGAAGAATCCTCAGGAAAATATACAGCATATTTGTTGATGTTTACTTCCATCCCAGCTTGAAAAAACATTGATAATATCTTCTCATACGCCTTCAACTTTTGAGCAAAAACAAAAGAGAAACACATATTCCACAAGGAGTGAATGTGTTAATTGTTCACGGCCCCCGAATGATATTTCCTTTAATCTTCCTTTGTCACCTAGCCACATCCAAAGACACCAATCCTCCAGTTCATGGGTTGGTTAATTCCCATCTCAGCAGTTTAAGCTAGTTCAAGAATCGACTCCATGTGATCACCGGTGGAAAGAGTAGAAAGAACAAGAAGAGGATCTCCCATCCTTCCAAACATGAAATGCCCATGCCCAATACAGCAATTCCCAGGGGGCCAATAACAGACAGAAGAGATCGATCAACCATAATCGTTGAAGCTTGTCAGTCCATGAAAGTCTACATCTAGTTCATGTCTTCCAACTCCAACAGCAGGACCAGGGGGTTGCTCAATAACTGGAAATCATCATGGATTAATAGAAATCCAAAGTGCCCTCACGAATCAAATTGTTTTCCTGCCATTGTTGGTAAGGAATAATCCCTTCAGGACTTTGAAGAGCCAGTTTAGACAATCAGTCTGCCTCCTAGTTAAAATCCCTCGTAACATGCAAATAATGAATAGTCTGGAAAAGCGCCTGAAGCCCTCGGATGCGGGTTTTCCAACCCTCCAAAAATGTAACTCATATCTATGACTTAGCTTCAGCCCAATCTAGAATAACCATCGAATACCCTACCACCATCAAGTCCCTAATCTGCTCAGTAATTGCAAATAAAAGAAGCATCGCCAGTCCCACAAGTTCACTTCTAGTGTTAGTTCCCCTTCCACAACCAACTCGCAGTCTAAACAGATTATTGGCATCCATTTTCAACAGAATACCCGGCCCAGACAACTCCCCAAGTAATTGAGAAGAGCCATCGAAAAACCTAATCGGCCCGATTGAGTGTATCAATGGAGGTGGTCGCACACTGTGAACTGACTCTACCTTTGGAAAATGATATCTCCTCCAAGATTCCATCGCCTGCACCACAATTTTATCTCTATTTCCTCTGTAATATTAAAAAATAATCCTATTCCTGTGTGTCAAAATAGACCACAAGACAAAAATTGGCAGCGACTCCCATTTTTCCCCATATGCTCGTCACTTCCCTAAGCAGTCAACAATACTATTCCCAAACCACCTTAGGTTATGCTTCGTATATCTTCTAATATCCCTCCATATTTGTAACGTGAATTTGCAGTTAACAAAGAGGTGTAAAGTATTCTCTCCTTCCTCACAACAGTGAACACACCTACCAGGCCTACGTAACCCCTCCTGCAGAGAACCTCCCATGTCAGAACCTTGTTGTGTAAAAGAATCCAACCAAAACACTTTAGCTTGTAGAAACATTTCCATTTCCAGAGCCAAATAGACCACCAAGGAGCAACCCCATATGTTTTCACCCACATCATCAAATCATAGGTGAGTTTAGCTGTGACTTGTCCACAATGGATATCCCAGGACCATATTAGACAGTCAGCCTCTTCATTAAGGATTAAACCTGAGTGCTTGATCAAATGTATATAAGCATCCCACTCTTGTCTCAGTTCAACCCCTAGCTGTAGATCTGTAGATCATAACCAACCTGACCTATTATGAAGTCCTCCCATAGCAAGTGCGATCTATGCAAGAACAAATAATCCTCTTTGACGTAGAGTAGAAAGCAAATCCTGAATAAGTATGGGGTTCTCCATCCCCACAAATGGATCTCTTCCCACACGAATCAGTAGTTGGCCATTCCTTGGCCTCCAAACGGTCCAGTTCTAAACTATTGTCAATGCCTTAGTAAGGCCCTGCCAAACATTTGACACTTTCTGTGTGGTCTGTAACTTGTTCCGGATCCAATCCACTACCATACCAAATAGCATATATTTCCTTTGAACCACTTCACTCCAGAGGCCCTCTCTAAAGAGACACCTCCAGAGGCTCTTTGCCCTGAGGGCATCAGCAAACAAGAAGATATTGTGAATGCCCCACCCCCCTAGTAGTTTCAGTTTCGCCAGTGCATCCCAAGCTGTGAGGTGGAATTTATGCTTATCTGTAGAACCTAAACCTACCCACAAAAAATGGAAACATTTTCTACGTATCTTATCCAAAATTGACTTGGGAATTTCTGCAAGGGACATCCAATAAAATGGTAGGTTCTCAAGTACTGACTTAACAAGTACCAACCTCCCCCTAAAGAAAGCATTCTGTAACACCAACACCCCAGTCTACCATCCACCTTCTTGATTAGCCAGTTCCAGTCAACCACCCTGTATCCATTTGGCTTAAGGAAGTAGCCCAGGTACTTGAACCCACCTTCCAATGAATAAAAATTGCAGGGGAGTATCTCCTGTGAAGAATCAGTAAAGTCTTCTCTAACACAATGAGTATATAAACCTAATTTTAAAACACTAATCACCATACTTGTAGCAGCTCCAAAGGTGTCAAGGAAATATTTCAAATCCATCCAATCTTCAAGGGTGCCACGACAAAAAATGAGCACATCATCAACGAAAAGGAGATGAGTGATGTACAATGTTTGAGCCATCTTGATACCCGTAACTCTCCCCTCCTGGAACACTTTATGAATCAGTAAGTTGAGCCCCTCAATGATAAGAAGAAAGAGTAACGGGGATAGTGGGAATCCCTGCCACAACCCCCTGGTAACCAAGAAGAACTCCGACAGAGACCCATTTATTAAGGCTGCAAAATTTGCATACATAATGCAAGACATAATCCATTTTGATGCTTCAAATCCAATCCCAATCTGTAATAACAATAACATGAGGAAAGACCAACTGATCTGATCATATGCTTTAACTAAATCAACCTTTAATATTGTTTCTCTCTGCTTCTTCTCCTTGATCGAGTGAATCACCTCATGTGCTACTCCAATAGCATCGTGTATCTGACGATTCTCCAAGAAGCCAACTGTTCCTGTGAGATAAAGGAAGAAAAAAATGGCTTGATCGTATTCGCTATAGTCTTAGAAATAATCTTATAGATAAGATTACATAATGAGGTTCAACGAAAATTTGAGAATTCCACAGGATTAGAGCACTTAGGGATTAAGGTCAGGAAAGTGGAGTTGATGGCACCCGAAACCCTGCCAGTGATCCTCGATTCTTCCACCACATCCAATAAAAAAGCACCTATCAAGTCAAAAAATTATAGGTAAAACTCAACTATCTAGCCATCCGAGCCTGGACTCTTTTCCATTTGAAACCCCCTAAGTAGATCTTTTATCTCTGCCAATGTAACCGCTCTAGTCACCCCAATTATCTCCTCTTCAGTGAAAAATCTGGGATAATTCCTCACCACATCAAGCTGAGAACAGATATTATTGGTGTCCGGTTGGGTGAAGATCGTCTTGAAGTAGTGCACTGCCCCCTCTTGCGGTTCCTGTTCCTCTTGAAGTAGTGCATTTCCCCCTCCTTCAGTTCCTGAAAAATATTTGGACATTCTGACCTTCAAGTTAAAAATTTATATACAGTAAAATTTAAAATATTATGTAAATTTCTTTCGTTTCACTTTGTAATACTATGTTCAAAACCTTACAGTTTTGAAGTACCGTATGTATAATTTTAAGGTTCCAAAAATTGTACACTAATACGTGCACAACTGTTATCAATTATCATAATGGAAAGATTTCTTCGGTGGCTAGTATCTTTTGGGGAATGCCATCCTGCTTTCAATTAAGATAAAAACCCACCAAAACTCTTCGATTTTTGGGTCAATTTCTTATCAAAATCAAGTCTGAAAATTGCAATTTGTATAATTCTACAATTTCAGCAATCACAATGGTTTTTCTACTTCCTAATGTTATACAAATTAGGTTTTCATAGAAACATAATTTGTAAGCTTTGAACTTTGAAGTCAATTAAACCAGTTATAATATGTTAGAGAAAATGCACACTTGTTATGTCCCCAAAGAGGATCATATATGTTTCGCTGAGTCCCTATTATTTAGTCACTAGGTTGATAAATTTTTCATCTAGTTTAT
Organism: Larix kaempferi; assembly: GCA_027924585.1. Lineage (NCBI taxonomy): Eukaryota > Viridiplantae > Streptophyta > Pinopsida > Pinales > Pinaceae > Larix > Larix kaempferi. Next base: position 43,884,894 of record BSBM01000073.1, read on the forward strand.
AGTTCTTCTATAGTCTAAATTATATTTTAGTTAACAAAATATTAGAAAATTGAATTTTTTGAATTGTTATTGGTTGCAGGTTGTGATGTCATCCTCGTTTTTGTTGATGTATTTGTAACTTCGGAAGATATTCACTTGTATATTACATTTGTACTTTATTGTATCCCCAATGGAGATGTATTATTCTACCGATTGGAAGTGTCGCCATTTGTATTGGCAAGTGTCGCAAGTTATATCGTAAGTGTCGTAACTTATATTTGATGGGTTATTAGACCACCTTGGTGAGGTCGTCCTTGTATGAGTCATGTGGGTTAAAGGGTTATTAGACCACCTTGGTGAGGTCGGCCCTGTATGAGTCATGTGGATTAAAGGGTTATTAGACCACCCTAGTGGGGTTGGCCCAGTGACATGTGGTAATGGGTTATTGGACTCTCCTAAGGGAGGTCGGCCCAGTTAGAGTTAAAGGAAGGTCAATTCATTGTATAAATAGAGAGTGTGGCTCTCTCATTTCATTCATTCACACACTCACTCACTTTGCATTAGTAAGAGAGAGGAGGAGTGCGCACAAGTGGAGGAGGAGTTGCTGCTAGGAGACTATCTCTTGTTTTGGGGTTTGATCTTTGTGATCTTTGTATTGGTGCTCATTCTATCTCTGAGGAAGTTGCGTGGTTTTTCACCTTCTTGGTTTTCCCCAGTGAAATGCTTTGTGTCTCTTGTATCTTGTGTTTGATATGTTGTACATGTTTTTCTCGTTAAGATCCTAGATCAGATTGAATTAAATGTTGAAAAAGTAACGTGGTATCGGAGCTAGCCTGAAGGAAGGCATTGTATGGCATTTACGACACTTGTTTCACTTGCAACAAATTGGAAGCTAGGACTTGGTATAGTAAAAACTAGTCATCGTGGAACTTTCGCTATAACTCAGTATTGGCGAAGGTTCAGCATCTAAAATTTTTACAGAACGAATATGAAATGTTCATGTACCTTGTGTCCGAATATAAGCCCCATATTCATTGTACTTTGTTAGATATGATTCGTACAAGTTAGGGTTTCTGCCTCTTCCAGAATGCATCCCTAAACAGGTGACCTAGGCACAGAGGTCATATCTCGAGCTAGGGAGCTCCAAATGGAATTTCGTAAAAAGTGGAAGTTAGGGAACGGATTGTAGTTTCACAGTTCTGGGTTTCATAGGCCGAAGTTGAAACATTGACACGTGGCACTCTGTACAAGTTATCTATGTTGTTTCATCCCATAAACAGGTCATGTTGCGACACTTGTCATATATCTCTCATGGAGAATCCATTTGAGGTCATATCGATGGGGTTGGAAAAATGACAGGTCATTCTACCCCAAGCCGAAGTTTCAGACCCTGAGGATCTGAAATTTCAGAGATACATCAGAAACAATATGGCATATATTTCTGTCAAAACAGAATTGGATTCCGAGCAGTTTCATTTCGGGCTTGTCACTGCTGCGAGAAATTAGGGTTTCTGCAAAAGTTGGAATTTTTGGAATCCGAGACCATGTCTGGATGCTCCTCCTCAAAATCGAAATTTAGAGACCAAGATCGAAGTTTTTTGTTGGGTAGAACCCGGGCTCTATCAAACCCTAGTTCGGGTTTTTGACGAGAAAACTAGAAAACCTGAATTTGATAGACATTGCAGATCCGAAACTCGCAAGTCAATTTTGAGGGGTCAATTTTTGGATTTTTCAAAATCTGAGCACACTAGCTTGCTCGTCTCAATCATCTGCGTCTCCTGTCTAGACAAAAGTTTGAAATTCCAAGTTTGGATTTTTAGGTTTTCTCTGTCAAACCCTAGACAACTCGAGATCCAGTTTCATCAAATCAAAGTGGATTGGGTTAATCCTAGAAGAGAATGAATTGAACACCTACATAAGTGAAGAAGTTCCAATTCCAGAGGGAGATGAGGCTAAGGCCTTACATAAGAAGACTACAAGCAATCTCGACAAGTATGACTTGAGGAGATACATGTATGTTTTGAAATTTGTTCATGATTAAGTTTATGATATGTTTGTCTTCATATTATTGAGGTTAGTACAATCTTGATTAATTTTAGACTTGTCTTATCACCTTAGTAAAAGTATGAATGCATGTGAATGATCATGTGCTGAAATATTGTCATCATGTGGTGAAATATTATATATTCCCCGGTGATGTCAACATATGGGGTATTCTAGAGGGCCTTGGATCATAGTTCACCAAGCCACATGACTTGGGTGAGATGAGAAGGGCTTACTTATCAATGATGAAACCTAAATAACTATCATTCATGGTGAACGAAGGAAACTAGAGAGAAAGTAAGAAAATATAATAACAAGAAATATATTAGGAAAATCTACATGGTAATGACAATAAATAGTTAGACGTTATAAACATAATAATAAGCTTTTATAACGATAGAGAGCCTAGTAATATTTTTGTTGTTGTTGTGGAAATAGGTGACATTTAAACTTCTAAAACATAAAAGTTAGCATGGATAGGGATATACCAGCCAATGACAAAGAATATATAATATTTTAGCACATGATGACAATATTAGACAATACTTGGTGGGAAACAAGTTTGTGGTGAAAACTGATCACAACAGTCTAAGTCACTTCCTCACCCAAAAAGATATTAATGAGAGGCAACAAGAGTGGGTAAGAAAGATCCAAGCTTTCAATTTTCATATTGAATATGTGAAAGGGAAGAATAACATTGTAGCTGATGCATTATCTAGAAGACCTTCTTTTACTCTTATTGACATTGCAAAAGATTGGAAAAACATGCTAATGGTTGAAAATGCAAAATATAGTTTTGCTTGTGATGTGTTAGATGGTGTCAAAGGGGATGATAACTACAGGATTTTGAATGGTCTGATATATTATAAGGGCATAATTTATTTGGTTCAAAATTCAAAACTCAAGTACAAGATTTTGCAAGAAGCACATGAATCTCCACTAGCTGGTGATCTGGGGATCTTCAAAACTTATAGGCAATTAAGGAAAAGGCTTTTTTGGAAAGGGATGAAGGAATATGTTCTCAAATATGTAAATGAATGTAAGGTATTTCAGCAAAACAAATCTGAACTCACATGCTCAGCTGGTTTGTTGCAACCATTTCCCATTCCGGAGCAAAAATGGGAGAGCATCTCAATGGACTTCATCACAGGGTTGCCCAAATCTTTGGGAAAGGATTGCATATATGTGGTAGTGGATAGGCTGACCAAATTTGCTCATTTATTTGTTGTTACATCATCTTTGAGTGCTGCACAAGTGGGTGATGTTTTTTTTAAATAAATCTTCAGATTGCATGGGCTCCCCAAGAGCATTGTAAGTGATAGAGATAGTAGATTCATGGGTGATTTTTGGCAAGAAATTTTCAGATTGGTAGGCACTCAATTGACTCCAAGCACAAGCTATAATCCACAAACTGATGGCCAAATAGAGAGAGTGAATCAATGGTTGGAGGGATACCTAAGGAACTATGTGGGAGAGCAGCAAAAAGCATGGGTAAAATGGATACACTTGGGTGAGTTTTGCTACAACACCACCTTTCATATGTCATTAGGAATGTCTCATTTCAAAGCATTATATGGTTATGAAGCATTCACTTTTGTTGAGAATATATTTGGTAATAGTAGGGCCCCAAAGGCTAAAGATTGGGTGGAAGAGAACCAAGAAATTTTAAATCTTTGGAAGAACAATTTGCAGGTTGCCCAAAATTAGAAAAAACAATATGCAGATCAACATAGGGAAGAAAGGACCTTTCAAGTCAATGATTTGGTATATTTGAGGTTGCATCCATATAAACAAACATCCTTGAAAAAGAAGGGAGCAGAATGGCTAAAACCAAGATACTATGGCCCATACAAGGTAGTTCGGAAGGTTGGGGAGGTAGCATATGAGTTAGAACTTCCTAAAGGGAGTAAAATCCACAATGTATTTCATGTTTCATGTCTCAAGAAGGCTATTGGACAGAAAATTGTCATTTCAGAAACACTCCCTCCCTTGGATGGTGAAGGTCAGCTCACACTTATTCAGAAAAAAATTTGAAGATAAGGGAAAGAAGATTAAGGAGTAGAACTATCAAAGAGTACTTGGTACAATGGAAGGATATAACAAGTGAAGATGCCACATGGGAAGAAGAACAATTTTTGCAGAATCCAAATCTGAAATTGCTTTAGTACAAGCAATCTTGGGTGGGGAGGACTGTAATGTCCCCATTCCAATAAACTCATGACAGGAAAATCCCATCAATCCTACTAGTTCCCTAGGTTGGATGGAGACATTGGGATTTCCAATAATGGAGATAATAAATTATGTTTAGACATTAGAATGGAATAAATATTTAATAAAGGAGCTAAATAAATAAATAAATAAATACAAGAGAAAATCAAAGTGGAAATTGATCATGGAGACACATGGAGGGTGTGGGACCCACACAAGCTAGAAATTATGTGCCACATGGCATCCTCCTCTTGTAATTTTGATTCCATGGAAAGCCTACGTTTCTTGGGAGGATTTGGAAGGATCATACAATTGGAAATATGCATCATAGGTCAAACTGGGATCTAAGTATAACTCCCATAGAAGAGGAAGAGTCAAATGAGGAGTTATTGGACACTTTGACTATATTCCCTAACCTATATGACAACAATGATGAAGATGCTATGACACCTATGACAAATTGCAGACCTGATTGCTGACATCTGACCATTATGACATGTCAGGCCTAAAAATAGTAGCCAGGAGAGCGCTCATGGGAGTTAGAGAAGCTCAAAGGGTTCCTACTCAAATTGGTGGAAGGTGGAAGACTAAGAAGTGTAGGACACATGGCAAATCATGAACCTCTCCCTAATTTGAATTTGCTTGGAGTTTTTGGATGGAATTAGAACCTTAGAAGGATAAGGATTTTTATAAAATACAGGGATCAAGTAAGAGCGGGGATTTTGATCATTTTCAGAATTTGCATTTGTGAAGAGAACTAGTGGAGTGCTTCTCTACTTGCCTTAGCCAATTTCGAGGGTGAAAGATTCCCATCCTAGTTGATATGTGGAAAGGCCATTCATACATTTCATGGGAGCTTAAATGGAGTCATAATTTTCATATGTATACTACAAGACAACTCGTGGTCACTTCTGGTTCAGCTCATTCCTCCAACCATTTCCAGTTTGCTTGGCATATTCATGATCCTTGAGGGAAGGCACACTTGGTGAGCTATTGTACGCTTTGGGGGAGATTCTAATGCCCCATTTATTTTGAAATGTGATGTAAATGTTCTATTCTTCACCTTTAGAAAGTTTCAGGTCAATATTCCAAGTGGAAATGTATAAATCTAATCATTAATGAGAAAATGGTGCCTATTCCCCACTATGTTGATGTTTGCCAATGTTGTGATGATAATTTTGAATGAATAAGTGAACCAATTATGGAATAATTATATATGGACTGTTAATAATGTGTATTACAAGTTTCATGTTCAGTGCATAAGCTTTTGGAGTCATTTGGTTCAGTTTCATAGCATTTGGAGAAGTTTGCCTATCATTTCCCCCAAGGTCGAAACTAGGATTTTATACCTGATTTGAAGAGAGTTGTAACATACTTAATAACCTAAATAGTGATGCATATGAGACATTAATAGTTTCCCCCAAAAATCCCCTGCTCCTATCCTGAAATTCGAAAGGATCCAACATCACTTGGAGAACCATTTTCAGCATCTACCCAAGGGGGATTTGAACCCCAAATTGCTAGTCAAGTTCCCCACGTTGGCCATAATTAAAAAAGGATTTGCAGAAGTATTTTAAAGGTCCAAAAGAATCCATGAACCTCATATTTATTTTATAACATAATCCACACAGTTCTCATAATAGTTAGGAGCAATTGGAGCAGTTTGGAGACCAAGACATCATAACTAGTTAAGGGTTGAACTAGGGAAAAAAATTGAAATTTTCACTATTTTCATAAAAAAAACAAAAAAGGGACATTAAAGTCTGTCTAGGTATTAACAGGTTGAACAAATTTAGGTTGTAGGGTTAAACCGATTCAACATATTTAGGTTTTATATGGTTTGGGGTTTGTCTTTGTATTAACATGTTTGGATTTTAAGTTTTAAGATGGATCTTGACTGAATTTTGTTTCTAATTAAATTTTCTATCTAACGTTTTGAAATAGTATATCACATTGCCTTGCAAGCTTGAAATATTATTTAAATATTTCAATAATATATTTAATTGATATATTATTTCTTGGCAAGCTTGAAATGATTTGGAAAAAAGAATGCGGGCCTTGATGAGGCTAGCTTGAAATGATTTGGAAAAAATAATGTGGCCCTTGATGAGGCTAGCCGATGCATCAACTTCTTGATAATGAAAATTTTGTATACAAACTTTGTGTAGGACATTTATTTCACCATAAAAAATATTAATTCACGCTCTACGTGTTTGGTAGGCCACATAATTGAAGATTCTATAATATTATAATAATTAATTGTTGTTGTATGATGGTGTAAATACACTTAGAATTGATAATCACCATCTTTTGTTGTTGGTTTCACTCATATGTGTGCCTAGAACCTCCTTAAAACTACACAAATTTGCTCCAAGTCTATTTAGACCTAAGATAAAAACCCCCGGTGCTTGGTAAATTGGGTCCTAGGTCAAGTAGTTATCATGCTTTTAAATTTAATCTAAAATGCAAAATCACATGGCAATGGAAATGTCGGAGACATTGCCACCTCGTGGCTCTTGTTATTAACAATGAGAATCCAACCTTTTGTATCTTCCGGGGAATGCCATCCAACTTTATTGCATTTACTCATTTAATGTTGGAGCTTTTGCTTTTTTCCAAGGTATTTTTTTTCATTTTGTTCGTAGCCACAGAGTTGGTAGCTTTCAAAACGATCAACCGACTTATATTGTTTTTTATAATCGATGAGATATTAGATATAAACTTGCATTTGTTAATGGATTTTTCTAAAAAATTTCCCAATGGATTTAGGAAAACAATATTAATTTCATTATTTTTTGAGTAAATTATTTTGAGAATTTCAAAATTTTATATATCAAACTTATCATTGGTTAAGATAGATTGATGAGCATTAAATGCCTCTTAATGGAGGTTTAATATTTCCCTCTAAATCTTTTAAAAAACAAAACTTAAAAAATGTATTGACTTGTGGGATGTGATGACTCACTATTGGGTGTTTCTATTTTCATAAAATCATGATTATGAATTATTTTAACTATAGTTATGTAACATTTGTTGTCTTCATCAACCTAGTTATTATATCATATAACATAATATTAAATGGGGGTTCACATAAATTTCCTTATTTGAGTTTTATTTCTTTAAATAGTATATAATTATAATTTAGATTCTTATGTAGATTTTGATATTAATTAAATTTAAGATAGGTAGAAGGAAAGTGAAATAGTAGATTACCTCAAATTTTCTGGTGGAGTAGTTAGTAATCCAAACACCTTTTTTACAATTGTTGCCATCAATTTTCCCAAACCGGGATTAACTTCTTAGCCAACTAGAAACTTCATCAGTTGTTATATCTAGAAAAATTATTATTTTTCTATCCCTCTATGCCTTGGTCTCCACAAACAACAGCAGCAACCGGGATCACTAACAATCCAAAATCACTCGGGTCTTCTATTCAACCACTCCCTTAACTCCTCCTTCCTTCCCCCTTTTATCCAAATTCCTAGGTCCCCCTTCCTTCTTCCACTACCTCTCACTTGGGAAGAACACCGCACTCTTTTCTAGGAGGGTCATAAAATAATCAAATAAAACCAACAACCTCATCCAAACTTAAATTTCACTAACTCTTCACCCAAACATAAAATAATATTATTTTAATTTCATGAAAGGTTACGAATCACATCTTCTTGTAAACAAAATGAAACTAATTTCACAATTTAACATTAATGATTTATAATTAATAAGCATAATTAATCACAATCTAGGATTAATAAGCATAATTTATAATTAATATTTTAATAGTTAATATTTAATTGGAATGATACTAAGGTATGGATGCGAGGTATGTAGGCATAGCTACCGCATGCATAGCTCGTGCATGTACTAATAATAACAATATGGTGTTCTAATGCATAGTTCCTATATGTTGTCATCCAAGCATGCAAGGCAACAAATCAATAATCACATCATCTAACAATATTACTAACTAGTTGACAATAACACAATATGAACTGCACAGTATACTGCATTTATCACACATGAGTAAAGAAAGAGTTTTAACACACATAAGTAATCAAACTGTTAGAGCTAACTTCCCCAACATCCTTAATTACCTGCGTCATCTTTCTAATTCACAACTATCTTCCACAACATATCCTTCCTCTACTGGAATATCTTGGAGTGTTAACTATATTGACCTAACCCTATATAGAACCCATAAGAGGAAGTGTCAACAACATCGACCAAGGTTCCCCAGCAGGTGATCGCTAGTCATTATCGCACATCTTAGGGAGTATGCCTTAGCAAATCTCATCCACAACTCCCGGTTTCATAGGATAAACAATGAGAATTGCCTCCACCCCCCTGATAGAACTAGGGTCAATACCCTATTATTTTATATATTGTGTTGTTGATGTTGTTTGTGGGAACAATGTCATCGAATGGCCAGTTTGGGAAACTGCGCTTCCTGCAAAACCTATACTTTCCCACATATCATAGCAACGTATCAAACCAATAAACAAAATCATGAATTAATGATTCATAACTTACCATTATCCTTCAATGTCGATGACCTTAGTGTCACTTTAGTATGACATTTATTTGGCTATCGCCGAGCCCAATTAATGCTTCATAACATACCATTCTCCTTCAATGTCGATGACCTTAGTGTCACTTTAGTATGACATTTATTTGGCTATCGCCGAGCCCATTTAAATTGTAGGTTAGATTACGAAACATAAGATCATGCATAACCATATAATTGTTTAAATGTGATTACTAGGTTACTAACCGACAAACAATGTAAGCAAGATCGTCTATGTACCATGCACCAGGTGCCGTGTCTATTTATTTCTACATTTAATTAAGATGGCATTCACATACCAAATCTTTCACTTTAATTTGCATGATGGAAGTAAATCACTTAACAACCATCATTAATAACCTAAAGATTAACTTATACATAACTTCTACAATACAAGTAGGTCCATATGTCCATGTAATAAAAATGTTATCACTCCAATCAAGTTCCAAAGATGATAAGCAATAAACACAAAATAGGTCATAATGTAGTTTAGTTGACAAAGTCAAAACGAGGCATTGCATGACTAATTACTACAACAACATAAATGGTTAATACAATGACATCTTTCATTGAGCATCAAAGTGTATTAATACACAACATAGTCTCCAATATTGCTCATAGATGAACTGCATTTTCTATATGTGACAACCTCACACTACTTGCAGTCATAATAAACCAAACTAACATTACATCATTACAAGGACAGGTTCAAGGTGAGTCTTATAGGGATATAACTCCATGAAACAACAGACACAAGGCTACAACTCCATGACACAATGGACACAACGTTCCAATCTATAACTCATGTACAATCCTCTTCATGAGATGATGAAGACACTTCTCTTCTCTATTATTTTCCCGCAAGGACACAATATTCACCAACAATTCATTTGAATCCTCATTTCTAGAGCACTTCAACTTTCATTTGTAGCGTGTTTCAACTTTGACCACTAGCATTGAATGGCACTACTCAAGTGTATGTCGACTACTGATGTTGCAAAAAATCTCAATGCATAACCATACAAGCTTAGATCATATTGAATTCAACAACCATCAATGTATTTCAACTGTAACTAGCAATGCTATACAAATTATAAATGTTCATATTATCTCGTCAAATGATCCATATTATTTGGGGAATGAAATGAAGGAGATAATATAAATTGGAAATACACAGACATATATTTTGCAGAAAACACAGTAGTACAGTAAAACCCAAATTCTATTAATGACTGGAATGGAAAAACAATGTAAACTTCAAAGCAATACAAACTAGCTCTAGATGGTAGTAGCTTATCTCTGAAAATAGGTGTGTCGTCTACGCTCATTCGCAAGAACTAAGTTATAACAAGGTCAGAAATGCATTTTAACATAAAAAATCAAGGAAAAAACCCTAAACATCAAAAACCTTAACCCAAAGAGATGAAAAACCAAAAGGTTTGTGGGCCCCGATGTGGTTAGTTGATATGTCAACTTCCCCAAGGCGCAAATTTTGCATACAATCTATGTTTGAGGAACTCGATATCCCATCGAAAAGGTATGGATAGGAAGGCTCTCATCCCATGAGTGTGGATGTTTGGAGTTGTACATGTGCATGATATGCACAATCATCTAGTTGTCCACTTTTGTCTGCCCATCCGTTTGGGGGTGGAAGGAAGTCGATTTTGGTCATCTTTGTGTCCATTAGAGACCATAAGCAGGACTGGAATGTGTTGATGAACCTACTATCCTGATCTAAAATAATGGTCTGTGACCCAAACACACTCAAAGAAGAGCTTAGTAGTGGCTTCGACTATGATACTCTTCTTACATGGTGCTAGAATGGCCATCTTAGAGAACCGATCGACAACCACAAAACAAAACCGTGACCATTATTCGCGGAGGGAAAACTTGGCATGCAATCCATCGAGACTAAATCCCAGGGATTTTTTGGGGTAGGAAGAGGAGTCTACAACCCTTGCTTCTTAATGAAAGGTTTAGCGATGGTACAGGCAATGCATGATCGGATATACCTACCGACGTCCTGTCGGAGTGTTTTCCAATAGAAATACTTTTGAATTACTGCTACTTTCTTCTCCACACTAAAGCGTCCAACCACTTGACTATAGTGTGCCTCCCAAATTAGCTTTTCACGTTGGCTTGATGGAACACAAATATGGCTCAGATAGCACAAAAGTGCATCCTAGAGGTGAAAGTCTGAAACTTGTTTACCTGTGCCGAGTGTCTGATATGTAGCAGTGAATTCAGGGTCATTGTTGCATAATTGGGGCCACCCATAGGTCTCGTGCCCATGGGAGTTAAGGACTGTGGTTAGTGACATGATCGGGGGTCGGCTGAGGTAGTCTACAACACAGTTTGTGATACCCTTCTTGTACTTAATGTTCAAATGAAATTGTTGCAAGTACATGGACTAATTCTGATGGTAGTCATTATGTATCTTTCCATGTGTCTGCATGAATTACAGGGGCCTATGATCGGTGTATATTATCATTTCCTTTCTTAGAATGTAATGCTTCCACTATTGGCATGCCTGCAAAATGGAGAAAATCTCATTTTATAGGTGGATATTTGCAAACAGTATCAGACAATGTCTCACTGTGATATCCATTGGATGTCCCTATTGAGTGATGAATGTATCGATAGCATAGTCAGAGGAATCTATCTCAGTATCGAACGGTTGTTGCAGGTATGGAAGCATGAGAACTAGTGTTGAGTAGAGGTGGTGGTTTAGATCCTCAAATGCTTTAGGTTGTGACCCTGACTAGGTGAACTTGGATTTAGCTCTTCCCTTCGTCACTTGTATTAAGGGCCAAACGATATTAGAGAACCCCAACAAGAACCTTCGGTAGAACTTGGAAAGGCCCAACAATCTACGGAGCTCTATCAGGTTTGTCAGGATTGGCCAATTGTGAATGACTTGGATCTTGGCTAGGTCCACATGCACTCCATTTTCATCCACAATGTATCCCAAATAATGAATTATCTGCATGCCAAATGAGCATTTGTCCAGGTTGTCATATAACTTGTGTTGTCATAGGGTACTAAGGATCTGTTAAATATGTTGCAAATGTTCTTCATAAGTTTTGTTGAAGATGAGGATGTCATATAGACATACAATCAAAAAGGGGTTTGTGAATGGCCACAAGATATCATCCATCATCTTCATGAACGTTGTTGTAGCATTAGTCAAGCAAAAAGGCATGACCAACCATTCAAAAAGGCCTTATTTAGACTTGAATGTTGTCTTCCATAAATTAGTTTCCTCAATTGGAACCTAGTGGTAGCCCGATTTTAGATCAATCTTGCCAAAGAACTTGGAACCCTTGAGTTGATCAAGAAGATCATCAATTTGAGGGATTGGGTATTGATTTTTTATAGTGATTTTATTTAGGGCTCTATAATCAATACAGATTCACCATGTCCCATCCTTCTTCTGCACCAACACAATTGGGCTCCCACAAGGTGAGGACCTCAGTCGAATGTGGCTTTTTGTGAGATCTTGAATCTGACACTTTATTTTTTCATCCTCTAAAATAGAGCGCCTACATACTAGGTAATTAATTCAACGAGCACTAGGTATCAAATTAATTGAATTTTTAACCTGGTAGTGTAGAGGCACCCCTTTAGGTGAGGAAAATATATCTTTGTATTCTTGTACAATCTTGTCAACATGTTTCTGATGTTTAGATAGATCTTGTGTTGAGGATATGGTGGTTGCATTGACCTTCCGTCCACCTTCAAACTGAACCATGAGAAGGTTGAATTTCCAGTCTAAGATATGACCTTTTGACATTACTTCACAAAGATCAAGGAAACTATAGTAGTCGGGAGTAACGCAGGTATCATGTGGAGTTGACCTTCCAAAGTAACAATGACACTTTGGGGCCTGGACTCATAAAAAACATGGCATTTCCACATATAGGGTTTTCCTAAAAGAACGTCACAAACTTCAAGTGAGGTAACATCACACAGTACCTCATCTTTGAAGGGCTTGATGCCATAGGATAGGCGACATTGTTTAATTACGTGGATGTCTCGTACCTGGATCAACCAATCGATGGTGTATGGTTGGGGTTGTGGCATCGTTGGAAAATTCAATCTTTTGACAACCTCGACCGAGATGAGGTTCTCTTGGATACCACTGTCAACAATGAAATCTAGTGGATTCCCCTTCACCCATAGTTTTGAATGGAAGAGGCTCTCCCCTTCCTCTTCCACTTCTAACTCTTTTGGTTTGATCTTTGCACTTGCAATGGTAGCACTAAGCTATGCATCAATGATTTGGTTTCCCTTTTCTTTCTTGTTGATGCCTCGGATATCGTAGCATCAATCAGAAAGGGATTCTCCCCGAGAGACGGTCCCAATTAGACTATCTCCCGTTTGGTGTAGGGAATCCGTCCGGTTAGCGGTTCCGACAACCGTGGTTTTGGACTTTAAATCCGATTCTACCGGTTATGGCCCGATCCACCTTTCTTTTGGGTTTTTTTATGTCTTTTATATGAGATGCAAGTGCCTAAACTATACTTAATCTAAATGCAATTAAGACAGATCTAAACTTAAAACTAGAACAGACCTATCTATCCCTGCAGGGGAACACGCTTAAGGGGAGAGCAATCAGCTGTAACAGATATCGTAAACAAAGAACAGATAGCTATTATTTCTCACGGTCAACGCTACAGCAAGATGAGGATCTTGAGAAGGTAGCCTCTCATTCAACATGGAACGCATCTATTGCTCAGAAAACAGAGGAAAGCTAAAGAATAAGGAAACAGATCTAAAATGAAACTTAAAGAACGCATCTATTGCTCACGAACAGAAGAAAGCAAAATTATTTGATCTACGTAACAAGAATAAAGAAACAGATCTAGATGCAACGAAACTGGAATTAAACTAAAAGATCCCTGCAAGGAGCAATTTAAAGGCATGAACAATGAGCCATACAAATTATCCTGAAGAAAGAACAGTTAGCCATTCGATCTAGAAGAGAAATCTACAGCAATGATAAAAGCATCAGCAGGTAGCTCCTGATTTAATATGAAACGCATTCATTGTCCATGAAAATGGGAAAAATTCGTATGCACAGTAAGGGGCAAAATCATTAATACAAAGAAGTAGTTCGGATGATAAGAATGATCTCACAGTACAGGACCGCAGTCATTAGAATAGTCCAATATACAGCAATCCAACATTCCATGCAAAACGTCCATCTCCCGTGGCTTCTATTAGAAAAATCAATTTACAGACCCGATACAAGATAGCTCATATCGTTTGCCAAAATTTCATTCCCTGCCAAAAGTCTTTTCTAATCTTTCCTAGATGCTATTTATAGCTACAACTTTGCCCTTTGGGCTGACACCTAGCACGTTCCACCTGTCATTTACAGGGATTTCTACTATAATCGATCACCAAAAATGGCCACTTCCTTTACAAAAATATTTTGACAAAAAATAGGGACAGCTGTCCCATGGCTTACGCCTTACATATTCAAAATATACGTAACAGAAAATTTGTTAACATCAAAGCTTTCCCTGCTGGGCACGTGTTTGGCTGCAGAGAGTGGCTCACTGAATTCAGCCTCTTCATTCCTGTGCGCGAGCTTCTGCTGGCACAGGGTCGCCCAAGTTGATGGTCACTGATGCTGCCTGGGAAGAGGCCCTCGAATCCCCTGTTGATGCTGCTCCTACTGTTGCTGCAGCTTTCCTGACCTCCTCTTCTATGTAGCTGTGCCACACACCTGTGTCCCTGATGATTATGTTTGTTGCAGCAGGAAACAAGATTTTCTGAGAAGTTACATTCTTCCCGAGCTCTATTTTAATGCTTTGTACTTCTGCTTCAGCAACTTGATATGTTTCCTTCAGCAGATGATTGTGAAGTGCTGATGAACCGATGTAATGTTGGAGATCATTCATGGCCAGGACATCAATGCTTTTCACATACTCCATCTGGACGCCTAGCTCTTCTTTCAGTTGAGACAACCGCTGCTCCTTTTCCGGGAAGTCTTCTAGGGTCTGAGGGAAACTCAATGTGCAGTTGTCATGGACTCCTTTGAGCTTTTGGTATAGGTTGTTGATTCTATCTGTTGTCCTCTGCACACTGGCCATTAGCTTATTGGCACAGTTCCTACCAAACTCCAACAAGGCTATATCTTCATTAAAATCTTCCACGGCCTTAAAAGGAAGATGCGGGGGGAAACCTCCTTTCCCTTCCCTCCATGCCATCTGACTTATGACATTTGCCTTGACACGGGTATTCTTAGCTTTGAGCCTGTGGGCTTCCGTATTGACCTCTTTTAGCCTACCCATCATGGCCTTGAGTTTGCATACCTCGTCAGTGATTAGCTCTTGAGAGCCATACACTTGCTGCAGGATATTGCATGACAGCTCGTGGAAGGGAGACATGTCCAAGGTTCTGCTCTCCGCTTGTTCTAAACGCTCAGCTAATGTCTGCTTGTCTGCTTCTAACTGGGAAGCCTTTTCTTCTGCTCCATTCTTCTCCGCTTCTGCAATCATTATCTGGAGTGCTAGCTGGTCCTTTTCCTCCTCCAGGTGACTGTACTTGTTTGACAGCTCCCTATGCTCAGCGTACAAGCAATTATATTTGTTTACTGCCAGGTCCCTTTGGGCTTGCTCATTAGCCACATTTTGTTGCAGGGTGCGTGCTCTCTTCTTTGTCAATATATTTTCTTTGACTATAACCCCTACATTGGCAAATGATGCCTGTGCTGTTGCTATAACTGCGGATGCCATGGCGATGGGATCTGCATCTGTGTTCTGCATGACAGCGACCTCTCGGTGAGTAACTATGTCATCATGGAAGGGACTTTTAATCCTCTCTTCTGATTGGAGGACCATTGTTTTCCTTTTCTTGTCATAGACAAACTCATTCCATTTGGACACCGTACGCTTCCCAGATGGAGTGTATGGGACAATTGGTCGGTTTATGATGTCTATGTCTTCTTCCATAGGTGGGGTTCGGACTTCCTGAGCGGGGTCTGCTCCTTCCTTTTGGGTACCAGAGCCACCTGCTTGAGAGGTGTCTATCTCCATGCTTTGTACACCGGACCCACCTGCCTCGGTATCTTCCCTTGCCTTCAATTCTTCCTCCGCCTTCTTCCTTGCTTCAGCTTGCTCAGTCTCTGCTTCTTTCTGCTTTTGGGCTTCTTCAGCCTCCTTCCGCAGTCTTTCATTTTCAGTGTCTTGTTGCTTTCTTGCTTCCTCGGCTTCCTTTTGTAACCTTGCCTCTTCTCTTAATCTGAGCTCTTCCTGAGCTCGGGCATCCTTGGCTTCTTTCTCCTTTGGCTGGATGGTCTTCTGGGATTTGGTTGAACTAGAGCTCGCTCCAGTACTTTGGCGACAGATCCGTAGCTCAGTCATGTTGCTGATGCCTCTGAATGCTTCCTCCTCGGCATCGGGGTAGTGGGAGTATTCGAAGTTAGCATAGTTCCCCTTGCAATGCTCGGCCACTTTACCCTTTCTGTCGTTCCTGTGGAAGATGACCTCACCGAAGTGGAAGGCCTTCAACTCTTGAACAAATTCGTCGGCAGAGGCCACCCATGAAAACTTGTAAGCACCTATGCAGAAAGGTAAGGGGGGAAAGGAAGCCTTGTGTAGCTTGTGGAGGAATGCTCCAATCCCATCCAAGAAGAGTTGTCTTACTGCTTCCTTGAGCACCACATAGTCTGTGGCATACTGCGGCAATATGTATGGGGGCTTAGTCCCTCCGAACATTCTCAGGTAGGTACCTTGTTCTGAAAAGTAAAAGTCCCCATAATCCCCAAGGAGTTCCAAAGCATTTTGTGACAGGCAATTTGGTTCTTCCTTGAACATTTTCTCGTATAGGGGCATGATGAACCCCTCACAGATGAGTTTGTAGCTGGGCTTGTAGTTCTGAGCCCACAACATCTTGAATGCGACGTAGACCGGGGCGGTGGCCCTATCCCATGCACACCCCAATTTGGGGAACTCTATCTTGGCCAAGATACAATCTATCAGGTATGAAGACATGAAGAATTCAGCCTTCTTCAAGGCCAGCCCGGGCTTAGCAGCACTTATCATTGAGGCCAGACTATCTGACAAGATAGTGGCCCAGTCAAACACTGTCCCCTGAAATGCCACATAATGAATGATAGGGACCCACTGAATCTTGTATACTGTGCCATCGGGCATGCCGAAGATTCTGCACAGCATTAAAGCGATCAATCTGAAAGGGGCCCTCAGGTTCTGCACGTCATATTCATCATTTCCCTTCTTCCTCAAATGCTTCCCTCCTCTCAATAGCTTCTTGGCCATCTCGACGTTATCCATTTGGCCCAACCATTCGTCAGTCAGAGCTTGTTGGACACGGGGAAATCTGTAGGCTGTCGCAATATACGCGGGTTGAAACGAGGCGATAGCCATTTTCCCGCTATCGTTTATCACTCTCCCTTCAGCGTCTGCATGTTGGAGTATCCACTCGATCACTTCAGCACAGGGGAACAGCTCAGGGCGGGTAGTGGCTCTAGTTATTCCTGAGGCTCTGATGTTAAGATAGATTGGTGCTTCCTCTAGCAGCATATCTGGGATTTCTTGGTCCCGGATCATTCTGTAGATGTCTCCCCATCTGATTTCTGGAGGGACGCCAGTAGTGCACCTAGTGTCCTGGAGCGAGGTTTCAATCTTGGGAGGGGCAGGCTTCTTTTCTGTCATCTTCGCCTTCTTCTTACCGGTTTTCGGCATCCTGATTTATCCCTGATAACATCCATATCAAAGTCATTATTTGAGCAACAGGCTGTAAAGTTTTAGCAGAGAGCAACATCGTTTTAATGAGATAAGTCAATCAAGCAAATATTTAGGAAGCAAAACATTATTTCAACATAAGACACAAATTGAAACATTTGAAGCTCTTAAAAGACGAGTCTGCAATGCTCCCGAGGGGATAAGCTATGTTGCGGAAGCCATTGGTTTTCGGACCGATAGGTGGTTTGCGGAAGCAATTGGCTTCCGGTTCCGCCTTGCGGAGGGAGATGTTTTCGTTATAGCTGCGGTTGGAGAGGTCAATGGCGGGGAGACGGGGGTTGACTCGGTGAGGGATTTGAATGCTATCGTCACGCGCGGCCACTCGCCGAGTCACTACGGGATACCTTAGTCCGAGCGAAGGTGACGGCGCCGGGGATATGCTGACGGGGAGTGCTAGGGCGGCCATGGCTTCAGGTTTCGGCTCGCGTGGCTTCAACGTTCACGGGTTTTGGCTCGCGTGTAGGGGCTGAGGCTTATGGAAGGGCCCAGGGTTTTAAGTCCGGGTTTACGGCCGGGGACATGGAAATCCCATGGGGCTTCGACAAATTCTCCCAAGACGAGGGGCGCGGCCCAGGGTTTTTTTTTTTAAAAATGGGACATGATTAACCGCCCGCACCCACCACCATTGAAATAAAATGTTAATGTTTTAACGAAGGTCTATGGCGATTTTGTATGGCGAAAACTCCGTTCACTGTATCTGACGGGAAAAACATAGCCCTTGACGGGTGTGTTGCCCGTCACAATCCCACTAAAACCCAATGTTTTCCTACCAAAGACAACCCAATGGCGAAATCCCAAGTCAGAATCCTACCTGGCACCGTGGGGATCGCTTGAGCGAGGTGGCCACGAGCACGGACGAGCGAGGTGAGCTGGAGCGATTTGCACGGCGTCGCACGTCGTTGGCGAATTCAAAAAACAATGGTGTATTGGGTCGAGCCCCTACCGCATTATATAAAAAAAAGGCACGTGTGAGCATTCAATTCGGTAGGTGGCGCGGTTAGAACGAGGTTTAAATTCACCGCGCGTAGCGGTCATGTCAAACGATCTCGGTTTTCGTGCAACCGTCATTCGCGGGGCCAGTTTGCGAATCATATCCACCGTTGCGGAAGGGTTCGATGAAAGCTTCCGACGTTTCAGGGCTTACTGCGGAAAGGAAAATCGAAGCCTTCCGTGAAAGACCGCCGCGTAGCGGACGGGTAACGCCAAGGCTTCCGCCCTTTCGGAACGATATAGTGAATGCTCCCGATGTTTTTCGGAAGGCTTTTTCGAAAGCTTCCGCGAACCAAAAATTCAAAGTTTCGTTGATTTTCGGGAGGGTTTGGCGAAGGCTGCCGCTAGTTTCGGAAAGCTTTTGTGAATGGCTTCCGCCGTTTCGGAAGGAGAACTTATACTCTTCCGCGCAGTTTCCCGGGATCGTTTCGAAGTCCTTTTTCGAGCGGTTTAAGTGGTTTGGTTCCGCCGTTTCGGGAGGGTAGTCCGAAGGCTTCCGCGGTTTCGGGAGCAAAAGGCTGAAGGCTTCCGCCAAAGTTCTCTGAAAAATTCTAAGTTCTTTCATATCTTCGGAAGGAAATCGTGAATTCTTACGCGGCGGTCTTTCGCGGATGGCTTCCGCTGTTTCGGAGCGTTTTATTGAATTCCTCCGCCGTTTCGGGAGGGTAGCCCGAAGGCTTCCGCTGTAGTTTCTAAAAAATTATAAGTCCTTTTCATAGTTTCGGAAACAAAACGTGAATTCCTCCGCGGGACTTATGCGGATGGCTTCCGCCGTTTCGGGAGGGTTTCATCAAAACCTTCCGCAAGTTTAACAAACCAATCCGACTTTTTCGGGCGTCTTTCCTAATCCCTTCCGCTGTTTCGGAGCGTTTTACGAACTGTCCCCGCCGTTTCGGGAAGAAAACTCCAATCTCTCCGCGGACGGTTGAAAAAAGTTCTAAGTGCTTTTCGGGAGACTAAGGCGAATGAGTCCCGCCATTTCGGGAGGCAAGCCGGAACCTTTCCGCGGTTGCGGAAGGCTTGAGTAAAGGGCTCCGCCGTTTCGGGAGGTTTTGTCGAATTCCCCCGCCGTTTCGGGAGAATAACTCGAACCTTTCCGCGGTTGCGGAAGGCTTGAGCGAAAGCTTCCGTTGTTTCGGGAACTAATTTTCAATGTCTTCCGCGGATTTTGACAAAGAAAATCTCAGTCCTTCTTTCGGAAAGATTGGACGTTTGTCTTTGAAGTCGTGGAGATAGTCCAAATTATTCCAAAACGTTGGGGAAAAACTAAGTTCTTCTTGGGCTCTTTGGGGAAAACACGGAAGGATTGATGGCAAGATGATCAGTAGGGAGGTAAGATTTTATGTTGAAAACAGGGCTGACGGCTGGTATGGCTTCTCAGGCAAACTTTCTACAAAAAATACAGGAGGGGCCCCAACATGTACAAAATTTTGGGGAGGGGTGTTGCTGCAACAACAATGGCAAGCCGCTGGCGAACACAGATCTCTGAAAAAATCCTCTTCACGGTCCGGGACCTCATTAAAACATCCACCCCGGGCGCACTACTCAACTGAGCATTTTATACTCATGCGGGGAAAGAGGCACTTTTCCTGCTAGCCATTGGGGAAAGGGGAGCTTTGACCGAGACATCTTCACCACTCTCAGAGGGCCAGCGTATGAGATTCATTTTAGGAGCGTCATCTCTCAAATGGTCACTACTGCCGGACTCCACAGGATTTGCAACCCTTTCTCATGGACATTATTGTTCTTGTTCCTCATTCCCATGCTACTGGCATCCTTTGGGATGCTTGTACTTTGTACAGCTTAGCTGTTTGAGCCTTCCAGGGATATTTTCTTTTGGACATGATCTTTGATTTGGGCTCCTCAATCCATAATGTCCTTTTGTGTGAGTTAGAGATTTTATTGATTTGGTCAAACTTCACGGACGGAGAGGAGCCCATTTTGAGCTGGGCCTTTTTGGACAGCCTTCTTGATTTTACATGTCTTTTTTGCTTTTGTCTCAGCCATGATTTAATTGAGGCGAGAATCCCTGGAAAACAGACTCTTGAATGCAGGCCATTTTGGCTTTTAAACCAGCAGCATGGAGTCATTTCAATACCCCATGTCCTCGAGAGGTGCCACTTTCCATGGGTCCAACTTAGGTAACCTTCTTGAGATGCCTTTAAAGTGTGAGAGTGGGTGGAGCCCAACGATAGTAGTGAAGATGGCCATGGGTCTCTGCTATTGAACAGGATTAGTGTGACTAGCAGGGTAGGCTTCCCCTCCCCTTTTGAACATTTCAGCGAGAGGACAGCAGACCGGGTTTACTGAGCAGGGTTCCAGACTCATGGGTTGCAAGTTTTCTTTGAGAGAGATATCTTTAACGGGAAACTCAACAAAAAGGGGCTTCAGAAAACAAAACCTATCGAAAAGTTCAACAAAGGAAGAAACAACATGGCCGAAAAATAAAACAGCTAAAAGGGAAAGCGAAAAGACAATTTTATTTATGTACAGGAAGTCTCGAGGAGACTATGCGAAATATTGTTTCAGGGAGAGGCCATTGAGCGGAAGGGCTACTTCCTCTCCCTCGAGATTTGTCAATTTATAAGTGGATGGGCCTAATTTTGCAGAAATTTGGTACGGGCCTACCCATAGATGTTGAAATTTCGTATGCATTCCTTTGCCCTCATGATTATGGTCCCATTTCAGGACTAAGTCCCCGACTTCAAAATCCCTCTTGCCGGACTTCCTCTTATCGAACCATCTCTTAACTATGTCCTGGTGTTGATGGAATCGATCTTTAGCTTTGTGTCGGGCTTCTTCCAGTTGAAGAAGGGTGTTGATCCTGGATTGTAAGGCTTGGCTACCAGAACCCCGAGAGGCTTGAGACAGTTGCAGGGATGGCAGTAAGATGTTTGGGGGAAGTATGGCTTCCTTGCCATAAACGAGAGTGAAAGGGGAGACACCTAAAGCATTCTTCGGGGTTACCCTATCTGCCCATAAGGCGTTTGGGAGAGCCACATGCCAACTTCTCTGGTTTTCTATCACAGTTTTCTTAAGGATTCGAATCAGATTTTTGTTTGATGATTCAGCTAATCCGTTTCCCTGAGGGTAGTAGTTGGCTGAATAATGCAACTTAATTCCCCATTCATAAACAAATTCATTTATCTTGCAAGACGAAAAATAAGTAGCATTATCAAAAACAAGGGAAATTGGAACCCCAAACCTGGTTATGATGTTTTCTTTTAAGAAGCTGATGACTGCATCTTCATTGATCTTGCGCAACGGGATGGCCTCCGTCCACCTGGTGAAGTAATCGGTAGCCATCAGGATGTATCGATGTTGCAATGAAGAATTTGGATTTATTTCTCCAATAACATCTATACCCCATTGCTCGAAAGGCTCAGAGATGATGACCGGCTGCAATGGGCTTGCTGCCTTAGGTAACTTCCCTGCACTTCTTTGACATACATCACAGTTTCGTGCGTATGTGTGGGCATCTCGGAACAAAGTGGGCCAATAAAAACCAGCTCTCAGTATCTTGTGTGCTGTCGTCTCGCCTGAATAATGACCACCTGCAGGGCCATCATGTAATTCTTTGACAACTTTGTTTGCATCTTCCTTCTCCAAACACCTAAGAAGGACTCCATCATAATTCTTTCTAAAAAGAATCCCATCAATGATTTGATAGGGTGCCGATTTCAAGCGGAGTGCCCTTCTTTGTTTAGAATTCCAGTGTTCGGGTAGATATCCCTGCTGTAAATAGTGCACTAGATCCCTATACCATGACTGGGGAGCTGTGAAGATATGGCATACCTCAACCGAATTGAGCTCGGCCTCATTTCTCCAATGGTGCTCTTCATCAGTCGAGTTTCCTGCCAGTAACTTGCATAGACCTTGTCCTTTGATGATTGTAGCCGGTTTAAATTCCAAATCATACTCCTGTAGAGCTGTGACCCAGTTCCCTCTCCTCTCTCCCAATTCCTTTTGAACGAAAAGGGATCTAACAGCTGGATGGGGAACTATGACTTTAGTTCTGTTCTTCAAAATGTATGGCCTAAACTGCTTGACTGCTTTGAAGACCGCATAAGCGTGCTTGTCCACCACGGGATAGTTCAGCTCGGCCCCCTGCAGACCAGTGCTCATAAACGAAATTGGGTATTCATCCCCTAACTCCACCTTTTGCGTGAGTACGGCCGCGAGAGAATCATCCGAAGCGAAGGTATACAAGATGAAATCTTTATCAAAATCTGGACTTCTTAAGGAAGGAGCTTTAGCTACCGCTGCCTTGATATCTCTAAATGTGTCCTTCTCCAAATCTGTCCACTTGAACTGTATGCTTTGTTTAACCATCTGCTGTAACGGCTTAACGATTTGTGCGAAATCCGGAACAAATCTGCGGACAAAATTGATGGTGCCCATAAAAGACTGCATAGATTTTTTGTTGTGAGGCATTGGAATCTTATTAATAGCTTGGACTCTTTCCTGGTCGATTGACACTCCCCCTTTGGAAATGATATGACCTAAGAGCTTACCTTCGGGTACAGCAAACACGCTCTTCTTGGGATTCAAGGAAATACCATACTTCCGGCAACGATCAAAGATGTGCCTCAGATGAACAACATGATCTTCCCTTTTCTTCGAAAAGACCGTCACATCATCTAAGTAAACAACAACACATTGCCCACCCAATCCTCGGAAGGCAATATCCATCGCCCTTTGGAATGTGGCTCCTGCGTTTATCAAACCAAATGGCATCCTTCTGTAGGCGAAAGTTCCCCACTTAGTCCTGAAAGTGGTCTTGAGACGATCTTCTTCAACGACTAGCACTTGGTTATAGCCTGAGAAACCATCGAGGAGAGAAAACAATTCGGATCCTGACACCATTTGGAGGATTTGCTCCATTGAGGGTACGGGGTAGTTGTCTTTATCTGAGGCTTTGTTTAAATTTCTGAAGTCTACACACAGCCTAATCTCTCCCGATTTCTTCCTTACGGGCACCAAATTTGCAACCCATTCGGAATGTCGAACTTTGAAGATTATCTTAGCGTCCAGGAGCTTCTTTAATTCCTTTTGGATCAGCGGTTCTAGAGTGGGGTGCATCCTTCTCAACTGCTGCTGAAATGGCTTGACACCCGCTTTCATTGGTATAACATGCTGAATGATGCGGACGTCATATGTTTTCAGATCTTCATAGGTCCATGCAAAAACATCCTTGTACTGTTTAAACAATTTAATGAACCTGTCTCTTTCTCCTGGTGAACAACATTTGCCAAGATTGACAAATTTCGGTTCTGCCTCGGTGCCCAAATTAACCAACTCATGTTGCATTGATGAGCTGTTAGTTTTGGTATTAGCTGGTCTTTTGAACTTATTTTGAAGATCAAAAAGCATTTCGAGGGACCTTACCCCCTTTGGCATGAAATTTCCTTTTTCCTCTTCCTTCTTCATCAAATCAGCATCATGTTCTTCCTCATCTATTGCAGCTCCTTGAAAACTGTCTTCGTTTGTCAGGAAGCTGATAATTTGCTCATCATCATCAAAGATTCTGAAGTTCGTGATGTTATCGGGAATGAAAGGCCTGAAAATCAATTCAATTGAGCATTTATTATTTGACGGCACCAATCTAGAAGCAGATGTTGCTAACAAATCAGCAGCAGAATTTTGCAATCTAGGAATTGATTTTATATTGAAAGCGTCAAAATACATGATTAAATCCCATACCTCAGCCTGGTAACCTTTCAAGTGCGGTGAGAGACAATGGATGGTGTCCCTTACCTGTCTAACAACTATCTCGGAGTCACCAAAAACCTTCAGGTACTTAACATTTAAGCCAATGGCCTTCTTTAAGCCATGTACCAAAGCTTCATATTCAGTGGTATTATTAGTACAATCGAATTCTAGTCTACAAGACAAAAAATACTTGTTTCTTTTTGGATCCATTAGAACACAACTGGCTCCGGATCCTTCCAGAGTTTTAGAGCCATCAAAGTATAATGTCCAAAAGATATCTTCAGGTTCAGCTGGGTTAGTTTCTTTGTGGTCTATGTCAGCAACTAAATTGACTATGTTACAATCAACATCATCAGTCCGAGAGAAATGAAGGAGATCGGACTGTTTATCTGATTCATGGCTAACGATTTCAGATTGATAGTTACCCGGATCCATTTCTAAGAAGTAATTCCCCAGGACCGAGGAAGAGAAAGTTACAGCCTCATTCTTTTCTTCTAGCTGGGTTACGTTTTGTTTCATATGAGGTTCCCTAAGAACTTTAATCTGATTCTGCCTGTTCTGATAAGGCAGCCATAGATGAGACCAATCGGTAGCGAAGTAGCCACTCAACTTGGTAGACCAATCTCTACTCAAAATCAGCCCATACGCTTCAGGAATGTCGACCACCATTATGTCAATAAATTGGCAGACTCTAGGATCAGCTGACAGTCTAATTAGAACATCTTTCATCTCACCAATTACTTTAACAACAGTCCTATCTAATTGGATAATTTGAGCTGGGGATGGCATGGGTTGCCCGTTGATTTTCTTACAAATTGACAGTGGCATAACGTTTGAAGAAGCTCCAGAGTCTACCAAACAGTTATGAACATTGTGATTAAAAATTTCAAATGTCAACAAGAATGGCAATGTTTGGGATTTGGATTTCCCACCAATGCTAGCCTCATTAATTTCAGGATTGTCTTGAGAATCTGTTAATGTAGTGCTGGGTTTTGGTTGTAAAACGTGCAGTAGTTTGTCTCGTTGATGGGGCAAGCTACACATGTTAAATATTGATACGTTTGCTTTAACTTTCTTGATATCTTCGATGATATCATACCCTATATCAGCTTCATTTCCAACTCGAGTAGGCTGATCTGTTTTGTTCATGGTGACCTTAGGCGGCTGAACTGTGTTGTCAGCGCTTGGCTGTTTGGCAGCTGTTTGGTTTACTTTGGGCTGAGGTGGGATGATTGGTATATGCCTCCTAAGCGGATCTTTCGAAATCTTAGGCTTATGGGAAGAGGTGACAGGGACAGGATCCGCAATCGGGCCCTTGCTGCGAGTGGAAACATTTATGGTAGAGGGAGAGCTGTCTACATGATCTTCTTCTACTAATTCAGTCATAGGTACCCAATCCCACAACACCATAGTAGTGTCTGGGGTTGGTTCCTCTAACTCAGGGCTTGACTCTTCCGGAGGATCATCCTGATCTGGGATCTGAGAGTCTAACATTTGGTTCATGACCAAGCTCATGGAATTGATCCATTGCGGGCAGCTTTTTTCCGAATGTGGTTCTTGGTGAAAAGTGCAGAAATTCTCCATCCCTATCTCATTCAAGTTTAAAACAGGGGCAGCGTTCATTGGTGGATGAGCCTGTTCCCCGTCTTCCCTTCTTCTATAGAATGGCTTGAAAGGTTTCCTAGATGTACTGGCAGCCTTGTCTTTCTCGAGATCTACGATCTTGTTATATAGTTTCTGCATCATTTTGACTATGTTTTCCATGTCCGTAGATGGCTCATCTTTACTTCTAGTGAGCAGCAAAGGTTTCTTGCTAGCTGCTGGTTTTGGTTCTACATCTAAGGCATGTTTGGCAATGCTATCAGCCTCTTCTTCTATCTTTCTAGCTTCCTCAAAGTTCTCTATTAGGGTAGCTTTCTTGGACCTCTTCACGAACATCGCTATAGGTCCATCAAGAGCGGTTGTATAGTATTCAATTAGAGATTCCTCGGCTGGTTTATTAGCCTGACTGAAGTTATTCAACAGCGTAGTGAATCTTTGATTGAAATCTTGGACCTTTTCTTTCTTTTCCATCCTCATGGATAGGAGTTCTTTCATGAGTGTGGCCACAGTCTTTTGGTTTCCGTACTTCTTTAGAAAACATTTTTCGAATTCATCCCAACTAGAGATTGAGATGGGTTGTAAGCTAAAGTACCATGATGATACTTTTGGCTCGAATGTATATGGAAACAACCTGCAGACCACGTCTTCATGTTGTACGTTCAAAAGGTTCAGAGCCAAGTAAAAACTCTTGAGGTGATCTTCTGCCGAAATGGCTTTCCCTAGATCGTATTTAGGCAGGACCTTTTCTGGGTTTTTAGGGAGATTGTGGAATGGTCCAGCTAAGTTTAGCGCTCCCCTTGCTCTCCAAGCAGGTACTGCCATGTTTGGGTTTGGATGCGGAGACCCCGGAGGAGAGTTGTAGGGTGAAACTCGTGGAGTACTTTCGGGAGTGGTAATTTCTTCAGGATTTTCTTGGTCTGTCTTGTTAAGAGTGTCGGAAATTTCTTCCAAAGTCAGATTTACCAGTTCTTCAAAACTTTGAACGAGAATTGAATCACGGGTGTACTGTGGCTCTTTTCTAGGTGTAATTTTCTTAGGGAGGAATTTGACAGCGTTTAAACCACCTAACTGCCTAACGTAGGATCTGGTATGTCTTCTCAAATCCTCGATTTCTGTAAACGGGACAGCGTATAAAGCTTCTTGAGGCTCAGGGTCAAAAATGAGGCGTTCTTGGTCTGTTAATCCAAGATCTGGGCTGTTTGAAATGCTTTCTATAAGCGGGTTTTCAGTGTTATCTATGACCGCGGAAGATTTTCCTCTATCAGCCATGCACTTTAGGCCCTCCTTCTAGCGCCAAAAACTGTTGATGCCTCGGATATCGTAGCATCAATCAGAAAGGGATTCTCCCCGAGAGACGGTCCCAATTAGACTATCTCCCGTTTGGTGTAGGGAATCCATCCGGTTAGCGGTTCCGGCAACCGTGGTTTTGGACTTTAAATCCGATTCTACCGGTTATGGCCCGATCCACCTTTCTTTTGGGTTTTTTTATGTCTTTTATATGAGATGCAAGTGCCTAAACTATACTTAATCTAAATGCAATTAAGACAGATCTAAACTTAAAACTAGAACAGACCTATCTATCCCTGCAGGGGAACACGCTTAAGGGGAGAGCAATCAGCTGTAACAGATATCGTAAACAAAGAACAGATAGCTATTATTTCTCACGGTCAACGCTACAGCAAGATGAGGATCTTGAGAAGGTAGCCTCTCATTCAACATGGAACGCATCTATTGCTCAGAAAACAGAGGAAAGCTAAAGAATAAGGAAAAAGATCTAAAATGAAACTTAAAGAACGCATCTATTGCTCACGAACAGAAGAAAGCAAAATTATTTGATCTACGTAACAAGAATAAAGAAACAGATCTAGATGCAACGAAACTGGAATTAAACTAAAAGATCCCTGCAAGGAGCAATTTAAAGGCATGAACAATGAGCCATACAAATTATCCTGAAGAAAGAACAGTTAGCCATTCGATCTAGAAGAGAAATCTACAGCAATGATAAAAGCATCAGCAGGTAGCTCCTGATTTAATATGAAACGCATTCATTGTCCATGAAAATGGGAAAAATTCGTATGCACAGTAAGGGGCAAAATCATTAATACAAAGAAGTAGTTCGGATGATAAGAATGATCTCACAGTACAGGACCGCAGTCATTAGAATAGTCCAATATACAGCAATCCAACATTCCATGCAAAACGTCCATCTCCCGTGGCTTCTATTAGAAAAATCAATTTACAGACCCGATACAAGATAGCTCATATCGTTTGCCAAAATTTCATTCCCTGCCAAAAGTCTTTTCTAATCTTTCCTAGATGCTATTTATAGCTACAACTTTGCCCTTTGGGCTGACACCTAGCACGTTCCACCTGTCATTTACAGGGATTTCTACTATAATCGATCACCAAAAATGGCCACTTCCTTTACAAAAATATTTTGACAAAAAATAGGGACAGCTGTCCCATGGCTTACGCCTTACATATTCAAAATATACGTAACAGAAAATTTGTTAACATCAAAGCTTTCCCTGCTGGGCACGTGTTTGGCTGCAGAGAGTGGCTCACTGAATTCAGCCTCTTCATTCCTGTGCGCGAGCTTCTGCTGGCACAGGGTCGCCCAAGTTGATGGTCACTGATGCTGCCTGGGAAGAGGCCCTCGAATCCCCTGCTGATGCTGCTCCTGCTGTTGCTGCAGCTTTCCTGACCTCCTCTTCTATGTAGCTGTGCCACACACCTGTGTCCCTGATGATTATGTTTGCTGCAGCAGGAAACAAGATTTTCTGAGAAGTTACATTCTTCGCGAGCTCTATTTTAATGCTTTGTACTTCTGCTTCAGCAACTTGATATGTTTCCTTCAGCAGATGATTGTGAAGTGCTGATGAACCGATGTAATGTTGGAGATCATTCATGGCCAGGACATCAATGCTTTTCACATACTCCATCTGGACGCCTAGCTCTTCTTTCAGTTGAGACAACCGCTGCTCCTTTTCCGGGAAGTCTTCTAGGGTCTGAGGGAAACTCAATGTGCAGTTGTCATGGACTCCTTTGAGCTTTTGGTATAGGTTGTTGATTCTATCTGTTGTCCTCTGCACACTGGCCATTAGCTTATTGGCACAGTTCCTACCAAACTCCAACAAGGCTATATCTTCATTAAAATATTCCACGGCCTTAAAAGGAAGATGCGGGGGGAAACCTCCTTTCCCTTCCCTCCATGCCATCTGACTTATGACATTTGCCTTGACACGGGTATTCTTAGCTTTGAGCCTGTGGGCTTCCGTATTGACCTCTTTTAGCCTACCCATCATGGCCTTGAGTTTGCATACCTCGTCAGTGATTAGCTCTTGAGAGCCATACACTTGCTGCAGGATATTGCATGACAGCTCGTGGAAGGGAGACATGTCCAAGGTTCTGCTCTCCGCTTGTTCTAAACGCTCAGCTAATGTCTGCTTGTCTGCTTCTAACTGGGAAGCCTTTTCTTCTGCTCCATTCTTCTCCACTTCTGCAATCATTATCTGGAGTGCTAGCTGGTCCTTTTCCTCCTCCAGGTGACTGTACTTGTTTGACAGCTCCCTATGCTCAGCGTACAAGCAATTATATTTGTTTACTGCCAGGTCCCTTTGGGCTTGCTCATTAGCCACATTTTGTTGCAGGGTGCGTGCTCTCTTCTTTGTCAATATATTTTCTTTGACTATAACCCCTACATTGGCAAATGATGCCTGTGCTGTTGCTATAACTGCGGATGCCATGGCAATGGGATCTGCATCTGTGTTCTGCATGACAGCGACCTCTCGGTGAGTAACTATGTCATCATGGAAGGGACTTTTAATCCTCTCTTCTGATTGGAGGACCATTGTTTTCCTTTTCTTGTCATAGACAAACTCATTCCATTTGGACACCGTACGCTTCCCAGATGGAGTGTATGGGACAATTGGTCGGTTTATGATGTCTATGTCTTCTTCCATAGGTGGGGTTCGGACTTCCTGAGCGGGGTCTGCTCCTTCCTTTTGGGTACCAGAGCCACCTGCTTGAGAGGTGTCTATCTCCATGTCTTGTACACCGGACCCACCTGCCTCGGTATCTTCCGTTGCCTTCAATTCTTCCTCCGCCTTCTTCCTTGCTTCAGCTTGCTCAGTCTCTGCTTCTTTCTGCTTTTGGGCTTCTTCAGCCTCCTTCCGCAGTCTTTCATTTTCAGTGTCTTGTTGCTTTCTTGCTTCCTCGGCTTCCTTTTGTAACCTTGCCTCTTCTCTTAATCTGAGCTCTTCCTGAGCTCGGGCATCCTTGGCTTCTTTCTCCTTTTGCTGGATGGTCTTCTGGGCTTTGGTTGAACTAGAGCTCGCTCCAGTACTTTGGCGACATATCCGTAGCTCAGTCATGTTGCTGATGCCTCTGAATGCTTCCTCCTCGGCATCGGGGTAGTGGGAGTATTCGAAGTTAGCATAGTTCCCCTTGCAATGCTCGGCCACTTTACCCTTTCTGTCGTTCCTGTGGAAGATGACCTTACCGAAGTGGAAGGCCTTCAACTCTTGAACAAATTCGTCGGCAGAGGCCACCCCTGAAAACTTGTAAGCACCTATGCAGAAAGGTAAGGGGGGAAAGGAAGCCTTGTGTAGCTTGTGGAGGAATGCTCCAATCCCATCCAAGAAGAGTTGTCTTACTGCTTCCTTGAGCACCACATAGTCTGTGGCATACTGCGGCAATATGTATGGGGGCTTAGTCCCTCCGAACATTCTCAGGTAGGTACCTTGTTCTGAAAAGTAAACGTCCCCATAATCCCCAAGGACTTCCAAAGCATTTTGTGACAGGCAATTTGGTTCTTCCTTGAACATTTTCTCGTATAGGGGCATGATGAACCCCTCACAGATGAGTTTGTAGCTGGGCTTGTAGTTCTGAGCCCACAACATCTTGAATGCGACGTAGACCGGGGCGGTGGCCCTATCCCATGCACACCCCAATTTGGGGAACTCTATCTTGGCCAAGATACAATCTATCAGGTATGAAGACATGAAGAATTCAGCCTTCTTCAAGGCCAGCCCGGGCTTAGCAGCACTTATCATTGAGGCCAGACTATCTGACAAGATAGTGGCCCAGTCAAACACTGTCCCCTGAAATGCCACATAATGAATGATAGGGACCCACTGAATCTTGTATACTGTGCCATCGGGCATGCCGAAGATTCTGCACAGCATTAAAGCGATCAATCTGAAAGGGGCCCTCAGGTTCTGCACGTCATATTCATCATTTCCCTTCTTCCTCAAATGCTTCCCTCCTCTCAATAGCTTCTTGGCCATCTCGACGTTATCCATTTGGCCCAACCATTCGTCAGTCAGAGCTTGTTGGACACAGGGAAATCTGTAGGCTGCCGCAATATACGCGGGTTGAAACGAGGCGATAGCCATTTTCCCGCTATCGTTTATCACTCTCCCTTCAGCGTCTGCATGTTGGAGTATCCACTCGATCACTTCAGCACAGGGGAACAGCTCAGGGCGGGTAGCGGCTCTAGTTATGCCTGAGGCTCTGATGTTAAGATAGATTGGTGCTTCCTCTAGCAGCATATCTGGGATTTCTTGGTCCCGGATCATTCTGTAGATGTCTCCCCATCTGATTTCTGGAGGGACGCCAGTAGTGCACCTAGTGTCCTGGAGCGAGGTTTCAATCTTGGGAGGGGCAGGCTTCTTTTCTGTCATCTTCGCCTTCTTCTTACCGGTTTTCGGCTTCCTGATTTATCCCTGATAACATCCATATCAAAGTCATTATTTGAGCAACAGGCTGTAAAGTTTTAGCAGAGAGCAACATCGTTTTAATGAGATAAGTCAATGAAGCAAATATTTAGGAAGCAAAACATTATTTCAACATAAGACACAAATTGAAACATTTGAAGCTCTTAAAAGACGAGTCTGCAATGCTCCCGAGGGGATAAGCTATGTTGCGGAAGCCATTGGTTTTCAGACTGATAGGTGGTTTGCGGAAGCAATTGGCTTCCAGTTCCGCCTTGCGGAGGGAGATGTTTTCGTTATAGCTGCGGTTGGAGAGGTCGATGGCGGGGAGACGCGGGTTGACTCGGTGAGGGATTTGAATGCTATCGTCACGCGCGGCCACTCGCCGAGTCACTACGGGATACCTTAGTCCGAGCGAAGGTGACGGCGCCGGGGATATGCTGACGGGGAGTGCTAGGGCGGCCATGGCTTCAGGTTTCGGCTCGCGTGGCTTCAACGTTCACGGGTTTCGGCTCGCGTGTAGGGGCTGAGGCTTTTGTGAATGGCTTCCGCCGTTTCGGAAGGAGAACTTATACTCTTCCGCGCAGTTTCCCGGGATCGTTTCGAAGTCCTTTTTCGAGCGGTTTAAGTGGTTTGGTTCCGCCGTTTCGGGAGGGTAGTCCGAAGGCTTCCGCGGTTTCGGGAGCAAAAGGCTGAAGGCTTCCGCCGAAGTTCTCCGAAAAATTCTAAGTTCTTTTATATCTTCGGAAGGAAATCGTGAATTCTTACGCGGCGGTCTTTCGCGGATGGCTTCCGCTGTTTCGGAGCGTTTTATTGAATTCCTCCGCCGTTTCGGGAGGGTAGCCCGAAGGCTTCCGCGGTAGTTTCTAAAAAATTCTAAGTCCTTTTCATAGTTTCGGAAACAAAACGTGAATTCCTCCGCGGGACTTATGCGGATGGCTTCCGCCGTTTCGGGAGGGTTTCATCAAAACCTTCCGCAAGTTTAACAAACCAATCCGACTTTTTCGGGCGTCTTTCCTAATCCCTTCCGCTGTTTCGGAGCGTTTTACGAACTGTCCCCGCCGTTTCGGGAAGAAAACTCCAATCTCTCCGCGGACGGTTGAAAAAAGTTCTAAGTGCTTTTCGGGAGACTAAGGCGAATGAGTCCCGCCATTTCGGGAGGCAAGCCGGAACCTTTCCGCGGTTGCGGAAGGCTTGAGTAAAGGGCTCCGCCGTTTCGGGAGGTTTTGTCGAATTCCCCCGCCGTTTCGGGAGAATAACTCGAACCTTTCCGCGGTTGCGGAAGGCTTGAGCGAAAGCTTCCGTTGTTTCGGGAACTAATTTTCAATGTCTTCCACGGATTTTGACAAAGAAAATCTCAGTCCTTCTTTCGGAAAGATTGGACGTTTGTCTTTGAAGTCGTGGAGATAGTCCAAATTATTCCAAAACGTTGGGGAAAAACTAAGTTCTTCTTGGGCTCTTTGGGGAAAACACGGAAGGATTGATGGCAAGATGCTCAGTAGGGAGGTAAGATTTTATGTTGAAAACAGGGCTGACGGCTGGTATGGCTTCTCAGGCAAACTTTCTACAAAAAATACAGGAGGGGCCCCAACATGTACAAAATTTTGGGGAGGGGGTGTTGCTGCAACAACATTTCTCTAAATCACTGTTCGAGGCATATTTCAACTCTAGGGATTTTGGCTCAACCAACAATGATTGTTTTGAACAACATTCATTAGTTTTTTGCTTATGGATTGTGTAGAACTCACACCACTTTTTGGCATC
Organism: Larix kaempferi; assembly: GCA_027924585.1. NCBI lineage: Eukaryota > Viridiplantae > Streptophyta > Pinopsida > Pinales > Pinaceae > Larix > Larix kaempferi. Next base: position 43,918,241 of record BSBM01000073.1, read on the forward strand.
CTTATTCGATTTCTTGTTACCTTTTTCTTCTCGCAGTTGGAATAGTTACATCATGATTTTGTTCATCCTTGCTCTGTCCTTTGTTCTGTGATTTAGGTTCTCCTTTTCCATGCTTCTACTACAGTTGATTTGCAAACCCAAACTCTCACTTATTATTTTTCTTAAACTTTTGCTCGATCTTGACAGTGTACCGATAAGCCAACCTCTCAGTGAGAAGAATTTTGGGAAATCCATCTTTGTTTGAATGTACCTGTGCAGGCCACTATAGTACTTTAGGAGCAAGTTCCATTTCGATTCTCTAATACCCAACTTTGATTGCAAGGTATGGATGGAATATATTGGTGAACTTCGACACTGTTTGGTATCTCTCCCGGCACAAAGTCATCCATCTCGTGTACATGTCATCATATTTTCCGATAGGGTAGAATTCATCATTGATGACATTGACAAAAGATGCCCAAGTGGGTAATGTCTTGTATATTTCAGACTCATCCTTCTTCCATGCTTCCTCCTAGTAACCATCCCACCAATCCTTGACATGGGGTAGGGACTTAAGGAGCACAAAGGTGATATTTTCACTGTCGAAATTTTTTTTGAACATAGAAGTAAAATTATAAACACATTTAACAACTTTTTCCAAAGCATCTGCATCTATCTAGCCTTCAAATAAGGGAATTTCAAAGTTAACTTGTTCCTTGAACGGATTTGTGCCTTTGAAATGACTACTTGTTGAAGGTTTGTATGCCGTTGTCAACATTTGTCAAAGGATTTGGGAGAAATCATCCATCATATCGTCCCTCTGTCGTGCAAGGGATTCCCTGAGAAACAAATTAATATGATCTCCTGCTCCATCTTCTCTCTTTTCTTCTTCTTCCATGTGAGGCTGCTTGGGTCGATGAGAGTGGTTTTCCCCAAGATCAACTAGTTCAAGACCCAACTATCGATATTTAGTTCTCGTTGGGGACATTGCACTAAGAAACAACAAGAGAATATTGGTTTGATACCACAGATTCAGATCATTTGGCGAACAAAAATGAAGGAAGCAATATAAAATGGAAATACACAGATGAATATTTTGCAGAAAACACAGTGGTACAGTAAAACCCAAATTCTATTAATGACTAGAATGGAAAAACACTTTAAACTGCAAAGCAATACTAACTAGCTCTAGATGGTGGTAATATTATATATGAAAAGAGATGTGTTGACTATGCTAAATCCACAATAAATGAGTTGCAATGAAGCCAAAAAATTCATTTTAACATAAAGAGTTAATGGCCCAAATGGGTGGATCCATCAGTGAGGAGCTAGGAGTTTCTAATGGGTGGGCAAGGTTCAATTCCCATGAGGGCCGAGCCTGGAGCCATGGGGGAAACTTGTGGTAGAGGTTGAACATGTGGTTCTACCCAGAGAGATTATATTAAATGATCCCGTGACTCATGGACACATAATGGGATCAAATCCCACCCCCATGTCCTCCTTTTAAAAAGTAAATTCTCGCTAGCAGAATCGGTTAAGGTGCATGTTTCGTTTGCAAGGTGACCCGAGTTGAATACCCTTAGGGGTGGCTTAGTTGGGAGGAGACACCAAAAAATACAACCATGTTAAGGGTTGGTGTGGCCCAGTCCAGGTGCGATCCCCGAGTAATTTTGACAGCTTAGATGCCCCTAGGTCGCAGTTTCTTATCCAATGGTTGAAATGCATTGCCCCGAGTGACAGACATTTCTAACAAACAAAAAAAAACATAAAGATTCACTAAGAAAACCCTAACCCCGAGAGATGAAACACCAAAAGGTTTGTGGTACTTGATGTGGTTAGTTGATACGTCAACTTCCCAAGGGTGCAAATTTTGCACACGATCTCTGTTTAGGGCGCTCAGTATCCCATTGGACAGGTCTAGCCAAGAAGGACTCCACGTTTTTGACCCAATAATTGTGGTTAACTATCTACTAGAAACTGTTGAGCCAAAAAATGTCATTTAGGGCCTCAAAATAGACCTGGAAGTTTGGGTCCCAAAAAACAGTAAAAAAATGTCAAAATGGATAACTACATTTTGAGCCAATGGAGTAGGTGGGTGATCATTGATGTCCATCTGGATCATCAAATATACATAGAAATAGAGCTACAAGTTTGCATTAATTATTTACAATATTTGCACTTATAGATGTAGTTGTTGTTATGGATTTCTTCGAACATGAGAATTTGTTTCTCCATAGGAATGAAGGTCAAGTGCATTTCATTATTTAAGGTCAAGTGCACACTTAAATGAAGGAAAGTGCATTTCACATAAATTCACAATTTCAATATTTTTTGTGGCACCACAAAAAATTTATTGTTAATACTTGTGTGACTCTTTTTCTAACTGGAGTCATTTCTTGGTGCACCTCCTTACCTTTTACGGATTTCTTTTTCTTGGATAGATAGAGAAAATAGAAAGAATTAGAGGAAAGGTGCATCCAGCTCGTCGTTGATGTCCTATGGGGTGAAATTCAAATGGAAATTGGCTAATCCCAATAGATAATCCCAGCCATAAGCTACTAATCACGGTGGAGAAAAATTACGCTCTGCAAATTTCAAGTTTATTTGTAAGAAGAATACAATGGCATGAATCTTGACAACAAGCTTTTATCTTCATTGTTCAAGTATGGATACTTACACTCATATACAAGATTTTGAACCAATCACAGTTGACTTCGTTCTCTACTAAAAACTTTTTTGACAAGAAGAATGGTCCCTGCAAAGTAACAAGGCTCCACTAAATATTCGTATAATTAGGAAATGATTAACATTTTTAAGGAATTTAGGAAAAAAGAGAAGCATTTGAAGATTTGAAATAGGGAAATATCACACCCAAAGACTTTGGAATGCTAATTAAAATCACAGTCACAAGTTGTAATACTAAATGAAGTAATGAATTGAACACCTTTTCTACTATTATCCTAGGCCCTACAGCATGGAGTCGATCCTTAAATTATATGTGAAAAAGGACAATCATACATGCTTCTTCTCTACGAAAGAAGTAAATATTAACAATGTACTTATTATTTAACCATATTAACTAATCCATTGGGACAATAAAAATCTTCCATTGACATTTAACACAACTTTGATCAACAATAGAAGATAAAATGAAACTCCATCATAAGAGCAATGCAAAGTTCAAGCCTACCTAAGTTTCCATCTCATCATGATAGACTAGCATTTTTTCCAAGGAGTTCATCAACGTACATGACTTATTCACTCTTAAGACATAGCAATTTCTCTATTATTTCCTTCCCTCCAAATACGCAACACAATATGCACTTTGCATCTTTCCCCACAATACCCTTGATATTTGCACACGAGAGTGATTACGAGAGTTGTATGTATGTAGTCATATCTAATAACAATACTTACAAACTATAGGTATGTTGGGGGTTAATGGAAATAGTATAAATGAACCATAAAGAAATTCTTCTCAGACTGTTTATGTGGTTTTTGCATTCATGTTATTGACTGCAGCCACTGTAACCTCTCTAACATTAATTGCACAAGGAATCTAGACTCCGATCATCAAGAAGATGGTTTATATGACCATTTGAATGAATGCTTGGATGCAAATTCTCTTTATCTTGAATTTGTTCTAAACAAGCACTCCTGGAAGAAGCTAGGAAATTCACCTCATACATTGAAGTTGATGTGGGTGATGAAAGAAGGGACGTGGAGGCTTTTTGTCTTTTCAAAAGGCCATCAAATTTGATCCAACCGTATCTTTGTCCAACTAGACCACTGAAACTCAAAGAAAATATGTTCGTGGAATGGTATATGGTGTAGAAAACACACCAGTGGCCATAATGTTCCCAAAATTAGGGTTAGAAGGTACCCTTTATCCATCTCTCGGTAACCTCTCCTTATTGCACACTTAATATTTCTCATAACTTTTTCTAAAAGAAGAATTCCATTAAACTGTTGGAAATACTTTAAAAACTAGTGTACTTGACCTCAACTTTAATTTGCTACCGAGTTCTATTCCAAAGCATTGTCTAATTATACACAACTTCAATGAACTAAAATTTTGTATAACAATTTGGTGAGAGGGATCATACCATAAGAATTTGGTGAAGAACCACAACTTTTCTACATACTCCAACATGGATAACTTAGAGATCTTAAGGATTTGTTCTCGATAATTAGTCCATTACTCAGGTTTGAACTCGAATTGCAACATAGCCTAATACCTTGGTGTCCTAACTAGGCATCTAGCACCCACCTCATAGTTAGCGAATGTGTCGATGGCATGTAGTATCCTCATGCAAACAAAACATTTTTGAGGTGTTTGTCAAAAACTAAGGTAGAAACTTCTTTTCCTACGACACTCTTTTGTATGTCTATTTGCTTACTTTCACACTCTTTGAAACCAACCAGGTTAGAGGTCATTCATACAAATTAATAAAATATAAATAAATTGATAGACAAATGTTTAGGATGTTCATACAAATGGATAAAATATAAATAAATCAAGGGCTTACATAATTATTAAATACTCTTTATATATTTATATATATATATATATATATATAAACAAATATATATATATATATATATATATATATATATATATATATTAATAGATTTGTATTTTCTTATGGGCATTCTATTTGACCTAACTGCTTATGCATGTTTCGTTGGAGTCATTGTGTGACTCCAATATGAATTTAAAATTTCAAAACTAGTCCCACAAGGAATTTTAAATTCCCACTCAATCTTTAAAAACTACATTGACTAGCAAAGAAATGATAATCATTGTTAGTTTTGAAAAGCATATCTAATTGTATATAAAATCAAATTTGTATGGGATTGGATTTAGACTATGTAGTGGCTCTTGACGTTATTTTTTGATTGATTGTGGAAGTTTTCTTTTATGATTATACTTCTTTTAATTATGACCATGAAAAATCAAATTCATAAACATGGTAAAAGTTTATTCGAGATTAAATACAATAAATATGGTAAACGTTTATTTGAAATTAAATACCAAATTCATTCATTTCTTTAGGTATATTGTATATTTTATATTAATAATAAATATTGGAGTGGATCCTCCTTCAATGATGATCTCTTTGACTGGTTTCAAAGAAAAGTGAAATACATGTCTCTTCCTTTATTCTGGGTGATATGGAGAAGTCGAAATGCTCAAATTTTTGAGAATATATCTCGCTAGAAGATATTAGGTGCTCTAAATGATTATCCAAATGATATGGTTAAAATTAAAAACATAATTGTTAAAATTCATGTTTTGGATAACAATATTATTTATGGATTCTTTGACGATGCTTCAAAAAAAGGAATATGTGGTACATGTATGACATTATAAATAAAAAGGAATCACATGGTTCTACTTAAGATGGGTGTTGGGAATGGGAGTAATATGAAGGCTGAACTCTTGGTACTAAGTAGTCTTCTCTGGTTTGCATCAAGGAGGGGTATATTTTCCATGACAATCTTTGGAGACTCACAGATTATCATAAATTGGATGGAAGGAAAATTGGTTATCAATGCTATTTTACTGACTCCTTGACTTAGGAATGTGGAACAATTGATCAAATCCTTTGATCAGTTAACTTTCAAGCACATTTACAGGGAAGCAAATATGGAAGCTGACATGTTATCCAAAGAGAGAATAGGACCTATGGATGGTTTTCTTTACTTCGAAGAATATTTGGATAACTCTTTGGTGGACTATGGTTCAATGTGGTCTCTTTAGTCATTCAGTTTCTTTGTCTATTTTGTAACTGTCATGGCTCAGTATATTCTAGAACTATGGGTGAGGTCTATATAGTTTATGTTTTTTGATAGTCTCTAGAGGTATAGCTAAATTTTGCAATCAGTTATGTTAGTATTTTTGGTATGTATGGACTGGGGTCCGAACTGATGAATATTGTTGAACGTTTTTGCAACTTAGATTTTCATATTGAAAATAACAAGTTACAAATTTTTCTCATTGAAAAAAATTAATACTAAATATTAGTTTTTTATAAGAATATGAATTGTGAAAAGAGATTCAATTTAGACTAATGGCTATACATTTTTCTCAGTCATGAATCCTTAATCATGTAGTGAAACAAATCATTTAGCCTTCAAAAATAGAAACCATGTAGTGGGACAAAATCACCTAGCCATAAAATAAATAAATAAACAGAAAACCAAAAATTGTTACATAATATTTACACACTCTTTTGTAATAAACGTAAGGTGTAGTTTAAATATTCTACATCCCATGGGGATATTTGAGGGTGTTGAATCTATTTATGGATTCAAAAACATAATTTGAATACTTTCAAATTTGGATTTTACCAAAAAATATTTATTGGATTCTGACCAAAACCCACTGGAAAGTCTAAAACGTAGCCTAAACTTAATAGGTAAAGCACACTAAACATGTAGCATTTTAATATCTACTTTTACATTAGAAGTTTGTCAAACATATCTATATAAAATATCATCTCAATAAATCTAAAATAAAACAAGTGTTGATAGCTATGCTTCAAGATATACAACTCAAGCTTTACACTATATTATCATTTTATTATTTGTCATTTCAATGTAGATGACATGAAACAACATTATAGGTGTTGTTCCTTGAGATGTTCTAGGGTGAAATTAGGACACGCTAGGGCACAATGAGGATCAATTATTAGAGATTTAGAGCTTAATCTTTATAATGTGTTGTGATTTTAGTTTTCTTAGGAAAATATTTGCAAGTATAACAATATAGGACTATCCTTAGTATGAGGATTTATTTTAGAGGAATTTAATGGTGTGTATTCAACATATTAGGTGAAATGAGAATGAATTGAGCATATCGAACACACAAGAATTGTATAAGGTTCCTCTTGGACAAATCTTACATGTTCAAAGTGATAGCAGACGTACTGAGCTTAACAAAGAATTCAACGGTCAAACAAAGGGAAAATCGATCTTGGCATTTTTGTAGAATAATTGGCAACATTGACATTCACATGTTCAACGGTAAAGGAAACTTTCGATTACTCTAGATTGCATGAACAACAAAAGATGGAACATAGGTCATGAAAATTTGAAATCTCAAAATCGATCTCACTACCCAACATACATTCATATATTTTATACAAATATAATGCAAAGCTACTACTCAAAATCTTGTATTACTGTCAAGAAAGTCTACATAGATACAAATAAGATCTAGAATTAACAGTAGGGAGACAATTACAAAGAAGAAAAATATTTGCTAAAACACATCAAAATCTTAATCTGTAGATTAATTTCTATATGCAAAATTAATACAAAACTTGACTCGGCAGCTCCTTTAGAGGCCCTCTAAAAACTTGACCAGCTATATGTCTAAGCTCAAATCTTCCGTATATAAGAGAGGAAAAAATAACCATTTTCTATTTTCTTTAACATCCTTTCCAGTTGTCCTCACTCATGTCACTGTCATTCTGTTGAGGCTTTGGTTAGACTTGCCTAACTCCCCCATTTTGTCTTTATTTCTTATTGGTCAAACTATTTTTAGTGGTATTTGTTTGAGGTAACTGACCACTCCCTTGTACTCTTGTATGCATAAATGGATGCCCTCATGGTTGGACATATGTCTATCCTAATATATGTTGCATCACCTAAACATTTGCTTTCCCTAACAATTGTCTCATTGGTGGCATGAAATCATGTTGAATTGGTTGAGTGAATGTCTTCCCACACTACACACTTGATTGTCCTATTGGATACCATGCTGGATATACATAAGACTCCCCTTGTGGTGGTAGAACCAGCTTATGATATTTGGAAACTTGGTGCTAATTTTTCCCATAGGATATGGCTGGGATTTTATAAAATCTAGAGCTATTTTAGCATTTGAGATTTTTTCATAAGATATAAGAGGTAATCTTCTTAGCAAAATATTTACGTTTATCCATATTTCAAATTCAACAATTAATTCCTCAAATACAACATCCCCTCCTAGTGGACCATATAACTCATCAAATTTTCTGTTTCCATTTTTCCTTTGAGCAAAGATCTCTTGGTACTCCTCCTTCTTATTTATATATCCATGACCATCCCATAAGTGGGGAAGACCCTTGGCTATAACCTCTTTGAATAAAACCTTAAAAAATGCAACTTCTGAATTCAAAGCCTTTATTTTGTGTTGGGTTCTATTCAACAGATTTTGCTTGATTAACATTTGATTGGCCAATTTTATCAAATAAGTTATATTTGAAATATGTAGCTCTCCCAAATGTATCTTAGTTTTCCTGTTCAGATAGTTGATTACCTCTAATGCAATCTTAGGTTTGTCTTCAAGCTCCTTTTCTATCCTTTTTGTTTCTTCAGTAGATATAGTGGCTAGTTCTAATTCATCTTGTATTACTTTGCAATGGTCCCATTTGATGAGAATCTCCTCTGCTATTTTTTCCCACAACACTATTTTGGCTCCTTTTAGGAGACCTTCCCCTTGTAGATATATTACCAATTTAGAGACTTCTTTCTTCAAATCATCTCTCTCACTTTCCAAATCTTCATTGATGTCATATTTTTAACTTATTTCATCCCCAAGATCTTTTATTATGCTATCTCTCTTATCAGTCTGCTTAGGTTGAACATCTTCCTCCATGGCTTCAACTGTATGTTCTGTTGAGGTCTACAATTCTTTCTCTTTTTGATCTTGTTGTGTTTTCCCTGTGGGATGAGTGGTCTCCTGAGATAATGGAGATACTGATTGACTAGAAAGGTATGTTTTCTTTAATTTCATAGAAGAAATGTGTAACTCTTCTACTCTTCTATCTGTGACCTATACTTCTTCATGTTGTCATAAATCATGTCCTTCTCCTCCTGCAACTTCAATAATTATGGGTTTTGCACAAGTTTTGCATTAGGGATATTTAGCTTCTTCCTTAGATGAGCAATCTCATTATATTTTTGTTGCAAGAGGGATTGGGCATGAGAGGTGTCAATTGGATTTACCCCTAAGGACACTATATTACTTTCTAGCTCCCTGATAGTAACATGTTGAACTTTCATTGTTGGTTTCTCTTCTTTCAACAGTTTGTCATATTTTTGCAATTCCATTCTTAATTTATTTTCATTAGATGAATAGTGCAATACATCCTTAAACAACATATCACTGGTTTGCCTATAAAAATCAACCCTTTCAAGGGGGATGAACCACCCAAAATGCACATTGTATTAATTTTCCTTCTAATATTCAAAAGATTGGGGAGATGGGACTTTTGGCTTCGGGATGGACATTTTGAGGGTGTATGTTTTGTGGTCTTCCACAGTTAGTAATATTTTTTTTTCCTAGATCTATCTTACTTCTAAAATCTTTGGTTGTGTCCATACTTTGATGTCTTATAACTATATACTTTGTATGTAGGTTTGGTTGTAAATGAACTTGTGAAAATCCTCACAACAGATCTAAGAGATGATGTGTACCTCACATGTAATGTCCCCTCCCATCATACCAGCATGATAGAGGGAATGTGACGCTAAAACTGGGCAACTAGCCCCATGAAATTTTACATAAGCATTCACATAATACAAAAGACATATGGAATGTATAATTATAAGAAAAAACACAGTGGAAATAATATCAATAACACATCCATCATACATTCAAGATATTCATCAAATAATAATTGCAAAGTTAACACAAGAGAATACTTATCTTAACAAAGTAGTCCCAAGCAACCAGTTATGCTTCTGCAACGTTCCACCCAACCATAGGCCAGTTGTGATTATCAACCTCTTGATACAACTGCCACCCCCGAGCTAGGAATGATTTCTACAAGGAACCAGGGAACAACAGACTCACTCATCGCCAAGTATACACCAAGATGAGCCAAGCCAACCTACAATTGGGTTTATCAGGCTGCTAAGAAATGGAAAGGAAGAATTGCTAAGCTAGTGAGCTCAAGCATAGAGCCAGGGATACATATACAAGATCTATCTAGCTTGGCACCCACAATACCTACACACCCAGCACAAGGAAGTATTCTTTTCACTGCTGTACAGTCCCTCAAGCCATACCTTCCCCATCTAGTGCTCTCAGGATGTGCATAGAAGAGTAGTCGAAGCCTTCTTGATCTTCTTGAGAAGTCATCTCCCCCCCACTAGGTTTATCAAGCCAATTCTGTCCACTACCACTCCAAATCTCTTGCTCACAGATTCAAACCAAAACAGGGATGCACATAACAACAAAAGTATAAGTGCTGGGCATGAAGAAACGTTTTTACAGTGAGATGCCCAAAGATGGGGTTTTCATTAGCTTCATAAAAACGTGGGAAACCCAAAAACAAAACTGGAAGATGGGGAACAACCCTGCAAAGCCAAATCCGTTTTCAGAAAAACGTCCATGAACATTCTGGGGCAAAAACGACCTCCTTAACAGTCCCAAATCGTGGTCCTCCTCTCCCAGTCACTATGTAACACAAAAACGAGCTCCTAGCCATGGAAAAATGTAGGAAAATGATGAAAAACATGATGGGGAAAAACCCAGTAGTTCAGACTGCGTGAGAGAGGAAAGACTATGGGTTTAAAATGGCTTTGGGCACCATTTCGTGGGTGTTTTCTTGCCCAAGGAGACAAAATACAATTTCCTAGGTTGATGGCTTGCCCATACACGAAATTGGCTACCATACCTCTTCATTCCCAAGGCATTAACTACCTCAACCAATTTCTGGAAGAATTAAATGATTGGGTCCATAACCCAAAATGGGTAGTTGGTGGTTTATGGGTTTTCTCATTGACACATGGATTAACACCATTGGCTCAAGGGTTTGAATAATTTCCCTCCCTATTCCTTGTAGAATCATGCCCCCATCTCTTTGTTGCATTGCATAGCTAGTTGTGGGTATTTTCATTAAAATTCGTATTTACATGATGTCTTATTTACATTGTGCCTATCTAGCACAAGAACCATAGGCATCTATTTTTAATTGCTGATACATAAAACGCTAAATCAATGGTGGGGCCTTGGCCTTGAGCTCCTCACCATGATTAAATTACAATATTTACATCATTTACGATTTAATGTGAAGGGGGTCAAAATGGGGACATTACATCACAAGAGTAATTATGATTAAGCAGGAAAATAGAAGAAGAGTGAACAATACAGTATAATGAGCAACAAAATAATATGGTACAGTAGAACTCAGATAGAAGCAATAATACTTCACACACACTAATTAATTAATCACAATATGAACAAATAAATAGTACAATGCATGAGGATTCGAATGCCTAAGGTGGCAATTCGAATTAGCCTTCATGGAGTGATTAAAGGATCACTGGAGTTTCATCAGAGCACAACTAGTAGTCTATCTCATCATCAGTGGAGTCATCAATGCACAAGTAACTGTCAACCGTCAGTCGAACTGAGTCTAACTAAGTGTGGTAGGTGTAACTGAATGTAACTGGCACATGGAGACACTAACTAAATGAAGGAGGCTCAGTGGAGGGCGCATGAGGAGCTAACTGGAGTCAGAATGGGTAGTCCAGTCTCACTGGAGATCCATCGGAGTGATACAGTCAGTTGAGAGTCAATCTAGCCTTAAATCAAGGAAAGAACTGATGATAACTCAATTAACTGAAGTGCAACTGAGTGGTAGGTGAGAGAGGGCACATGAGATGCATGTAATTGCATGAAGGGGCGCACTAAGCACTAGGAGGGCTAAAACTAATCTGAGAGAAGCTCCCAAGGGCTGGCTAACCAAGGGCTAGGTGCTGGACTGATGACTGGGATGCATGCAAATGCATGCAAACCCTAAAAGTACATGCATGACTGAAAATGCAAATAATGAAAATGCTGTTAGGACTAGGATGGAGTATAGGAATATCCTAATAGAACTAGACCTGAATAAGATGACCCTTGTTGCATGACGGGTGTAGGAAGCACGAATGAAGGGTAGTTCCTTGTAGTGATAGGTGGCACATCTTTGTTTGTTGGGGTTTTCTCTAGTAAATCTTCCATTTCACATGTAAACTCTTCACTTTGAGTGGGGTTCAACAATGGCATGTTCTCCATCTTTTTCAAACTCAACCTTGGCTTTCTTGCTTGGTGGATGCACCTCAGCTCCATCTACATCCATGTTTGTACTGGATTCTTCAGTTGTTCTCTTAGTTCCTATTTGTGATTATGTGGGGTTATTCCCTGCATCATTCCCAAGTATAGCTTGAACCTGCTCCCAAGTAAATAGGTTTGCCACTTTCTCCTAGTCAAGGCGAGGCATGCATTTGTATGTGAAAATTTTAGTCTCAATCCTTTTTTTGGAAATTATCTGATGAGGTTCATAGGGCCACTTTTATGTTTTTTCCAAATTCAGCTGATTCAAAATACTTTCTATGTAGGATAGGGAATTTTTGGTCTATACCAGGGAAGGTGCTAAATATTTGGGTAGCTTGAAAGAAATGGGATGTTTATATTTCACAAAGTGCACTTGATCCGAGATAAATTTATGTCTAATATACTCTAGGGTGAACACTCTTGAAGTTAAAAATGTTGGGAGCTTGTAAGGCTCCTCTTCAAATCCATATACCCTTAATACATTGTAATATTCATACAAGAACCAATCCCCAATTCTGATATTAAGGCTAAGCTGTAGAAGCTCTTGATACTCAGGGGAAACTATGGGAGGAGATGCATCATGTAGCAAGGAGTACAATATTTTCATGATCTTGTCTGTAAATTCTCTAAATTTACGATTCCATGGTTTTCTAAGGATCATATGTGTCTAGGTATAGATGGGCATTCTTTTACCTTCTTGGTCCATGAATTTCATCTCTAACCCTTTAAAATGTTCAAAATTTTGATATAGAAACATATAAAATAAAATTGATGGATATCTAAATCTCTCCAACGCTAGGTATTCTGCTAGTTGGTCGTGGATTTTCTTAGCCTGGTGATGGAAAAGGTCAAATATAGAAGGCATCACCCCTACAGATGGAGTCAGGAAGGCTAAGAATCCCAGTATAGTTTCATCTACAAGCTTGTCATGCTCGTATCCCAAGATGATATAGATCAGGGCTATGGCTTCTTTTGATCTATCTAAGAAATCAGAAATTGCATATGGAGGTGGATCGGTTGGGACATGGGCACCTTCTTTCATATGTTTTGCTAGGAGGCTACTTCTTTCCATATGTTTAAAGGCCTGATAGGACGAGGGTATGGATTCTTCATCCAAAAATTGCAGGGCTGGTAAGTCTAAGAAGTATTACTTTAGCTAAGGCATCTGCAGAAACGATGCATAGGGTCCTAGTTTGGTCAGGGGAAAAATCACTCATTCATTAGAGGAGCATCTAATAGAGCAACAATGTATGAATTCTTGGAAATGCACGGTAAGGGGAGAGACTACACAAGTTAGGTTTATTTCCCACAAATGGAATGGGTGTTTCTTCATAGCGAAGTTAGACTGAGCTTTAAAGATGATGGTATGGAGGTCCGAGGAAGTCACAACTATGTCGAAGATATCAACTTCATGGTCATATAGGTTCTTTCCACCCAAGATCATGGGTTTTGAGGCTTTACTTTTGACGAGGAATCCATGGCTAAATTACTATTTATGCGATGATAAAATGATGGAGGTAAAAAGGAAAATTACCCAAAGGGTAAAATTCTGTTGGTATCTGGCTTTGTGTATTGTGCAATGATGTTGACTTGGTTGCAAGATCTGCGTAGGTGGCCTTCTCTTTTCCTTCTCAGTAGAGTAGAATGAATAATAAATTTGAATATTTCCCTTTTAACGATCTAACCAATTTGAATTTTGACACATGGCGCTCGATTGTTTGAAGAATTTGGGATGAAATCATATGATGTGGTCTTGAGTGGTACACTTGTGTACCAACTCATGTTCCGGCCTTTCATCTGTGGAGCACCCCCCCCGTTTATGCTCTTATAACTGTAGGCAGAAAATATCCTTTGGTAAACTAAAGTGCTAATGACTCAGGCCTCAAGTGGTTTTAAAAATGAATTCGGGGCATTACCAATCACAATCTTCCACGCGTCCTAGCTGCTTCGAGACAATAGCTCCTCAGGGCACTATTATCTTCCTTGCATCTTCACGATACACTATTGCTTCTCACCGTTGATCTCTTGACCCCTTTTCATGATCTACTTGCTCATGTTCCCACTTGGTCCCACCCTTAATCATGTGTTCCTTTTTACTTTGGTGTCCAGTCACTATTTTCTTTTAGCTCTTGGTCTTTCTTGTCTAGTTCTCATGAAAACCCCTGATCTTTATTTCCTTATACTTTGAGACCTCGAGTGCTTATGCCAACCATCTTTAACCCCTTTGCATGGACTTTTTCATTTCTATATCTCCTTTGGGTTTAGGAAGTTTTGAGTGTTAACAATAGGTACCATAAACCAAACATAAGAGTATGTAGAAACCTAAGTTGCGTATAAAAAAATTAAGGTAAAAACCTATTTTCCTTCCATAGTCTTCGAGCTCATAATTGTATGTTTGTTTGCTTACTTTCACACTCTTCGAGACTAGCCTTTTCTTTTACGCCATGCACATGTCAAAATATTATGACTTCAAATAAGATAGATGTTAGAGGTTATTCATGCAAATTAATAAAATATAAATAAATCGATGGATGGATGTTAGAGGTTATTCATGCAAATTAATAAAATATAAATAAATTGATGGATGGATGTTAGAGGTTATTCATGCAAATTAATAAAATATAAATAAATCGATGGATGGATGTTAGAGGTTATTCATGCAAATTAATCAAATAAAAATAGATCGATGGTTTTGGTGATTCATTATCTGCACTTTTTTATCTCCAAGGGAAAAATGCACAATACCATCTTAGTGGTGAGAATTGGGATGATATTTATCATAACATGTCCAAGGACAAGGACTTGGGAAGCGAAGGGGAAACCCAAGAATTGAGTATTGATAGAACATTATGCACCAAAAAGATTCAAAACGACCTAGGAAGCCGGAAACACAATGTCGAATAACTATATAGAATTTCCAAACCCACCAGATCATGATGGAAAGAAACATTGCCATGATGGATCAACATAATTCTTATTCGACCCCCTTCTCGAGACCATTCTACATGATATCCGGTCTTGACTATCAATCTTCCATCTTTTGATAGTTGGGAGAATGTGCATCTCTTGGCACCAACTCTTGTAATTTTACGCTAGCTTCGAGAATAGAAGGAAAGCAACATGGATAATAGCTCATTATAGCTTCCTTTGATGTTGAATGGAAAATTCACTTTCTTATTGCTGGCCCTGTTGTAAATCAATATCCTGCGGTGTGGTGATGAGTTTGATTTTAATAGTCAATTGTGTGCCGCATGGGGTGTGCATGTGAGTGAGCTATGGAGATAGAAAATAGAATATTGATAGTTGATTGCACACCTTGGTGATTATATAGTTTTTAATTATGGCCTGATGAATCTGTTATCAATATGGCTTTTATCACTTAATGTTTTTGCATTCAATTGTATTAGAATGGGGTGTGCTCTTTCCCTATTGATATGCATGATTCTGTAATCTCAATAGCCCTGAACGACATCAAGCTTGTCAAAAGGAAACCAACCACATATATATAGGCTCCCCTCATCAAGAAAAGCATGCTCATCACACATTGACAGTTGTTGATCGCACATCCTAGCCGATCAACATAGATAGCACAACCAATAATACATGTTAACCCAGTGCTTGCTTATTGTTTTCAGCTATATGTGTTTGACCCTAGCTGTCATTGTTTCATCATTCCCTAGCTTGGTCGATTCACAAATAAGAGTCATCATGCCCTCGCTTGGTTGATTCACAAATAAGAGAGTTGATGTCTTCCCTTGCTCAATATTGATTGGTCAAAGCCATTGATAGATCATATGCAATCATATACATTACTCTACCTAAGCAATACAGACCAACAACTTAAACTCGGCATCGCTATGGTGTTAAAAAGAGTTGAAGGGAAGCAACAACATTGAAAAAAAATTGATGAATGGGATAGACCCTTATTTCTAGTTGATCCATCCAAACCACAATCTGGTATTCAAATCAATGCCTAAGGCTGATCTTTGGATGTAGAGACTCATCATACTGCCACTATTTCTAGCTTTGGTGTTTCCGTCTACGCATTTCACATGAAATTAAAGTAAGTAATGGCTTGAATATTATTATGTAATGCCTCTCTATGTTGGTTGATGTTAGTATTTATTTCTATTGAACTTTGATGATGTTAATATGTAATACTTTTGAACTAATGTGGAACAAAGTTCTTTTTTTAATAGATTTAATTTTCTTTGTTGGCTAATAGTTTTGGATTTAAGGCTTCTTCTTAAAGATATGATATGTTAATTTAATGTTAGTGTAAAATGTATATGTTTTGGTTGCTTTCTATTATGTATCAATACAGTCATTTTTTATTATTAAAATGAAAAAATATATATAAATAATTTTTAATGGTTTATTATAATGAAATAAATTGATATAGATTATTTGAGAATTATGTTAATTTAATGTTAGTTTAAAATGAATATGTTTTTGTTGCTTTCCACTCTGCTTCAATATAATTATTTCTTCTTATTAAAATGAAATATGTATAAATATTCTTATTTTTTATTATTAAAATGAAATATGTATAAATCATTTTTAATTGTTTACTATAATGAAATAGATTGACATAGATTGTTTGAAAATTATATTAATTTAATATTAGTTTAAAATGAATATGTTTTTGTTGTTTTCCACTATGCTTCAAGATAATTATTTCTTCTTATTAAAATGAAATATGTATAAATATTCTTACTTGTTTACTATAATGAAATATATTAAAATATATTGTTTCAAAATAGTTATTGTTTATGTATATTTATTTTTTATATTAAAATGAAATACATCTATATTATTTTTAGTTTTTTACTATAATAAAATAAATTATATATTGTTTCATAATAGTTAATATTCATTTCCTATGCAAAACCTATTTTTGCATGTATTTAGAAAGTGTATTAAATTCATCGAGGTACTCCATTATTTAGATTTGAACTTAAGACTTGATATCTTGGTTTCCTAAGTAGGAACGGGGTATCCTTTTCATAGGTAGCGACTTGTTCTTAACATGTAGTATCCTCATGCAAATAAAACATTTGGGAGTTGCATGGAAAAAACTAGTGTAGAAATCTCTATGACTGCCACCCTCCCCGAGCTCATAATCATATGTCTATTTTATTGCTTTCACACTCTCCGAGGCCATCTTTTGCACCCCAATGCCATTCCATGCATGTTCCCAAATGTTATGATTGCAAATAAGAGAGATGTTAGATGTTATTAATGCAAATTAATCAAGCAATTTGAAAGCGACATCCAAGTGAGGATTATATATGGAAACTCAACATGGTTAGAAAAACGAAAGTCTAAGACAATGAACAAACATATCTAAAATATGCACAACTTCATTAAACTGAACACTTTCCACAATGAACAAACATATGTTTCTTTTCATACTAATCATGAACTTTAAGACAACGAACAAACATATCTAATGTATTCACAACTTCATTACATTTCACTTTTCATGATGAATAAACATATGTGCCTTTTCATACTGATCATGAACTGCAGGGTTAACTTCCATGTTTAATATCTTCCCAATCAATTTGACAAATATTGATAAATTGTTATTCCTCACAGCTAATGTCTCGTGTTTGAATCCACACAATCAATCCCAATAATATTGATAAACTATGCGATCGTAAATGAGGTCACTAAATCTCCATGATCCCAAATTTACTGCTCAACATAAATTAATTTTCATCAAATGACATCGTTAATAACAAATTCCGAGAAATATTATTTACCTATTGGAACCGATGTTTTATGTTGTTGTATATCATTTGTAGGTTGTTATTTTGGCTATGGAATGTGGCAATGAGCTAGTGTTGATTTTATGACATAATTTATTTAAAATATTGTGTATGAATGATAAAATAGTTAATGATAGGACTACTATAAGCCTTGAAAACATGTCCATGGGATTCACTCTTACTAAGTATTATAGTGTCGTTGTTTGGTTCCAGTGTAGTGATATAAGGCTTGAATGAAAACTCAATAAACACGCACAACCCATAGCCATCATCATAAAGAACCCATATTACATAGTCGTCATCAACGTCCATGGGAGGTTGTTTGTCCTCAGGTTACCATTGTTGAAAAGTTTTAAAAACTGACATGTAAGAGATTAATTGGAATCGCCATCAAATAGGTTCTAATAATAATAATCAACCATTATTTACAAGCCACAACCTCCAATGGAAGTTTTATTTAGTTGTGATGCGCTCACAATCTCCAAAGGAAGTATTATTTAAATGTGAACATTGCATTGTTTTACCCCATCATAATCTTGAATGAAACACAAAGAAAAAGTTGTAACTCTCTCATTTACTTTTTTAGATCAATGTGATATGGATGCACCCACACATTCGTAAACAATTGCCACATGCCCTTTATTTTTTGGCAGGTATTACCATAGTGTGGTTATCTATCTTGTTACTAATGCTATTTTTGTAATACCTTATTTTGACCCTTAGGATATTTTGGCTATAATGTAAATATTGTATGCATATTATGTATGATTCTTAGCGTGTAGCTCAAGGCCAAGGCCCCGCTAGTGAACGCTCGACCTTGAAGAGGCAAGTATTTGGTATTATGCTACCCATGTGCTAGTGAGCCATGGAAATTGTAAATATGCATTTTAATAGAAATTCCCACAACTAGCTATGTAATGCAACACGAGATGAGGGCATGATTTTTACAAGGAATTGGGAGGGAAATATTCAAACCCTTGAGCCAATCAAGTCAAGCCAAATTTCAATGAGAGAACCCATGAACCCTCAACTACCCATGTTGACTTTTGTGCCCAATCATTCATTTCCCCCAAGAGTTGGCTGAGGTAGTTAATGTCTCGGGGAATGGGGAGGTATGGATGTCCAAATTCGGGTATGGGCAAGCCACCCTTCATGGAAATCCATGTTTGACTTCTTGGGCAATAAAGGAGCCACGAAATTGCCCCCCAAGCCATTCTTCACCCATGATTTTTGCTCTCTCACGAGTTTGGAGCTACCTGGGCATTTTCCCTCCACGTTTTTATGGTTTTTCATTGTTTTCTAGCTGGGAGAAGGGTGTTTTTATGTTGCAAAACTGTGGGAAGGAAGGGGAAATCGATTTGGGGTCCACAAAGGCTGTTTTGACCCACTGAATGCTCATATATATATGGGAGAAATCGTTTTCTTCCCTGTGGTCGATTCTCCCTCTCACAATCTGTTTTTGATGTGCCCACGTTTTGGGGAAAACCCGTGGCCATCTGGTTTCTAAGTCCCATTGTTAAAAATGTGTATCCATGCCCAATGATTGTGTTTGTTGTGTGTAGATAGAGTATGTTGGGGTATGGGTTATGGGTATCCATTGCTTTGGGTTGTGTTGAGCTTGAGAGTCCCCTTTTTCCTTGTATATATCATGCCCAACTCGGGGGTGGTCTCTGAGTGCTGAAATAATACAGGATGGGCAGAGACCTATGGTTGGGTTGGAACGTTGCAACTGCATATCTAGTTGCTTGGGATAGTTTCATAATCAAGATAAGTATTCTTTATTTGTGTGTTTTACTTCTACACTGTTTTAATTAATTTGATGATTGTTATTATGTTGAATGCATATGAAATGTGTGTGGATGATGTTTTATTCCGCTGTGCATGGTTTCTTTGATTTGCATCTACACACATATGCATTTTATTTTTAATGCCATGAGTTTGTTCATGATGAATGGGGCTATGTTTTGTAAAATCCCAGATTTTGGTAGTCATGTTCCCTTCCTTGCGTTGGATCGACGAGAGGGGACGTGACAATCTCCTTCCTTACAACTTTAGGAAAAGGTTGATGAATATTTAAGTCATGAACATCTTGATATTCCATAGTAATTATCAACTTTAAAAGGGAGTATGACTCTCATCAACTATAGTGGGTGAGATTATGTGAAGTAGGCTCTTAGTAGATTCTTATGGTGGGATCTTTATACAATCATAAGGGGTGAAATTATGTCAAGTAGGTTTTGCATACTACATTCTTACTATGAAATAAGTACAATGGAAATGCTAAAGTGGTTTAGTAGGTTGTAACTTTACTAATTTGTATTTTTCCACTTTTGTCTCTCCTTTTAGCTTGTCTTAATATGATTTTGCAATTGTGTCATTCCACATAAGATTAGATTGTGGCGAAGTTTATGTTTTTCTTTCTTTTATATTTTCTTCTTGTTTTGCTTGAAACACTTTTTGGCATGTTGTTTTATGGCTTTTGTTGTTTTTTATGGCATCTTGTTTCCATTTATATTTTAGGAAAGTTTGAGAGGGTTGGTTGGGGACAATTTCGTAATAAATTTTAGTTACGAGTCTATTATTGAATTGTGAATTGTGTCACAAGTAGTTGGGTAAATTCATTTAGATGTAAAGTCGAGAGTTAGGATTTTTATCATTTTTTTTTGTTTGTTTCATCATTTACTATTCTTTATAAGCAGCATGTGAACTTTCAACATCCATGTAAATTCTCTTAGAAATATTCCTTGCTTGTTGTGTGGTTGTCATAAGGGTTGTGACTTCAAGTTTTCATTTTGTATAAGTTCAGTATGTGTTTTGTAATGGTTTGGTAATATTTTGTGTTGGTGCTAAGAGAAGCATGCACTTTTTTTTGTTCTTCTTTTAACAATAACACAAAATATTACTAAATAATTATAAATCACATACTAAACTATACTAAACTAACATAATATATGACAACTCATCATAACTCATGTGAGAACCACACAACAAGCAAGATTTGTTTCTAAAACTCCCCCATATCAAGTACTTGTTGTGAATCCATCACTTCGTAAATTTCATGATGGGTTCTCATGTTTTTTCATACATGTAAAGGAATACTCCCCCATAAATTGTATACATTGTTATATACATTGCAAACATCACGATCATAAAATCAATTCATAGAGATCTCATGAAAAAAAATATTATTAATGCTACATGTTCCATCATAATACACACCCTCACCAACATGCCTACTTCTTGTCTCCAAGTGAACATAAATGTACTCAATAAAAAATAAAGCTTTTCATGAAATACTTATACATTTGATGATAACAAACAACTTGTTTTTCATTCAAAACATCAAAAGCAATGTGAGATGCATACTTGACATCTACAAGTAAATTGACTTACAATATTTGTTAAAGATGGAACCGACAAGCTCCAACCACTCGTTCCCATCGAGAACAACCCACCTAGAAACAATGTGTAAAGGATAACTCTCCTAGTAACCAACCCCTCAATCAATACTACTGAGAGTCCCCAAGACACTCAACCAAAAAACTATGTTAGGGTCGAATAATCCCTTAACGGTCAAGATGCTCCAAGCTAAAAATATCCCCTTTCACCACCTCCTTAACTCTCTTAAGTAGGTATTCTTCATATCCATCCATGCAAAATTTCCCATGCATAGGGTCCACTTATCATCAAATAACTAATTCTTGTTTGTAATCATACAATGTTTAATCTTTCTTTATTTCCTTTTAGTAATTTCTCTCTGCATTACACAACAACAAGCCTTACCATCATGCCTCATTGAACTTACAAACACACCCTATAAGATCAATATTTCAATGGTTATGCATGCCATGTTGAATCTTACAACCATATACCATTTACATGATGCAACAACAATTCATAGTTATTACAAACATGAAGTTACATAGGTACAATAAATATGGTCATGTTAATGTTTCATGCTTGTAATTTTCTAAAGACAAGCTCCATGCAAATTATCATCTACAACACCAAGCATCCATTGATTTTTCTACATGCATCCTTGAGAATCCTTGTCTCTACCATTACATGATTGCATTATTGTAATATTTTCTCAACAATATCTATCTTTAGCCAATCTATAGGGCCTTCTACCTAAGAATCACTAACTTTGTGTCTCCATACCATATTTAGCCACATTGGTATTCCTCTCATATATTACAATCACACAACTAGCTTATCACAATTGTTAGCAATCAAGATGTATTCAATAAGTAAAATAACCACAGTCATATGGGAGTGGCTCACAACATGTTTCTCCACAAGTTGTCTTCCACTATTGCAACCACGATCTCCAATTCATGATCTTATTGCAACTTGCAAACACACACCATGTCACAACCTTCTCTACAACAACTCACAACTTCCCTCTCAATAGTTGTTCACTTTCATTCCGTACAACTTCAAGAGCACCATACAATCATTTTTCTTACCACAAGCAAATTAATATGTACACAACACCAACAAGCAAAGTAAGACCTTGACTTCTTTTTTGTAACTACATGTTACTCACTATGTACAAGCTCAAGCTACATCATGAGTGCCGATTGGAAAAAAATGTATTCTCCGTCCATTAGCGGTCTCTTTGATGCCTTCATAGAGATACAATGATGTCCCTCTCGAAAAGGAATTCCATGGGAAAAAAAATAGCCTACAAATACAATCCACAAACCGACCCATAATGAGAGAGATTGAGCTAATGTTGGCTTTGATATCATGAGAAAATTTGATGTTTAATTTAAAGGAAAAGAATTGTAGATAAAAATAAATAAAATGGTCTCAAGAAGACACACAACAATAGGATTTACTAGCCTCAAGGGTTAGCTCGAGTGGTCATAAGCCAAACGTGAGGCCTCTCCCCCCAAAGTTGGGGAGGTAATTGGTTCAACTCTCTTGATCCCCTTCGGGTTGGGCCCCATAATCAAGGCCGATGGTTTACCTTGTTTACCACCCATAAATCACAAGAAAGTACTCGAAGGGTTGTCAAACAAGAGGATTTCCTAGAACAAATACATGTCTTTTTTATTCTTCCTTTTTTCTTTTATAAAGGATATATAGATTTTGGGCAATTTCTTTATGCTCCTAAAAGCAAGGGACAAACTTGGAAAATCCATGTACATTCCATTTTTACAAAAGGAACTTACTACAATTACATTGTGAAAAGCAAATTGCCACATTTTCCCAACATTCTCCTACTTGGCAACTACTTTGAATGCTAATCATGTCTCCACAGAAGACAAACTTATCTCCATTCACTGCCTTTGTTAATGCATTTGCTACATTATCTTGACTTTGTTAATGCATTTTTTACATTATCATCTAATCTACACTTTATCAATTTCAACACACCTACTTCTTCCATTTTCATTGACTCCAATTTAAAGCTCTCCATATCCAACGAATACACACTTTTTGGATTTTCATCCAACTTGTTCATGTTTTTCCTCGGTACATGCATACAAGTTGTTGGAGAGGCAATGAATTAGATAGATCAACGAGCTATACATTCCAAGAAGAGGTGTTTTCAAAATTCACAATTACAACACTTAAGCACATGTGAACATATCTCAACACACAAAAGAAACACAAGGAAACAAAAAACTTCCATGATAGATTGATCTGTAAGACCATGTATTTATAGTAGGTCAAACTATAGCTAAATACCTTGAAGTAAGGAAGACATATACCTCTTTGATTGGATAGGTCACACAATGAAATCCTTGAATTTTATGTTGACCTATGCACCAACCGATCATCCTAGATAAATTGACCAATTAGTTGAATGCTTAGCCAACCGGTTCTCTTAGTCGACTATCGATTGAAAATTGGCGCCTATCTCCAGATGATCAAGAGATGTGATGAACATGCTTAACCAATTGTTCCAAGATAAGCCTCACAACCAAAGATTCTCAAGTGAGGAAATGTGGTTTACTTCACACCCAAGCTTCTTATAGTGTCTTGTCATCCAATGTTGAACTAGGTGACAAAGACCAAGTTTGCAATTGCTTCAACCGGAAAACCTCTACTCAATTTTGCATAAGATATCTAACACCTTCACTTCTACACTAACATCATAGTCATCCTCTGTACCACTCCATTTTGCTATGAAGAATATGGGGAGTTTTCTACCCTACAATACCATGCATTTGACATAATTCATCAAACCCTTTTGGAACATTTATCCCTTGGATTAGCGAACCACAAACTTGGTGTTCTTCTTTTCATTTGGTGGTTTATCTAGGTGGTGGTATATGTGGTTCTCAAATTGGTTCTTAATGTTCCAGTGCACTATTTATTTTATAGTTGGGAATAGTTGAGCATGGGAATTTTTAAAAATGTAAAAACCTTAGTAAAACTTAGTAATTACACCGATAGATGTTTAGATATTATCTTAGATTTTGCACTTCCTTGAGTGGATCAACAAGATTAACGTGAGTGTAACAAGTGTACACTGGGGATTCATTTCATGGTCGTCCTATCTTGTTGTGCTCAAATGCAACTTGATTAAGATTTAAATAAGCTAGGTTAAGTGGTGGCTAAGAAAATGAGTATGTTTATTAAATACTATTTGTTTTAAGTTTATATTAATTATTTTAATGTTTAGCATTTGTTTAACAACCAACTATCTCCACAAAATTAAGTTGTTAGCTACACCTATCATTCACCAACCACTCTACTTGTGATTGTGCTAGTTATTAAAATACCAACTATAAATAACCTATGAAATTTGGAGGAGAAAACTAAACAAATATTGGGTGGACGATAGGCATGAGAGGACTAGATTTCTGATTCGTAAAGTAGGAAAGAACGATTAACTAATAAAAGCATTATCCAAAACCGATTTGGTGTAACCATGAAGTCCACAAAACATGGGAAACCTCCTTAAATTGATGAATATCTGAATTATGAATCATGATCAATATGAAACCTCCTTAAATTGATGAGTCACAAATCTGAATTATGAATCATGATCAACCCATTTATTTAAGGAAAGATGTGGTGGAGTATCTTCCCCAGAAATATGAACACATTTATTGATTGGAAAATGTGGTGGAAATCAATATTGTGAAGACGTGTAAACCAGGATGAAAATGAGTCGTATACGGATGCACTGTAATGTGGGTCATATGATTACTGTGACGTTGCATTTAGTGTGAGTTATTTTATTACCGTGACGTTTCAATTGAAGCTTTCCCAATTTTCCATACCCAAGCCCATGCCCTTGCCCCTGCCTCGCCTGGTAATCAGTCAAATTTTAATTTACAATGATGTGTCTTTTTTTCTTGCCCACCTAACCCTTTGGACAGCTTGTGAAAAATAATTGTGACACGACTCTGGAATCTGCAGAAGTAGGGGACTGAATCTGTACATTTCAAATCAACTTCATATTGATAAGTCCATCTGCGTTACGATACGAGCGCTCTCTTCTCGGCTGGCGTGCATTTTTTCGCCCGTGAAATGATTACTTGAAAGAAAATCAATGGAGGAGTTATCAGGTGTCCCATCCCCTTTTCATGGAAGGTTATCATACACACAGTTGTATATCGGTGGGACTCTGGAATAAGTTGTATATTATTGATGACTCAAGACGCAGTAAAACAGCTTTTTCTCCAGACAAGTGGAATCCCGCCACACTAAAATATACCTTTTATGCGTTTCTTACCACATACCAGTATCATATGTGTGTCTGGTTCGGTGATTTATGAGACTCAGCTCTGACAACTATTAATAAAAAACAATGAGGCCTTTTACTTTCTGCTTAGCTGACGTATCATCTCCTCGAAATTCCATTGCCACACAACACAACACAACAGCACTGTTGAGAAATCAATCAACTTGAAGCAATCGTGATACAGCTTGCATCCCTTTCCGCTAGCCCACACGTAGATACCCAACATTGCAAGAAAATTTACATTAAAAATTGTAACATAATCAGATCGTGAGTCCTGTTCATTAAGTTTTTACTCCTGAAATGTAATTTTCAATACAGCTGGGGCTGGAATTTGTTCAACAACCAACTGAAGAATTGATTCTCTTTCTAAACCTCATGCAATTCACCTGATGTGTTGTGTTTTGCATACGATGCGTATTCAGAGCTGAAAGAGACTGAAAGATAATTGTGAGGACTGATTTTCGTGGCCGTCAAACTCCAAAATGACGTATCGTGCAATAACATATTGTAATTTGAGATCTTCATATTTACAGTGTCGGAACTCAGGAGAAAAAGTAGGGCACCACTACACTAATCGCCGTCCCACTTTCCTCTCTCGTAAGCAAGCGCTGATGTAAGCCCACATCATTAAAGGAGCTGCTACAGTGCCCCTATCGCTCTATATAATTGGAGTTCCTTCTAATATTTGGAGAATGTACTGCTCTTGCTAAATGGTGGTTAGAATTTTGGGTAGATTCGTAGAGCGTTTTGTTTTTAACAGGTTTAGCAGAAAGTCTGCTGTACCTGTATCTGTTTTTATTCAGATTCTCATCAATACTTTCGTGAAACAATTGCGTTCAAACGATTTGCTTTTTAGGATTCTTGAGCTCGTAATTTCTCTATTCTTTCATCTTCAGTATTCCTAGCGAAATCTCATGCACGCTAAAGAAATTTGCTTGTTGAGTTTTGCTTGATCATCATTTTATTTGAACCAGATATCCATTTTGCAGTATAATTTGCACAAATTACAAGTTCTGGAATTTCGTTTGTATGCGACTCTATGTTTTATTTCTCTCTCGCTGTAAGAAATAATTAGGTTCAATAAAGCTGTGAAAATTTCAAACTTCAAATTCACCTTCCAAGATAACTTTGATCTTTAGTCCTTAAGTAATATGTTCTGAAATCAACCAGTATCATAGAGCCCTGAATCTGGCCTCTAGTCCTTAAGTATTATGTTCTGAAATCAGTATCATAGAGCCCTGAATCTGGCCTTTAGTCCTTAAGTATTATGTTCTAAAATCAGTATCATAGATCCTATTGATGAAACAACTCCACCTTAGGATTTCACTTGAATAGACACTTTTGGCTGGCTTGCTGATAGGATTTTCGCTGACATAGCTTTTAGGTCAATTTGATTTGTGTAACCTTAGAATGATGAACAGATTGTTTCCTCTTTTGGCTCAGGTAGAATAGATATTTCTTATTTCCGTTTAAACTTTACTGACTTGATCTCTTATCGCTGTTTTGAGACTAATCACAATCGGAATACTGTTCCATTTTGAAAGCACTGTTAAATCCCAGCATAAATTTCTTGCCTTTTACTGTAAACGGACGGTATTCCATAATGGGGTAACGAACCCTTCATGTGCCAGCTGTTTGTACAGACTATCAACAGTTGCCTCGATTCCATGCCGAGAAATATGATTTCCGGCGTCCTTTCAAATGAGTTCGCCACTCAGACACTCTCTCTGCCTCGCTTCAGTTCCGTAAACAACAAAATCTCTGCCTGGCTTCAATTCCGTAAAGTGGTTTTTTAACAACAAATTCCAAGACTAAAATGCCTTCACAGTCCGAACGAATTAATGTTTCATATTCAGGATCAAGTTTTGCGTGCTTGTTTAAACAGTATAACATCCTGTTTTCTGGCCTGTTATGGATTCTACTGTAACAAGCTCAATTAATCTCTTAGCTATAGTTGAACTGTCCAAGCTACGCATCTGAGATTGCACAGCCGATAAATCTTGATGCAACCATTACTTTACTCCCAGTGGTCGTCCCAGAACTTGTAACTTTACCGATTGAACGAATGATTGATTTTAATAAAGTTCACGAGGCTGAGTAATCTAAGGGACCAAATAATCACAGCCTTAACTCCTCTCCAAAATCTTTTTCAAGTCATAACTCCTCTCCATACTCTTTTCTAAATCAGATTTTCTGCTGTAAATCTTGACCAGAAGACTTGTAATCTGGTTGATCTTATCTTCTTCAAAAAGATGGTGCATGTTGTCGGCTTTTAAGCTGTCTTCATATTGAATGACGATATCTTCGTAGGCTGCACATTCCATAACAAAGTGCCACTCTGTCTCCACCACACCCTTATTGCAGAATATGCAAGTTCTCTCTTCCCACACTTCCTTAGGCACTGTCCTTCTACCGGTCTCACATCTAAGGTGATGTGAACCCGTCCTCAGCTCAGCTGAGCAACTAACAGCTTTGCTTTTCCTTTGATAGCTGCCCCTAAATATGTTTTCTCACCATGATCGCAATTTGGGTTAAACTCTTTGATGTAGTAATCTGTTTTACGCCCATTATGATTGGTTCACATGGCAATCCTGAATTTTTCAATCACTAAAATTGTCATTTCTTTCTTGGTGTTAAGATATTCATGTAGTTTGCTATTCCACTTAATTAGTGATTTTTTATTTTGCTTGATCCAAGTTTTCTTTCTCGACCTAACTCCTCCTCCACAGTTACCTTGGGCCAGAAAGGACATGACAGAATAGGCCACTGTACCTTATGGAGAATAGGCAAGCTATTCTGCATGGCGAGTCCTCTTTTTTGTATTTAGCGACAGTAGGGATTCAGCATAGATCTTGATTTATAAACGACTGCATGTGCTTCAATTTGTCAGAACTAGGCCCAGATTCAAGAAGAGTTGTACAGGTCGAATTTATGTTCTATCTAGTCTTTCTGCATCTGGGCATAATTCTAACACGCTAAAGAAAGTCTTCATCAGTAGGCTTTTAGATTTTATCTTAGCAAGTCTTCATCAGTAGGCTTTTAGATTTTATCTTAGCAAGTCAGTAGGGGAGATTTAATATCCTAAAAATGTTTGTGATCACCTCCCTCCTCTTTGTATACAAATTACAACAATAAAATTAAACTGGAAAGATTAAACTACCTTACATTCTGTTACATGTATGGTTCGTTTTGTTGAAAAACCTTAAATCTTAGTAATTTTTGAGAAATTAATGTGACAAGAATTTTTTTCAGGGTGATTAGTCAATAACATTGACTGAGTTTCATTTTCAGGTTATATAGACCTTCACCAACCGTATCAAAATGGAGCAGCTCAACAATCACACTCCCATACCCCAACTGGAAAATTCTGACACGAGAAAATTACCTCAAAATGCTTACATGAAGGTAAATATTTCCTTTCATTAACTAACTGACAAATATCAGTCGTTTTAATCTTACACAGTAAGGTGGATGGTCAAATTCTATGGTAATTAGAATCTTCTTACATTGATTATATGCAGAGAAAGGAGCACAAACGGAATGAATTCAGCGACGTTGAATATACCCAAGATGGTACCGTCGACAGGTTTGGCAAGCATGCTGTCAAAGCCCGGACCGGTGGCTGGAATTCTGGAACCTTAATACTAAGTATGTCTGAACTCTTTGTTTAATTGCTTTAAATCATTCACCAGGAAATATTTCTTTGGGGTTTATATGGCGTGGAATATCATCCCCCATCCACAATGGTCTAGATTTCTCTGTTTTCAGGTAATAAATCTGAATGAACATTTCACGTGATAAATCTGGCCGAAAATTGAGTGCCAGGCATAGTATCAAAGTGTTGGTAAAATAGTTTTTCCAGGGTTTGTGAGGATCTCTGAATCTACCCAGAACCTCCAAAATTCCACAAACAACTTGAAACTATATACCAAATTTTGATTGTTTACTTTTATTTATTTACTGGGTTTCGATGAAAGTGGAATTTCCAGAACCTTTTTGAACGATGGATATCCTACTCCAGATTATATTGTTCCTGGATAGTAATGGTTTCCGGACTCACAGTGTTAAAGTTGTTAAAGTCCATGCTTAGGATTTGCTATATGCCGTTCATCTTCAGGACGAGAAAAGCAATATAGATCAGGAAGACAAGAAAGCTGCCCCTTTCTCTCTTGTCTTCCTGATGGACTGCTTATGGCAAGTCCTGTTGGAAAAACTTAATTAATGAGCTGATGGCCTATCTGAACTAAGCAGGCTTTGTCAGTCACCTTGTCAGTCGTTTTGTGTGAGCGTGCAGAGTCTGCAGTGTCAGTCTGTCAGTAAGTTTGCAACCAATTTCATGTCAACAGTTTTTAGGTTTTAGGTAAGAAGTAATTATAGTGTTTAATGCAATCCTGTAGCTTCCAAGTGAAGTGAAAGTGGGTTGTTATGAAACTCTATAAGTAGAATCAGATAGTTGAAACTCTGAAAGAGATATGTATGAGAGAAATTACAGAGAGAAAGAGTAAAAGAAAGTGGTCCAAGATTGTATCAAGATCCCAAGCTCTGTAAAAGTAAAAGATCATGTATAAACTCATCTCAAAGCTAAGAAAAGGAAGTTTTTCATCTACTGCGCAGTTAAATCTTATTTACTGCGCTGTGTAGTCCGAACTCTAACAACTCTCACACAGTGAATCCGGAAACCATTACTATCCATCCAATACGCTGTGAAAGTTTAAATCATCAAAATATATTGTTCCTGTTCACCGGCGCAGATCCAGCCCACCATAATAATTCGTTATTGTGATATCCCATAATAATTCGTTGTTGTGATATCGTTGTAAACATAAGTTTTATGTATGAATCTGACTATTTCCATTGCTTGTTCATGTAAAATAGTAAACCAAGGATTGGCCACGCTTGCGTTCTTTGGGGTGGGTGTAAACCTGGTTCTGTTCTTGACGAGAGTGCTTCATCAAAGCAATGCATCGGCAGCAAATAATGTGAGCAAGTGGACTGGCACCGTTTATATATTTTCTCTTCTTGGGGCATTTGTTAGTGATTCATACCTGGGACGCTACCGGACATGTACTCTATTTCTCATAATTTTTGCAGTGGTGAGTCAAATCTGACCTTTTTCCTCTTTTACAAACTAATGTGCCTGGAACAGACTGATACATTTCCAGACTGATACGTCAAGCAATTAAGGGGTGCTGTTTTTGGCTGGACTTTTTCTCTTGTAAGCCTGAAAAACTATTAAAGAGTAATTTTGTGCATGTCAAAATTTCTATCAAAAGTATTTAAATCTTAATTCTGTGAACAAGTAGATGATAGTATTCATTCTGTGAAGTAGAGACTAAATCATGTTCTCTTACAAGCAGGGTCTAGTGCTTCTGGCATTATCATCTCAGCTCCTCTTAGTGAAGCCAACTAACTGTGGAGACGGAAGTTTGAGCTGCCAACCTCCATCATCTTTGGGGGTTGGAGTGTTCTATTTATCAATCTACCTTGTGGCTTTAGGAAATGGAGGATACCAGCCCTCGATAGCAACGTTTGGAGCAGATCAGTTCGATGAAGAGGATGACAGAGAAAGGCCCTCCAAAGTAGCTTTCTTTAGCTGGTTCTACCTTGCCCTTAACCTTGGTTCTCTTTTCTCTAACACAATACTGGGCTACTTCGAAAACAATGGCATGTGGGTATTAGGATTCTGGTTATCTGCTTTAGCAGCGGGAATTTCCACGGTCGTATTTCTAGCAGGAACGCCCGGTTATCGACATCGCATGCCTGGAGGTAACCCACTGCCGCGTTTCGCTCAAGTTTTTGTGGCAGCAATTCTGAAATGGAGGTTGCAACTCCCATCAAATGCTCACAAGAACCTTTATGAGCTACCCAGTACAGAGAGTGCAATCAGCGGATGCCGAAAGATACTGCACAGTGACGGATTGAGGTCTGTATATGCGTAACCCCAACCCCAATAGGCATCTAAGTACCCTTTCTGGTAGTCTCATTATTCAGTTCACCGTCTATATAGTCTGTTTGGCTATGGTAATTATTGTACCCTATGCTGTTTTTTTTTTTGTCTTATTTGATACTGATAGATTATATTGATTTTGTATTGGTTTTTAAGCTTCCTTGACAAGGCAGCAATAGAAACAGATAAGGACGCAGTTGAAGTTGAAGGAAAACCGAAAAGTCCATGGAGACTTTGCACGGTGACTCAAGTGGAAGAAGTAAAATGCATCCTCAGGTTGCTTCCCATCTGGTTGTGCACAATCATTTACTCAGTGGTGTTCACCCAAATGGCATCTTTGTTTGTTGAGCAGGGTGCTGCAATGAACACTTCTCTGGGTAGCTTCAATGTCCCAGCTGCTGCAATGTCCATGTTTGATATTTTCAGTGTTGCAGTGTGGATAGCTTTATACAGACGGGTGTTAGTTCCGCTTGGTTTCAAGATCACAGGCAACCCAAAAGGTTTCAGCGAGTTACAGAGGATGGGAGTGGGCTTGATCGTGGGTATGCTCGCCATGGTTGCTGCTGCTGTAGTTGAGGTTTATAGGTTGAAAGGAGTGGACAACAAAATCGTACCCGACAGTCCAAGCTCCCTCAGCATTTTCTGGCAGATTCCTCAGTACGCTCTGATCGGTGCTTCGGAGGTGTTCATGTATGTGGGTCAGCTAGAATTTTTCAATAGCCAGGCCCCTGATGCACTCAGAAGCTTTGGAAGTGCCCTGTGCATGACCTCAATATCGTTTGGAAATTATGTTAGCAGTTTGCTGGTGACAGTCGTAATGTATATTACAAAGAAGGAGAATAGTCCTGGTTGGATACCTGGAAATCTCAACAGGGGGCATATGGATCGCTTCTATTTGTTGATAGCAGCCCTTACATCAATTGACTTCATTGCCTATATCTTTTGCGCCAGATCCTATACCAACATTGAAGTTTACAAAGAATCTACTCCAGATGAAGAACTAGCTGAGATCAAATAAGTCTTTTTCTCATGGTTCCTTCCCAAGGCCATATGTATAGTTGTAAGAGCTTACCATTGTAACTGTGATTGGTTACACTAGGTCAACCACACTGAACTCTCTTGGTGTAAGCTAATAAGCTTTGAAGAGATAGCGTAAAAGGAATCGAACAGAGAGAGGACCCAATAGTCATTAAAATAGTAGAGGGGTGAAAGAAGAGATAGCAGTTTCTGATAGAATCCAAGATACAGGAGTTGAGGAAAACACTGCCACAGGAATTTCATATGGTGAATAATGGATTCTATTCGTGAAACAATTTTAATAATAATCAATTAACTTGTTAATAAGTTTGGTCCGTTTATTTAATTGTTTTCTTAAATTCTATTTCTGACGCGCAGATTCCATGAATATGCAATGTGGGGTGATCATGGAATCAGTTGCAGTCTGTACAAGTTCATGTTCATGAATATTTAAATTTAATCGATCAAGTTCATGTTCATGAAAATTTAAATTAATCGATCTTGCTGGCTTGAAGTTAAAACGACAAAACCCCTTCATGTAGATCTCTGTTTTGAATTATCTGCAATTTTAGATATTTTAGTTTTCCACGACTTTCAAGACAAAATGATTCAACAATATTGAAAGGAAATTCTATTGATTGTATGTGGAAAGTCCACACTTTCTACTCAAACTTCACTTTCACACTAGCCACGTTTAAGGAATATGATTAATTGAATAAAATTCGTTTTAACTACTTTCTTAAAACATGAAATATGAGTTGGGATTCTATTCGTTTTGGAAAAAAGTATGGACTTTCTTATGAGGTGTGGAAATTGGAAGAATTTGAATTGATTCCTTTTGGAATAAGCATGAACTTTGGAATATTTAATTGTATTTGCAAGTTGCTCAAATTGTTGAGTATTAGTCAGAAATTTCTGTCTGTTCTTATCCTCTTATTATTTTCGAGAGGTCACAATTTGGTGGAAGAAAAATGATTCAAGTCACAATTTATATTATTTAAAAATTTCTGTCTGTTCTTATCCTCTTATTTTTTTCGAGAGGTCACAATTTGGTGGAAGAAAAATGATTAAAGTCACAATTTATATTATTTAATTAATAATTTTAAACGTATAATAGACTTGGAGGATGAGAATTAATTTAGAATCGCAATTTACAAGCAATTTACAAACGCCCAAGGTGCGATCACATCTCTGGTTGCTTCCACGCTTAAGCGAAAATAACCAAAACGGGGAAATGAAACGCCGAGAAGAATTTCAATATGTTGTAAAATGAGAGAAAGTTGTGTGTATTTAGACAATGTAAGTTTGTGTGTTTGAAAGCAAGTCTAGCTAATATATGGTATGGATTGTAGTTCATGAAATTGAAAGGAAAACTATGTTTTTTCTTTTTGTAACTAGGGGAATCGGCAATTGGAGACTGGGTTGGTACTCGCGTGACACGGGGTCCAGGGATCCAATCCGCTACCACTATACCCCCAGGTGCCCCACACACCCCGCAAGCATGGGACACAGGTAAAGCCGGGTGTGATTTGAACTCGTGACCTCCATTTACAACTGTGACTTCATAACAACTGAACCACCAATGAGCCACACCCATGCGGGTGAAAGGAAAACTATGTTGCAACTACTAATAAACAATAAATAGAAACCCATGTAATAGATGGCAAATAAAATGAATTGTACATTAATTTGTCATACCAAAATGAAGGCGTAGTAAAATAAATATATTTGGTATTTTGAAGGCATGCCTCTTGCTTTTTTCAAAGTGAGAGATATGAAGTGTCTTTCATCTTTGAATAGCGTTTTAAGGAGATCATAGATTGGTAACTTAAGAGGGGTAGATCCAGGTGTGTATACAGTTTGCATAACTAATCCAAGTGCACCATTTACTAATCCTAATTGGACCCATAAATTCGTTTGTGTCTCCAGGCTATGAGATCGTGCTCCATGATATGAATCGCGGAAGATGCCCTAGCGCTTTCCAATTTGGATCATGTGAGGGCCATAGAGATGTGAATTACAGGTTTCCACACAATAATCGAGTGTGTATTATGGTCATCCTTGTAGGCTATGGGAGGTTGAATAAATAGTTGCCGCACCTAAACATTTAGTACATGGTTGAAGAAAACGCCAGGTAATGAAGATGCGCTCACTATCTGTGTGTTTCCGTAGGCATATCTTGGTTCCGTGTAAGCATGGGAAGACGCTCTAAAGAATAGAATTGAAGTGTGAACACCTGACCTGGTTTGGAAGAGGGATCTTCACTTTATAAATTGTTATTAACAAGCCTTTCCGTATCTCCCTATACATAACAATATTTGTTTTGCTAGTTGATGGTCATAATATTTCATTTTAACATTTTCTTGTTTAGTGGATATTTCCTGTGCAATTTGTGTTTATATGTTGAATTGGATTTATGTTTTTTCTTCATGATGATAAATAGTTTCTTGATGTTCATTTTTTTGATAAGTCTAATGATCCTAGGATTCATCTAAAGCAATGTTGAAAGACCTTTTTGTTCTTGTAACAAGCGATATTCTTTTTAAGCTTCTCATCATGGAATCAACTCTTCTTGATCCGGGTAACAATAAGACTTTAGTGTGTCTATTCTTCCTAATATTATTTACTTTTTCTCAATGCTAATTATGTTGATAAGTCTACTATTACCCTACAATCCATCCAAATAAGTATTGAAGCAACAATGTAGTGATTGGAATTCTTCACAAAAGTAATAGGAACAATGGTGGGTGGGTGAAGAGAAGATGAATATTTTCTTATTTAGTAGGACTTTGCATAGAACAACAAGAGTCCAATGATATTCAAGCATAAAAAATGCAATTGATCTCTCTATTCAAATTTCGAATTGGATCAAGGTCTTAAGGCAAAAAAAAAATAATTACCAAAATATTATAATAAAATATTTGGTAATAATTTCAAGGAATATTATTATAATAAAATTATAATAAAACCTTTGGAAATATTATAATAATTTTACCAAAATATGCTTCTCCTTTTATGTCAGATGGTAAAAGGAGGTTGCGATGCTTGCGCTCCTCAAGCTCAAGTCATCTAAGAAATCCCAACCCCATCCATTCCTTTGGTTGCGGAATCTAGTGAAGAAAAAAGGAGATTTTCAGAAAGTTCAGAAAGTGCTCAGATTTCAAGGAATACATTCAAGCTCAGATTTCTTTGTTTTCGCACTCCTTTCTTCCGCTTCTCTCCGCGCTTTGCGTAACGTCATGGCCAAGTAGATATCAATCGGAACTACAAGTCAAGTTTTGGGTGATTTTATTATATACAAGGGTTTTGTTGCTCAAATCATACAAGAAATAGATGCTTTTATTCATGAGGATCAAAACAATGAGTTCCTGCAAGATAAGTTAGAGCATCATCTATAAGTGTATCAGAATATTTTTTGATATACACTCAACAATAGATAAGTGTATAGGATTGTTTTTTTACACAAAACACCCACACACGAAGTCCCTTCCGCTTCGTCCTCTCTCCACAATAATATTGACGATAATAGGAAAGAGGAGCCCTCACAATCTTCTTCGGTTTTTGAAATGGAGTTGTCGAGCGACGACCAACAGATTTCGGAGGACTTGCGTTTTGGAAATCTCTGTTTGAGCAATCAGATGACAGTCAATACAATCGATTGACGAGGCATTGGCATTGGAGCTCATTCTGACTTCACACAAGGAAGAGGTCGACTTCACGATTCAATGACCAATCAAACCCCAAACAGGTGGCAGCACTTTATTGGCTTTCTGAAAAGTGGATTTGGTAGAATCAACGAACTTGCCACGATTTTTAGCTTTTTTGTTTCACAGAAATACATAGAGATGAAAGAATAAGTTTATATCCCAGACTTTGATGTGACTTTGTAACGAAGAAAGGACTCTGGTTTCTTTCAATAGTTAAAAATCACTCGTACTGTTTCCTTGGACGCTTGTGCTTCTAAGCCAGTCAGAGCCTTGGCTAGATTCGATTTCGGGGTGACAGGTGTAAGAAATTGTAAAAACGTGTCATTTTTGGACAATCCTTTAATTTAAAGCTTTGTGTATGTGTGTGTCGAAGATAAATTAAGGACTCGTACTGTTTCCTTGGACGCTTGTGCTTCTAAGCCGGTCAGAGCCTTGGCTAGATTCGATTTCGGGGTGACAGGTGTAAGAAATTGTAAAAACATGTCATTTTTGGACAATCCTTTAATTTCAAGCTTTGTGTATGTGTGTGTCGAAGATAAATTAAGCATTTTCTCTATCGTCATTGTGAGGGTTCACTGTTTTTGGTTGTTGTGGTTTCCCTCGGGTCAGGGTCAATAAGAATATGGAGAAATGGTTCATCTTTTCAGCAAAATGAGGAAGGGTGGGAAATGGCCTCCTCTCGCAAGGGTAAGAGCCAAGCCCCTCCAACTGCAACAACAAATCAGCTAAGGGGTGGTGCATACATCCCCGAAAATCTTGGAATTGGAGCTTGGAAGGGGAGGGCATCTTACAATATGGAAGGCGAGAAGCTTAGACGATAGGCGAATGCTAGTAGTGATCAAGACCATGCTTATAAGGAACGGGGATGGAAGGAGTCAGGGAAACCTCAGCAGAGGAATGAAATTCTAGAACATAGGACCACCACAACCAGGAATGTTAGTGGCTGGGGTCAATATGGCACGACAAATCAGACAACGCAAAGTAGTTGGAAGCCCGAAAACTTAGAGTCTACAATTGGAAATATGAGCATGCAGGATGTTGCTGTCCCTCCCCCACTTTCCAATGGTTGGCAATGGGGAAACCACAATAACGACAACACCAGATTGATTCTTTGATGGCATCACCGACGTCTAGGAAAGGTGTTGGACATGTGGGTGCAAATGCTAATGAAGAGAATTCTGAACTGAGAAGTAATATTTTATCTAAACTTCTTCCTTTTGAGCAATCAAGGGGACCATTTCATGAAACAGGTGGAGTTGGATTTTATGAGCAGCGATGACTGTGATTCTAAAGGGAGTGATGCAAGCCATGAGACTCGAAAGAAGAATAAATGGTTTAACAATTTTTTTGAATCCCTGGATAGCCTGGGTCTTGAGGAAGTGAATGATCTAGAGAGGCAGTGGAATTTCCCGTCATGCAGAGGTGGTGTTGGGGCAATCGATTGGTATAGGGGTATGCAACTTATTTTATCCCATGCCAAAACTATCAGAACAAATAGGGTAAAGGTGCACCACAAACTTGCAAAAGTACTGGAAGAAGAGTTGAGAAGGCAAGGAGTTGCATGTGTAATTGCCGAGGAAATTTTTGGCAAGTGGAAGGGCTTGTGGGAGACAGTAAACGATCAAGAGATTGTTTGGCCTCCTATGGTTATTATTCATATACTTCTTGTGTTTTTTTGCTACTACATTAGGTATTGCATCGTGTATTAAAGCTGATAACAAAAGCAATTATCATGCAAATAATTGGACTACTGCCTCTAGACCTTTTCACCATGCCTCTAGGCATCTTTTTTTAGGGGCCTTGAACAAGGGAAAGGGAAATATCAACGATTGTGCCAAGGCCAAGGCATCGATCTCTTGTTTCCTCTGGGTGTTCTCCTTTGCATGGTTTCAAGGTGGAGAACATAGTGTGTGCAACATTAAGTGATATGTGGAGGGGAAAGATAAAAACTAGTTCCGTAAATCATTATTTTCCAAGAATCTTGCAATGGAGATTTACTACCCGGAAGCATGTCTGCAGATGGTAATCTAGTTTCTGTATTTTTTAATTGGCTATCCATAATGCCTTTTTCTCTTCCTCAACGTTCTTTAAGGGAGCGGTTCCTCTAGCCGCTTTGTCGTCTATCGATGACCTATGAGGAGCTGCCCCTTGTCATTAATCAACAAACATGGCACGCCATCCATAATTGCTCCTAATCGTTCAAGAATGCCCAAACCAAACATGCATTGATGGCTTCATAGCGAGAAGTGAAGGCCCATCTTGTTACTGATAGACCGCTGGGACTCTTTATGGCAATTGAACCAGGTGAGGCTAGCACGCAACCCTTCCATCATTTTATTTGCGAAACATTGAAAAAATAAGACCAGGTCATAAATTATATCTCCGTCCTATACAAGGTATTTTTTAAGGATTCTAATATTATACTTAAGTGTATTATTCTAGGCGATTATTTTGGATTGAAAAAAACATATATATAGATACTTAGGCGAATATTAAATATGAAACCTACAATTTACTACTAAAACATATAAATTTCGGCAAATATTATGATAAAAAAACATATTTTATGTAAATATAGGTGATATTAGAGACTAAAAATGACCAAATAGGGAATTTATTTTTTGAAAAAAGGCCCCAAAAATAGCCAATTGGCGAAATTTAGCACTTTAAAATTACCCTGGTCCTATATTAATGTTCACGTATCTCAATATTCATTTGATATTGAATGACTTTAATTTGCCACGGTTTAAAAAATTGCATGTACTAATTCATTTGATACTACTCCCTCAAAGGTTTCAATTGATACTAATTCCTTTAACCTGTCACACTTTACAAGATGATCAAGGAAACGTCTACACCAAATCAAAGTGCCATTATTTTTTTATGTTCTTAGTAAACCACAATGTAATTAGCCACAAATTGATGAATGCAAACACTCCAAGTATAAGCAATAAATAGATCGGATATATCATTTGATAACTGAACAAAATTTGGAACGATAACAACATTGTGACCACAACTTGTATTGTGTTATTTAAACTATCTAATTTTTACAAATACGTCAAAACAGATATTGCACTTTGTTCTAATCTTAGTATGGTGCAATATGAATGACAAGATCTGCCTATGCACTATGTTTGTTTATTTGTTACAGTACATGAAAAAAAAATACAAAACTCGTTCAAATTGACAAAATCATTTCTCACTATAAAAAAAAATGACATACAAAATATGCTTTCGTGTAACTTTAATTTTATTACCATTGAAAACGCACAATACTCATAAGACCTATGTAATCATAAAAACCTATGTAATCAGGTTCATGTAATTATTGAATTATGAATATATTAAAGGAACTAAACTATGTTGAATAATTTATGTCGTTGAGATTATTGATCCATTAGAAATAGTGTTTCTGATCTTCATAGTTTTTTAACCATGAAACAAAAGATTATGCATGCCTTACGTGCCACATATAAAAATATAATATATTTATTAGAGTTTCATGGAAGAAAAACATTGCATGGCCCTACATGCCACACATTTAAGATCATAGTGTATTGGAGTTTTATATATATCAAGATTTATTCTGAAATTAAAGACTAATAAGTCATGAAATGAAGTTAACCACGGAGATCATGATGGGGGTGGAGGTTTGTATAAGTAGGGAGATGTGACGGAGGGACATATATTCCATGAGGAGTGGGATAATTGGCATTGTTGTTGAAGGTAGTAAATATCCTTTAATGTGGCACCTTACACTTGTTCATTCCACTGCTTGCCCATGTGTATTCATACATGCATATTCCTCTGTCATTTATTTGTTTTGCCATTGTGTATTAGCATCTTTTATTGGGATGATCCTAGGAGCTGAAACGAACGAAGGCCAACGCAGAATGGCAGAGAAAGATGCTGGAGGCCAGGGTGCTTCGTCTCCAAAACCTCTTGACAGCCACTCGCAGAGAATGACACGAAGGCAAAAGCTCTTGAGACCCAATGGAAAAATGAAACGATCAAAAGAGCAAAAGCTCATGGCAGCCACTCGCAGAGAGCAGTGGAAAAGCCGATCAGGAAGGGAAACAGATAATGGTTTTCTTTTACGTTTTTAAATTTACTAATTTGTGGAATCGGAGACTGATTACTGCAATTTCAAAAAAAAATTGATGCCACTTTTGCATACCTGGCAGGATTTTGACCTAGTGTAATTTTTTTAGCGGCGTTCAGATCACGATTGTGGCTTTGCATTCAGATCAGCATTGTGGCTCTTCTTCCTCTTGAAATTCGACATAAGGAAAAATTTTCTCCTTGTTTTGCACAATCTTCTTACATTTTGGTTCAATTTCGTGCGTTGTTGCCGGGATTTGGTAAGGGCGTCGAACGCAGAAGGCTTCGATTCATCAATTCCAGCATGGAGAAGCACTTAATCGTCATGTAGATTCCTTTTCCCACGACGTTGCCGTAACATTTCTGAAGGCTATTCGAGCTTCGATTTCTCTGTACTTCGTTCCGATTATTATCTTGATTTCTGGCCATCAATTAGTTGAAGGAGATGCAAGTGTCTAACGCCTCTGGAGGTCATTGCGGCTGCAGCTGCCGCCATTGGAGCCTTTTGTGGGTTCGATTCTCATTACCATCAACCAGATCGCCATGTACGTATTATTCTGAATCTATTTAGAGTTTCTTTGTGTATAAAAGGGGACTTTTTTAGTTTTGTTTACAACAGTGCTTGTTTTGTGGTTTACAGAATGAAATTCCTCACTCCTGTTAGAAATAGTAATTACTTCAGTTAGCTTTAGCTTTTACTTGAGTTACTATTTAGAAGTTCAGTTAATAAATGCAACAGCATGCTTTGCATGCATGCAAAAGCTAGGTTAAAGCTTTTAGGGTTTTCCATAAGTGTTTAAATACGCATTATGTTCTTGATTGTATTA
This sequence comes from Larix kaempferi, assembly GCA_027924585.1. NCBI lineage: Eukaryota > Viridiplantae > Streptophyta > Pinopsida > Pinales > Pinaceae > Larix > Larix kaempferi. The sequence continues at coordinate 43,959,401 of BSBM01000073.1, forward strand.
CATCAGTTGATCTCGGTTTATGAATAAAGATTGAAGAGCCGTAGCTCATTCCGCATTATCTTTGTTTTATTTCTGCCTCCAACCTTCAGTTTGGTATCAGAGCATAGGAGAAGATCAAATTGGTAGCATCAATTTCCGGAGAAGCCAAAGCCGTAGCTTTGAAGAATTTGTAAGTTTTTTGAAGAAATTATTTTTTTTTGGAGAAATTATTTAAAGAAAATATTTTTTTGGAGTACCGCGCCCTCCCTATAGTCCACAGAGCGGTACTTTAGGAACTATCGCGCCCATACTTAAAGCGCGGTAGTTTGGGGAGATACGAGGTAAAAAATCAAGATTTCACCGCGGCCTCTCCCTAAGACAAAGAGCGGTAATTGGAACAAGGCGGCATTTTTGGACAAATGCAAAAAAAGGTTTTTACTTTGTGTGATTGTTTTTTGACTTTCACGCAGTTATTGAGTAAGAATTTTTCCTTTTTACAAGAGAAGAAGATATTTGAAGATATTTTTCAAATCTTGTTTAAGAGGGAGAATTATTATTTGTTTTTTTTTAAAAGAGGAAGGGAGATTATTTTGAATAAGAGCCAGTGAAAGACATCGCAGCGTCTATGGCTTCTAGCAGCAATCAATCTCAGATTTCTCCTCTTACAGGGAAAAAGGACTATGATGTATGGGCCACGAGGATGGCGGTTTATCTCAGGTCAGAAGATGCATGGGAATATGTCGTGTATGGCTATTCCGAACCTGCAGATGATGCAGCTTTTCAAGTCCTTTCAAACGCAGAGAAGGATGTCCTGCGAGCGCATAGGAAGAAGGATGCAAAGGCACTGCATCTCATAATGAACGCTTTGGATAACAGCGTATTTCCAAAGATATCAGCATCTTTACATGCCAAAGCAACATGGGATACCTTGGCGACTAGTTATCAAGGTGCTGGTAAGGTTCAAACAGCAACACTCCAAAACCTAAGAAGAGACTTTGAAGATCTGAAGATGAAAGAATCAGACTCTGTAGACTCTTTCATGACCAAAGTCATGGGGATTGTTAATCAGCTGAATATCTATGGTGAAAAGATTGGAGATCAAAGGGTGGTTGAAAGGGTTCTGAGATCCCTACCCCACAAATTTGAGTCGAAAGTTTCAGCGATTGAGGAAGCAAAAGATCTAAGTACTCTCTCTATAGACGAGTTGACCGGATCTTTACTTTCATTTGAATCCAGACTCAACAGGAATGAAGAATCCTCTCATGAGAATGCTTTCAAAGCACATGTCTCATTCTCAAGAAGCAGAGGAAGAGGCAGAGGCAGAGGAGGATCAAGAGGACGAGGCAGAAGTGGCCGAAGTAATGGCAATGGAGATCAAGATCACCATCATAACCATGAAGGCGGAAACTGCGACAAAAAAAAGGTCAGATAAATCTAATATTCAGTGTTATTATTGCAATAAATTTGGGCATTATGCTCATGAATGCAAAAAGAAAAAGGCTGATCAAGCAAATCATAATGCTAATGTGACTAATACCTCTGAGGATAAAGATGATATGTTATTTCTTACATGTCATGCTGCACACGAAAGCCCAAAGGGACTTTGGCTTTTAGATAGTGGCTGCAGTAACCATATGACAGGTGACAGAGGTCTAATTGCAGACCTAGATGAATCAGTGAGGACAGAGGTCAAAGTTGGCACGGATGAGGTGGTTCCAGTTCTTGGAAAAGGAGTGGTCAACATTCTAACCAAACAAGGCCAACAAAAGACAATCTCAGATGTCTATTATGCTCCAGGATTGAAGCATAATCTGCTTAGCATTGGGCAACTCACTGAAAAGAAGTACAAACTTGTCTTTGATGGATCAAACTGTGAAATTTATGACCCAAATCGACAGTTGATCATCAAAATACAAGTGACTAGGAACAGGATGTATCCACTAGTCATGAATTGCAGCAGCAAGGTAACCCCTTTTGCTCAAAAAGCCACTTGCATAGATGATTATTGGCTATGGCATTTTAGATATGGACATCTTCACTTTGGTGGTCTCAAGTTTTTGCAGCAGAAAGAGATGGTAAAGGGATTGCCCCCTATGAAGGAGCCAGAAAGCAGTTGTGAGTGTTGCATCATTGCAAAGCAGCACAGGGATAGCTTTCCTAAAGGTATGTCTCGAAGGGCACATGCACCTTTAGAACTTATTCATACTGATCTAGTTGGACCAATGCAAACTCAATCGATTGGTGGAAGCTATTATTTCCTTACATTTATTGATGATTTCAGTAGAAAAACATGGGTGTATTTCCTTCGTCAGAAGTCTGAAACTTTTGGCAAGTTCAAGGAATTTAGGGCTTTGGTTGAAAAACAGAGTGGTTATCAACTCAAAGTATTGAGATCTGATGGAGGGGGAGAGTATGAATTAAAGGAATTTCATGATTACTGCAAGCATCATGGAATCAAGAGGCAATTCACTACAAAATATACTCCTCAGCAGAATGGTATTGCAGAACGCAAGAACAGAACCATCATGAATATGGCAAGGAGCATGCTGAAAGGAAGAAATGTGTCCCATGAATTTTGGGGAGACGCAGTGGCTTGTGCTGTTCATGTGATGAACAGATCTCCCACCAAAATTGTGAAGAACAGAGTACCAGAGAAAGCATGGTCAGGTATGACTTGTAATGTTTCTCATGACAGAGTATTTGGTTGTGTTGCTTATGCTCATGTTCCTAAACAGCTAAGAAAAAAGCTAGACGACAGGAGTGAGAAATGTATATTTCTTGGATATGGTGAACAAACTAAAGCCTACAAGCTGTATAACCCTATTATCAAAAAGGTTATTCTCAGCAGAGATGTTTTGTTCAAGGAGGAAGAGTCATGGAATGGAACCATAGACAAGGGTATGGGAGCTGCAATACCCCAACCAGAAGATGGAGAAGATGAGGAGCTGATTGGACAACAAGATCCAGTAGCATCTTCACCAATAGCAAATACTCCAGAAAGAACACCTAGAAACTCAGTTCGAGGTGAAGCATCAAGTCCGCAGTCAGGTAATGAATCTGATTACAGTAATAAAAAGACTAGAAGATTGACATATATTTATGATGAATTGGATGCAAATACCAATTATGTTTTTATTGCTAGTGAACCTGTGTTTTATGAAGAGGCTGTAAAACAAGAGCATTGGGTAAATGCTATGGACGAAGAGATAGATTCCATTGAGAGAAATGATACATGGGATCTAGTTGACCTGCCAAAGAATAAGAAACCCATTGGTGTGAAGTGGGTTTATAAAACCAAACTCAATGAAAAAGGTGAGATTGATAGGTACAAGGCAAGGTTAGTAGCAAAGGGTTTCTCGCAACAACCAGGAATTGATTTTGGAGAAACTTTTGCACCAGTGGCAAGATTGGACACAGTAAGAGCAGTCCTAGCAATTGCAGCACAAAAAAAATGGAAAGTGTATCAGATGGATGTCAAGTCGGCATTCTTGAATGGAATTCTTGAAGAAGAAATTTATGTGGAGCAACCACATGGGTATGAAATAAAAGAACATGAAGACAAAGTTTACAAGTTGAAGAAAGCTCTATATGGGCTTAAGCAAGCTCCAAGAGCTTGGTATAGCAGAATTGATTCTTATCTCATCAAAAATGGTTTTAGCAGAAGCAGCAGTGAACCAACACTTTACACAAAGGTAAATCAACAAGGACAGATTTTAATAGTTTGTTTGTATGTTGATGATATGATTTTTACAGGCGACCTCTCAGTAGATGAGTTCAAGGCAGCTATGAAGAAAGAGTTTGAGATGACAGACCTTGGATTGATGAGGTTCTTTCTTGGCCTAGAAGTAGAACAGTCAGAAAAGGGTATATTTATCTCTCAAAATAAATATGCTAATGAAGTTCTTAAGCGATTCAGAATGCTTAATTGCAAAACAACACCTACACCAGTGGCAACAGGTACTAAGTTGAGCAAAGAAGATTGCAGTCCCAATGTAGATCCAACATTGTATAAAAGACTTGTAGGAAGTCTCATGTACCTCACAGCTACGAGACCTGATATTATGTTTGCTGTCAGCTTGATTTCAAGGTTCATGGAGTCTCCCAAAGACTCGCATTGGCAAGTTGGCAAAAGGATCTTACGATATGTTGCAGGGACTTCAAGCTATGGAATTTTATACTCAAGCACAGAGTATGATGTTTTGACAGGTTTCACTGACAGTGATTTTGCAGGAAGTTTGGATGACAGGAAGAGCACTTCCGGTCATGTTTTTCATCTTGGATCAGGGGTGATTTCATGGGCATCCAAGAAGCAGCCCATTGTAACACTTTCATCGGCAGAAGCAGAGTATGTAGCAGCGACATCAGCAGCATGTCAAGCAGTCTGGTTACGCAGAGTTTTAGAAGGTCTTCAACAGAAACAAGAAGGACCAACCACAGTTTATTGTGACAACAACTCAGCAATTGCTCTATCCAAGAACCATGTTTTTCACCAGAAAAGCAAGCACATTGATACTAGATATCACTTCATAAGAGAGCTTGTGAACAATGGTGAAGTTCGTGTTGAGCATTGTAAATCAATTGACCAATTGGCTGACATATTCACAAAGCCATTGGCAAAAGATATTTTTGAAATTCATAGAAATAATTTAGGCATTGTAAAAGCTGCAGTAGTCAGCAGTAGTAATTAAGAGGGAGTGTTAGAAATAGTAATTACTTCAGTTAGCTTTAGCTTTTACTTGAGTTACTATTTAGAAGTTCAGTTAATAAATGCAACAGCATGCTTTGCATGCATGCAAAAGCTAGGTTAAAGCTTTTAGGGTTTTCCATAAGTGTTTAAATACGCATTATGTTCTTGATTGTATTACATCAGTTGATCTCGGTTTATGAATAAAGATTGAAGAGCCGTAGCTCATTCCGCATTATCTTTGTTTTATTTCTGCCTCCAACCTTCAGTTTGGTATCAGAGCATAGGAGAAGATCAAATTGGTAGCATCAATTTCCGGAGAAGCCAAAGCCGTAGCTTTGAAGAATTTGTAAGTTTTTTGAAGAAATTATTTTTTTTTGGAGAAATTATTTAAAGAAAATATTTTTTTGGAGTACCGCGCCCTCCCTATAGTCCACAGAGCGGTACTTTAGGAACTATCGCGCCCATACTTAAAGCGCGGTAGTTTGGGGAGATACGAGGTAAAAAATCAAGATTTCACCGCGGCCTCTCCCTAAGACAAAGAGCGGTAATTGGAACAAGGCGGCATTTTTGGACAAATGCAAAAAAAGGTTTTTACTTTGTGTGATTGTTTTTTGACTTTCACGCAGTTATTGAGTAAGAATTTTTCCTTTTTACAAGAGAAGAAGATATTTGAAGATATTTTTCAAATCTTGTTTAAGAGGGAGAATTATTATTTGTTTTTTTTTAAAAGAGGAAGGGAGATTATTTTGAATAAGAGCCAGTGAAAGACATCGCAGCGTCTATGGCTTCTAGCAGCAATCAATCTCAGATTTCTCCTCTTACAGGGAAAAAGGACTATGATGTATGGGCCACGAGGATGGCGGTTTATCTCAGGTCAGAAGATGCATGGGAATATGTCGTGTATGGCTATTCCGAACCTGCAGATGATGCAGCTTTTCAAGTCCTTTCAAACGCAGAGAAGGATGTCCTGCGAGCGCATAGGAAGAAGGATGCAAAGGCACTGCATCTCATAATGAACGCTTTGGATAACAGCGTATTTCCAAAGATATCAGCATCTTTACATGCCAAAGCAACATGGGATACCTTGGCGACTAGTTATCAAGGTGCTGGTAAGGTTCAAACAGCAACACTCCAAAACCTAAGAAGAGACTTTGAAGATCTGAAGATGAAAGAATCAGACTCTGTAGACTCTTTCATGACCAAAGTCATGGGGATTGTTAATCAGCTGAATATCTATGGTGAAAAGATTGGAGATCAAAGGGTGGTTGAAAGGGTTCTGAGATCCCTACCCCACAAATTTGAGTCGAAAGTTTCAGCGATTGAGGAAGCAAAAGATCTAAGTACTCTCTCTATAGACGAGTTGACCGGATCTTTACTTTCATTTGAATCCAGACTCAACAGGAATGAAGAATCCTCTCATGAGAATGCTTTCAAAGCACATGTCTCATTCTCAAGAAGCAGAGGAAGAGGCAGAGGCAGAGGAGGATCAAGAGGACGAGGCAGAAGTGGCCGAAGTAATGGCAATGGAGATCAAGATCACCATCATAACCATGAAGGCGGAAACTGCGACAAAAAAAAGGTCAGATAAATCTAATATTCAGTGTTATTATTGCAATAAATTTGGGCATTATGCTCATGAATGCAAAAAGAAAAAGGCTGATCAAGCAAATCATAATGCTAATGTGACTAATACCTCTGAGGATAAAGATGATATGTTATTTCTTACATGTCATGCTGCACACGAAAGCCCAAAGGGACTTTGGCTTTTAGATAGTGGCTGCAGTAACCATATGACAGGTGACAGAGGTCTAATTGCAGACCTAGATGAATCAGTGAGGACAGAGGTCAAAGTTGGCACGGATGAGGTGGTTCCAGTTCTTGGAAAAGGAGTGGTCAACATTCTAACCAAACAAGGCCAACAAAAGACAATCTCAGATGTCTATTATGCTCCAGGATTGAAGCATAATCTGCTTAGCATTGGGCAACTCACTGAAAAGAAGTACAAACTTGTCTTTGATGGATCAAACTGTGAAATTTATGACCCAAATCGACAGTTGATCATCAAAATACAAGTGACTAGGAACAGGATGTATCCACTAGTCATGAATTGCAGCAGCAAGGTAACCCCTTTTGCTCAAAAAGCCACTTGCATAGATGATTATTGGCTATGGCATTTTAGATATGGACATCTTCACTTTGGTGGTCTCAAGTTTTTGCAGCAGAAAGAGATGGTAAAGGGATTGCCCCCTATGAAGGAGCCAGAAAGCAGTTGTGAGTGTTGCATCATTGCAAAGCAGCACAGGGATAGCTTTCCTAAAGGTATGTCTCGAAGGGCACATGCACCTTTAGAACTTATTCATACTGATCTAGTTGGACCAATGCAAACTCAATCGATTGGTGGAAGCTATTATTTCCTTACATTTATTGATGATTTCAGTAGAAAAACATGGGTGTATTTCCTTCGTCAGAAGTCTGAAACTTTTGGCAAGTTCAAGGAATTTAGGGCTTTGGTTGAAAAACAGAGTGGTTATCAACTCAAAGTATTGAGATCTGATGGAGGGGGAGAGTATGAATTAAAGGAATTTCATGATTACTGCAAGCATCATGGAATCAAGAGGCAATTCACTACAAAATATACTCCTCAGCAGAATGGTATTGCAGAACGCAAGAACAGAACCATCATGAATATGGCAAGGAGCATGCTGAAAGGAAGAAATGTGTCCCATGAATTTTGGGGAGACGCAGTGGCTTGTGCTGTTCATGTGATGAACAGATCTCCCACCAAAATTGTGAAGAACAGAGTACCAGAGAAAGCATGGTCAGGTATGACTTGTAATGTTTCTCATGACAGAGTATTTGGTTGTGTTGCTTATGCTCATGTTCCTAAACAGCTAAGAAAAAAGCTAGACGACAGGAGTGAGAAATGTATATTTCTTGGATATGGTGAACAAACTAAAGCCTACAAGCTGTATAACCCTATTATCAAAAAGGTTATTCTCAGCAGAGATGTTTTGTTCAAGGAGGAAGAGTCATGGAATGGAACCATAGACAAGGGTATGGGAGCTGCAATACCCCAACCAGAAGATGGAGAAGATGAGGAGCTGATTGGACAACAAGATCCAGTAGCATCTTCACCAATAGCAAATACTCCAGAAAGAACACCTAGAAACTCAGTTCGAGGTGAAGCATCAAGTCCGCAGTCAGGTAATGAATCTGATTACAGTAATAAAAAGACTAGAAGATTGACATATATTTATGATGAATTGGATGCAAATACCAATTATGTTTTTATTGCTAGTGAACCTGTGTTTTATGAAGAGGCTGTAAAACAAGAGCATTGGGTAAATGCTATGGACGAAGAGATAGATTCCATTGAGAGAAATGATACATGGGATCTAGTTGACCTGCCAAAGAATAAGAAACCCATTGGTGTGAAGTGGGTTTATAAAACCAAACTCAATGAAAAAGGTGAGATTGATAGGTACAAGGCAAGGTTAGTAGCAAAGGGTTTCTCGCAACAACCAGGAATTGATTTTGGAGAAACTTTTGCACCAGTGGCAAGATTGGACACAGTAAGAGCAGTCCTAGCAATTGCAGCACAAAAAAAATGGAAAGTGTATCAGATGGATGTCAAGTCGGCATTCTTGAATGGAATTCTTGAAGAAGAAATTTATGTGGAGCAACCACATGGGTATGAAATAAAAGAACATGAAGACAAAGTTTACAAGTTGAAGAAAGCTCTATATGGGCTTAAGCAAGCTCCAAGAGCTTGGTATAGCAGAATTGATTCTTATCTCATCAAAAATGGTTTTAGCAGAAGCAGCAGTGAACCAACACTTTACACAAAGGTAAATCAACAAGGACAGATTTTAATAGTTTGTTTGTATGTTGATGATATGATTTTTACAGGCGACCTCTCAGTAGATGAGTTCAAGGCAGCTATGAAGAAAGAGTTTGAGATGACAGACCTTGGATTGATGAGGTTCTTTCTTGGCCTAGAAGTAGAACAGTCAGAAAAGGGTATATTTATCTCTCAAAATAAATATGCTAATGAAGTTCTTAAGCGATTCAGAATGCTTAATTGCAAAACAACACCTACACCAGTGGCAACAGGTACTAAGTTGAGCAAAGAAGATTGCAGTCCCAATGTAGATCCAACATTGTATAAAAGACTTGTAGGAAGTCTCATGTACCTCACAGCTACGAGACCTGATATTATGTTTGCTGTCAGCTTGATTTCAAGGTTCATGGAGTCTCCCAAAGACTCGCATTGGCAAGTTGGCAAAAGGATCTTACGATATGTTGCAGGGACTTCAAGCTATGGAATTTTATACTCAAGCACAGAGTATGATGTTTTGACAGGTTTCACTGACAGTGATTTTGCAGGAAGTTTGGATGACAGGAAGAGCACTTCCGGTCATGTTTTTCATCTTGGATCAGGGGTGATTTCATGGGCATCCAAGAAGCAGCCCATTGTAACACTTTCATCGGCAGAAGCAGAGTATGTAGCAGCGACATCAGCAGCATGTCAAGCAGTCTGGTTACGCAGAGTTTTAGAAGGTCTTCAACAGAAACAAGAAGGACCAACCACAGTTTATTGTGACAACAACTCAGCAATTGCTCTATCCAAGAACCATGTTTTTCACCAGAAAAGCAAGCACATTGATACTAGATATCACTTCATAAGAGAGCTTGTGAACAATGGTGAAGTTCGTGTTGAGCATTGTAAATCAATTGACCAATTGGCTGACATATTCACAAAGCCATTGGCAAAAGATATTTTTGAAATTCATAGAAATAATTTAGGCATTGTAAAAGCTGCAGTAGTCAGCAGTAGTAATTAAGAGGGAGTGTTAGAAATAGTAATTACTTCAGTTAGCTTTAGCTTTTACTTGAGTTACTATTTAGAAGTTCAGTTAATAAATGCAACAGCATGCTTTGCATGCATGCAAAAGCTAGGTTAAAGCTTTTAGGGTTTTCCATAAGTGTTTAAATACGCATTATGTTCTTGATTGTATTACATCAGTTGATCTCGGTTTATGAATAAAGATTGAAGAGCCGTAGCTCATTCCGCATTATCTTTGTTTTATTTCTGCCTCCAACCTTCAGTTTGGTATCAGAGCATAGGAGAAGATCAAATTGGTAGCATCAATTTCCGGAGAAGCCAAAGCCGTAGCTTTGAAGAATTTGTAAGTTTTTTGAAGAAATTATTTTTTTTTGGAGAAATTATTTAAAGAAAATATTTTTTTGGAGTACCGCGCCCTCCCTATAGTCCACAGAGCGGTACTTTAGGAACTATCGCGCCCATACTTAAAGCGCGGTAGTTTGGGGAGATACGAGGTAAAAAATCAAGATTTCACCGCGGCCTCTCCCTAAGACAAAGAGCGGTAATTGGAACAAGGCGGCATTTTTGGACAAATGCAAAAAAAGGTTTTTACTTTGTGTGATTGTTTTTTGACTTTCACGCAGTTATTGAGTAAGAATTTTTCCTTTTTACAAGAGAAGAAGATATTTGAAGATATTTTTCAAATCTTGTTTAAGAGGGAGAATTATTATTTGTTTTTTTTTAAAAGAGGAAGGGAGATTATTTTGAATAAGAGCCAGTGAAAGACATCGCAGCGTCTATGGCTTCTAGCAGCAATCAATCTCAGATTTCTCCTCTTACAGGGAAAAAGGACTATGATGTATGGGCCACGAGGATGGCGGTTTATCTCAGGTCAGAAGATGCATGGGAATATGTCGTGTATGGCTATTCCGAACCTGCAGATGATGCAGCTTTTCAAGTCCTTTCAAACGCAGAGAAGGATGTCCTGCGAGCGCATAGGAAGAAGGATGCAAAGGCACTGCATCTCATAATGAACGCTTTGGATAACAGCGTATTTCCAAAGATATCAGCATCTTTACATGCCAAAGCAACATGGGATACCTTGGCGACTAGTTATCAAGGTGCTGGTAAGGTTCAAACAGCAACACTCCAAAACCTAAGAAGAGACTTTGAAGATCTGAAGATGAAAGAATCAGACTCTGTAGACTCTTTCATGACCAAAGTCATGGGGATTGTTAATCAGCTGAATATCTATGGTGAAAAGATTGGAGATCAAAGGGTGGTTGAAAGGGTTCTGAGATCCCTACCCCACAAATTTGAGTCGAAAGTTTCAGCGATTGAGGAAGCAAAAGATCTAAGTACTCTCTCTATAGACGAGTTGACCGGATCTTTACTTTCATTTGAATCCAGACTCAACAGGAATGAAGAATCCTCTCATGAGAATGCTTTCAAAGCACATGTCTCATTCTCAAGAAGCAGAGGAAGAGGCAGAGGCAGAGGAGGATCAAGAGGACGAGGCAGAAGTGGCCGAAGTAATGGCAATGGAGATCAAGATCACCATCATAACCATGAAGGCGGAAACTGCGACAAAAAAAAGGTCAGATAAATCTAATATTCAGTGTTATTATTGCAATAAATTTGGGCATTATGCTCATGAATGCAAAAAGAAAAAGGCTGATCAAGCAAATCATAATGCTAATGTGACTAATACCTCTGAGGATAAAGATGATATGTTATTTCTTACATGTCATGCTGCACACGAAAGCCCAAAGGGACTTTGGCTTTTAGATAGTGGCTGCAGTAACCATATGACAGGTGACAGAGGTCTAATTGCAGACCTAGATGAATCAGTGAGGACAGAGGTCAAAGTTGGCACGGATGAGGTGGTTCCAGTTCTTGGAAAAGGAGTGGTCAACATTCTAACCAAACAAGGCCAACAAAAGACAATCTCAGATGTCTATTATGCTCCAGGATTGAAGCATAATCTGCTTAGCATTGGGCAACTCACTGAAAAGAAGTACAAACTTGTCTTTGATGGATCAAACTGTGAAATTTATGACCCAAATCGACAGTTGATCATCAAAATACAAGTGACTAGGAACAGGATGTATCCACTAGTCATGAATTGCAGCAGCAAGGTAACCCCTTTTGCTCAAAAAGCCACTTGCATAGATGATTATTGGCTATGGAATTTTAGATATGGACATCTTCACTTTGGTGGTCTCAAGTTTTTGCAGCAGAAAGAGATGGTAAAGGGATTGTCCCCTATGAAGGAGCCAGAAAGCAGTTGTGAGTGTTGCATCATTGCAAAGCAGCACAGGGATAGCTTTCCTAAAGGTATGTCTCGAAGGGCACATGCACCTTTAGAACTTATTCATACTGATCTAGTTGGACCAATGCAAACTCAATCGATTGGTGGAAGCTATTATTTCCTTACATTTATTGATGATTTCAGTAGAAAAACATGGGTGTATTTCCTTCGTCAGAAGTCTGAAACTTTTGGCAAGTTCAAGGAATTTAGGGCTTTGGTTGAAAAACAGAGTGGTTATCAACTCAAAGTATTGAGATCTGATGGAGGGGGAGAGTATGAATTAAAGGAATTTCATGATTACTGCAAGCATCATGGAATCAAGAGGCAATTCACTACAAAATATACTCCTCAGCAGAATGGTATTGCAGAACGCAAGAACAGAACCATCATGAATATGGCAAGGAGCATGCTGAAAGGAAGAAATGTGTCCCATGAATTTTGGGGAGACGCAGTGGCTTGTGCTGTTCATGTGATGAACAGATCTCCCACCAAAATGGTGAAGAATAGACTACCAGAGAAAGCATGGTCAGGTATGACTTGTAATGTTTCTCATTTCAGAGTATTTGGTTGTGTTGCTTATGCTCATGTTCCTAAACAGCTAAGAAAAAAGCTAGACGAAAGGAGTGAGAAATGTATATTTCTTGGATATGGTGAACAAACTAAAGCCTACAAGCTGTATAACCCTATTATCAAAAAGGTTATTCTCAGCAGAGATGTTTTGTTCAAGGAGGAAGAGTCATGGAATGGAACCATAGACAAGGGTATGGGAGCTGCAATACCCCAACCAGAAGATGGAGAAGATGAGGAGCTGATTGGACAACAAGATCCAGTAGCATCTTCACCAATAGCAAATACTCCAGAAAGAACACCTAGAAACTCAGTTCGAGGTGAAGCATCAAGTCCGCAGTCAGGTAATGAATCTGATTACAGTAATAAAAAGACTAGAAGATTGACAGATATTTATGATGAATTGGATGCAAATACCAATTATGTTTTTATTGCTAGTGAACCTGTGTTTTATGAAGAGGCTGTAAAACAAGAGCATTGGGTAAATGCTATGGACGAAGAGATAGATTCCATTGAGAGAAATGATACATGGGATCTAGTTGACATGCCAAAGAATAAGAAACCCATTGGTGTGAAGTGGGTTTATAAAACCAAACTCAATGAAAAAGGTGAGATTGATAGGTACAAGGCAAGGTTAGTAGCAAAGGGTTTCTCGCAACAACCAGGAATTGATTTTGGAGAAACTTTTGCACCAGTGGCAAGATTGGACACAGTAAGAGCAGTCCTAGCAATTGCAGCACAAAAAAAATGGAAAGTGTATCAGATGGATGTCAAGTCGGCATTCTTGAATGGAATTCTTGAAGAAGAAATTTATGTGGAGCAACCACATGGGTATGAAATAAAAGAACATGAAGACAAAGTTTACAAGTTGAAGAAAGCTCTATATGGGCTTAAGCAAGCTCCAAGAGCTTGGTATAGCAGAATTGATTCTTATCTCATCAAAAATGGTTTTAGCAGAAGCAGCAGTGAACCAACACTTTACACAAAGGTAAATCAACAAGGACAGATTTTAATAGTTTGTTTGTATGTTGATGATATGATTTTTACAGGCGACCTCTCAGTAGATGAGTTCAAGGCAGCTATGAAGAAAGAGTTTGAGATGACAGACCTTGGATTGATGAGGTTCTTTCTTGGCCTAGAAGTAGAACAGTCAGAAAAGGGTATATTTATCTCTCAAAATAAATATGCTAATGAAGTTCTTAAGCGATTCAGAATGCTTAATTGCAAAACAACACCTACACCAGTGGCAACAGGTACTAAGTTGAGCAAAGAAGATTGCAGTCCCAATGTAGATCCAACATTGTATAAAAGACTTGTAGGAAGTCTCATGTACCTCACAGCTACGAGACCTGATATTATGTTTGCTGTCAACTTGATTTCAAGGTTCATGGAGTCTCCCAAAGACTCGCATTGGCAAGTTGGCAAAAGGATCTTACGATATGTTGCAGGGACTTCAAGCTATGGAATTTTATACTCAAGCACAGAGTATGATGTTTTGACAGGTTTCACTGACAGTGATTTTGCAGGAAGTTTGGATGACAGGAAGAGCACTTCCGGTCATGTTTTTCATCTTGGATCAGGGGTGATTTCATGGGCATCCAAGAAGCAGCCCATTGTAACACTTTCATCGGCAGAAGCAGAGTATGTAGCAGCGACATCAGCAGCATGTCAAGCAGTCTGGTTACGCAGAGTTTTAGAAGGTCTTCAACAGAAACAAGAAGGACCAACCACAGTTTATTGTGACAACAACTCAGCAATTGCTCTATCCAAGAACCATGTTTTTCACCAGAAAAGCAAGCACATTGATACTAGATATCACTTCATAAGAGAGCTTGTGAACAATGGTGAAGTTCGTGTTGAGCATTGTAAATCAATTGACCAATTGGCTGACATATTCACAAAGCCATTGGCAAAAGATATTTTTGAAATTCATAGAAATAATTTAGGCATTGTAAAAGCTGCAGTAGTCAGCAGTAGTAATTAAGAGGGAGTGTTAGAAATAGTAATTACTTCAGTTAGCTTTAGCTTTTACTTGAGTTACTATTTAGAAGTTCAGTTAATAAATGCAACAGCATGCTTTGCATGCATGCAAAAGCTAGGTTAAAGCTTTTAGGGTTTTCCATAAGTGTTTAAATACGCATTATGTTCTTGATTGTATTACATCAGTTGATCTCGGTTTATGAATAAAGATTGAAGAGCCGTAGCTCATTCCGCATTATCTTTGTTTTATTTCTGCCTCCAACCTTCAGTTTGGTATCAGAGCATAGGAGAAGATCAAATTGGTAGCATCAATTTCCGGAGAAGCCAAAGCCGTAGCTTTGAAGAATTTGTAAGTTTTTTGAAGAAATTATTTTTTTTTGGAGAAATTATTTAAAGAAAATATTTTTTTGGAGTACCGCGCCCTCCCTATAGTCCACAGAGCGGTACTTTAGGAACTATCGCGCCCATACTTAAAGCGCGGTAGTTTGGGGAGATACGAGGTAAAAAATCAAGATTTCACCGCGGCCTCTCCCTAAGACAAAGAGCGGTAATTGGAACAAGGCGGCATTTTTGGACAAATGCAAAAAAAGGTTTTTACTTTGTGTGATTGTTTTTTGACTTTCACGCAGTTATTGAGTAAGAATTTTTCCTTTTTACAAGAGAAGAAGATATTTGAAGATATTTTTCAAATCTTGTTTAAGAGGGAGAATTATTATTTGTTTTTTTTTAAAAGAGGAAGGGAGATTATTTTGAATAAGAGCCAGTGAAAGACATCGCAGCGTCTATGGCTTCTAGCAGCAATCAATCTCAGATTTCTCCTCTTACAGGGAAAAAGGACTATGATGTATGGGCCACGAGGATGGCGGTTTATCTCAGGTCAGAATATGCATGGGAATATGTCGTGTATGGCTATTCCGAACCTGCAGATGATGCAGCTTTTCAAGTCCTTTCAAACGCAGAGAAGGATGTCCTGCGAGCGCATAGGAAGAAGGATGCAAAGGCACTGCATCTCATAATGAACGCTTTGGATAACAGCGTATTTCCAAAGATATCAGCATCTTTACATGCCAAAGCAACATGGGATACCTTGGCGACTAGTTATCAAGGTGCTGGTAAGGTTCAAACAGCAACACTCCAAAACCTAAGAAGAGACTTTGAAGATCTGAAGATGAAAGAATCAGACTCTGTAGACTCTTTCATGACCAAAGTCATGGGGATTGTTAATCAGCTGAATATCTATGGTGAAAAGATTGGAGATCAAAGGGTGGTTGAAAGGGTTCTGAGATCCCTACCCCACAAATTTGAGTCGAAAGTTTCAGCGATTGAGGAAGCAAAAGATCTAAGTACTCTCTCTATAGACGAGTTGACCGGATCTTTACTTTCATTTGAATCCAGACTCAACAGGAATGAAGAATCCTCTCATGAGAATGCTTTCAAAGCACATGTCTCATTCTCAAGAAGCAGAGGAAGAGGCAGAGGCAGAGGAGGATCAAGAGGACGAGGCAGAAGTGGCCGAAGTAATGGCAATGGAGATCAAGATCACCATCATAACCATGAAGGCGGAAACTGCGACAAAAAAAAGGTCAGATAAATCTAATATTCAGTGTTATTATTGCAATAAATTTGGGCATTATGCTCATGAATGCAAAAAGAAAAAGACTGATCAAGCAAATCATAATGCTAATGTGACTAATACCTCTGAGGATAAAGATGATATGTTATTTCTTACATGTCATGCTGCACACGAAAGCCCAAAGGGACTTTGGCTTTTAGATAGTGGCTGCAGTAACCATATGACAGGTGACAGAGGTCTAATTGCAGACCTAGATGAATCAGTGAGGACAGAGGTCAAAGTTGGCACGGATGAGGTGGTTCCAGTTCTTGGAAAAGGAGTGGTCAACATTCTAACCAAACAAGGCCAACAAAAGACAATCTCAGATGTCTATTATGCTCCAGGATTGAAGCATAATCTGCTTAGCATTGGGCAACTCACTGAAAAGAAGTACAAACTTGTCTTTGATGGATCAAACTGTGAAATTTATGACCCAAATCGACAGTTGATCATCAAAATACAAGTGACTAGGAACAGGATGTATCCACTAGTCATGAATTGCAGCAGCAAGGTAACCCCTTTTGCTCAAAAAGCCACTTGCATAGATGATTATTGGCTATGGCATTTTAGATATGGACATCTTCACTTTGGTGGTCTCAAGTTTTTGCAGCAGAAAGAGATGGTAAAGGGATTGCCCCCTATGAAGGAGCCAGAAAGCAGTTGTGAGTGTTGCATCATTGCAAAGCAGCACAGGGATAGCTTTCCTAAAGGTATGTCTCGAAGGGCACATGCACCTTTAGAACTTATTCATACTGATCTAGTTGGACCAATGCAAACTCAATCGATTGGTGGAAGCTATTATTTCCTTACATTTATTGATGATTTCAGTAGAAAAACATGGGTGTATTTCCTTCGTCAGAAGTCTGAAACTTTTGGCAAGTTCAAGGAATTTAGGGCTTTGGTTGAAAAACAGAGTGGTTATCAACTCAAAGTATTGAGATCTGATGGAGGGGGAGAGTATGAATTAAAGGAATTTCATGATTACTGCAAGCATCATGGAATCAAGAGGCAATTCACTACAAAATATACTCCTCAGCAGAATGGTATTGCAGAACGCAAGAACAGAACCATCATGAATATGGCAAGGAGCATGCTGAAAGGAAGAAATGTGTCCCATGAATTTTGGGGAGACGCAGTGGCTTGTGCTGTTCATGTGATGAACAGATCTCCCACCAAAATTGTGAAGAACAGAGTACCAGAGAAAGCATGGTCAGGTATGACTTGTAATGTTTCTCATTTCAGAGTATTTGGTTGTGTTGCTTATGCTCATGTTCCTAAACAGCTAAGAAAAAAGCTAGACGACAGGAGTGAGAAATGTATATTTCTTGGATATGGTGAACAAACTAAAGCCTACAAGCTGTATAACCCTATTATCAAAAAGGTTATTCTCAGCAGAGATGTTTTGTTCAAGGAGGAAGAGTCATGGAATGGAACCATAGACAAGGGTATGGGAGCTGCAATACCCCAACCAGAAGATGGAGAAGATGAGGAGCTGATTGGACAACAAGATCCAGTAGCATCTTCACCAATAGCAAATACTCCAGAAAGAACACCTAGAAACTCAGTTCGAGGTGAAGCATCAAGTCCGCAGTCAGGTAATGAATCTGATTACAGTAATAAAAAGACTAGAAGATTGACATATATTTATGATGAATTGGATGCAAATACCAATATGTTTTTATTGCTAGTGAACCTGTGTTTTATGAAGAGGCTGTAAAACAAGAGCATTGGGTAAATGCTATGGACGAAGAGATAGATTCCATTGAGAGAAATGATACATGGGATCTAGTTGACCTGCCAAAGAATAAGAAACCCATTGGTGTGAAGTGGGTTTATAAAACCAAACTCAATGAAAAAGGTGAGATTGATAGGTACAAGGCAAGGTTAGTAGCAAAGGGTTTCTCGCAACAACCAGGAATTGATTTTGGAGAAACTTTTGCACCAGTGGCAAGATTGGACACAGTAAGAGCAGTCCTAGCAATTGCAGCACAAAAAAAATGGAAAGTGTATCAGATGGATGTCAAGTCGGCATTCTTGAATGGAATTCTTGAAGAAGAAATTTATGTGGAGCAACCACATGGGTATGAAATAAAAGAACATGAAGACAAAGTTTACAAGTTGAAGAAAGCTCTATATGGGCTTAAGCAAGCTCCAAGAGCTTGGTATAGCAGAATTGATTCTTATCTCATCAAAAATGGTTTTAGCAGAAGCAGCAGTGAACCAACACTTTACACAAAGGTAAATCAACAAGGACAGATTTTAATAGTTTGTTTGTATGTTGATGATATGATTTTTACAGGCGACCTCTCAGTAGATGAGTTCAAGGCAGCTATGAAGAAAGAGTTTGAGATGACAGACCTTGGATTGATGAGGTTCTTTCTTGGCCTAGAAGTAGAACAGTCAGAAAAGGGTATATTTATCTCTCAAAATAAATATGCTAATGAAGTTCTTAAGCGATTCAGAATGCTTAATTGCAAAACAACACCTACACCAGTGGCAACAGGTACTAAGTTGAGCAAAGAAGATTGCAGTCCCAATGTAGATCCAACATTGTATAAAAGACTTGTAGGAAGTCTCATGTACCTCACAGCTACGAGACCTGATATTATGTTTGCTGTCAGCTTGATTTCAAGGTTCATGGAGTCTCCCAAAGACTCGCATTGGCAAGTTGGCAAAAGGATCTTACGATATGTTGCAGGGACTTCAAGCTATGGAATTTTATACTCAAGCACAGAGTATGATGTTTTGACAGGTTTCACTGACAGTGATTTTGCAGGAAGTTTGGATGACAGGAAGAGCACTTCCGGTCATGTTTTTCATCTTGGATCAGGGGTGATTTCATGGGCATCCAAGAAGCAGCCCATTGTAACACTTTCATCGGCAGAAGCAGAGTATGTAGCAGCGACATCAGCAGCATGTCAAGCAGTCTGGTTACGCAGAGTTTTAGAAGGTCTTCAACAGAAACAAGAAGGACCAACCACAGTTTATTGTGACAACAACTCAGCAATTGCTCTATCCAAGAACCATGTTTTTCACCAGAAAAGCAAGCACATTGATACCAGATATCACTTCATAAGAGAGCTTGTGAACAATGGTGAAGTTCGTGTTGAGCATTGTAAATCAATTGACCAATTGGCTGACATATTCACAAAGCCATTGGCAAAAGATATTTTTGAAATTCATAGAAATAATTTAGGCATTGTAAAAGCTGCAGTAGTGAGCAGTAGTAATTAAGAGGGAGTGTTAGAAATAGTAATTACTTCAGTTAGCTTTAGCTTTTACTTGAGTTACTATTTAGAAGTTCAGTTAATAAATGCAACAGCATGCTTTGCATGCATGCAAAAGCTAGGTTAAAGCTTTTAGGGTTTTCCATAAGTGTTTAAATACGCATTATGTTCTTGATTGTATTACATCAGTTGATCTCGGTTTATGAATAAAGATTGAAGAGCCGTAGCTCATTCCGCATTATCTTTGTTTTATTTCTGCCTCCAACCTTCAGTTTGGTATCAGAGCATAGGAGAAGATCAAATTGGTAGCATCAATTTCCGGAGAAGCCAAAGCCGTAGCTTTGAAGAATTTGTAAGTTTTTTGAAGAAATTATTTTTTTTTGGAGAAATTATTTAAAGAAAATATTTTTTTGGAGTACCGCGCCCTCCCTATAGTCCACAGAGCGGTACTTTAGGAACTATCGCGCCCATACTTAAAGCGCGGTAGTTTGGGGAGATACGAGGTAAAAAATCAAGATTTCACCGCGGCCTCTCCCTAAGACAAAGAGCGGTAATTGGAACAAGGCGGCATTTTTGGACAAATGCAAAAAAAGGTTTTTACTTTGTGTGATTGTTTTTTGACTTTCACGCAGTTATTGAGTAAGAATTTTTCCTTTTTACAAGAGAAGAAGATATTTGAAGATATTTTTCAAATCTTGTTTAAGAGGGAGAATTATTATTTGTTTTTTTTTAAAAGAGGAAGGGAGATTATTTTGAATAAGAGCCAGTGAAAGACATCGCAGCGTCTATGGCTTCTAGCAGCAATCAATCTCAGATTTCTCCTCTTACAGGGAAAAAGGACTATGATGTATGGGCCACGAGGATGGCGGTTTATCTCAGGTCAGAAGATGCATGGGAATATGTCGTGTATGGCTATTCCGAACCTGCAGATGATGCAGCTTTTCAAGTCCTTTCAAACGCAGAGAAGGATGTCCTGCGAGCGCATAGGAAGAAGGATGCAAAGGCACTGCATCTCATAATGAACGCTTTGGATAACAGCGTATTTCCAAAGATATCAGCATCTTTACATGCCAAAGCAACATGGGATACCTTGGCGACTAGTTATCAAGGTGCTGGTAAGGTTCAAACAGCAACACTCCAAAACCTAAGAAGAGACTTTGAAGATCTGAAGATGAAAGAATCAGACTCTGTAGACTCTTTCATGACCAAAGTCATGGGGATTGTTAATCAGCTGAATATCTATGGTGAAAAGATTGGAGATCAAAGGGTGGTTGAAAGGGTTCTGAGATCCCTACCCCACTAATTTGAGTCGAAAGTTTCAGCGATTGAGGAAGCAAAAGATCTAAGTACTCTCTCTATAGACGAGTTGACCGGATCTTTACTTTCATTTGAATCCAGACTCAACAGGAATGAAGAATCCTCTCATGAGAATGCTTTCAAAGCACATGTCTCATTCTCAAGAAGCAGAGGAAGAGGCAGAGGCAGAGGAGGATCAAGAGGACGAGGCAGAAGTGGCCGAAGTAATGGCAATGGAGATCAAGATCACCATCATAACCATGAAGGCGGAAACTGCGACAAAAAAAAGGTCAGATAAATCTAATATTCAGTGTTATTATTGCAATAAATTTGGGCATTATGCTCATGAATGCAAAAAGAAAAAGGCTGATCAAGCAAATCATAATGCTAATGTGACTAATACCTCTGAGGATAAAGATGATATGTTATTTCTTACATGTCATGCTGCACACGAAAGCCCAAAGGGACTTTGGCTTTTAGATAGTGGCTGCAGTAACCATATGACAGGTGACAGAGGTCTAATTGCAGACCTAGATGAATCAGTGAGGACAGAGGTCAAAGTTGGCACGGATGAGGTGGTTCCAGTTCTTGGAAAAGGAGTGGTCAACATTCTAACCAAACAAGGCCAACAAAAGACAATCTCAGATGTCTATTATGCTCCAGGATTGAAGCATAATCTGCTTAGCATTGGGCAACTCACTGAAAAGAAGTACAAACTTGTCTTTGATGGATCAAACTGTGAAATTTATGACCCAAATCGACAGTTGATCATCAAAATACAAGTGACTAGGAACAGGATGTATCCACTAGTCATGAATTGCAGCAGCAAGGTAACCCCTTTTGCTCAAAAAGCCACTTGCATAGATGATTATTGGCTATGGCATTTTAGATATGGACATCTTCACTTTGGTGGTCTCAAGTTTTTGCAGCAGAAAGAGATGGTAAAGGGATTGCCCCCTATGAAGGAGCCAGAAAGCAGTTGTGAGTGTTGCATCATTGCAAAGCAGCACAGGGATAGCTTTCCTAAAGGTATGTCTCGAAGGGCACATGCACCTTTAGAACTTATTCATACTGATCTAGTTGGACCAATGCAAACTCAATCGATTGGTGGAAGCTATTATTTCCTTACATTTATTGATGATTTCAGTAGAAAAACATGGGTGTATTTCCTTCGTCAGAAGTCTGAAACTTTTGGCAAGTTCAAGGAATTTAGGGCTTTGGTTGAAAAACAGAGTGGTTATCAACTCAAAGTATTGAGATCTGATGGAGGGGGAGAGTATGAATTAAAGGAATTTCATGATTACTGCAAGCATCATGGAATCAAGAGGCAATTCACTACAAAATATACTCCTCAGCAGAATGGTATTGCAGAACGCAAGAACAGAACCATCATGAATATGGCAAGGAGCATGCTGAAAGGAAGAAATGTGTCCCATGAATTTTGGGGAGACGCAGTGGCTTGTGCTGTTCATGTGATGAACAGATCTCCCACCAAAATTGTGAAGAACAGAGTACCAGAGAAAGCATGGTCAGGTATGACTTGTAATGTTTCTCATTTCAGAGTATTTGGTTGTGTTGCTTATGCTCATGTTCCTAAACAGCTAAGAAAAAAGCTAGACGACAGGAGTGAGAAATGTATATTTCTTGGATATGGTGAACAAACTAAAGCCTACAAGCTGTATAACCCTATTATCAAAAAGGTTATTCTCAGCAGAGATGTTTTGTTCAAGGAGGAAGAGTCATGGAATGGAACCATAGACAAGGGTATGGGAGCTGCAATACCCCAACCAGAAGATGGAGAAGATGAGGAGCTGATTGGACAACAAGATCCAGTAGCATCTTCACCAATAGCAAATACTCCAGAAAGAACACCTAGAAACTCAGTTCGAGGTGAAGCATCAAGTCCGCAGTCAGGTAATGAATCTGATTACAGTAATAAAAAGACTAGAAGATTGACATATATTTATGATGAATTGGATGCAAATACCAATATGTTTTTATTGCTAGTGAACCTGTGTTTTATGAAGAGGCTGTAAAACAAGAGCATTGGGTAAATGCTATGGACGAAGAGATAGATTCCATTGAGAGAAATGATACATGGGATCTAGTTGACCTGCCAAAGAATAAGAAACCCATTGGTGTGAAGTGGGTTTATAAAACCAAACTCAATGAAAAAGGTGAGATTGATAGGTACAAGGCAAGGTTAGTAGCAAAGGGTTTCTCGCAACAACCAGGAATTGATTTTGGAGAAACTTTTGCACCAGTGGCAAGATTGGACACAGTAAGAGCAGTCCTAGCAATTGCAGCACAAAAAAAATGGAAAGTGTATCAGATGGATGTCAAGTCGGCATTCTTGAATGGAATTCTTGAAGAAGAAATTTATGTGGAGCAACCACATGGGTATGAAATAAAAGAACATGAAGACAAAGTTTACAAGTTGAAGAAAGCTCTATATGGGCTTAAGCAAGCTCCAAGAGCTTGGTATAGCAGAATTGATTCTTATCTCATCAAAAATGGTTTTAGCAGAAGCAGCAGTGAACCAACACTTTACACAAAGGTAAATCAACAAGGACAGATTTTAATAGTTTGTTTGTATGTTGATGATATGATTTTTACAGGCGACCTCTCAGTAGATGAGTTCAAGGCAGCTATGAAGAAAGAGTTTGAGATGACAGACCTTGGATTGATGAGGTTCTTTCTTGGCCTAGAAGTAGAACAGTCAGAAAAGGGTATATTTATCTCTCAAAATAAATATGCTAATGAAGTTCTTAAGCGATTCAGAATGCTTAATTGCAAAACAACACCTACACCAGTGGCAACAGGTACTAAGTTGAGCAAAGAAGATTGCAGTCCCAATGTAGATCCAACATTGTATAAAAGACTTGTAGGAAGTCTCATGTACCTCACAGCTACGAGACCTGATATTATGTTTGCTGTCAGCTTGATTTCAAGGTTCATGGAGTCTCCCAAAGACTCGCATTGGCAAGTTGGCAAAAGGATCTTACGATATGTTGCAGGGACTTCAAGCTATGGAATTTTATACTCAAGCACAGAGTATGATGTTTTGACAGGTTTCACTGACAGTGATTTTGCAGGAAGTTTGGATGACAGGAAGAGCACTTCCGGTCATGTTTTTCATCTTGGATCAGGGGTGATTTCATGGGCATCCAAGAAGCAGCCCATTGTAACACTTTCATCGGCAGAAGCAGAGTATGTAGCAGCGACATCAGCAGCATGTCAAGCAGTCTGGTTACGCAGAGTTTTAGAAGGTCTTCAACAGAAACAAGAAGGACCAACCACAGTTTATTGTGACAACAACTCAGCAATTGCTCTATCCAAGAACCATGTTTTTCACCAGAAAAGCAAGCACATTGATACCAGATATCACTTCATAAGAGAGCTTGTGAACAATGGTGAAGTTCGTGTTGAGCATTGTAAATCAATTGACCAATTGGCTGACATATTCACAAAGCCATTGGCAAAAGATATTTTTGAAATTCATAGAAATAATTTAGGCATTGTAAAAGCTGCAGTAGTGAGCAGTAGTAATTAAGAGGGAGTGTTAGAAATAGTAATTACTTCAGTTAGCTTTAGCTTTTACTTGAGTTACTATTTAGAAGTTCAGTTAATAAATGCAACAGCATGCTTTGCATGCATGCAAAAGCTAGGTTAAAGCTTTTAGGGTTTTCCATAAGTGTTTAAATACGCATTATGTTCTTGATTGTATTACATCAGTTGATCTCGGTTTATGAATAAAGATTGAAGAGCCGTAGCTCATTCCGCATTATCTTTGTTTTATTTCTGCCTCCAACCTTCAGTTTGGTATCAGAGCATAGGAGAAGATCAAATTGGTAGCATCAATTTCCGGAGAAGCCAAAGCCGTAGCTTTGAAGAATTTGTAAGTTTTTTGAAGAAATTATTTTTTTTTGGAGAAATTATTTAAAGAAAATATTTTTTTGGAGTACCGCGCCCTCCCTATAGTCCACAGAGCGGTACTTTAGGAACTATCGCGCCCATACTTAAAGCGCGGTAGTTTGGGGAGATACGAGGTAAAAAATCAAGATTTCACCGCGGCCTCTCCCTAAGACAAAGAGCGGTAATTGGAACAAGGCGGCATTTTTGGACAAATGCAAAAAAAGGTTTTTACTTTGTGTGATTGTTTTTTGACTTTCACGCAGTTATTGAGTAAGAATTTTTCCTTTTTACAAGAGAAGAAGATATTTGAAGATATTTTTCAAATCTTGTTTAAGAGGGAGAATTATTATTTGTTTTTTTTTAAAAGAGGAAGGGAGATTATTTTGAATAAGAGCCAGTGAAAGACATCGCAGCGTCTATGGCTTCTAGCAGCAATCAATCTCAGATTTCTCCTCTTACAGGGAAAAAGGACTATGATGTATGGGCCACGAGGATGGCGGTTTATCTCAGGTCAGAAGATGCATGGGAATATGTCGTGTATGGCTATTCCGAACCTGCAGATGATGCAGCTTTTCAAGTCCTTTCAAACGCAGAGAAGGATGTCCTGCGAGCGCATAGGAAGAAGGATGCAAAGGCACTGCATCTCATAATGAACGCTTTGGATAACAGCGTATTTCCAAAGATATCAGCATCTTTACATGCCAAAGCAACATGGGATACCTTGGCGACTAGTTATCAAGGTGCTGGTAAGGTTCAAACAGCAACACTCCAAAACCTAAGAAGAGACTTTGAAGATCTGAAGATGAAAGAATCAGACTCTGTAGACTCTTTCATGACCAAAGTCATGGGGATTGTTAATCAGCTGAATATCTATGGTGAAAAGATTGGAGATCAAAGGGTGGTTGAAAGGGTTCTGAGATCCCTACCCCACTAATTTGAGTCGAAAGTTTCAGCGATTGAGGAAGCAAAAGATCTAAGTACTCTCTCTATAGACGAGTTGACCGGATCTTTACTTTCATTTGAATCCAGACTCAACAGGAATGAAGAATCCTCTCATGAGAATGCTTTCAAAGCACATGTCTCATTCTCAAGAA
Organism: Larix kaempferi; assembly: GCA_027924585.1. NCBI lineage: Eukaryota > Viridiplantae > Streptophyta > Pinopsida > Pinales > Pinaceae > Larix > Larix kaempferi. Next base: position 43,984,894 of record BSBM01000073.1, read on the forward strand.
GCAGAGGAAGAGGCAGAGGCAGAGGAGGATCAAGAGGACGAGGCAGAAGTGGCCGAAGTAATGGCAATGGAGATCAAGATCACCATCATAACCATGAAGGCGGAAACTGCGACAAAAAAAAGGTCAGATAAATCTAATATTCAGTGTTATTATTGCAATAAATTTGGGCATTATGCTCATGAATGCAAAAAGAAAAAGGCTGATCAAGCAAATCATAATGCTAATGTGACTAATACCTCTGAGGATAAAGATGATATGTTATTTCTTACATGTCATGCTGCACACGAAAGCCCAAAGGGACTTTGGCTTTTAGATAGTGGCTGCAGTAACCATATGACAGGTGACAGAGGTCTAATTGCAGACCTAGATGAATCAGTGAGGACAGAGGTCAAAGTTGGCACGGATGAGGTGGTTCCAGTTCTTGGAAAAGGAGTGGTCAACATTCTAACCAAACAAGGCCAACAAAAGACAATCTCAGATGTCTATTATGCTCCAGGATTGAAGCATAATCTGCTTAGCATTGGGCAACTCACTGAAAAGAAGTACAAACTTGTCTTTGATGGATCAAACTGTGAAATTTATGACCCAAATCGACAGTTGATCATCAAAATACAAGTGACTAGGAACAGGATGTATCCACTAGTCATGAATTGCAGCAGCAAGGTAACCCCTTTTGCTCAAAAAGCCACTTGCATAGATGATTATTGGCTATGGCATTTTAGATATGGACATCTTCACTTTGGTGGTCTCAAGTTTTTGCAGCAGAAAGAGATGGTAAAGGGATTGCCCCCTATGAAGGAGCCAGAAAGCAGTTGTGAGTGTTGCATCATTGCAAAGCAGCACAGGGATAGCTTTCCTAAAGGTATGTCTCGAAGGGCACATGCACCTTTAGAACTTATTCATACTGATCTAGTTGGACCAATGCAAACTCAATCGATTGGTGGAAGCTATTATTTCCTTACATTTATTGATGATTTCAGTAGAAAAACATGGGTGTATTTCCTTCGTCAGAAGTCTGAAACTTTTGGCAAGTTCAAGGAATTTAGGGCTTTGGTTGAAAAACAGAGTGGTTATCAACTCAAAGTATTGAGATCTGATGGAGGGGGAGAGTATGAATTAAAGGAATTTCATGATTACTGCAAGCATCATGGAATCAAGAGGCAATTCACTACAAAATATACTCCTCAGCAGAATGGTATTGCAGAACGCAAGAACAGAACCATCATGAATATGGCAAGGAGCATGCTGAAAGGAAGAAATGTGTCCCATGAATTTTGGGGAGACGCAGTGGCTTGTGCTGTTCATGTGATGAACAGATCTCCCACCAAAATTGTGAAGAACAGAGTACCAGAGAAAGCATGGTCAGGTATGACTTGTAATGTTTCTCATTTCAGAGTATTTGGTTGTGTTGCTTATGCTCATGTTCCTAAACAGCTAAGAAAAAAGCTAGACGACAGGAGTGAGAAATGTATATTTCTTGGATATGGTGAACAAACTAAAGCCTACAAGCTGTATAACCCTATTATCAAAAAGGTTATTCTCAGCAGAGATGTTTTGTTCAAGGAGGAAGAGTCATGGAATGGAACCATAGACAAGGGTATGGGAGCTGCAATACCCCAACCAGAAGATGGAGAAGATGAGGAGCTGATTGGACAACAAGATCCAGTAGCATCTTCACCAATAGCAAATACTCCAGAAAGAACACCTAGAAACTCAGTTCGAGGTGAAGCATCAAGTCCGCAGTCAGGTAATGAATCTGATTACAGTAATAAAAAGACTAGAAGATTGACATATATTTATGATGAATTGGATGCAAATACCAATATGTTTTTATTGCTAGTGAACCTGTGTTTTATGAAGAGGCTGTAAAACAAGAGCATTGGGTAAATGCTATGGACGAAGAGATAGATTCCATTGAGAGAAATGATACATGGGATCTAGTTGACCTGCCAAAGAATAAGAAACCCATTGGTGTGAAGTGGGTTTATAAAACCAAACTCAATGAAAAAGGTGAGATTGATAGGTACAAGGCAAGGTTAGTAGCAAAGGGTTTCTCGCAACAACCAGGAATTGATTTTGGAGAAACTTTTGCACCAGTGGCAAGATTGGACACAGTAAGAGCAGTCCTAGCAATTGCAGCACAAAAAAAATGGAAAGTGTATCAGATGGATGTCAAGTCGGCATTCTTGAATGGAATTCTTGAAGAAGAAATTTATGTGGAGCAACCACATGGGTATGAAATAAAAGAACATGAAGACAAAGTTTACAAGTTGAAGAAAGCTCTATATGGGCTTAAGCAAGCTCCAAGAGCTTGGTATAGCAGAATTGATTCTTATCTCATCAAAAATGGTTTTAGCAGAAGCAGCAGTGAACCAACACTTTACACAAAGGTAAATCAACAAGGACAGATTTTAATAGTTTGTTTGTATGTTGATGATATGATTTTTACAGGCGACCTCTCAGTAGATGAGTTCAAGGCAGCTATGAAGAAAGAGTTTGAGATGACAGACCTTGGATTGATGAGGTTCTTTCTTGGCCTAGAAGTAGAACAGTCAGAAAAGGGTATATTTATCTCTCAAAATAAATATGCTAATGAAGTTCTTAAGCGATTCAGAATGCTTAATTGCAAAACAACACCTACACCAGTGGCAACAGGTACTAAGTTGAGCAAAGAAGATTGCAGTCCCAATGTAGATCCAACATTGTATAAAATACTTGTAGGAAGTCTCATGTACCTCACAGCTACGAGACCTGATATTATGTTTGCTGTCAGCTTGATTTCAAGGTTCATGGAGTCTCCCAAAGACTCGCATTGGCAAGTTGGCAAAAGGATCTTACGATATGTTGCAGGGACTTCAAGCTATGGAATTTTATACTCAAGCACAGAGTATGATGTTTTGACAGGTTTCACTGACAGTGATTTTGCAGGAAGTTTGGATGACAGGAAGAGCACTTCCGGTCATGTTTTTCATCTTGGATCAGGGGTGATTTCATGGGCATCCAAGAAGCAGCCCATTGTAACACTTTCATCGGCAGAAGCAGAGTATGTAGCAGCGACATCAGCAGCATGTCAAGCAGTCTGGTTACGCAGAGTTTTAGAAGGTCTTCAACAGAAACAAGAAGGACCAACCACAGTTTATTGTGACAACAACTCAGCAATTGCTCTATCCAAGAACCATGTTTTTCACCAGAAAAGCAAGCACATTGATACTAGATATCACTTCATAAGAGAGCTTGTGAACAATGGTGAAGTTCGTGTTGAGCATTGTAAATCAATTGACCAATTGGCTGACATATTCACAAAGCCATTGGCAAAAGATATTTTTGAAATTCATAGAAATAATTTAGGCATTGTAAAAGCTGCAGTAGTCAGCAGTAGTAATTAAGAGGGAGTGTTAGAAATAGTAATTACTTCAGTTAGCTTTAGCTTTTACTTGAGTTACTATTTAGAAGTTCAGTTAATAAATGCAACAGCATGCTTTGCATGCATGCAAAAGCTAGGTTAAAGCTTTTAGGGTTTTCCATAAGTGTTTAAATACGCATTATGTTCTTGATTGTATTGCATCAGTTGATCTCGGTTTATGAATAAAGATTGAAGAGCCGTAGCTCATTCCGCATTATCTTTGTTTTATTTCTGCCTCCAACCTTCAGTTTGGTATCAGAGCATAGGAGAAGATCAAATTGGTAGCATCAATTTCCGGAGAAGCCAAAGCCGTAGCTTTGAAGAATTTGTAAGTTTTTTGAAGAAATTATTTTTTTTTGGAGAAATTATTTAAAGAAAATATTTTTTTGGAGTACCGCGCCCTCCCTATAGTCCACAGAGCGGTACTTTAGGAACTCTCGCGCCCATACTTAAAGCGCGGTAGTTTGGGGAGATACGAGGTAAAAAATCAAGATTTCACCGCGGCCTCTCCCTAAGACAAAGAGCGGTAATTGGAACAAGGCGACATTTTTGGACAAATGCAAAAAAAGGTTTTTACTTTGTGTGATTGTTTTTTGACTTTCACGCAGTTATTGAGTAAGAATTTTTCCTTTTTACAAGAGAAGAAGATATTTGAAGATATTTTTCAAATCTTGTTTAAGAGGGAGAATTATTATTTGTTTTTTTTTAAAAGAGGAAGGGAGATTATTTTGAATAAGAGCCAGTGAAAGACATCGCAGCGTCTATGGCTTCTAGCAGCAATCAATCTCAGATTTCTCCTCTTACAGGGAAAAAGGACTATGATGTATGGGCCACGAGGATGGCGGTTTATCTCAGGTCAGAATATGCATGGGAATATGTCGTGTATGGCTATTCCGAACCTGCAGATGATGCAGCTTTTCAAGTCCTTTCAAACGCAGAGAAGGATGTCCTGCGAGCGCATAGGAAGAAGGATGCAAAGGCACTGCATCTCATAATGAACGCTTTGGATAACAGCGTATTTCCAAAGATATCAGCATCTTTACATGCCAAAGCAACATGGGATACCTTGGCGACTAGTTATCAAGGTGCTGGTAAGGTTCAAACAGCAACACTCCAAAACCTAAGAAGAGACTTTGAAGATCTGAAGATGAAAGAATCAGACTCTGTAGACTCTTTCATGACCAAAGTCATGGGGATTGTTAATCAGCTGAATATCTATGGTGAAAAGATTGGAGATCAAAGGGTGGTTGAAAGGGTTCTGAGATCCCTACCCCACAAATTTGAGTCGAAAGTTTCAGCGATTGAGGAAGCAAAAGATCTAAGTACTCTCTCTATAGACGAGTTGACCGGATCTTTACTTTCATTTGAATCCAGACTCAACAGGAATGAAGAATCCTCTCATGAGAATGCTTTCAAAGCACATGTCTCATTCTCAAGAAGCAGAGGAAGAGGCAGAGGCAGAGGAGGATCAAGAGGACGAGGCAGAAGTGGCCGAAGTAATGGCAATGGAGATCAAGATCACCATCATAACCATGAAGGCGGAAACTGCGACAAAAAAAAGGTCAGATAAATCTAATATTCAGTGTTATTATTGCAATAAATTTGGGCATTATGCTCATGAATGCAAAAAGAAAAAGGCTGATCAAGCAAATCATAATGCTAATGTGACTAATACCTCTGAGGATAAAGATGATATGTTATTTCTTACATGTCATGCTGCACACGAAAGCCCAAAGGGACTTTGGCTTTTAGATAGTGGCTGCAGTAACCATATGACAGGTGACAGAGGTCTAATTGCAGACCTAGATGAATCAGTGAGGACAGAGGTCAAAGTTGGCACGGATGAGGTGGTTCCAGTTCTTGGAAAAGGAGTGGTCAACATTCTAACCAAACAAGGCCAACAAAAGACAATCTCAGATGTCTATTATGCTCCAGGATTGAAGCATAATCTGCTTAGCATTGGGCAACTCACTGAAAAGAAGTACAAACTTGTCTTTGATGGATCAAACTGTGAAATTTATGACCCAAATCGACAGTTGATCATCAAAATACAAGTGACTAGGAACAGGATGTATCCACTAGTCATGAATTGCAGCAGCAAGGTAACCCCTTTTGCTCAAAAAGCCACTTGCATAGATGATTATTGGCTATGGCATTTTAGATATGGACATCTTCACTTTGGTGGTCTCAAGTTTTTGCAGCAGAAAGAGATGGTAAAGGGATTGCCCCCTATGAAGGAGCCAGAAAGCAGTTGTGAGTGTTGCATCATTGCAAAGCAGCACAGGGATAGCTTTCCTAAAGGTATGTCTCGAAGGGCACATGCACCTTTAGAACTTATTCATACTGATCTAGTTGGACCAATGCAAACTCAATCGATTGGTGGAAGCTATTATTTCCTTACATTTATTGATGATTTCAGTAGAAAAACATGGGTGTATTTCCTTCGTCAGAAGTCTGAAACTTTTGGCAAGTTCAAGGAATTTAGGGCTTTGGTTGAAAAACAGAGTGGTTATCAACTCAAAGTATTGAGATCTGATGGAGGGGGAGAGTATGAATTAAAGGAATTTCATGATTACTGCAAGCATCATGGAATCAAGAGGCAATTCACTACAAAATATACTCCTCAGCAGAATGGTTTTGCAGAACGCAAGAACAGAACCATCATGAATATGGCAAGGAGCATGCTGAAAGGAAGAAATGTGTCCCATGAATTTTGGGGAGACGCAGTGGCTTGTGCTGTTCATGTGATGAACAGATCTCCCACCAAAATTGTGAAGAACAGAGTACCAGAGAAAGCATGGTCAGGTATGACTTGTAATGTTTCTCATTTCAGAGTATTTGGTTGTGTTGCTTATGCTCATGTTCCTAAACAGCTAAGAAAAAAGCTAGACGACAGGAGTGAGAAATGTATATTTCTTGGATATGGTGAACAAACTAAAGCCTACAAGCTGTATAACCCTATTATCAAAAAGGTTATTCTCAGCAGAGATGTTTTGTTCAAGGAGGAAGAGTCATGGAATGGAACCATAGACAAGGGTATGGGAGCTGCAATACCCCAACCAGAAGATGGAGAAGATGAGGAGCTGATTGGACAACAAGATCCAGTAGCATCTTCACCAATAGCAAATACTCCAGAAAGAACACCTAGAAACTCAGTTCGAGGTGAAGCATCAAGTCCGCAGTCAGGTAATGAATCTGATTACAGTAATAAAAAGACTAGAAGATTGACAGATATTTATGATGAATTGGATGCAAATACCAATTATGTTTTTATTGCTAGTGAACCTGTGTTTTATGAAGAGGCTGTAAAACAAGAGCATTGGGTAAATGCTATGGACGAAGAGATAGATTCCATTGAGAGAAATGATACATGGAATCTAGTTGACCTGCCAAAGAATAAGAAACCCATTGGTGTGAAGTGGGTTTATAAAACCAAACTCAATGAAAAAGGTGAGATTGATAGGTACAAGGCAAGGTTAGTAGCAAAGGGTTTCTCGCAACAACCAGGAATTGATTTTGGAGAAACTTTTGCACCAGTGGCAAGATTGGACACAGTAAGAGCAGTCCTAGCAATTGCAGCACAAAAAAAATGGAAAGTGTATCAGATGGATGTCAAGTCGGCATTCTTGAATGGAATTCTTGAAGAAGAAATTTATGTGGAGCAACCACATGGGTATGAAATAAAAGAACATGAAGACAAAGTTTACAAGTTGAAGAAAGCTCTATATGGGCTTAAGCAAGCTCCAAGAGCTTGGTATAGCAGAATTGATTCTTATCTCATCAAAAATGGTTTTAGCAGAAGCAGCAGTGAACCAACACTTTACACAAAGGTAAATCAACAAGGACAGATTTTAATAGTTTGTTTGTATGTTGATGATATGATTTTTACAGGCGACCTCTCAGTAGATGAGTTCAAGGCAGCTATGAAGAAAGAGTTTGAGATGACAGACCTTGGATTGATGAGGTTCTTTCTTGGCCTAGAAGTAGAACAGTCAGAAAAGGGTATATTTATCTCTCAAAATAAATATGCTAATGAAGTTCTTAAGCGATTCAGAATGCTTAATTGCAAAACAACACCTACACCAGTGGCAACAGGTACTAAGTTGAGCAAAGAAGATTGCAGTCCCAATGTAGATCCAACATTGTATAAAAGACTTGTAGGAAGTCTCATGTACCTCACAGCTACGAGACCTGATATTATGTTTGCTGTCAGCTTGATTTCAAGGTTCATGGAGTCTCCCAAAGACTCGCATTGGCAAGTTGGCAAAAGGATCTTACGATATGTTGCAGGGACTTCAAGCTATGGAATTTTATACTCAAGCACAGAGTATGATGTTTTGACAGGTTTCACTGACAGTGATTTTGCAGGAAGTTTGGATGACAGGAAGAGCACTTCCGGTCATGTTTTTCATCTTGGATCAGGGGTGATTTCATGGGCATCCAAGAAGCAGCCCATTGTAACACTTTCATCGGCAGAAGCAGAGTATGTAGCAGCGACATCAGCAGCATGTCAAGCAGTCTGGTTACGCAGAGTTTTAGAAGGTCTTCAACAGAAACAAGAAGGACCAACCACAGTTTATTGTGACAACAACTCAGCAATTGCTCTATCCAAGAACCATGTTTTTCACCAGAAAAGCAAGCACATTGATACTAGATATCACTTCATAAGAGAGCTTGTGAACAATGGTGAAGTTCGTGTTGAGCATTGTAAATCAATTGACCAATTGGCTGACATATTCACAAAGCCATTGGCAAAAGATATTTTTGAAATTCATAGAAATAATTTAGGCATTGTAAAAGCTGCAGTAGTGAGCAGTAGTAATTAAGAGGGAGTGTTAGAAATAGTAATTACTTCAGTTAGCTTTAGCTTTTACTTGAGTTACTATTTAGAAGTTCAGTTAATAAATGCAACAGCATGCTTTGCATGCATGCAAAAGCTAGGTTAAAGCTTTTAGGGTTTTCCATAAGTGTTTAAATACGCATTATGTTCTTGATTGTATTACATCAGTTGATCTCGGTTTATGAATAAAGATTGAAGAGCCGTAGCTCATTCCGCATTATCTTTGTTTTATTTCTGCCTCCAACCTTCAGTTTGGTATCAGAGCATAGGAGAAGATCAAATTGGTAGCATCAATTTCCGGAGAAGCCAAAGCCGTAGCTTTGAAGAATTTGTAAGTTTTTTGAAGAAATTATTTTTTTTTGGAGAAATTATTTAAAGAAAATATTTTTTTGGAGTACCGCGCCCTCCCTATAGTCCACAGAGCGGTACTTTAGGAACTATCGCGCCCATACTATAGGCTAAAGCGCGGTAGTTTGGGGAGATACGAGGTAAAAAATCAAGATTTCACCGCGGCCTCTCCCTAAGACAAAGAGCGGTAATTGGAACAAGGCGGCATTTTTGGACAAATGCAAAAAAAGGTTTTTACTTTGTGTGATTGTTTTTTGACTTTCACGCAGTTATTGAGTAAGAATTTTTCCTTTTTACAAGAGAAGAAGATATTTGAAGATATTTTTCAAATCTTGTTTAAGAGGGAGAATTATTATTTGTTTTTTTTTAAAAGAGGAAGGGAGATTATTTTGAATAAGAGCCAGTGAAAGACATCGCAGCGTCTATGGCTTCTAGCAGCAATCAATCTCAGATTTCTCCTCTTACAGGGAAAAAGGACTATGATGTATGGGCCACGAGGATGGCGGTTTATCTCAGGTCAGAAGATGCATGGGAATATGTCGTGTATGGCTATTCCGAACCTGCAGATGATGCAGCTTTTCAAGTCCTTTCAAACGCAGAGAAGGATGTCCTGCGAGCGCATAGGAAGAAGGATGCAAAGGCACTGCATCTCATAATGAACGCTTTGGATAACAGCGTATTTCCAAAGATATCAGCATCTTTACATGCCAAAGCAACATGGGATACCTTGGCGACTAGTTATCAAGGTGCTGGTAAGGTTCAAACAGCAACACTCCAAAACCTAAGAAGAGACTTTGAAGATCTGAAGATGAAAGAATCAGACTCTGTAGACTCTTTCATGACCAAAGTCATGGGGATTGTTAATCAGCTGAATATCTATGGTGAAAAGATTGGAGATCAAAGGGTGGTTGAAAGGGTTCTGAGATCCCTACCCCACAAATTTGAGTCGAAAGTTTCAGCGATTGAGGAAGCAAAAGATCTAAGTACTCTCTCTATATACGAGTTGACCGGATCTTTACTTTCATTTGAATCCAGACTCAAGAGGAATGAAGAATCCTCTCATGAGAATGCTTTCAAAGCACATGTCTCATTCTCAAGAAGCAGAGGAAGAGGCAGAGGCAGAGGAGGATCAAGAGGACGAGGCAGAAGTGGCCGAAGTAATGGCAATGGAGATCAAGATCACCATCATAACCATGAAGGCGGAAACTACGACAAAAAAAAGGTCAGATAAATCTAATATTCAGTGTTATTATTGCAATAAATTTGGGCATTATGCTCATGAATGCAAAAAGAAAAAGGCTGATCAAGCAAATCATAATGCTAATGTGACTAATACCTCTGAGGATAAAGATGATATGTTATTTCTTACATGTCATGCTGCACACGAAAGCCCAAAGGGACTTTGGCTTTTAGATAGTGGCTGCAGTAACCATATGACAGGTGACAGAGGTCTAATTGCAGACCTAGATGAATCAGTGAGGACAGAGGTCAAAGTTGGCACGGATGAGGTGGTTCCAGTTCTTGGAAAATGAGTGGTCAACATTCTAACCAAACAAGGCCAACAAAAGACAATCTCAGATGTCTATTATGCTCCAGGATTGAAGCATAATCTGCTTAGCATTGGGCAACTCACTGAAAAGAAGTACAAACTTGTCTTTGATGGATCAAACTGTGAAATTTATGACCCAAATCGACAGTTGATCATCAAAATACAAGTGACTAGGAACAGGATGTATCCACTAGTCATGAATTGCAGCAGCAAGATAACCCCTTTTGCTCAAAAAGCCACTTGCATAGATGATTATTGGCTATGGCATTTTAGATATGGACATCTTCACTTTGGTGGTCTCAAGTTTTTGCAGCAGAAAGAGATGGTAAAGGCATTGCCCCCTATGAAGGAGCCAGAAAGCAGTTGTGAGTGTTGCATCATTGCAAAGCAGCACAGGGATAGCTTTCCTAAAGGTATGTCTCGAAGGGCACATGCACCTTTAGAACTTATTCATACTGATCTAGTTGGACCAATGCAAACTCAATCGATTGGTGGAAGCTATTATTTCCTTACATTTATTGATGATTTCAGTAGAAAAACATGGGTGTATTTCCTTCGTCAGAAGTCTGAAACTTTTGGCAAGTTCAAGGAATTTAGGGCTTTGGTTGAAAAACAGAGTGGTTATCAACTCAAAGTATTGAGATCTGATGGAGGGGGAGAGTATGAATTAAAGGAATTTCATGATTACTGCAAGCATCATGGAATCAAGAGGCAATTCACTACAAAATATACTCCTCAGCAGAATGGTATTGCAGAACGCAAGAACAGAACCATCATGAATATGGCAAGGAGCATGCTGAAAGGAAGAAATGTGTCCCATGAATTTTGGGGAGACGCAGTGGCTTGTGCTGTTCATGTGATGAACAGATCTCCCACCAAAATTATGAAGAACAGAGTACCAGAGAAAGCATGGTCAGGTATGACTTGTAATGTTTCTCATTTCAGAGTATTTGGTTGTGTTGCTTATGCTCATGTTCCTAAACAGCTAAGAAAAAAGCTAGACGACAGGAGTGAGAAATGTATATTTCTTGGATATGGTGAACAAACTAAAGCCTACAAGCTGTATAACCCTATTATCAAAAAGGTTATTCTCAGCAGAGATGTTTTGTTCAAGGAGGAAGAGTCATGGAATGGAACCATAGACAAGGGTATGGGAGCTGCAATACCCCAACCAGAAGATGGAGAAGATGAGGAGCTGATTGGACAACAAGATCCAGTAGCATCTTCACCAATAGCAAATACTCCAGAAAGAACACCTAGAAACTCAGTTCGAGGTGAAGCATCAAGTCCGCAGTCAGGTAATGAATCTGATTACAGTAATAAAAAGACTAGAAGATTGACAGATATTTATGATGAATTGGATGCAAATACCAATTATGTTTTTATTGCTAGTGAACCTGTGTTTTATGAAGAGGCTGTAAAACAAGAGCATTGGGTAAATGCTATGGACGAAGAGATAGATTCCATTGAGAGAAATGATACATGGAATCTAGTTGACCTGCCAAAGAATAAGAAACCCATTGGTGTGAAGTGGGTTTATAAAACCAAACTCAATGAAAAAGGTGAGATTGATAGGTACAAGGCAAGGTTAGTAGCAAAGGGTTTCTCGCAACAACCAGGAATTGATTTTGGAGAAACTTTTGCACCAGTGGCAAGATTGGACACAGTAAGAGCAGTCCTAGCAATTGCAGCACAAAAAAAATGGAAAGTGTATCAGATGGATGTCAAGTCGGCATTCTTGAATGGAATTCTTGAAGAAGAAATTTATGTGGAGCAACCACATGGGTATGAAATAAAAGAACATGAAGACAAAGTTTACAAGTTGAAGAAAGCTCTATATGGGCTTAAGCAAGCTCCAAGAGCTTGGTATAGCAGAATTGATTCTTATCTCATCAAAAATGGTTTTAGCAGAAGCAGCAGTGAACCAACACTTTACACAAAGGTAAATCAACAAGGACAGATTTTAATAGTTTGTTTGTATGTTGATGATATGATTTTTACAGGCGACCTCTCAGTAGATGAGTTCAAGGAAGCTATGAAGAAAGAGTTTGAGATGACAGACCTTGGATTGATGAGGTTCTTTCTTGGCCTAGAAGTAGAACAGTCAGAAAAGGGTATATTTATCTCTCAAAATAAATATGCTAATGAAGTTCTTAAGCGATTCAGAATGCTTAATTGCAAAACAACACCTACACCAGTGGCAACAGGTACTAAGTTGAGCAAAGAAGATTGCAGTCCCAATGTAGATCCAACATTGTATAAAAGACTTGTAGGAAGTCTCATGTACCTCACAGCTACGAGACCTGATATTATGTTTGCTGTCAGCTTGATTTCAAGGTTCATGGAGTCTCCCAAAGACTCGCATTGGCAAGTTGGCAAAAGGATCTTACGATATGTTGCAGGGACTTCAAGCTATGGAATTTTATTCTCAAGCACAGAGTATGATGTTTTGACAGGTTTCACTGACAGTGATTTTGCAGGAAGTTTGGATGACAGGAAGAGCACTTCCGGTCATGTTTTTCATCTTGGATCAGGGGTGATTTCATGGGCATCCAAGAAGCAGCCCATTGTTACACTTTCATCGGCAGAAGCAGAGTATGTAGCAGCGACATCAGCAGCATGTCAAGCAGTCTGGTTACGCAGAGTTTTAGAAGGTCTTCAACAGAAACAAGAAGGACCAACCACAGTTTATTGTGACAACAACTCAGCAATTGCTCTATCCAAGAACCATGTTTTTCACCAGAAAAGCAAGCACATTGATACTAGATATCACTTCATAAGAGAGCTTGTGAACAATGGTGAAGTTCGTGTTGAGCATTGTAAATCAATTGACCAATTGGCTGACATATTCACAAAGCCATTGGCAAAAGATATTTTTGAAATTCATAGAAATAATTTAGGCATTGTAAAAGCTGCAGTAGTCAGCAGTAGTAATTAAGAGGGAGTGTTAGAAATAGTAATTACTTCAGTTAGCTTTAGCTTTTACTTGAGTTACTATTTAGAAGTTCAGTTAATAAATGCAACAGCATGCTTTGCATGCATGCAAAAGCTAGGTTAAAGCTTTTAGGGTTTTCCATAATTGTTTAAATACGCATTATATTCTTGATTGTATTACATCAGTTGATCTCGGTTTATGAATAAAGATTGAAGAGCCGTAGCTCATTCCGCATTATCTTTGTTTTATTTCTGCCTCCAACCTTCAGTTTGGTATCAGAGCATAGGAGAAGATCAAATTGGTAGCATCAATTTCCGGAGAAGCCAAAGCCGTAGCTTTGAAGAATTTGTAAGTTTTTTGAAGAAATTATTTTTTTTTGGAGAAATTATTTAAAGAAAATATTTTTTTGGAGTACCGCGCCCTCCCTATAGTCCACAGAGCGGTACTTTAGGAACTATCGCGCCCATACTATAGGCTAAAGTGCGGTAGTTTGGGGAGATACGAGGTAAAAAATCAAGATTTCACCGCGGCCTCTCCCTAAGACAAAGAGCGGTAATTGGAACAAGGCGGCATTTTTGGACAAATGCAAAAAAAGGTTTTTACTTTGTGTGATTGTTTTTTGACTTTCACGCAGTTATTGAGTAAGAATTTTTCCTTTTTACAAGAGAAGAAGATATTTGAAGATATTTTTCAAATCTTGTTTAAGAGGGAGAATTATTATTTGTTTTTTTTTAAAAGAGGAAGGGAGATTATTTTGAATAAGAGCCAGTGAAAGACATCGCAGCGTCTATGGATTCTAGCAGCAATCAATCTCAGATTTCTCCTCTTACAGGGAAAAATGACTATGATGTATGGGCCACGAGGATGGCGGTTTATCTCAGGTCAGAAGATGCATGGGAATATGTCGTGTATGGCTATTCCGAACCTGCAGATGATGCAGCTTTTCAAGTCCTTTCAAACGCAGAGAAGGATGTCCTGCGAGTGCATAGGAAGAAGGATGCAAAGGCACTGCATCTCATAATGAACGCTTTGGATAACAACGTATTTCCAAAGATATCAGCATCTTTACATGCCAAAGCAACATGGGATACCTTGGCGACTAGTTATCAAGGTGCTGGTAAGGTTCAAACAGCAACACTCCAAAACCTAAGAAGAGACTTTGAAGATCTGAAGATGAAAGAATCAGACTCTGTAGACTCTTTCATGACCAAAGTCATGGGGATTGTTAATCAGCTGAATATCTATGGTGAAAAGATTGGAGATCAAAGGGTGGTTGAAAGGGTTCTGAGATCCCTACCCCACAAATTTGAGTCGAAAGTTTCAGCGATTGAGGAAGCAAAAGATCTAAGTACTCTCTCTATAGACGAGTTGACCGGATCTTTACTTTCATTTGAATCCAGACTCAACAGGAATGAAGAATCCTCTCATGAGAATGCTTTCAAAGCACATGTCTCATTCTCAAGAAGCAGAGGAAGAGGCAGAGGCAGAGGAGGATCAAGAGGACGAGGCAGAAGTGGCCGAAGTAATGGCAATGGAGATCAAGATCACCATCATAACCATGAAGGCGGAAACTGCGACAAAAAAAAGGTCAGATAAATCTAATATTCAGTGTTATTATTGCAATAAATTTGGGCATTATGCTCATGAATGCAAAAAGAAAAAGGCTGATCAAGCAAATCATAATGCTAATGTGACTAATACCTCTGAGGATAAAGATGATATGTTATTTCTTACATGTCATGCTGCACACGAAAGCCCAAAGGGACTTTGGCTTTTAGATAGTGGCTGCAGTAACCATATGACAGGTGACAGAGGTCTAATTGCAGACCTAGATGAATCAGTGAGGACAGAGGTCAAAGTTGGCACGGATGAGGTGGTTCCAGTTCTTGGAAAAGGAGTGGTCAACATTCTAACCAAACAAGGCCAACAAAAGACAATCTCAGATGTCTATTATGCTCCAGGATTGAAGCATAATCTGCTTAGCATTGGGCAACTCACTGAAAAGAAGTACAAACTTGTCTTTGATGGATCAAACTGTGAAATTTATGACCCAAATCGACAGTTGATCATCAAAATACAAGTGACTAGGAACAGGATGTATCCACTAGTCATGAATTGCAGCAGCAAGGTAACCCCTTTTGCTCAAAAAGCCACTTGCATAGATGATTATTGGCTATGGCATTTTAGATATGGACATCTTCACTTTGGTGGTCTCAAGTTTTTGCAGCAGAAAGAGATGGTAAAGGGATTGCCCCCTATGAAGGAGCCAGAAAGCAGTTGTGAGTGTTGCATCATTGCAAAGCAGCACAGGGATAGCTTTCCTAAAGGTATGTCTCGAAGGGCACATGCACCTTTAGAACTTATTCATACTGATCTAGTTGGACCAATGCAAACTCAATCGATTGGTGGAAGCTATTATTTCCTTACATTTATTGATGATTTCAGTAGAAAAACATGGGTGTATTTCCTTCGTCAGAAGTCTGAAACTTTTGGCAAGTTCAAGGAATTTAGGGCTTTGGTTGAAAAACAGAGTGGTTATCAACTCAAAGTATTGAGATCTGATGGAGGGGGAGAGTATGAATTAAAGGAATTTCATGATTACTGCAAGCATCATGGAATCAAGAGGCAATTCACTACAAAATATACTCCTCAGCAGAATGGTTTTGCAGAACGCAAGAACAGAACCATCATGAATATGGCAAGGAGCATGCTGAAAGGAAGAAATGTGTCCCATGAATTTTGGGGAGACGCAGTGGCTTGTGCTGTTCATGTGATGAACAGATCTCCCACCAAAATTGTGAAGAACAGAGTACCAGAGAAAGCATGGTCAGGTATGACTTGTAATGTTTCTCATTTCAGAGTATTTGGTTGTGTTGCTTATGCTCATGTTCCTAAACAGCTAAGAAAAAAGCTAGACGACAGGAGTGAGAAATGTATATTTCTTGGATATGGTGAACAAACTAAAGCCTACAAGCTGTATAACCCTATTATCAAAAAGGTTATTCTCAGCAGAGATGTTTTGTTCAAGGAGGAAGAGTCATGGAATGGAACCATAGACAAGGGTATGGGAGCTGCAATACCCCAACCAGAAGATGGAGAAGATGAGGAGCTGATTGGACAACAAGATCCAGTAGCATCTTCACCAATAGCAAATACTCCAGAAAGAACACCTAGAAACTCAGTTCGAGGTGAAGCATCAAGTCCGCAGTCAGGTAATGAATCTGATTACAGTAATAAAAAGACTAGAAGATTGACAGATATTTATGATGAATTGGATGCAAATACCAATTATGTTTTTATTGCTAGTGAACCTGTGTTTTATGAAGAGGCTGTAAAACAAGAGCATTGGGTAAATGCTATGGACGAAGAGATAGATTCCATTGAGAGAAATGATACATGGAATCTAGTTGACCTGCCAAAGAATAAGAAACCCATTGGTGTGAAGTGGGTTTATAAAACCAAACTCAATGAAAAAGGTGAGATTGATAGGTACAAGGCAAGGTTAGTAGCAAAGGGTTTCTCGCAACAACCAGGAATTGATTTTGGAGAAACTTTTGCACCAGTGGCAAGATTGGACACAGTAAGAGCAGTCCTAGCAATTGCAGCACAAAAAAAATGGAAAGTGTATCAGATGGATGTCAAGTCGGCATTCTTGAATGGAATTCTTGAAGAAGAAATTTATGTGGAGCAACCACATGGGTATGAAATAAAAGAACATGAAGACAAAGTTTACAAGTTGAAGAAAGCTCTATATGGGCTTAAGCAAGCTCCAAGAGCTTGGTATAGCAGAATTGATTCTTATCTCATCAAAAATGGTTTTAGCAGAAGCAGCAGTGAACCAACACTTTACACAAAGGTAAATCAACAAGGACAGATTTTAATAGTTTGTTTGTATGTTGATGATATGATTTTTACAGGCGACCTCTCAGTAGATGAGTTCAAGGCAGCTATGAAGAAAGAGTTTGAGATGACAGACCTTGGATTGATGAGGTTCTTTCTTGGCCTAGAAGTAGAACAGTCAGAAAAGGGTATATTTATCTCTCAAAATAAATATGCTAATGAAGTTCTTAAGCGATTCAGAATGCTTAATTGCAAAACAACACCTACACCAGTGGCAACAGGTACTAAGTTGAGCAAAGAAGATTGCAGTCCCAATGTAGATCCAACATTGTATAAAAGACTTGTAGGAAGTCTCATGTACCTCACAGCTACGAGACCTGATATTATGTTTGCTGTCAGCTTGATTTCAAGGTTCATGGAGTCTCCCAAAGACTCGCATTGGCAAGTTGGCAAAAGGATCTTACGATATGTTGCAGGGACTTCAAGCTATGGAATTTTATACTCAAGCACAGAGTATGATGTTTTGACAGGTTTCACTGACAGTGATTTTGCAGGAAGTTTGGATGACAGGAAGAGCACTTCCGGTCATGTTTTTCATCTTGGATCAGGGGTGATTTCATGGGCATCCAAGAAGCAGCCCATTGTAACACTTTCATCGGCAGAAGCAGAGTATGTAGCAGCGACATCAGCAGCATGTCAAGCAGTCTGGTTACGCAGAGTTTTAGAAGGTCTTCAACAGAAACAAGAAGGACCAACCACAGTTTATTGTGACAACAACTCAGCAATTGCTCTATCCAAGAACCATGTTTTTCACCAGAAAAGCAAGCACATTGATACTAGATATCACTTCATAAGAGAGCTTGTGAACAATGGTGAAGTTCGTGTTGAGCATTGTAAATCAATTGACCAATTGGCTGACATATTCACAAAGCCATTGGCAAAAGATATTTTTGAAATTCATAGAAATAATTTAGGCATTGTAAAAGCTGCAGTAGTGAGCAGTAGTAATTAAGAGGGAGTGTTAGAAATAGTAATTACTTCAGTTAGCTTTAGCTTTTACTTGAGTTACTATTTAGAAGTTCAGTTAATAAATGCAACAGCATGCTTTGCATGCATGCAAAAGCTAGGTTAAAGCTTTTAGGGTTTTCCATAAGTGTTTAAATACGCATTATGTTCTTGATTGTATTACATCAGTTGATCTCGGTTTATGAATAAAGATTGAAGAGCCGTAGCTCATTCCGCATTATCTTTGTTTTATTTCTGCCTCCAACCTTCAGTTTGGTATCAGAGCATAGGAGAAGATCAAATTGGTAGCATCAATTTCCGGAGAAGCCAAAGCCGTAGCTTTGAAGAATTTGTAAGTTTTTTGAAGAAATTATTTTTTTTTGGAGAAATTATTTAAAGAAAATATTTTTTTGGAGTACCGCGCCCTCCCTATAGTCCACAGAGCGGTACTTTAGGAACTATCGCGCCCATACTTAAAGCGCGGTAGTTTGGGGAGATACGAGGTAAAAAATCAAGATTTCACCGCGGCCTCTCCCTAAGACAAAGAGCGGTAATTGGAACAAGGCGGCATTTTTGGACAAATGCAAAAAAAGGTTTTTACTTTGTGTGATTGTTTTTTGACTTTCACGCAGTTATTGAGTAAGAATTTTTCCTTTTTACAAGAGAAGAAGATATTTGAAGATATTTTTCAAATCTTGTTTAAGAGGGAGAATTATTATTTGTTTTTTTTTAAAAGAGGAAGGGAGATTATTTTGAATAAGAGCCAGTGAAAGACATCGCAGCGTCTATGGCTTCTAGCAGCAATCAATCTCAGATTTCTCCTCTTACAGGGAAAAAGGACTATGATGTATGGGCCACGAGGATGGCGGTTTATCTCAGGTCAGAAGATGCATGGGAATATGTCGTGTATGGCTATTCCGAACCTGCAGATGATGCAGCTTTTCAAGTCCTTTCAAACGCAGAGAAGGATGTCCTGCGAGCGCATAGGAAGAAGGATGCAAAGGCACTGCATCTCATAATGAACGCTTTGGATAACAGCGTATTTCCAAAGATATCAGCATCTTTACATGCCAAAGCAACATGGGATACCTTGGCGACTAGTTATCAAGGTGCTGGTAAGGTTCAAACAGCAACACTCCAAAACCTAAGAAGAGACTTTGAAGATCTGAAGATGAAAGAATCAGACTCTGTAGACTCTTTCATGACCAAAGTCATGGGGATTGTTAATCAGCTGAATATCTATGGTGAAAAGATTGGAGATCAAAGGGTGGTTGAAAGGGTTCTGAGATCCCTACCCCACAAATTTGAGTCGAAAGTTTCAGCGATTGAGGAAGCAAAAGATCTAAGTACTCTCTCTATAGACGAGTTGACCGGATCTTTACTTTCATTTGAATCCAGACTCAACAGGAATGAAGAATCCTCTCATGAGAATGCTTTCAAAGCACATGTCTCATTCTCAAGAAGCAGAGGAAGAGGCAGAGGAAGAGGAGGATCAAGAGGACGAGGCAGAAGTGGCCGAAGTAATGGCAATGGAGATCAAGATCACCATCATAACCATGAAGGCGAAAACTGCGACAAAAAAAAGGTCAGATAAATCTAATATTCAGTGTTATTATTGCAATAAATTTGGGCATTATGCTCATGAATGCAAAAAGAAAAAGGCTGATCAAGCAAATCATAATGCTAATGTGACTAATACCTCTGAGGATAAAGATGATATGTTATTTCTTACATGTCATGCTGCACACGAAAGCCCAAAGGGACTTTGGCTTTTAGATAGTGGCTGCAGTAACCATATGACAGGTGACAGAGGTCTAATTGCAGACCTAGATGAATCAGTGAGGACAGAGGTCAAAGTTGGCACGGATGAGGTGGTTCCAGTTCTTGGAAAAGGAGTGGTCAACATTCTAACCAAACAAGGCCAACAAAAGACAATCTCAGATGTCTATTATGCTCCAGGATTGAAGCATAATCTGCTTAGCATTGGGCAACTCACTGAAAAGAAGTACAAACTTGTCTTTGATGGATCAAACTGTGAAATTTATGACCCAAATCGACAGTTGATCATCAAAATACAAGTGACTAGGAACAGGATGTATCCACTAGTCATGAATTGCAGCAGCAAGGTAACCCCTTTTGCTCAAAAAGCCACTTGCATAGATGATTATTGGCTATGGCATTTTAGATATGGACATCTTCACTTTGGTGGTCTCAAGTTTTTGCAGCAGAAAGAGATGGTAAAGGGATTGCCCCCTATGAAGGAGCCAGAAAGCAGTTGTGAGTGTTGCATCATTGCAAAGCAGCACAGGGATAGCTTTCCTAAAGGTATGTCTCGAAGGGCACATGCACCTTTAGAACTTATTCATACTGATCTAGTTGGACCAATGCAAACTCAATCGATTGGTGGAAGCTATTATTTCCTTACATTTATTGATGATTTCAGTAGAAAAACATGGGTGTATTTCCTTCGTCAGAAGTCTGAAACTTTTGGCAAGTTCAAGGAATTTAGGGCTTTGGTTGAAAAACAGAGTGGTTATCAACTCAAAGTATTGAGATCTGATGGAGGGGGAGAGTATGAATTAAAGGAATTTCATGATTACTGCAAGCATCATGGAATCAAGAGGCAATTCACTACAAAATATACTCCTCAGCAGAATGGTATTGCAGAACGCAAGAACAGAACCATCATGAATATGGCAAGGAGCATGCTGAAAGGAAGAAATGTGTCCCATGAATTTTGGGGAGACGCAGTGGCTTGTGCTGTTCATGTGATGAGCAGATCTCCCACCAAAATTGTGAAGAACAGAGTACCAGAGAAAGCATGGTCAGGTATGACTTGTAATGTTTCTCATTTCAGAGTATTTGGTTGTGTTGCTTATGCTCATGTTCCTAAACAGCTAAGAAAAAAGCTAGACGACAGGAGTGAGAAATGTATATTTCTTGGATATGGTGAACAAACTAAAGCCTACAAGCTGTATAACCCTATTATCAAAAAGGTTATTCTCAGCAGAGATGTTTTGTTCAAGGAGGAAGAGTCATGGAATGGAACCATAGACAAGGGTATGGGAGTTGCAATACCCCAACCAGAAGATGGAGAAGATGAGGAGCTGATTGGACAACAAGATCCAGTAGCATCTTCACCAATAGCAAATACTCCAGAAAGAACACCTAGAAACTCAGTTCGAGGTGAAGCATCAAGTCCGCAGTCAGGTAATGAATCTGATTACAGTAATAAAAAGACTAGAAGATTGACAGATATTTATGATGAATTGGATGCAAATACCAATTATGTTTTTATTGCTAGTGAACCTGTGTTTTATGAAGAGGCTGTAAAACAAGAGCATTGGGTAAATGCTATGGACGAAGAGATAGATTCCATTGAGAGAAATGATACATGGGATCTAGTTGACCTGCCAAAGAATAAGAAACCCATTGGTGTGAAGTGGGTTTATAAAACCAAACTCAATGAAAAAGGTGAGATTGATAGGTACAAGGCAAGGTTAGTAGCAAAGGGTTTCTCGCAACAACCAGGAATTGATTAGAAACTTTTGCACCAGTGGCAAGATTGGACACAGTAAGAGCAGTCCTAGCAATTGCAGCACAAAAAAAATGGAAAGTGTATCAGATGGATGTCAAGTCGGCATTCTTGAAGAAGAAATTTATGTGGAGCAACCACATGGGTATGAAATAAAAGAACATGAAGACAAAGTTTACAAGTTGAAGAAAGCTCTATATGGGCTTAAGCAAGCTCCAAGAGCTTGGTATAGCAGAATTGATTCTTATCTCATCAAAAATGGTTTTAGCAGAAGCAGCAGTGAACCAACACTTTACACAAAGGTAAATCAACAAGGACAGATTTTAATAGTTTGTTTGTATGTTGATGATATGATTTTTACAGGCGACCTCTCAGTAGATGAGTTCAAGGCAGCTATGAAGAAAGAGTTTGAGATGACAGACCTTGGATTGATGAGGTTCTTTCTTGGCCTAGAAGTAGAACAGTCAGAAAAGGGTATATTTATCTCTCAAAATAAATATGCTAATGAAGTTCTTAAGCGATTCAGAATGCTTAATTGCAAAACAACACCTACACCAGTGGCAACAGGTACTAAGTTGAGCAAAGAAGATTGCAGTCCCAATGTAGATCCAACATTGTATAAAAGACTTGTAGGAAGTCTCATGTACCTCACAGCTACGAGACCTGATATTATGTTTGCTGTCAGCTTGATTTCAAGGTTCATGGAGTCTCCCAAAGACTCGCATTGGCAAGTTGGCAAAAGGATCTTACGATATGTTGCAGGGACTTCAAGCTATGGAATTTTATACTCAAGCACAGAGTATGATGTTTTGACAGGTTTCACTGACAGTGATTTTGCAGGAAGTTTGGATGACAGGAAGAGCACTTCCGGTCATGTTTTTCATCTTGGATCAGGGGTGATTTCATGGGCATCCAAGAAGCAGCCCATTGTAACACTTTCATCGGCAGAAGCAGAGTATGTAGCAGCGACATCAGCAGCATGTCAAGCAGTCTGGTTACGCAGAGTTTTAGAAGGTCTTCAACAGAAACAAGAAGGACCAACCACAGTTTATTGTGACAACAACTCAGCAATTGCTCTATCCAAGAACCATGTTTTTCACCAGAAAAGCAAGCACATTGATACTAGATATCACTTCATAAGAGAGCTTGTGAACAATGGTGAAGTTCGTGTTGAGCATTGTAAATCAATTGACCAATTGGCTGACATATTCACAAAGCCATTGGCAAAAGATATTTTTGAAATTCATAGAAATAATTTAGGCATTGTAAAAGCTGCAGTAGTCAGCAGTAGTAATTAAGAGGGAGTGTTAGAAATAGTAATTACTTCAGTTAGCTTTAGCTTTTACTTGAGTTACTATTTAGAAGTTCAGTTAATAAATGCAACAGCATGCTTTGCATGCATGCAAAAGCTAGGTTAAAGCTTTTAGGGTTTTCCATAAGTGTTTAAATACGCATTATGTTCTTGATTGTATTACATCAGTTGATCTCGGTTTATGAATAAAGATTGAAGAGCCGTAGCTCATTCCGCATTATCTTTGTTTTATTTCTGCCTCCAACCTTCAGTTTGGTATCAGAGCATAGGAGAAGATCAAATTGGTAGCATCAATTTCCGGAGAAGCCAAAGCCGTAGCTTTGAAGAATTTGTAAGTTTTTTGAAGAAATTATTTTTTTTTGGAGAAATTATTTAAAGAAAATATTTTTTTGGAGTACCGCGCCCTCCCTATAGTCCACAGAGCGGTACTTTAGGAACTATCGCGCCCATACTATAGGCTAAAGCGCGGTAGTTTGGGGAGATACGAGGTAAAAAATCAAGATTTCACCGCGGCCTCTCCCTAAGACAAAGAGCGGTAATTGGAACAAGGCGGCATTTTTGGACAAATGCAAAAAAAGGTTTTTACTTTGTGTGATTGTTTTTTGACTTTCACGCAGTTATTGAGTAAGAATTTTTCCTTTTTACAAGAGAAGAAGATATTTGAAGATATTTTTCAAATCTTGTTTAAGAGGGAGAATTATTATTTGTTTTTTTTTAAAAGAGGAAGGGAGATTATTTTGAATAAGAGCCAGTGAAAGACATCGCAGCGTCTATGGCTTCTAGCAGCAATCAATCTCAGATTTCTCCTCTTACAGGGAAAAAGGACTATGATGTATGGGCCACGAGGATGGCGGTTTATCTCAGGTCAGAAGATGCATGGGAATATGTCGTGTATGGCTATTCCGAACCTGCAGATGATGCAGCTTTTCAAGTCCTTTCAAACGCAGAGAAGGATGTCCTGCGAGCGCATAGGAAGAAGGATGCAAAGGCACTGCATCTCATAATGAACGCTTTGGATAACAGCGTATTTCCAAAGATATCAGCATCTTTACATGCCAAAGCAACATGGGATACCTTGGCGACTAGTTATCAAGGTGCTGGTAAGGTTCAAACAGCAACACTCCAAAACCTAAGAAGAGACTTTGAAGATCTGAAGATGAAAGAATCAGACTCTGTAGACTCTTTCATGACCAAAGTCATGGGGATTGTTAATCAGCTGAATATCTATGGTGAAAAGATTGGAGATCAAAGGGTGGTTGAAAGGGTTCTGAGATCCCTACCCCACAAATTTGAGTCGAAAGTTTCAGCGATTGAGGAAGCAAAAGATCTAAGTACTCTCTCTATAGACGAGTTGACCGGATCTTTACTTTCATTTGAATCCAGACTCAACAGGAATGAAGAATCCTCTCATGAGAATGCTTTCAAAGCACATGTCTCATTCTCAAGAAGCAGAGGAAGAGGCAGAGGCAGAGGAGGATCAAGAGGACGAGGCAGAAGTGGCCGAAGTAATGGCAATGGAGATCAAGATCACCATCATAACCATGAAGGCGGAAACTGCGACAAAAAAAAGGTCAGATAAATCTAATATTCAGTGTTATTATTGCAATAAATTTGGGCATTATGCTCATGAATGCAAAAAGAAAAAGGCTGATCAAGCAAATCATAATGCTAATGTGACTAATACCTCTGAGGATAAAGATGATATGCTATTTCTTACATGTCATGCTGCACACGAAAGCCCAAAGGGACTTTGGCTTTTAGATAGTGGCTGCAGTAACCATATGATAGGTGACAGAGGTCTAATTGCAGACCTAGATGAATCAGTGAGGACAGAGGTCAAAGTTGGCACGGATGAGGTGGTTCCAGTTCTTGGAAAAGGAGTGGTCAACATTCTAACCAAACAAGGCCAACAAAAGACAATCTCAGATGTCTATTATGCTCCAGGATTGAAGCATAATCTGCTTAGCATTGGGAAACTCACTGAAAAGAAGTACAAACTTGTCTTTGATGGATCAAACTGTGAAATTTATGACCCAAATCGACAGTTGATCATCAAAATACAAGTGACTAGGAACAGGATGTATCCACTAGTCATGAATTGCAGCAGCAAGGTAACCCCTTTTGCTCAAAAAGCCACTTGCATAGATGATTATTGGCTATGGCATTTTAGATATGGACATCTTCACTTTGGTGGTCTCAAGTTTTTGCAGCAGAAAGAGATGGTAAAGGGATTGCCCCCTATGAAGGAGCCAGAAAGCAGTTGTGAGTGTTGCATCATTGCAAAGCAGCACAGGGATAGCTTTCCTAAAGGTATGTCTCGAAGGGCACATGCACCTTTAGAACTTATTCATACTGATCTAGTTGGACCAATGCAAACTCAATCGATTGGTGGAAGCTATTATTTCCTTACATTTATTGATGATTTCAGTAGAAAAACATGGGTGTATTTCCTTCGTCAGAAGTCTGAAACTTTTGGCAAGTTCAAGGAATTTAGGGCTTTGGTTGAAAAACAGAGTGGTTATCAACTCAAAGTATTGAGATCTGATGGAGGGGGAGAGTATGAATTAAAGGAATTTCATGATTACTGCAAGCATCATGGAATCAAGAGGCAATTCACTACAAAATATACTCCTCAGCAGAATGGTATTGCAGAACGCAAGAACAGAACCATCATGAATATGGCAAGGAGCATGCTGAAAGGAAGAAATGTGTCCCATGAATTTTGGGGAGACGCAGTGGCTTGTGCTGTTCATGTGATGAGCAGATCTCCCACCAAAATTGTGAAGAACAGAGTACCAGAGAAAGCATGGTCAGGTATGACTTGTAATGTTTCTCATTTCAGAGTATTTGGTTGTGTTGCTTATGCTCATGTTCCTAAACAGCTAAGAAAAAAGCTAGACGACAGGAGTGAGAAATGTATATTTCTTGGATATGGTGAACAAACTAAAGCCTACAAGCTGTATAACCCTATTATCAAAAAGGTTATTCTCAGCAGAGATGTTTTGTTCAAGGAGGAAGAGTCATGGAATGGAACCATAGACAAGGGTATGAGAGCTGCAATACCCCAACCAGAAGATGGAGAAGATGAGGAGCTGATTGGACAACAAGATCCATTAGCATCTTCACCAATAGCAAATACTCCAGAAAGAACACCTAGAAACTCAGTTCGAGGTGAAGCATCAAGTCCGCAGTCAGGTAATGAATCTGATTACAGTAATAAAAAGACTAGAAGATTGACAGATATTTATGATGAATTGGATGCAAATACCAATTATGTTTTTATTGCTAGTGAACCTGTGTTTTATGAAGAGGCTGTAAAACAAGAGCATTGGGTAAATGCTATGGACGAAGAGATAGATTCCATTGAGAGAAATGATACATGGGATCTAGTTGACCTGCCAAAGAATAAGAAACCCATTGGTGTGAAGTGGGTTTATAAAACCAAACTCAATGAAAAAGGTGAGATTGATAGGTACAAGGCAAGGTTAGTAGCAAAGGGTTTCTCGCAACAACCAGGAATTGATTTTGGAGAAACTTTTGCACCAGTGGCAAGATTGGACACAGTAAGAGCAGTCCTAGCAATTGCAGCACAAAAAAAATGGAAAGTGTATCAGATGGATGTCAAGTCGGCATTCTTGAATGGAATTCTTGAAGAAGAAATTTATGTGGAGCAACCACATGGGTATGAAATAAAAGAACATGAAGACAAAGTTTACAAGTTGAAGAAAGCTCTATATGGGCTTAAGCAAGCTCCAAGAGCTTGGTATAGCAGAATTGATTCTTATCTCATCAAAAATGGTTTTAGCAGAAGCAGCAGTGAACCAACACTTTACACAAAGGTAAATCAACAAGGACAGATTTTAATAGTTTGTTTGTATGTTGATGATATGATTTTTACAGGCGACCTCTCAGTAGATGAGTTCAAGGCAGCTATGAAGAAAGAGTTTGAGATGACAGACCTTGGATTGATGAGGTTCTTTCTTGGCCTAGAAGTAGAACAGTCAGAAAAGGGTATATTTATCTCTCAAAATAAATATGCTAATGAAGTTCTTAAGCGATTCAGAATGCTTAATTGCAAAACAACACCTACACCAGTGGCAACAGGTACTAAGTTGAGCAAAGAAGATTGCAGTCCCAATGTAGATCCAACATTGTATAAAAGACTTGTAGGAAGTCTCATGTACCTCACAGCTACGAGACCTGATATTATGTTTGCTGTCAGCTTGATTTCAAGGTTCATGGAGTCTCCCAAAGACTCGCATTGGCAAGTTGGCAAAAGGATCTTACGATATGTTGTAGGGACTTCAAGCTATGGAATTTTATACTCAAGCACAGAGTATGATGTTTTGACAGGTTTCACTGACAGTGATTTTGCAGGAAGTTTGGATGACAGGAAGAGCACTTCCGGTCATGTTTTTCATCTTGGATCAGGGGTGATTTCATGGGCATCCAAGAAGCAGCCCATTGTAACACTTTCATCGGCAGAAGCAGAGTATGTAGCAGCGACATCAGCAGCATGTCAAGCAGTCTGGTTACGCAGAGTTTTAGAAGGTCTTCAACAGAAACAAGAAGGACCAACCACAGTTTATTGTGACAACAACTCAGCAATTGCTCTATCCAAGAACCATGTTTTTCACCAGAAAAGCAAGCACATTGATACTAGATATCACTTCATAAGAGAGCTTGTGAACAATGGTGAAGTTCGTGTTGAGCATTGTAAATCAATTGACCAATTGGCTGACATATTCACAAAGCCATTGGCAAAAGATATTTTTGAAATTCATAGAAATAATTTAGGCATTGTAAAAGCTGCAGTAGTCAGCAGTAGTAATTAAGAGGGAGTGTTAGAAATAGTAATTACTTCAGTTAGCTTTAGCTTTTACTTGAGTTACTATTTAGAAGTTCAGTTAATAAATGCAACAGCATGCTTTGCATGCATGCAAAAGCTAGGTTAAAGCTTTTAGGGTTTTCCATAAGTGTTTAAATACGCATTATGTTCTTGATTGTATTACATCAGTTGATCTCGGTTTATGAATAAAGATTGAAGAGCCGTAGCTCATTCCGCATTATCTTTGTTTTATTTCTGCCTCCAACCTTCAGTTTGGTATCAGAGCATAGGAGAAGATCAAATTGGTAGCATCAATTTCCGGAGAAGCCAAAGCCGTAGCTTTGAAGAATTTGTAATTTTTTTGAAGAAATTATTTTTTTTTGGAGAAATTATTTAAAGAAAATATTTTTTTGGAGTACCGCGCCCTCCCTATAGTCCACAGAGCGGTACTTTAGGAACTATCGCGCCCATACTATAGGCTAAAGCGCGGTAGTTTGGGGAGATACGAGGTAAAAAATCAAGATTTCACCGCGGCCTCTCCCTAAGACAAAGAGCGGTAATTGGAACAAGGCGGCATTTTTGGACAAATGCAAAAAAAGGTTTTTACTTTGTGTGATTGTTTTTTGACTTTCACGCAGTTATTGAGTAAGAATTTTTCCTTTTTACAAGAGAAGAAGATATTTGAAGATATTTTTCAAATCTTGTTTAAGAGGGAGAATTATTATTTGTTTTTTTTTAAAAGAGGAAGGGAGATTATTTTGAATAAGAGCCAGTGAAAGACATCGCAGCGTCTATGGCTTCTAGCAGCAATCAATCTCAGATTTCTCCTCTTACAGGGAAAAAGGACTATGATGTATGGGCCACGAGGATGGCGGTTTATCTCAGGTCAGAAGATGCATGGGAATATGTCGTGTATGGCTATTCCGAACCTGCAGATGATGCAGCTTTTCAAGTCCTTTCAAACGCAGAGAAGGATGTCCTGCGAGCGCATAGGAAGAAGGATGCAAAGGCACTGCATCTCATAATGAACGCTTTGGATAACAGCGTATTTCCAAAGATATCAGCATCTTTACATGCCAAAGCAACATGGGATACCTTGGCGACTAGTTATCAAGGTGCTGGTAAGGTTCAAACAGCAACACTCCAAAACCTAAGAAGAGACTTTGAAGATCTGAAGATGAAAGAATCAGACTCTGTAGACTCTTTCATGACCAAAGTCATGGGGATTGTTAATCAGCTGAATATCTATGGTGAAAAGATTGGAGATCAAAGGGTGGTTGAAAGGGTTCTGAGATCCCTACCCCACAAATTTGAGTCGAAAGTTTCAGGGATTGAGGAAGCAAAAGATCTAAGTACTCTCTCTATAGACGAGTTGACCGGATCTTTACTTTCATTTGAATCCAGACTCAACAGGAATGAAGAATCCTCTCATGAGAATGCTTTCAAAGCACATGTCTCATTCTCAAGAAGCAGAGGAAGAGGCAGAGGCAGAGGAGGATCAAGAGGACGAGGCAGAAGTGGCCGAAGTAATGGCAATGGAGATCAAGATCACCATCATAACCATGAAGGCGGAAACTGCGACAAAAAAAAGGTCAGATAAATCTAATATTCAGTGTTATTATTGCAATAAATTTGGGCATTATGCTCATGAATGCAAAAAGAAAAAGGCTGATCAAGCAAATCATAATGCTAATGTGACTAATACCTCTGAGGATAAAGATGATATGTTATTTCTTACATGTCATGCTGCACACGAAAGCCCAAAGGGACTTTGGCTTTTAGATAGTGGCTGCAGTAACCATATGACAGGTGACAGAGGTCTAATTGCAGACCTAGATGAATCAGTGAGGACAGAGGTCAAAGTTGGCACGGATGAGGTGGTTCCAGTTCTTGGAAAAGGAGTGGTCAACATTCTAACCAAACAAGGCCAACAAAAGACAATCTCAGATGTCTATTATGCTCCAGGATTGAAGCATAATCTGCTTAGCATTGGGCAACTCACTGAAAAGAAGTACAAACTTGTCTTTGATGGATCAAACTGTGAAATTTATGACCCAAATCGACAGTTGATCATCAAAATACAAGTGACTAGGAACAGGATGTATCCACTAGTCATGAATTGCAGCAGCAAGGTAACCCCTTTTGCTCAAAAAGCCACTTGCATAGATGATTATTGGCTATGGCATTTTAGATATGGACATCTTCACTTTGGTGGTCTCAAGTTTTTGCAGCAGAAAGAGATGGTAAAGGGATTGCCCCCTATGAAGGAGCCAGAAAGCAGTTGTGAGTGTTGCATCATTGCAAAGCAGCACAGGGATAGCTTTCCTAAAGGTATGTCTCGAAGGGCACATGCACCTTTAGAACTTATTCATACTGATCTAGTTGGACCAATGCAAACTCAATCGATTGGTGGAAGCTATTATTTCCTTACATTTATTGATGATTTCAGTAGAAAAACATGGGTGTATTTCCTTCGTCAGAAGTCTGAAACTTTTGGCAAGTTCAAGGAATTTAGGGCTTTGGTTGAAAAACAGAGTGGTTATCAACTCAAAGTATTGAGATCTGATGGAGGGGGAGAGTATGAATTAAAGGAATTTCTTGATTACTGCAAGCATCATGGAATCAAGAGGCAATTCACTACAAAATATACTCCTCAGCAGAATGGTATTGCAGAACGCAAGAACAGAACCATCATGAATATGGCAAGGAGCATGCTGAAAGGAAGAAATGTGTCCCGTGAATTTTGGGGAGACGCAGTGGCTTGTGCTGTTCATGTGATGAACAGATCTCCCACCAAAATTGTGAAGAACAGAGTACCAGAGAAAGCATGGTCAGGTATGACTTGTAATGTTTCTCATTTCAGAGTATTTGGTTGTGTTGCTTATGCTCATGTTCCTAAACAGCTAAGAAAAAAGCTAGACGACAGGAGTGAGAAATGTATATTTCTTGGATATGGTGAACAAACTAAAGCCTACAAGCTGTATAACCCTATTATCAAAAAGGTTATTCTCAGCAGAGATGTTTTGTTCAAGGAGGAAGAGTCATGGAATGGAACCATAGACAAGGGTATGGGAGCTGCAATACCCCAACCAGAAGATGGAGAAGATGAGGAGCTGATTGGACAACAAGATCCAGTAGCATCTTCACCAATAGCAAATACTCCAGAAAGAACACCTAGAAACTCAGTTCGAGGTGAAGCATCAAGTCCGCAGTCAGGTAATGAATCTGATTACAGTAATAAAAAGACTAGAAGATTGACAGATATTTATGATGAATTGGATGCAAATACCAATTATGTTTTTATTGCTAGTGAACCTGTGTTTTATGAAGAGGCTGTAAAACAAGAGCATTGGGTAAATGCTATGGACGAAGAGATAGATTCCATTGAGAGAAATGATACATGGGATCTAGTTGACCTGCCAAAGAATAAGAAACCCATTGGTGTGAAGTGGGTTTATAAAACCAAACTCAATGAAAAAGGTGAGATTGATAGGTACAAGGCAAGGTTAGTAGCAAAGGGTTTCTCGCAACAACCAGGAATTGATTTTGGAGAAACTTTTGCACCAGTGGCAAGATTGGACACGGTAAGAGCAGTCCTAGCAATTGCAGCACAAAAAAAATGGAAAGTGTATCAGATGGATGTCAAGTCGGCATTCTTGAATGGAATTCTTGAAGAAGAAATTTATGTGGAGCAACCACATGGGTATGAAATAAAAGAACATGAAGACAAAGTTTACAAGTTGAAGAAAGCTCTATATGGGCTTAAGCAAGCTCCAAGAGCTTGGTATAGCAGAATTGATTCTTATCTCATCAAAAATGGTTTTAGCAGAATCAGCAGTGAACCAACACTTTACACAAAGGTAAATCAACAAGGACAGATTTTAATAGTTTGTTTGTATGTTGATGATATGATTTTTACAGGCGACCTCTCAGTAGATGAGTTCAAGGCAGCTATGAAGAAAGAGTTTGAGATGACAGACCTTGGATTGATGAGGTTCTTTCTTGGCCTAGAAGTAGAACAGTCAGAAAAGGGTATATTTATCTCTCAAAATAAATATGCTAATGAAGTTCTTAAGCGATTCAGAATGCTTAATTGCAAAACAACACCTACACCAGTGGCAACAGGTACTAAGTTGAGCAAAGAAGATTGCAGTCCCAATGTAGATCCAACATTGTATAAAAGACTTGTAGGAAGTCTCATGTACCTCACAGCTACGAGACCTGATATTATGTTTGCTGTCAGCTTGATTTCAAGGTTCATGGAGTCTCCCAAAGACTCGCATTGGCAAGTTGGCAAAAGGATCTTACGATATGTTGCAGGGACTTCAAGCTATGGAATTTTATACTCAAGCACAGAGTATGATGTTTTGACAGGTTTCACTGACAGTGATTTTGCAGGAAGTTTGGATGACAGGAAGAGCACTTCCGGTCATGTTTTTCATCTTGGATCAGGGGTGATTTCATGGGCATCCAAGAAGCATCCCATTGTAACACTTTCATCGGCAGAAGCAGAGTATGTAGCAGCGACATCAGCAGCATGTCAAGCAGTCTGGTTACGCAGAGTTTTAGAAGGTCTTCAACAGAAACAAGAAGGACCAACCACAGTTTATTGTGACAACAACTCAGCAATTGCTCTATCCAAGAACCATGTTTTTCACCAGAAAAGCAAGCACATTGATACTAGATATCACTTCATAAGAGAGCTTGTGAACAATGGTGAAGTTCGCGTTGAGCATTGTAAATCAATTGACCAATTGGCTGACATATTCACAAAGCCATTGGCAAAAGATATTTTTGAAATTCATAGAAATAATTTAGGCATTGTAAAAGCTGCAGTAGTCAGCAGTAGTAATTAAGAGGGAGTGTTAGAAATAGTAATTACTTCAGTTAGCTTTAGCTTTTACTTGAGTTACTATTTAGAAGTTCAGTCAATAAATGCAACAGCATGCTTTGCATGCATGCAAAAGCTAGGTTAAAGCTTTTAGGGTTTTCCATAAGTGTTTAAATACGCATTATGTTCTTGATTGTATTACATCAGTTGATCTCGGTTTATGAATAAAGATTGAAGAGCCGTAGCTCATTCCGCATTATCTTTGTTTTATTTCTGCCTCCAACCTTCAGTTTGGTATCAGAGCATAGGAGAAGATCAAATTGGTAGCATCAATTTCCGGAGAAGCCAAAGCCGTAGCTTTGAAGAATTTGTAAGTTTTTTGAAGAAATTATTTTTTTTTGGAGAAATTATTTAAAGAAAATATTTTTTTGGAGTACCGCGCCCTCCCTATAGTCCACAGAGCGGTACTTTAGGAACTATCGCGCCCATACTATAGGCTAAAGCGCGGTAGTTTGGGGAGATACGAGGTAAAAAATCAAGATTTCACCGCGGCCTCTCCCTAAGACAAAGAGCGGTAATTGGAACAAGGCGGCATTTTTGGACAAATGCAAAAAAAGGTTTTTACTTTGTGTGATTGTTTTTTGACTTTCACGCAGTTATTGAGTAAGAATTTTTCCTTTTTACAAGAGAAGAAGATATTTGAAGATATTTTTCAAATCTTGTTTAAGAGGGAGAATTATTATTTGTTTTTTTTTAAAAGAGGAAGGGAGATTATTTTGAATAAGAGCCAGTGAAAGACATCGCAGCGTCTATGGCTTCTAGCAGCAATCAATCTCAGATTTCTCCTCTTACAGGGAAAAAGGACTATGATGTATGGGCCACGAGGATGGCGGTTTATCTCAGGTCAGAAGATGCATGGGAATATGTCGTGTATGGCTATTCCGAACCTGCAGATGATGCAGCTTTTCAAGTCCTTTCAAACGCAGAGAAGGATGTCCTGCGAGCGCATAGGAAGAAGGATGCAAAGGCACTGCATCTCATAATGAACGCTTTGGATAACAGCGTATTTCCAAAGATATCAGCATCTTTACATGCCAAAGCAACATGGGATACCTTGGCGACTAGTTATCAAGGTGCTGGTAAGGTTCAAACAACAACACTCCAAAACCTAAGAAGAGACTTTGAAGATCTGAAGATGAAAGAATCAGACTCTGTAGACTCTTTCATGACCAAAGTCATGGGGATTGTTAATCAGCTGAATATCTATGGTGAAAAGATTGGAGATCAAAGGGTGGTTGAAAGGGTTCTGAGATCCCTACCCCACAAATTTGAGTCGAAAGTTTCAGGGATTGAGGAAGCAAAAGATCTAAGTACTCTCTCTATAGACGAGTTGACCGGATCTTTACTTTCATTTGAATCCAGAATCAACAGGAATGAAGAATCCTCTCATGAGAATGCTTTCAAAGCACATGTCTCATTCTCAAGAAGCAGAGGAAGAGGCAGAGGCAGAGGAGGATCAAGAGGACGAGGCAGAAGTGGCCGAAGTAATGGCAATGGAGATCAAGATCACCATCATAACCATGAAGGCGGAAACTGCGACAAAAAAAAGGTCAGATAAATCTAATATTCAGTGTTATTATTGCAATAAATTTGGGCATTATGCTCATGAATGCAAAAAGAAAAAGGCTGATCAAGCAAATCATAATGCTAATGTGACTAATACCTCTGAGGATAAAGATGATATGTTATTTCTTACATGTCATGCTGCACACGAAAGCCCAAAGGGACTTTGGCTTTTAGATAGTGGCTGCAGTAACCATATGACAGGTGACAGAGGTCTAATTGCAGACCTAGATGAATCAGTGAGGACAGAGGTCAAAGTTGGCACGGATGAGGTGGTTCCAGTTCTTGGAAAAGGAGTGGTCAACATTCTAACCAAACAAGGCCAACAAAAGACAATCTCAGATGTCTATTATGCTCCAGGATTGAAGCATAATCTGCTTAGCATTGGGCAACTCACTGAAAAGAAGTACAAACTTGTCTTTGATGGATCAAACTGTGAAATTTATGACCCAAATCGACAGTTGATCATCAAAATACAAGTGACTAGGAACAGGATGTATCCACTAGTCATGAATTGCAGCAGCAAGGTAACCCCTTTTGCTCAAAAAGCCACTTGCATAGATGATTATTGGCTATGGCATTTTAGATATGGACATCTTCACTTTGGTGGTCTCAAGTTTTTGCAGCAGAAAGAGATGGTAAAGGGATTGCCCCCTATGAAGGAGCCAGAAAGCAGTTGTGAGTGTTGCATCATTGCAAAGCAGCACAGGGATAGCTTTCCTAAAGGTATGTCTCGAAGGGCACATGCACCTTTAGAACTTATTCATACTGATCTAGTTGGACCAATGCAAACTCAATCGATTGGTGGAAGCTATTATTTCCTTACATTTATTGATGATTTCAGTAGAAAAACATGGGTGTATTTCCTTCGTCAGAAGTCTGAAACTTTTGGCAAGTTCAAGGAATTTAGGGCTTTGGTTGAAAAACAGAGTGGTTATCAACTCAAAGTATTGAGATCTGATGGAGGGGGAGAGTATGAATTAAAGGAATTTCATGATTACTGCAAGCATCATGGAATCAAGAGGCAATTCACTACAAAATATACTCCTCAGCAGAATGGTATTGCAGAACGCAAGAACAGAACCATCATGAATATGGCAAGGAGCATGCTGAAAGGAAGAAATGTGTCCCATGAATTTTGGGGAGACGCAGTGGCTTGTGCTGTTCATGTGATGAACAGATCTCCCACCAAAATTGTGAAGAACAGAGTACCAGAGAAAGCATGGTCAGGTATGACTTGTAATGTTTCTCATTTCAGAGTATTTGGTTGTGTTGCTTATGCTCATGTTCCTAAACAGCTAAGAAAAAAGCTAGACGACAGGAGTGAGAAATGTATATTTCTTGGATATGGTGAACAAACTAAAGCCTACAAGCTGTATAACCCTATTATCAAAAAGGTTATTCTCAGCAGAGATGTTTTGTTCAAGGAGGAAGAGTCATGGAATGGAACCATAGACAAGGGTATGGGAGCTGCAATACCCCAACCAGAAGATGGAGAAGATGAGGAGCTGATTGGACAACAAGATCCAGTAGCATCTTCACCAATAGCAAATACTCCAGAAAGAACACCTAGAAACTCAGTTCGAGGTGAAGCATCAAGTCCGCAGTCAGGTAATGATTCTGATTACAGTAATAAAAAGACTAGAAGATTGACAGATATTTATGATGAATTGGATGCAAATACCAATTATGTTTTTATTGCTAGTGAACCTGTGTTTTATGAAGAGGCTGTAAAACAAGAGCATTGGGTAAATGCTATGGACGAAGAGATAGATTCCATTGAGAGAAATGATACATGGGATCTAGTTGACCTGCCAAAGAATAAGAAACCCATTGGTGTGAAGTGGGTTTATAAAACCAAACTCAATGAAAAAGGTGAGATTGATAGGTACAAGGCAAGGTTAGTAGCAAAGGGTTTCTCGCAAAAACCAGGAATTGATTTTGGAGAAACTTTTGCACCAGTGGCAAGATTGGACACAGTAAGAGCAGTCCTAGCAATTGCAGCACAAAAAAAATGGAAAGTGTATCAGATGGATGTCAAGTCGGCATTCTTGAATGGAATTCTTGAAGAAGAAATTTATGTGGAGCAACCACATGGGTATGAAATAAAAGAACATGAAGACAAAGTTTACAAGTTGAAGAAAGCTCTATATGGGATTAAGCAAGCTCCAAGAGCTTGGTATAGCAGAATTGATTCTTATCTCATCAAAAATGGTTTTAGCAGAAGCAGCAGTGAACCAACACTTTACACAAAGGTAAATCAACAAGGACATATTTTAATAGTTTGTTTGTATGTTGATGATATGATTTTTACAGGCGACCTCTCAGTAGATGAGTTCAAGGCAGCTATGAAGAAAGAGTTTGAGATGACAGACCTTGGATTGATGAGGTTCTTTCTTGGCCTAGAAGTAGAACAGTCAGAAAAGGGTATATTTATCTCTCAAAATAAATATGCTAATGAAGTTCTTAAGCGATTCAGAATGCTTAATTGCAAAACAACACCTACACCAGTGGCAACAGGTACTAAGTTGAGCAAAGAAGATTGCAGTCCCAATGTAGATCCAACATTGTATAAAAGACTTGTAGGAAGTCTCATGTACCTCACAGCTACGAGACCTGATATTATGTTTGCTGTCAGCTTGATTTCAAGGTTCATGGAGTCTCCCAAAGACTCGCATTGGCAAGTTGGCAAAAGGATCTTACGATATGTTGCAGGGACTTCAAGCTATGGAATTTTATACTCAAGCACAGAGTATGATGTTTTGACAGGTTTCACTGACAGTGATTTTGCAGGAAGTTTGGATGACAGGAAGAGCACTTCCGGTCATGTTTTTCATCTTGGATCAGGGGTGATTTTATGGGCATCCAAGAAGCATCCCATTGTAACACTTTCATCGGCAGAAGCAGAGTATGTAGCAGCGACATCAGCAGCATGTCAAGCAGTCTGGTTACGCAGAGTTTTAGAAGGTCTTCAACAGAAACAAGAAGGACCAACCACAGTTTATTGTGACAACAACTCAGCAATTGCTCTATCCAAGAACCATGTTTTTCACCAGAAAAGCAAGCACATTGATACTAGATATCACTTCATAAGAGAGCTTGTGAACAATGGTGAAGTTCGTGTTGAGCATTGTAAATCAATTGACCAATTGGCTGACATATTCACAAAGCCATTGGCAAAAGATATTTTTGAAATTCATAGAAATAATTTAGGCATTGTAAAAGCTGCAGTAGTCAGCAGTAGTAATTAAGAGGGAGTGTTAGAAATAGTAATTACTTCAGTTAGCTTTAGCTTTTACTTGAGTTACTATTTAGAAGTTCAGTTAATAAATGCAACAGCATGCTTTGCATGCATGCAAAAGCTAGGTTAAAGCTTTTAGGGTTTTCCATAAGTGTTTAAATACGCATTATGTTCTTGATTGTATTACATCAGTTGATCTCGGTTTATGAATAAAGATTGAAGAGCCGTAGCTCATTCCGCATTATCTTTGTTTTATTTCTGCCTCCAACCTTCAGTTTGGTATCAGAGCATAGGAGAAGATCAAATTGGTAGCATCAATTTCCGGAGAAGCCAAAGCCGTAGCTTTGAAGAATTTGTAAGTTTTTTGAAGAAATTATTTTTTTTTGGAGAAATTATTTAAAGAAAATATTTTTTTGGAGTACCGCGCCCTCCCTATAGTCCACAGAGCGGTACTTTAGGAACTATCGCGCCCATACTATAGGCTAAAGCGCGGTAGTTTGGGGAGATACGAGGTAAAAAATCAAGATTTCACCGCGGCCTCTCCCTAAGACAAAGAGCGGTAATTGGAACAAGGCGGCATTTTTGGACAAATGCAAAAAAAGGTTTTTACTTTGTGTGATTGTTTTTTGACTTTCACGCAGTTATTGAGTAAGAATTTTTCCTTTTTACAAGAGAAGAAGATATTTGAAGATATTTTTCAAATCTTGTTTAAGAGGGAGAATTATTATTTGTTTTTTTTTAAAAGAGGAAGGGAGATTATTTTGAATAAGAGCCAGTGAAAGACATCGCAGCGTCTATGGATTCCAGCAGCAATCAATCTCAGATTTCTCCTCTTACAGGGAAAAAGGACTATGATGTATGGGCCACGAGGATGGCGGTTTATCTCAGGTCAGAAGATGCATGGGAATATGTCGTGTATGGCTATTCCGAACCTGCAGATGATGCAGCTTTTCAAGTCCTTTCAAACGCAGAGAAGGATGTCCTGCGAGCGCATAGGAAGAAGGATGCAAAGGCACTGCATCTCATAATGAACGCTTTGGATAACAGCGTATTTCCAAAGATATCAGCATCTTTACATGCCAAAGCAACATGGGATACCTTGGCGACTAGTTATCAAGGTGCTGGTAAGGTTCAAACAGCAACACTCCAAAACCTAAGAAGAGACTTTGAAGATCTGAAGATGAAAGAATCAGACTCTGTAGACTCTTTCATGACCAAAGTCATGGGGATTGTTAATCAGCTGAATATCTATGGTGAAAAGATTGGAGATCAAAGGGTGGTTGAAAGGGTTCTGAGATCCCTACCCCACAAATTTGAGTCGAAAGTTTCAGCGATTGAGGAAGCAAAAGATCTAAGTACTCTCTCTATAGACGAGTTGACCGGATCTTTACTTTCATTTGAATCCAGACTCAACAGGAATGAAGAATCCTCTCATGAGAATGCTTTCAAAGCACATGTCTCATTCTCAAGAAGCAGAGGAAGAGGCAGAGGCAGAGGAGGATCAAGAGGACGAGGCAGAAGTGGCCGAAGTAATGGCAATGGAGATCAAGATCACCATCATAACCATGAAGGCGGAAACTGCGACAAAAAAAAGGTCAGATAAATCTAATATTCAGTGTTATTATTGCAATAAATTTGGGCATTATGCTCATGAATGCAAAAAGAAAAAGGCTGATCAAGCAAATCATAATGCTAATGTGACTAATACCTCTGAGGATAAAGATGATATGTTATTTCTTACATGTCATGCTGCACACGAAAGCCCAAAGGGACTTTGGCTTTTAGATAGTGGCTGCAGTAACCATATGACAGGTGACAGAGGTCTAATTGCAGACCTAGATGAATCAGTGAGGACAGAGGTCAAAGTTGGCACGGATGAGGTGGTTCCAGTTCTTGGAAAAGGAGTGGTCAACATTCTAACCAAACAAGGCCAACAAAAGACAATCTCAGATGTCTATTATGCTCCAGGATTGAAGCATAATCTGCTTAGCATTGGGCAACTCACTGAAAAGAAGTACAAACTTGTCTTTGATGGATCAAACTGTGAAATTTATGACCCAAATCGACAGTTGATCATCAAAATACAAGTGACTAGGAACAGGATGTATCCACTAGTCATGAATTGCAGCAGCAAGGTAACCCCTTTTGCTCAAAAAGCCACTTGCATAGATGATTATTGGCTATGGCATTTTAGATATGGACATCTTCACTTTGGTGGTCTCAAGTTTTTGCAGCAGAAAGAGATGGTAAAGGGATTGCCCCCTATGAAGGAGCCAGAAAGCAGTTGTGAGTGTTGCATCATTGCAAAGCAGCACAGGGATAGCTTTCCTAAAGGTATGTCTCGAAGGGCACATGCACCTTTAGAACTTATTCATACTGATCTAGTTGGACCAATGCAAACTCAATCGATTGGTGGAAGCTATTATTTCCTTACATTTATTGATGATTTCAGTAGAAAAACATGGGTGTATTTCCTTCGTCAGAAGTCTGAAACTTTTGGCAAGTTCAAGGAATTTAGGGCTTTGGTTGAAAAACAGAGTGGTTATCAACTCAAAGTATTGAGATCTGATGGAGGGGGAGAGTATGAATTAAAGGAATTTCATGATTACTGCAAGCATCATGGAATCAAGAGGCAATTCACTACAAAATATACTCCTCAGCAGAATGGTATTGCAGAATGCAAGAACAGAACCATCATGAATATGGCAAGGAGCATGCTGAAAGGAAGAAATGTGTCCCATGAATTTTGGGGAGACGCAGTGGCTTTTGCTGTTCATGTGATGAACAGATCTCCCACCAAAATTGTGAAGAACAGAGTACCAGAGAAAGCATGGTCAGGTATGACTTGTAATGTTTCTCATTTCAGAGTATTTGGTTGTGTTGCTTATGCTCATGTTCCTAAACAGCTAAGAAAAAAGCTAGACGACAGGAGTGAGAAATGTATATTTCTTGGATATGGTGAACAAACTAAAGCCTACAAGCTGTATAACCCTATTATCAAAAAGGTTATTCTCAGCAGAGATGTTTTGTTCAAGGAGGAAGAGTCATGGAATGGAACCATAGACAAGGGTATGGGAGCTGCAATACCCCAACCAGAAGATGGAGAAGATGAGGAGCTGATTGGACAACAAGATCCAGTAGCATCTTCACCAATACCAAATACTCCAGAAAGAACACCTAGAAACTCAGTTCGAGGTGAAGCATCAAGTCCGCAGTCAGGTAATGAATCTGATTACAGTAATAAAAAGACTAGAAGATTGACAGATATTTATGATGAATTGGATGCAAATACCAATTATGTTTTTATTGCTAGTGAACCTGTGTTTTATGAAGAGGATGTAAAACAAGAGCATTGGGTAAATGCTATGGACGAAGAGATAGATTCCATTGAGAGAAATGATACATGGGATCTAGTTGACCTGCCAAAGAATAAGAAACCCATTGGTGTGAAGTGGGTTTATAAAACCAAACTCAATGAAAAAGGTGAGATTGATAGGTACAAGGCAAGGTTAGTAGCAAAGGGTTTCTCGCAACAACCAGGAATTGATTTTGGAGAAACTTTTGCACCAGTGGCAAGATTGGACACAGTAAGAGCAGTCCTAGCAATTGCAGCACAAAAAAAATGGAAAGTGTATCAGATGGATGTCAAGTCGGCATTCTTGAATGGAATTCTTGAAGAAGAAATTTTTGTGGAGAAACCACATGGGTATGAAATAAAAGAACATGAAGACAAAGTTTACAAGTTGAAGAAAGCTCTATATGGGCTTAAGCAAGCTCCAAGAGCTTGGTATAGCAGAATTGATTCTTATCTCATCAAAAATGGTTTTAGCAGAAGCAGCAGTGAACCAACACTTTACACAAAGGTAAATCAACAAGGACAGATTTTAATAGTTTGTTTGTATGTTGATGATATGATTTTTACAGGCGACCTCTCAGTAGATGAGTTCAAGGAAGCTATGAAGAAAGAGTTTGAGATGACAGACCTTGGATTGATGAGGTTCTTTCTTGGCCTAGAAGTAGAACAGTCAGAAAAGGGTATATTTATCTCTCAAAATAAATATGCTAATGAAGTTCTTAAGCGATTCAGAATGCTTAATTGCAAAACAACACCTACACCAGTGGCAACAGGTACTAAGTTGAGCAAAGAAGATTGCAGTCCCAATGTAGATCCAACATTGTATAAAAGACTTGTAGGAAGTCTCATGTACCTCACAGCTACGAGACCTGATATTATGTTTGCTGTCAGCTTGATTTCAAGGTTCATGGAGTCTCCCAAAGACTCGCATTGGCAAGTTGGCAAAAGGATCTTACGATATGTTGCAGGGACTTCAAGCTATGGAATTTTATACTCAAGCACAGAGTATGATGTTTTGACAGGTTTCACTGACAGTGATTTTGCAGGAAGTTTGGATGACAGGAAGAGCACTTCCGGTCATGTTTTTCATCTTGGATCAGGGGTGATTTCATGGGCATCCAAGAAGCAGCCCATTGTAACACTTTCATCGGCAGAAGCAGAGTATGTAGCAGCGACATCAGCAGCATGTCAAGCAGTCTGGTTACGCAGAGTTTTAGAAGGTCTTCAACAGAAACAAGAAGGACCAACCACAGTTTATTGTGACAACAACTCAGCAATTGCTCTATCCAAGAACCATGTTTTTCACCAGAAAAGCAAGCACATTGATACTAGATATCACTTCATAAGAGAGCTTGTGAACAATGGTGAAGTTCGTGTTGAGCATTGTAAATCAATTGACCAATTGGCTGACATATTCACAAAGCCATTGGCAAAAGATATTTTTGAAATTCATAGAAATAATTTAGGCATTGTAAAAGCTGCAGTAGTCAGCAGTAGTAATTAAGAGGGAGTGTTAGAAATAGTAATTACTTCAGTTAGCTTTAGCTTTTACTTGAGTTACTATTTAGAAGTTCAGTTAATAAATGCAACAGCATGCTTTGCATGCATGCAAAAGCTAGGTTAAAGCTTTTAGGGTTTTCCATAAGTGTTTAAATACGCATTATGTTCTTGATTGTATTACATCAGTTGATCTCGGTTTATGAATAAAGATTGAAGAGCCGTAGCTCATTCCGCATTATCTTTGTTTTATTTCTGCCTCCAACCTTCAGTTTGGTATCAGAGCATAGGAGAAGATCAAATTGGTAGCATCAATTTCCGGAGAAGCCAAAGCCGTAGCTTTGAAGAATTTGTAAGTTTTTTGAAGAAATTATTTATTTTTGGAGAAATTATTTAAAGAAAATATTTTTTTGGAGTACCGCGCCCTCCCTATAGTCCACAGAGCGGTACTTTAGGAACTATCGCGCCCATACTATAGGCTAAAGCGCGGTAGTTTGGGGAGATACGAGGTAAAAAATCAAGATTTCACCGCGGCCTCTCCCTAAGACAAAGAGCGGTAATTGGAACAAGGCGGCATTTTTGGACAAATGCAAAAAAAGGTTTTTACTTTGTGTGATTGTTTTTTGACTTTCACGCAGTTATTGAGTAAGAATTTTTCCTTTTTACAAGAGAAGAAGATATTTGAAGATATTTTTCAAATCTTGTTTAAGAGGGAGAATTATTATTTGTTTTTTTTTAAAAGAGGAAGGGAGATTATTTTGAATAAGAGCCAGTGAAAGACATCGCAGCGTCTATGGCTTCTAGCAGCAATCAATCTCAGATTTCTCCTCTTACAGGGAAAAAGGACTATGATGTATGGGCCACGAGGATGGCGGTTTATCTCAGGTCAGAAGATGCATGGGAATATGTCGTGTATGGCTATTCCGAACCTGCAGATGATGCAGCTTTTCAAGTCCTTTCAAACGCAGAGAAGGATGTCCTGCGAGCGCATAGGAAGAAGGATGCAAAGGCACTGCATCTCATAATGAACGCTTTGGATAACAGCGTATTTCCAAAGATATCAGCATCTTTACATGCCAAAGCAACATGGGATACCTTGGCGACTAGTTATCAAGGTGCTGGTAAGGTTCAAACAGCAACACTCCAAAACCTAAGAAGAGACTTTGAAGATCTGAAGATGAAAGAATCAGACTCTGTAGACTCTTTCATGACCAAAGTCATGGGGATTGTTAATCAGCTGAATATCTATGGTGAAAAGATTGGAGATCAAAGGGTGGTTGAAAGGGTTCTGAGATCCCTACCCCACAAATTTGAGTCGAAAGTTTCAGCGATTGAGGAAGCAAAAGATCTAAGTACTCTCTCTATAGACGAGTTGACCGGATCTTTACTTTCATTTGAATCCAGACTCAACAGGAATGAAGAATCCTCTCATGAGAATGCTTTCAAAGCACATGTCTCATTCTCAAGAAGCAGAGGAAGAGGCAGAGGAAGAGGAGGATCAAGAGGACGAGGCAGAAGTGGCCGAAGTAATGGCAATGGAGATCAAGATCACCATCATAACCATGAAGGCAGAAACTGCGACAAAAAAAAGGTCAGATAAATCTAATATTCAGTGTTATTATTGCAATAAATTTGGGCATTATGCTCATGAATGCAAAA
Organism: Larix kaempferi; assembly: GCA_027924585.1. NCBI lineage: Eukaryota > Viridiplantae > Streptophyta > Pinopsida > Pinales > Pinaceae > Larix > Larix kaempferi. The sequence goes on from BSBM01000073.1 coordinate 44,028,695, forward strand.
AGAAAAAGGCTGATCAAGCAAATCATAATGCTAATGTGACTAATACCTCTGAGGATAAAGATGATATGTTATTTCTTACATGTCATGCTGCACACGAAAGCCCAAAGGGACTTTGGCTTTTAGATAGTGGCTGCAGTAACCATATGACAGGTGACAGAGGTCTAATTGCAGACCTAGATGAATCAGTGAGGACAGAGGTCAAAGTTGGCACGGATGAGGTGGTTCCAGTTCTTGGAAAAGGAGTGGTCAACATTCTAACCAAACAAGGCCAACAAAAGACAATCTCAGATGTCTATTATGCTCCAGGATTGAAGCATAATCTGCTTAGCATTGGGCAACTCACTGAAAAGAAGTACAAACTTGTCTTTGATGGATCAAACTGTGAAATTTATGACCCAAATCGACAGTTGATCATCAAAATACAAGTGACTAGGAACAGGATGTATCCACTAGTCATGAATTGCAGCAGCAAGGTAACCCCTTTTGCTCAAAAAGCCACTTGCATAGATGATTATTGGCTATGGCATTTTAGATATGGACATCTTCACTTTGGTGGTCTCAAGTTTTTGCAGCAGAAAGAGATGGTAAAGGGATTGCCCCCTATGAAGGAGCCAGAAAGCAGTTGTGAGTGTTGCATCATTGCAAAGCAGCACAGGGATAGCTTTCCTAAAGGTATGTCTCGAAGGGCACATGCACCTTTAGAACTTATTCATACTGATCTAGTTGGACCAATGCAAACTCAATCGATTGGTGGAAGCTATTATTTCCTTACATTTATTGATGATTTCAGTAGAAAAACATGGGTGTATTTCCTTCGTCAGAAGTCTGAAACTTTTGGCAAGTTCAAGGAATTTAGGGCTTTGGTTGAAAAACAGAGTGGTTATCAACTCAAAGTATTGAGATCTGATGGAGGGGGAGAGTATGAATTAAAGGAATTTCATGATTACTGCAAGCATCATGGAATCAAGAGGCAATTCACTACAAAATATACTCCTCAGCAGAATGGTATTGCAGAACGCAAGAACAGAACCATCATGAATATGGCAAGGAGCATGCTGAAAGGAAGAAATGTGTCCCATGAATTTTGGGGAGACGCAGTGGCTTGTGCTGTTCATGTGATGAACAGATCGCCCACCAAAATTGTGAAGAACAGAGTACCAGAGAAAGCATGGTCAGGTATGACTTGTAATGTTTCTCATTTCAGAGTATTTGGTTGTGTTGCTTATGCTCATGTTCCTAAACAGCTAAGAAAAAAGCTAGACGACAGGAGTGAGAAATGTATATTTCTTGGATATGGTGAACAAACTAAAGCCTACAAGCTGTATAACCCTATTATCAAAAAGGTTATTCTCAGCAGAGATGTTTTGTTCAAGGAGGAAGAGTCATGGAATGGAACCATAGACAAGGGTATGGGAGCTGCAATACCCCAACCACAAGATGGAGAAGATGAGGAGCTGATTGGACAACAAGATCCAGTAGCATCTTCACCAATAGCAAATACTCCAGAAAGAACACCTAGAAACTCAGTTCGAGGTGAAGCATCAAGTCCGCAGTCAGGTAATGAATCTGATTACAGTAATAAAAAGACTAGAAGATTGACAAATATTTATGATGAATTGGATGCAAATACCAATTATGTTTTTATTGCTAGTGAACCTGTGTTTTATGAAGAGGCTGTAAAACAAGAGCATTGGGTAAATGCTATGGACGAAGAGATAGATTCCATTGAGAGAAATGATACATGGGATCTAGTTGACCTGCCAAAGAATAAGAAACCCATTGGTGTGAAGTGGGTTTATAAAACCAAACTCAATGAAAAAGGTGAGATTGATAGGTACAAGGCAAGGTTAGTAGCAAAGGGTTTCTCGCAACAACCAGGAATTGATTTTGGAGAAACTTTTGCACCAGTGGCAAGATTGGACACAGTAAGAGCAGTCCTAGCAATTGCAGCACAAAAAAAATGGAAAGTGTATCAGATGGATGTCAAGTCGGCATTCTTGAATGGAATTCTTGAAGAAGAAATTTATGTGGAGCAACCACATGGGTATGAAATAAAAGAACATGAAGACAAAGTTTACAAGTTGAAGAAATCTCTATATGGGCTTAAGAAAGCTCCAAGAGCTTGGTATAGCAGAATTCATTCTTATCTCATCAAAAATGGTTTTAGCAGAAGCAGCAGTGAACCAACACTTTACACAAAGGTAAATCAACAAGGACAGATTTTAATAGTTTGTTTGTATGTTGATGATATGATTTTTACAGGCGACCTCTCAGTAGATGAGTTCAAGGCAGCTATGAAGAAAGAGTTTGAGATGACAGACCTTGGATTGATGAGGTTCTTTCTTGGCCTAGAAGTAGAACAGTCAGAAAAGGGTATATTTATCTCTCAAAATAAATATGCTAATGAAGTTCTTAAGCGATTCAGAATGCTTAATTGCAAAACAACACCTACACCAGTGGCAACAGGTACTAAGTTGAGCAAAGAAGATTGCAGTCCCAATGTAGATCCAACATTGTATAAAAGACTTGTAGGAAGTCTCATGTACCTCACAGCTACGAGACCTGATATTATGTTTGCTGTCAGCTTGATTTCAAGGTTCATGGAGTCTCCCAAAGACTCGCATTGGCAAGTTGGCAAAAGGATCTTACGATATGTTGCAGGGACTTCAAGCTATGGAATTTTATACTCAAGCACAGAGTATGATGTTTTGACAGGTTTCACTGACAGTGATTTTGCAGGAAGTTTGGATGACAGGAAGAGCACTTCCGGTCATGTTTTTCATCTTGGATCAGGGGTGATTTCATGGGCATCCAAGAAGCAGCCCATTGTAACACTTTCATCGGCAGAAGCAGAGTATGTAGCAGCGACATCAGCAGCATGTCAAGCAGTCTGGTTACGCAGAGTTTTAGAAGGTCTTCAACAGAAACAAGAAGGACCAACCACAGTTTATTGTGACAACAACTCAGCAATTGCTCTATCCAAGAACCATGTTTTTCACCAGAAAAGCAAGCACATTGATACTAGATATCACTTCATAAGAGAGCTTGTGAACAATGGTGAAGTTCGTGTTGAGCATTGTAAATCAATTGACCAATTGGCTGACATATTCACAAAGCCATTGGCAAAAGATATTTTTGAAATTCATAGAAATAATTTAGGCATTGTAAAAGCTGCAGTAGTCAGCAGTAGTAATTAAGAGGGAGTGTTAGAAATAGTAATTACTTCAGTTAGCTTTAGCTTTTACTTGAGTTACTATTTAGAAGTTCAGTTAATAAATGCAACAGCATGCTTTGCATGCATGCAAAAGCTAGGTTAAAGCTTTTAGGGTTTTCCATAAGTGTTTAAATACGCATTATGTTCTTGATTGTATTACATCAGTTGATCTCGGTTTATGAATAAAGATTGAAGAGCCGTAGCTCATTCCGCATTATCTTTGTTTTATTTCTGCCTCCAACCTTCAGTTTGGTATCAGAGCATAGGAGAAGATCAAATTGGTAGCATCAATTTCCGGAGAAGCCAAAGCCGTAGCTTTGAAGAATTTGTAAGTTTTTTGAAGAAATTATTTATTTTTGGAGAAATTATTTAAAGAAAATATTTTTTTGGAGTACCGCGCCCTCCCTATAGTCCACAGAGCGGTACTTTAGGAACTATCGCGCCCATACTATAGGCTAAAGCGCGGTAGTTTGGGGAGATACGAGGTAAAAAATCAAGATTTCACCGCGGCCTCTCCCTAAGACAAAGAGCGGTAATTGGAACAAGGCGGCATTTTTGGACAAATGCAAAAAAAGGTTTTTACTTTGTGTGATTGTTTTTTGACTTTCACGCAGTTATTGAGTAAGAATTTTTCCTTTTTACAAGAGAAGAAGATATTTGAAGATATTTTTCAAATCTTGTTTAAGAGGGAGAATTATTATTTGTTTTTTTTTAAAAGAGGAAGGGAGATTATTTTGAATAAGAGCCAGTGAAAGACATCGCAGCGTCTATGGCTTCTAGCAGCAATCAATCTCAGATTTCTCCTCTTACAGGGAAAAAGGACTATGATGTATGGGCCACGAGGATGGCGGTTTATCTCAGGTCAGAAGATGCATGGGAATATGTCGTGTATGGCTATTCCGAACCTGCAGATGATGCAGCTTTTCAAGTCCTTTCAAACGCAGAGAAGGATGTCCTGCGAGCGCATAGGAAGAAGGATGCAAAGGCACTGCATCTCATAATGAACGCTTTGGATAACAGCGTATTTCCAAAGATATCAGCATCTTTACATGCCAAAGCAACATGGGATACCTTGGCGACTAGTTATCAAGGTGCTGGTAAGGTTCAAACAGCAACACTCCAAAACCTAAGAAGAGACTTTGAAGATCTGAAGATGAAAGAATCAGACTCTGTAGACTCTTTCATGACCAAAGTCATGGGGATTGTTAATCAGCTGAATATCTATGGTGAAAAGATTGGAGATCAAAGGGTGGTTGAAAGGGTTCTGAGATCCCTACCCCACAAATTTGAGTCGAAAGTTTCAGCGATTGAGGAAGCAAAAGATCTAAGTACTCTCTCTATAGACGAGTTGACCGGATCTTTACTTTCATTTGAATCCAGACTCAACAGGAATGAAGAATCCTCTCATGAGAATGCTTTCAAAGCACATGTCTCATTCTCAAGAAGCAGAGGAAGAGGCAGAGGAAGAGGAGGATCAAGAGGACGAGGCAGAAGTGGCCGAAGTAATGGCAATGGAGATCAAGATCACCATCATAACCATGAAGGCAGAAACTGCGACAAAAAAAAGGTCAGATAAATCTAATATTCAGTGTTATTATTGCAATAAATTTGGGCATTATGCTCATGAATGCAAAAAGAAAAAGGCTGATCAAGCAAATCATAATGCTAATGTGACTAATACCTCTGAGGATAAAGATGATATGTTATTTCTTACATGTCATGCTGCACACGAAAGCCCAAAGGGACTTTGGCTTTTAGATAGTGGCTGCAGTAACCATATGACAGGTGACAGAGGTCTAATTGCAGACCTAGATGAATCAGTGAGGACAGAGGTCAAAGTTGGCACGGATGAGGTGGTTCCAGTTCTTGGAAAAGGAGTGGTCAACATTCTAACCAAACAAGGCCAACAAAAGACAATCTCAGATGTCTATTATGCTCCAGGATTGAAGCATAATCTGCTTAGCATTGGGCAACTCACTGAAAAGAAGTACAAACTTGTCTTTGATGGATCAAACTGTGAAATTTATGACCCAAATCGACAGTTGATCATCAAAATACAAGTGACTAGGAACAGGATGTATCCACTAGTCATGAATTGCAGCAGCAAGGTAACCCCTTTTGCTCAAAAAGCCACTTGCATAGATGATTATTGGCTATGGCATTTTAGATATGGACATCTTCACTTTGGTGGTCTCAAGTTTTTGCAGCAGAAAGAGATGGTAAAGGGATTGCCCCCTATGAAGGAGCCAGAAAGCAGTTGTGAGTGTTGCATCATTGCAAAGCAGCACAGGGATAGCTTTCCTAAAGGTATGTCTCGAAGGGCACATGCACCTTTAGAACTTATTCATACTGATCTAGTTGGACCAATGCAAACTCAATCGATTGGTGGAAGCTATTATTTCCTTACATTTATTGATGATTTCAGTAGAAAAACATGGGTGTATTTCCTTCGTCAGAAGTCTGAAACTTTTGGCAAGTTCAAGGAATTTAGGGCTTTGGTTGAAAAACAGAGTGGTTATCAACTCAAAGTATTGAGATCTGATGGAGGGGGAGAGTATGAATTAAAGGAATTTCATGATTACTGCAAGCATCATGGAATCAAGAGGCAATTCACTACAAAATATACTCCTCAGCAGAATGGTATTGCAGAACGCAAGAACAGAACCATCATGAATATGGCAAGGAGCATGCTGAAAGGAAGAAATGTGTCCCATGAATTTTGGGGAGACGCAGTGGCTTGTGCTGTTCATGTGATGAACAGATCGCCCACCAAAATTGTGAAGAACAGAGTACCAGAGAAAGCATGGTCAGGTATGACTTGTAATGTTTCTCATTTCAGAGTATTTGGTTGTGTTGCTTATGCTCATGTTCCTAAACAGCTAAGAAAAAAGCTAGACGACAGGAGTGAGAAATGTATATTTCTTGGATATGGTGAACAAACTAAAGCCTACAAGCTGTATAACCCTATTATCAAAAAGGTTATTCTCAGCAGAGATGTTTTGTTCAAGGAGGAAGAGTCATGGAATGGAACCATAGACAAGGGTATGGGAGCTGCAATACCCCAACCACAAGATGGAGAAGATGAGGAGCTGATTGGACAACAAGATCCAGTAGCATCTTCACCAATAGCAAATACTCCAGAAAGAACACCTAGAAACTCAGTTCGAGGTGAAGCATCAAGTCCGCAGTCAGGTAATGAATCTGATTACAGTAATAAAAAGACTAGAAGATTGACAAATATTTATGATGAATTGGATGCAAATACCAATTATGTTTTTATTGCTAGTGAACCTGTGTTTTATGAAGAGGCTGTAAAACAAGAGCATTGGGTAAATGCTATGGACGAAGAGATAGATTCCATTGAGAGAAATGATACATGGGATCTAGTTGACCTGCCAAAGAATAAGAAACCCATTGGTGTGAAGTGGGTTTATAAAACCAAACTCAATGAAAAAGGTGAGATTGATAGGTACAAGGCAAGGTTAGTAGCAAAGGGTTTCTCGCAACAACCAGGAATTGATTTTGGAGAAACTTTTGCACCAGTGGCAAGATTGGACACAGTAAGAGCAGTCCTAGCAATTGCAGCACAAAAAAAATGGAAAGTGTATCAGATGGATGTCAAGTCGGCATTCTTGAATGGAATTCTTGAAGAAGAAATTTATGTGGAGCAACCACATGGGTATGAAATAAAAGAACATGAAGACAAAGTTTACAAGTTGAAGAAATCTCTATATGGGCTTAAGAAAGCTCCAAGAGCTTGGTATAGCAGAATTCATTCTTATCTCATCAAAAATGGTTTTAGCAGAAGCAGCAGTGAACCAACACTTTACACAAAGGTAAATCAACAAGGACAGATTTTAATAGTTTGTTTGTATGTTGATGATATGATTTTTACAGGCGACCTCTCAGTAGATGAGTTCAAGGCAGCTATGAAGAAAGAGTTTGAGATGACAGACCTTGGATTGATGAGGTTCTTTCTTGGCCTAGAAGTAGAACAGTCAGAAAAGGGTATATTTATCTCTCAAAATAAATATGCTAATGAAGTTCTTAAGCGATTCAGAATGCTTAATTACAAAACAACACCTACACCAGTGGCAACAGGTACTAAGTTGAGCAAAGAAGATTGCAGTCCCAATGTAGATCCAACATTGTATAAAAGACTTGTAGGAAGTCTCATGTACCTCACAGCTACGAGACCTGATATTATGTTTGCTGTCAGCTTGATTTCAAGGTTCATGGAGTCTCCCAAAGACTCGCATTGGCAAGTTGGCAAAAGGATCTTACGATATGTTGCAGGGACTTCAAGCTATGGAATTTTATACTCAAGCACAGAGTATGATGTTTTGACAGGTTTCACTGACAGTGATTTTGCAGGAAGTTTGGATGACAGGAAGAGCACTTCCGGTCATGTTTTTCATCTTGGATCAGGGGTGATTTCATGGGCATCCAAGAAGCAGCCCATTGTAACACTTTCATCGGCAGAAGCAGAGTATGTAGCAGCGACATCAGCAGCATGTCAAGCAGTCTGGTTACGCAGAGTTTTAGAAGGTCTTCAACAGAAACAAGAAGGACCAACCACAGTTTATTGTGACAACAACTCAGCAATTGCTCTATCCAAGAACCATGTTTTTCACCAGAAAAGCAAGCACATTGATACTAGATATCACTTCATAAGAGAGCTTGTGAACAATGGTGAAGTTCGTGTTGAGCATTGTAAATCAATTGACCAATTGGCTGACATATTCACAAAGCCATTGGCAAAAGATATTTTTGAAATTCATAGAAATAATTTAGGCATTGTAAAAGCTGCAGTAGTCAGCAGTAGTAATTAAGAGGGAGTGTTAGAAATAGTAATTACTTCAGTTAGCTTTAGCTTTTACTTGAGTTACTATTTAGAAGTTCAGTTAATAAATGCAACAGCATGCTTTGCATGCATGCAAAAGCTAGGTTAAAGCTTTTAGGGTTTTCCATAAGTGTTTAAATACGCATTATGTTCTTGATTGTATTACATCAGTTGATCTCGGTTTATGAATAAAGATTGAAGAGCCGTAGCTCATTCCGCATTATCTTTGTTTTATTTCTGCCTCCAACCTTCAGTTTGGTATCAGAGCATAGGAGAAGATCAAATTGGTAGCATCAATTTCCGGAGAAGCCAAAGCCGTAGCTTTGAAGAATTTGTAAGTTTTTTGAAGAAATTATTTTTTTTTGGAGAAATTATTTAAAGAAAATATTTTTTTGGAGTACCGCGCCCTCCCTATAGTCCACAGAGCGGTACTTTAGGAACTATCGCGCCCATACTATAGGCTAAAGCGCGGTAGTTTGGGGAGATACGAGGTAAAAAATCAAGATTTCACCGCGGCCTCTCCCTAAGACAAAGAGCGGTAATTGGAACAAGGCGGCATTTTTGGACAAATGCAAAAAAAGGTTTTTACTTTGTGTGATTGTTTTTTGACTTTCACGCAGTTATTGAGTAAGAATTTTTCCTTTTTACAAGAGAAGAAGATATTTGAAGATATTTTTCAAATCTTGTTTAAGAGGGAGAATTATTATTTGTTTTTTTTTAAAAGAGGAAGGGAGATTATTTTGAATAAGAGCCAGTGAAAGACATCGCAGCGTCTATGGCTTCTAGCAGCAATCAATCACAGATTTCTCCTCTTACAGGGAAAAAGGACTATGATGTATGGGCCACGAGGATGGCGGTTTATCTCAGGTCAGAAGATGCATGGGAATATGTCGTGTATGGCTATTCCGAACCTGCAGATGATGCAGCTTTTCAAGTCCTTTCAAACGCAGAGAAGGATGTCCTGCGAGCGCATAGGAAGAAGGATGCAAAGGCACTGCATCTCATAATGAACGCTTTGGATAACAGCGTATTTCCAAAGATATCAGCATCTTTACATGCCAAAGCAACATGGGATACCTTGGCGACTAGTTATCAAGGTGCTGGTAAGGTTCAAACAGCAACACTCCAAAACCTAAGAAGAGACTTTGAAGATCTGAAGATGAAAGAATCAGACTCTGTAGACTCTTTCATGACCAAAGTCATGGGGATTGTTAATCAGCTGAATATCTATGGTGAAAAGATTGGAGATCAAAGGGTGGTTGAAAGGGTTCTGAGATCCCTACCCCACAAATTTGAGTCGAAAGTTTCAGCGATTGAGGAAGCAAAAGATCTAAGTACTCTCTCTATAGACGAGTTGACCGGATCTTTACTTTCATTTGAATCCAGACTCAACAGGAATGAAGAATCCTCTCATGAGAATGCTTTCAAAGCACATGTCTCATTCTCAAGAAGCAGAGGAAGAGGCAGAGGCAGAGGAGGATCAAGAGGACGAGGCAGAAGTGGCCGAAGTAATGGCAATGGAGATCAAGATCACCATCATAACCATGAAGGCGGAAACTGCGACAAAAAAAAGGTCAGATAAATCTAATATTCAGTGTTATTATTGCAATAAATTTGGGCATTATGCTCATGAATGCAAAAAGAAAAAGGTTGATCAAGCAAATCATAATGCTAATGTGACTAATACCTCTGAGGATAAAGATGATATGTTATTTCTTACATGTCATGCTGCACACGAAAGCCCAAAGGGACTTTGGCTTTTAGATAGTGGCTGCAGTAACCATATGACAGGTGACAGAGGTCTAATTGCAGACCTAGATGAATCAGTGAGGACAGAGGTCAAAGTTGGCACGGATGAGGTGGTTCCAGTTCTTGGAAAAGGAGTGGTCAACATTCTAACCAAACAAGGCCAACAAAAGACAATCTCAGATGTCTATTATGCTCCAGGATTGAAGCATAATCTGCTTAGCATTGGGCAACTCACTGAAAAGAAGTACAAACTTGTCTTTGATGGATCAAACTGTGAAATTTATGACCCAAATCGACAGTTGATCATCAAAATACAAGTGACTAGGAACAGGATGTATCCACTAGTCATGAATTGCAGCAACAAGGTAACCCCTTTTGCTCAAAAAGCCACTTGCATAGATGATTATTGGCTATGGCATTTTAGATATGGACATCTTCACTTTGGTGGTCTCAATTTTTTGCAGCAGAAAGAGATGGTAAAGGGATTGCCCCCTATGAAGGAGCCAGAAAGCAGTTGTGAGTGTTGCATCATTGCAAAGCAGCACAGGGATAGCTTTCCTAAAGGTATGTCTCGAAGGGCACATGCACCTTTAGAACTTATTCATACTGATCTAGTTGGACCAATGCAAACTCAATCGATTGGTGGAAGCTATTATTTCCTTACATTTATTGATGATTTCAGTAGAAAAACATGGGTGTATTTCCTTCGTCAGAAGTCTGAAACTTTTGGCAAGTTCAAGGAATTTAGGGCTTTGGTTGAAAAACAGAGTGGTTATCAACTCAAAGTATTGAGATCTGATGGAGGGGGAGAGTATGAATTAAAGGAATTTCATGATTACTGCAAGCATCATGGAATCAAGAGGCAATTCACTACAAAATATACTCCTCAGCAGAATGGTATTGCAGAACGCAAGAACAGAACCATCATGAATATGGCAAGGAGCATGCTGAAAGGAAGAAATGTGTCCCATGAATTTTGGGGAGACGCAGTGGCTTGTGCTGTTCATGTGATGAACAGATCTCCCACCAAAATTGTGAAGAACAGAGTACCAGAGAAAGCATGGTCAGGTATGACTTGTAATGTTTCTCATTTCAGAGTATTTGGTTGTGTTGCTTATGCTCATGTTCCTAAACAGCTAAGAAAAAAGCTAGACGACAGGAGTGAGAAATGTATATTTCTTGGATATGGTGAACAAACTAAAGCCTACAAGCTGTATAACCCTATTATCAAAAAGGTTATTCTCAGCAGAGATGTTTTGTTCAAGGAGGAAGAGTCATGGAATGGAACCATAGACAAGGGTATGGGAGCTGCAATACCCCAACCAGAAGATGGAGAAGATGAGGAGCTGATTGGACAACAAGATCCAGTAGCATCTTCACCAATAGCAAATACTCCAGAAAGAACACCTAGAAACTCAGTTCGAGGTGAAGCATCAAGTCCGCAGTCAGGTAATGAATCTGATTACAGTAATAAAAAGACTAGAAGATTGACAGATATTTATGATGAATTGGATGCAAATACCAATTATGTTTTTATTGCTAGTGAACCTGTGTTTTATGAAGAGGCTGTAAAACAAGAGCATTGGGTAAATGCTATGGACGAAGAGATAGATTCCATTGAGAGAAATGATACATGGGATCTAGTTGACCTGCCAAAGAATAAGAAACCCATTGGTGTGAAGTGGGTTTATAAAACCAAACTCAATGAAAAAGGTGAGATTGATAGGTACAAGGCAAGGTTAGTAGCAAAGGGTTTCTCGCAACAACCAGGAATTGATTTTGGAGAAACTTTTGCACCAGTGGCAAGATTGGACACAGTAAGAGCAGTCCTAGCAATTGCAGCACAAAAAAAATGGAAAGTGTATCAGATGGATGTCAAGTCGGCATTCTTGAATGGAATTCTTGAAGAAGAAATTTTTGTGGAGAAACCACATGGGTATGAAATAAAAGAACATGAAGACAAAGTTTACAAGTTGAAGAAAGCTCTATATGGGCTTAAGCAAGCTCCAAGAGCTTGGTATAGCAGAATTGATTCTTATCTCATCAAAAATGGTTTTAGCAGAAGCAGCAGTGAACCAACACTTTACACAAAGGTAAATCAACAAGGACAGATTTTAATAGTTTGTTTGTATGTTGATGATATGATTTTTACAGGCGACCTCTCAGTAGATGAGTTCAAGGAAGCTATGAAGAAAGAGTTTGAGATGACAGACCTTGGATTGATGAGGTTCTTTCTTGGCCTAGAAGTAGAACAGTCAGAAAAGGGTATATTTATCTCTCAAAATAAATATGCTAATGAAGTTCTTAAGCGATTCAGAATGCTTAATTGCAAAACAACACCTACACCAGTGGCAACAGGTACTAAGTTGAGCAAAGAAGATTGCAGTCCCAATGTAGATCCAACATTGTATAAAAGACTTGTAGGAAGTCTCATGTACCTCACAGCTACGAGACCTGATATTATGTTTGCTGTCAGCTTGATTTCAAGGTTCATGGAGTCTCCCAAAGACTCGCATTGGCAAGTTGGCAAAAGGATCTTACGATATGTTGCAGGGACTTCAAGCTATGGAATTTTATACTCAAGCACAGAGTATGATGTTTTGACAGGTTTCACTGACAGTGATTTTGCAGGAAGTTTGGATGACAGGAAGAGCACTTCCGGTCATGTTTTTCATCTTGGATCAGGGGTGATTTCATGGGCATCCAAGAAGCATCCCATTGTAACACTTTCATCGGCAGAAGCAGAGTATGTAGCAGCGACATCAGCAGCATGTCAAGCAGTCTGGTTACGCAGAGTTTTAGAAGGTCTTCAACAGAAACAAGAAGGACCAACCACAGTTTATTGTGACAACAACTCAGCAATTGCTCTATCCAAGAACCATGTTTTTCACCAGAAAAGCAAGCACATTGATACTAGATATCACTTCATAAGAGAGCTTGTGAACAATGGTGAAGTTCGTGTTGAGCATTGTAAATCAATTGACCAATTGGCTGACATATTCACAAAGCCATTAGCAAAAGATATTTTTGAAATTCATAGAAATAATTTAGGCATTGTAAAAGCTGCAGTAGTCAGCAGTAGTAATTAAGAGGGAGTGTTAGAAATAGTAATTACTTCAGTTAGCTTTAGCTTTTACTTGAGTTACTATTTAGAAGTTCAGTTAATAAATGCAACAGCATGCTTTGCATGCATGCAAAAGCTAGGTTAAAGCTTTTAGGGTTTTCCATAAGTGTTTAAATACGCATTATGTTCTTGATTGTATTACATCAGTTGATCTCGGTTTATGAATAAAGATTGAAGAGCCGTAGCTCATTCCGCATTATCTTTGTTTTATTTCTGCCTCCAACCTTCAGTTTGGTATCAGAGCATAGGAGAAGATCAAATTGGTAGCATCAATTTCCGGAGAAGCCAAAGCCGTAGCTTTGAAGAATTTGTAAGTTTTTTGAAGAAATTATTTTTTTTTGGAGAAATTATTTAAAGAAAATATTTTTTTGGAGTACCGCGCCCTCCCTATAGTCCACAGAGCGGTACTTTAGGAACTATCGCGCCCATACTATAGGCTAAAGCGCGGTAGTTTGGGGAGATACGAGGTAAAAAATCAAGATTTCACCGCGGCCTCTCCCTAAGACAAAGAGCGGTAATTGGAACAAGGCGGCATTTTTGGACAAATGCAAAAAAAGGTTTTTACTTTGTGTGATTGTTTTTTGACTTTCACGCAGTTATTGAGTAAGAATTTTTCCTTTTTACAAGAGAAGAAGATATTTGAAGATATTTTTCAAATCTTGTTTAAGAGGGAGAATTATTATTTGTTTTTTTTTAAAAGAGGAAGGGAGATTATTTTGAATAAGAGCCAGTGAAAGACATCGCAGCGTCTATGGCTTCTAGCAGCAATCAATCTCAGATTTCTCCTCTTACAGGGAAAAAGGACTATGATGTATGGGCCACGAGGATGGCGGTTTATCTCAGGTCAGAAGATGCATGGGAATATGTCGTGTATGGCTATTCCGAACCTGCAGATGATGCAGCTTTTCAAGTCCTTTCAAACGCAGAGAAGGATGTCCTGCGAGCGCATAGGAAGAAGGATGCAAAGGCACTGCATCTCATAATGAACGCTTTGGATAACAGCGTATTTCCAAAGATATCAGCATCTTTACATGCCAAAGCAACATGGGATACCTTGGCGACTAGTTATCAAGGTGCTGGTAAGGTTCAAACAGCAACACTCCAAAACCTAAGAAGAGACTTTGAAGATCTGAAGATGAAAGAATCAGACTCTGTAGACTCTTTCATGACCAAAGTCATGGGGATTGTTAATCAGCTGAATATCTATGGTGAAAAGATTGGAGATCAAAGGGTGGTTGAAAGGGTTCTGAGATCCCTACCCCACAAATTTGAGTCGAAAGTTTCAGGGATTGAGGAAGCAAAAGATCTAAGTACTCTCTCTATAGACGAGTTGACCGGATCTTTACTTTCATTTGAATCCAGACTCAACAGGAATGAAGAATCCTCTCATGAGAATGCTTTCAAAGCACATGTCTCATTCTCAAGAAGCAGAGGAAGAGGCAGAGGCAGAGGAGGATCAAGAGGACGAGGCAGAAGTGGCCGAAGTAATGGCAATGGAGATCAAGATCACCATCATAACCATGAAGGCGGAAACTGCGACAAAAAAAAGGTCAGATAAATCTAATATTCAGTGTTATTATTGCAATAAATTTGGGCATTATGCTCATGAATGCAAAAAGAAAAAGGCTGATCAAGCAAATCATAATGCTAATGTGACTAATACCTCTGAGGATAAAGATGATATGTTATTTCTTACATGTCATGCTGCACACGAAAGCCCAAAGGGACTTTGGCTTTTAGATAGTGGCTGCAGTAACCATATGACAGGTGACAGAGGTCTAATTGCAGACCTAGATGAATCAGTGAGGACATAGGTCAAAGTTGGCACGGATGAGGTGGTTCCAGTTCTTGGAAAAGGAGTGGTCAACATTCTAACCAAACAAGGCCAACAAAAGACAATCTCAGATGTCTATTATGCTCCAGGATTGAAGCATAATCTGCTTAGCATTGGGCAACTCACTGAAAAGAAGTACAAACTTGTCTTTGATGGATCAAACTGTGAAATTTATGACCCAAATCGACAGTTGATCATCAAAATACAAGTGACTAGGAACAGGATGTATCCACTAGTCATGAATTGCAGCAGCAAGGTAACCCCTTTTGCTCAAAAAGCCACTTGCATAGATGATTATTGGCTATGGCATTTTAGATATGGACATCTTCACTTTGGTGGTCTCAAGTTTTTGCAGCAGAAAGAGATGGTAAAGGGATTGCCCCCTATGAAGGAGCCAGAAAGCAGTTGTGAGTGTTGCATCATTGCAAAGCAGCACAGGGATAGCTTTCCTAAAGGTATGTCTCGAAGGGCACATGCACCTTTAGAACTTATTCATACTGATCTAGTTGGACCAATGCAAACTCAATCGATTGGTGGAAGCTATTATTTCCTTACATTTATTGATGATTTCAGTAGAAAAACATGGGTGTATTTCCTTCGTCAGAAGTCTGAAACTTTTGGCAAGTTCAAGGAATTTAGGGCTTTGGTTGAAAAACAGAGTGGTTATCAACTCAAAGTATTGAGATCTGATGGAGGGGGAGAGTATGAATTAAAGGAATTTCATGATTACTGCAAGCATCATGGAATCAAGAGGCAATTCACTACAAAATATACTCCTCAGCAGAATGGTATTGCAGAACGCAAGAACAGAACCATCATGAATATGGCAAGGAGCATGCTGAAAGGAAGAAATGTGTCCCATGAATTTTGGGGAGACGCAGTGGCTTGTGCTGTTCATGTGATGAACAGATCTCCCACCAAAATTGTGAAGAACAGAGTACCAGAGAAAGCATGGTCAGGTATGACTTGTAATGTTTCTCATTTCAGAGTATTTGGTTGTGTTGCTTATGCTCATGTTCCTAAACAGCTAAGAAAAAAGCTAGACGACAGGAGTGAGAAATGTATATTTCTTGGATATGGTGAACAAACTAAAGCCTACAAGCTGTATAACCCTATTATCAAAAAGGTTATTCTCAGCAGAGATGTTTTGTTCAAGGAGGAAGAGTCATGGAATGGAACCATAGACAAGGGTATGGGAGCTGCAATACCCCAACCAGAAGATGGAGAAGATGAGGAGCTGATTGGACAACAAGATCCAGTAGCATCTTCACCAATAGCAAATACTGCAGAAAGAACACCTAGAAACTCAGTTCGAGGTGAAGCATCAAGTCCGCAGTCAGGTAATGAATCTGATTACAGTAATAAAAAGACTAGAAGATTGACAGATATTTATGATGAATTGGATGCAAATACCAATTATGTTTTTATTGCTAGTGAACCTGTGTTTTATGAAGAGGCTGTAAAACAAGAGCATTGGGTAAATGCTATGGACGAAGAGATAGATTCCATTGAGAGAAATGATACATGGGATCTAGTTGACCTGCCAAAGAATAAGAAACCCATTGGTGTGAAGTGGGTTTATAAAACCAAACTCAATGAAAAAGGTGAGATTGATAGGTACAAGGCAAGGTTAGTAGCAAAGGGTTTCTCGCAACAACCAGGAATTGATTTTGGAGAAACTTTTGCACCAGTGGAAAGATTGGACACAGTAAGAGCAGTCCTAGCAATTGCAGCACAAAAAAAATGGAAAGTGTATCAGATGGATGTCAAGTCGGCATTCTTGAATGGAATTCTTGAAGAAGAAATTTATGTGGAGCAACCACATGGGTATGAAATAAAAGAACATGAAGACAAAGTTTACAAGTTGAAGAAAGCTCTATATGGGCTTAAGCAAGCTCCAAGAGCTTGGTATAGCAGAATTGATTCTTATCTCATCAAAAATGGTTTTAGCAGAAGCAGCAGTGAACCAACACTTTACACAAAGGTAAATCAACAAGGACAGATTTTAATAGTTTGTTTGTATGTTGATGATATGATTTTTACAGGCGACCTCTCAGTAGATGAGTTCAAGGAAGCTATGAAGAAAGAGTTTGAGATGACAGACCTTGGATTGATGAGGTTCTTTCTTGGCCTAGAAGTAGAACAGTCAGAAAAGGGTATATTTATCTCTCAAAATAAATATGCTAATGAAGTTCTTAAGCGATTCAGAATGCTTAATTGCAAAACAACACCTACACCAGTGGCAACAGGTACTAAGTTGAGCAAAGAAGATTGCAGTCCCAATGTAGATCCAACATTGTATAAAAGACTTGTAGGAAGTCTCATGTACCTCACAGCTACGAGACCTGATATTATGTTTGCTGTCAGCTTGATTTCAAGGTTCATGGAGTCTCCCAAAGACTCGCATTGGCAAGTTGGCAAAAGGATCTTACGATATGTTGCAGGGACTTCAAGCTATGGAATTTTATACTCAAGCACAGAGTATGATGTTTTGACAGGTTTCACTGACAGTGATTTTGCAGGAAGTTTGGATGACAGGAAGAGCAGTTCCGGTCATGTTTTTCATCTTGGATCAGGGGTGATTTCATGGGCATCCAAGAAGCATCCCATTGTAACACTTTCATCGGCAGAAGCAGAGTATGTAGCAGCGACATCAGCAGCATGTCAAGCAGTCTGGTTACGCAGAGTTTTAGAAGGTCTTCAACAGAAACAAGAAGGACCAACCACAGTTTATTGTGACAACAACTCAGCAATTGCTCTATCCAAGAACCATGTTTTTCACCAAAAAAGCAAGCACATTGATACTAGATATCACTTCATAAGAGAGCTTGTGAACAATGGTGAAGTTCGTGTTGAGCATTGTAAATCAATTGACCAATTGGCTGACATATTCACAAAGCCATTGGCAAAAGATATTTTTGAAATTCATAGAAATAATTTAGGCATTGTAAAAGCTGCAGTAGTCAGCAGTAGTAATTAAGAGGGAGTGTTAGAAATAGTAATTACTTCAGTTAGCTTTAGCTTTTACTTGAGTTACTATTTAGAAGTTCAGTTAATAAATGCAACAGCATGCTTTGCATGCATGCAAAAGCTAGGTTAAAGCTTTTAGGGTTTTCCATAAGTGTTTAAATACGCATTATGTTCTTGATTGTATTACATCAGTTGATCTCGGTTTATGAATAAAGATTGAAGAGCCGTAGCTCATTCCGCATTATCTTTGTTTTATTTCTGCCTCCAACCTTCAGTTTGGTATCAGAGCATAGGAGAAGATCAAATTGGTAGCATCAATTTCCGGAGAAGCCAAAGCCGTAGCTTTGAAGAATTTGTAAGTTTTTTGAAGAAATTATTTTTTTTTGGAGAAATTATTTAAAGAAAATATTTTTTTGGAGTACCGCGCCCTCCCTATAGTCCACAGAGCGGTACTTTAGGAACTATCGCGCCCATACTATAGGCTAAAGCGCGGTAGTTTGGGGAGATACGAGGTAAAAAATCAAGATTTCACCGCGGCCTCTCCCTAAGACAAAGAGCGGTAATTGGAACAAGGCGGCATTTTTGGACAAATGCAAAAAAAGGTTTTTACTTTGTGTGATTGTTTTTTGACTTTCACGCAGTTATTGAGTAAGAATTTTTCCTTTTTACAAGAGAAGAAGATATTTGAAGATATTTTTCAAATCTTGTTTAAGAGGGAGAATTATTATTTGTTTTTTTTTAAAAGAGGAAGGGAGATTATTTTGAATAAGAGCCAGTGAAAGACATCGCAGCGTCTATGGCTTCTAGCAGCAATCAATCTCAGATTTCTCCTCTTACAGGGAAAAAGGACTATGATGTATGGGCCACGAGGATGGCGGTTTATCTCAGGTCAGAAGATGCATGGGAATATGTCGTGTATGGCTATTCCGAACCTGCAGATGATGCAGCTTTTCAAGTCCTTTCAAACGCAGAGAAGGATGTCCTGCGAGCGCATAGGAAGAAGGATGCAAAGGCACTGCATCTCATAATGAACGCTTTGGATAACAGCGTATTTCCAAAGATATCAGCATCTTTACATGCCAAAGCAACATGGGATACCTTGGCGACTAGTTATCAAGGTGCTGGTAAGGTTCAAACAGCAACACTCCAAAACCTAAGAAGAGACTTTGAAGATCTGAAGATGAAAGAATCAGACTCTGTAGACTCTTTCATGACCAAAGTCATGGGGATTGTTAATCAGCTGAATATCTATGGTGAAAAGATTGGAGATCAAAGGGTGGTTGAAAGGGTTCTGAGATCCCTACCCCACAAATTTGAGTCGAAAGTTTCAGCGATTGAGGAAGCAAAAGATCTAAGTACTCTCTCTATAGACGAGTTGACCGGATCTTTACTTTCATTTGAATCCAGACTCAACAGGAATGAAGAATCCTCTCATGAGAATGCTTTCAAAGCACATGTCTCATTCTCAAGAAGCAGAGGAAGAGGCAGAGGCAGAGGAGGATCAAGAGGACGAGGCAGAAGTGGCCGAAGTAATGGCAATGGAGATCAAGATCACCATCATAACCATGAAGGCGGAAACTGCGACAAAAAAAAGGTCAGATAAATCTAATATTCAGTGTTATTATTGCAATAAATTTGGGCATTATGCTCATGAATGCAAAAAGAAAAAGGCTGATCAAGCAAATCATAATGCTAATGTGACTAATACCTCTGAGGATAAAGATGATATGTTATTTCTTACATGTCATGCTGCACACGAAAGCCCAAAGGGACTTTGGCTTTTAGATAGTGGCTGCAGTAACCATATGACAGGTGACAGAGGTCTAATTGCAGACCTAGATGAATCAGTGAGGACAGAGGTCAAAGTTGGCACGGATGAGGTGGTTCCAGTTCTTGGAAAAGGAGTGGTCAACATTCTAACCAAACAAGGCCAACAAAAGACAATCTCAGATGTCTATTATGCTCCAGGATTGAAGCATAATCTGCTTAGCATTGGGCAACTCACTGAAAAGAAGTACAAACTTGTCTTTGATGGATCAAACTGTGAAATTTATGACCCAAATCGACAGTTGATCATCAAAATACAAGTGACTAGGAACAGGATGTATCCACTAGTCATGAATTGCAGCAGCAAGGTAACCCCTTTTGCTCAAAAAGCCACTTGCATAGATGATTATTGGCTATGGCATTTTAGATATGGACATCTTCACTTTGGTGGTCTCAAGTTTTTGCAGCAGAAAGAGATGGTAAAGGGATTGCCCCCTATGAAGGAGCCAGAAAGCAGTTGTGAGTGTTGCATCATTGCAAAGCAGCACAGGGATAGCTTTCCTAAAGGTATGTCTCGAAGGGCACATGCACCTTTAGAACTTATTCATACTGATCTAGTTGGACCAATGCAAACTCAATCGATTGGTGGAAGCTATTATTTCCTTACATTTATTGATGATTTCAGTAGAAAAACATGGGTGTATTTCCTTCGTCAGAAGTCTGACACTTTTGGCAAGTTCAAGGAATTTAGGGCTTTGGTTGAAAAACAGAGTGGTTATCAACTCAAAGTATTGAGATCTGATGGAGGGGGAGAGTATGAATTAAAGGAATTTCATGATTACTGCAAGCATCATGGAATCAAGAGGCAATTCACTACAAAATATACTCCTCAGCAGAATGGTATTGCAGAACGCAAGAACAGAACCATCATGAATATGGCAAGGAGCATGCTGAAAGGAAGAAATGTGTCCCATGAATTTTGGGGAGACGCAGTGGCTTGTGCTGTTCATGTGATGAACAGATCTCCCACCAAAATTGTGAAGAA
Organism: Larix kaempferi; assembly: GCA_027924585.1. Classification (NCBI taxonomy): domain Eukaryota; kingdom Viridiplantae; phylum Streptophyta; class Pinopsida; order Pinales; family Pinaceae; genus Larix; species Larix kaempferi. The sequence goes on from BSBM01000073.1 coordinate 44,049,241, forward strand.
CAGAGTACCAGAGAAAGCATGGTCAGGTATGACTTGTAATGTTTCTCATTTCAGAGTATTTGGTTGTGTTGCTTATGCTCATGTTCCTAAACAGCTAAGAAAAAAGCTAGACGACAGGAGTGAGAAATGTATATTTCTTGGATATGGTGAACAAACTAAAGCCTACAAGCTGTATAACCCTATTATCAAAAAGGTTATTCTCAGCAGAGATGTTTTGTTCAAGGAGGAAGAGTCATGGAATGGAACCATAGACAAGGGTATGGGAGCTGCAATACCCCAACCAGAAGATGGAGAAGATGAGGAGCTGATTGGACAACAAGATCCAGTAGCATCTTCACCAATAGCAAATACTGCAGAAAGAACACCTAGAAACTCAGTTCGAGGTGAAGCATCAAGTCCGCAGTCAGGTAATGAATCTGATTACAGTAATAAAAAGACTAGAAGATTGACAGATATTTATGATGAATTGGATGCAAATACCAATTATGTTTTTATTGCTAGTGAACCTGTGTTTTATGAAGAGGCTGTAAAACAAGAGCATTGGGTAAATGCTATGGACGAAGAGATAGATTCCATTGAGAGAAATGATACATGGGATCTAGTTGACCTGCCAAAGAATAAGAAACCCATTGGTGTGAAGTGGGTTTATAAAACCAAACTCAATGAAAAAGGTGAGATTGATAGGTACAAGGCAAGGTTAGTAGCAAAGGGTTTCTCGCAACAACCAGGAATTGATTTTGGAGAAACTTTTGCACCAGTGGCAAGATTGGACACAGTAAGAGCAGTCCTAGCAATTGCAGCACAAAAAAAATGGAAAGTGTATCAGATGGATGTCAAGTCGGCATTCTTGAATGGAATTCTTGAAGAAGAAATTTATGTGGAGCAACCACATGGGTATGAAATAAAAGAACATGAAGACAAAGTTTACAAGTTGAAGAAATCTCTATATGGGCTTAAGCAAGCTCCAAGAGCTTGGTATAGCAGAATTGATTCTTATCTCATCAAAAATGGTTTTAGCAGAAGCAGCAGTGAACCAACACTTTACACAAAGGTAAATCAACAAGGACAGATTTTAATAGTTTGTTTGTATGTTGATGATATGATTTTTACAGGCGACCTCTCAGTAGATGAGTTCAAGGCAGCTATGAAGAAAGAGTTTGAGATGACAGACCTTGGATTGATGAGGTTCTTTCTTGGCCTAGAAGTAGAACAGTCAGAAAAGGGTATATTTATCTCTCAAAATAAATATGCTAATGAAGTTCTTAAGCGATTCAGAATGCTTAATTGCAAAACAACACCTACACCAGTGGCAACAGGTACTAAGTTGAGCAAAGAAGATTGCAGTCCCAATGTAGATCCAACATTGTATAAAAGACTTGTAGGAAGTCTCATGTACCTCACAGCTACGAGACCTGATATTATGTTTGCTGTCAGCTTGATTTCAAGGTTCATGGAGTCTCCCAAAGACTCGCATTGGCAAGTTGGCAAAAGGATCTTACGATATGTTGCAGGGACTTCAAGCTATGGAATTTTATACTCAAGCACAGAGTATGATGTTTTGACAGGTTTCACTGACAGTGATTTTGCAGGAAGTTTGGATGACAGGAAGAGCACTTCCGGTCATGTTTTTCATCTTGGATCAGGGGTGATTTCATGGGCATCCAAGAAGCAGCCCATTGTAACACTTTCATCGGCAGAAGCAGAGTATGTAGCAGCGACATCAGCAGCATGTCAAGCAGTCTGGTTACGCAGAGTTTTAGAAGGTCTTCAACAGAAACAAGAAGGACCAACCACAGTTTATTGTGACAACAACTCAGCAATTGCTCTATCCAAGAACCATGTTTTTCACCAGAAAAGCAAGCACATTGATACTAGATATCACTTCATAAGAGAGCTTGTGAACAATGGTGAAGTTCGTGTTGAGCATTGTAAATCAATTGACCAATTGGCTGACATATTCACAAAGCCATTGGCAAAAGATATTTTTGAAATTCATAGAAATAATTTAGGCATTGTAAAAGCTGCAGTAGTCAGCAGTAGTAATTAAGAGGGAGTGTTAGAAATAGTAATTACTTCAGTTAGCTTTAGCTTTTACTTGAGTTACTATTTAGAAGTTCAGTTAATAAATGCAACAGCATGCTTTGCATGCATGCAAAAGCTAGGTTAAAGCTTTTAGGGTTTTCCATAAGTGTTTAAATACGCATTATGTTCTTGATTGTATTACATCAGTTGATCTCGGTTTATGAATAAAGATTGAAGAGCCGTAGCTCATTCCGCATTATCTTTGTTTTATTTCTGCCTCCAACCTTCAGTTTGGTATCAGAGCATAGGAGAAGATCAAATTGGTAGCATCAATTTCCGGAGAAGCCAAAGCCGTAGCTTTGAAGAATTTGTAAGTTTTTTGAAGAAATTATTTTTTTTTGGAGAAATTATTTAAAGAAAATATTTTTTTGGAGTACCGCGCCCTCCCTATAGTCCACAGAGCGGTACTTTAGGAACTATCGCGCCCATACTATAGGCTAAAGCGCGGTAGTTTGGGGAGATACGAGGTAAAAAATCAAGATTTCACCGCGGCCTCTCCCTAAGACAAAGAGCGGTAATTGGAACAAGGCGGCATTTTTGGACAAATGAAAAAAAAGGTTTTTACTTTGTGTGATTGTTTTTTGACTTTCACGCAGTTATTGAGTAAGAATTTTTCCTTTTTACAAGAGAAGAAGATATTTGAAGATATTTTTCAAATCTTGTTTAAGAGGGAGAATTATTATTTGTTTTTTTTTAAAAGAGGAAGGGAGATTATTTTGAATAAGAGCCAGTGAAAGACATCGCAGCGTCTATGGCTTCTAGCAGCAATCAATCTCAGATTTCTCCTCTTACAGGGAAAAAGGACTATGATGTATGGGCCACGAGGATGGCGGTTTATCTCAGGTCAGAAGATGCATGGGAATATGTCGTGTATGGCTATTCCGAACCTGCAGATGATGCAGCTTTTCAAGTCCTTTCAAACGCAGAGAAGGATGTCCTGCGAGCGCATAGGAAGAAGGATGCAAAGGCACTGCATCTCATAATGAACGCTTTGGATAACAGCGTATTTCCAAAGATATCAGCATCTTTACATGCCAAAGCAACATGGGATACCTTGGCGACTAGTTATCAAGGTGCTGGTAAGGTTCAAACAGCAACACTCCAAAACCTAAGAAGAGACTTTGAAGATCTGAAGATGAAAGAATCAGACTCTGTAGACTCTTTCATGACCAAAGTCATGGGGATTGTTAATCAGCTGAATATCTATGGTGAAAAGATTGGAGATCAAAGGGTGGTTGAAAGGGTTCTGAGATCCCTACCCCACAAATTTGAGTCGAAAGTTTCAGCGATTGAGGAAGCAAAAGATCTAAGTACTCTCTCTATAGACGAGTTGACCGGATCTTTACTTTCATTTGAATCCAGACTCAACAGGAATGAAGAATCCTCTCATGAGAATGCTTTCAAAGCACATGTCTCATTCTCAAGAAGCAGAGGAAGAGGCAGAGGCAGAGGAGGATCAAGAGGACGAGGCAGAAGTGGCCGAAGTAATGGCAATGGAGATCAAGATCACCATCATAACCATGAAGGTGGAAACTGCGACAAAAAAAAGGTCAGATAAATCTAATATTCAGTGTTATTATTGCAATAAATTTGGGCATTATGCTCATGAATGCAAAAAGAAAAAGGCTGATCAAGCAAATCATAATGCTAATGTGACTAATACCTCTGAGGATAAAGATGATATGTTATTTCTTACATGTCATGCTGCACACGAAAGCCCAAAGGGACTTTGGCTTTTAGATAGTGGCTGCAGTAACCATATGACAGGTGACAGAGGTCTAATTGCAGACCTAGATGAATCAGTGAGGACAGAGGTCAAAGTTGGCACGGATGAGGTGGTTCCAGTTCTTGGAAAAGGAGTGGTCAACATTCTAACCAAACAAGGCCAACAAAAGACAATCTCAGATGTCTATTATGCTCCAGGATTGAAGCATAATCTGCTTAGCATTGGGCAACTCACTGAAAAGAAGTACAAACTTGTCTTTGATGGATCAAACTGTGAAATTTATGACCCAAATCGACAGTTGATCATCAAAATACAAGTGACTAGGAACAGGATGTATCCACTAGTCATGAATTGCAGCAGCAAGGTAACCCCTTTTGCTCAAAAAGCCACTTGCATAGATGATTATTGGCTATGGCATTTTAGATATGGACATCTTCACTTTGGTGGTCTCAAGTTTTTGCAGCAGAAAGAGATGGTAAAGGGATTGCCCCCTATGAAGGAGCCAGAAAGCAGTTGTGAGTGTTGCATCATTGCAAAGCAGCACAGGGATAGCTTTCCTAAAGGTATGTCTCGAAGGGCACATGCACCTTTAGAACTTATTCATACTGATCTAGTTGGACCAATGCAAACTCAATCGATTGGTGGAAGCTATTATTTCCTTACATTTATTGATGATTTCAGTAGAAAAACATGGGTGTATTTCCTTCGTCAGAAGTCTGAAACTTTTGGCAAGTTCAAGGAATTTAGGGCTTTGGTTGAAAAACAGAGTGGTTATCAACTCAAAGTATTGAGATCTGATGGAGGGGGAGAGTATGAATTAAAGGAATTTCATGATTACTGCAAGCATCATGGAATCAAGAGGCAATTCACTACAAAATATACTCCTCAGCAGAATGGTATTGCAGAACGCAAGAACAGAACCATCATGAATATGGCAAGGAGCATGCTGAAAGGAAGAAATGTGTCCCATGAATTTTGGGGAGACGCAGTGGCTTGTGCTGTTCATGTGATGAACAGATCTCCCACCAAAATTGTGAAGAACAGAGTACCAGAGAAAGCATGGTCAGGTATGACTTGTAATGTTTCTCATTTCAGAGTATTTGGTTGTGTTGCTTATGCTCATGTTCCTAAACAGCTAAGAAAAAAGCTAGACGACAGGAGTGAGAAATGTATATTTCTTGGATATGGTGAACAAACTAAAGCCTACAAGCTGTATAACCCTATTATCAAAAAGGTTATTCTCAGCAGAGATGTTTTGTTCAAGGAGGAAGAGTCATGGAATGGAACCATAGACAAGGGTATGGGAGCTGCAATACCCCAACCAGAAGATGGAGAAGATGAGGAGCTGATTGGACAACAAGATCCAGTAGCATCTTCACCAATAGAAAATACTCCAGAAAGAACACCTAGAAACTCAGTTCGAGGTGAAGCATCAAGTCCGCAGTCAGGTAATGAATCTGATTACAGTAATAAAAAGACTAGAAGATTGACAGATATTTATGATGAATTGGATGCAAATACCAATTATGTTTTTATTGCTAGTGAAACTGTGTTTTATGAAGAGGCTGTAAAACAAGAGCATTGGGTAAATGCTATGGACGAAGAGATAGATTCCATTGAGAGAAATGATACATGGGATCTAGTTGACCTGCCAAAGAATAAGAAACCCATTGGTGTGAAGTGGGTTTATAAAACCAAACTCAATGAAAAAGGTGAGATTGATAGGTACAAGGCAAGGTTAGTAGCAAAGGGTTTCTCGCAACAACCAGGAATTGATTTTGGAGAAACTTTTGCACCAGTGGCAAGATTGGACACAGTAAGAGCAGTCCTAGCAATTGCAGCACAAAAAAAATGGAAAGTGTATCAGATGGATGTCAAGTCGGCATTCTTGAATGGAATTCTTGAAGAAGAAATTTATGTGGAGCAACCACATGGGTATGAAATAAAAGAACATGAAGACAAAGTTTACAAGTTGAAGAAAGCTCTATATGGGCTTAAGCAAGCTCCAAGAGCTTGGTATAGCAGAATTGATTCTTATCTCATCAAAAATGGTTTTAGCAGAAGCAGCAGTGAACCAACACTTTACACAAAGGTAAATCAACAAGGACAGATTTTAATAGTTTGTTTGTATGTTGATGATATGATTTTTACAGGCGACCTCTCAGTAGATGAGTTCAAGGCAGCTATGAAGAAAGAGTTTGAGATGACAGACCTTGGATTGATGAGGTTCTTTCTTGGCCTAGAAGTAGAACAGTCAGAAAAGGGTATATTTATCTCTCAAAATAAATATGCTAATGAAGTTCTTAAGCGATTCAGAATGCTTAATTGCAAAACAACACCTACACCAGTGGCAACAGGTACTAAGTTGAGCAAAGAAGATTGCAGTCCCAATGTAGATCCAACATTGTATAAAAGACTTGTAGGAAGTCTCATGTACCTCACAGCTACGAGACCTGATATTATGTTTGCTGTCAGCTTGATTTCAAGGTTCATGGAGTCTCCCAAAGACTCGCATTGGCAAGTTGGCAAAAGGATCTTACGATATGTTGCAGGGACTTCAAGCTATGGAATTTTATACTCAAGCACAGAGTATGATGTTTTGACAGGTTTCACTGACAGTGATTTTGCAGGAAGTTTGGATGACAGGAAGAGCACTTCCGGTCATGTTTTTCATCTTGGATCAGGGGTGATTTCATGGGCATCCAAGAAGCAGCCCATTGTAACACTTTCATCGGCAGAAGCAGAGTATGTAGCAGCGACATCAGCAGCATGTCAAGCAGTCTGGTTACACAGAGTTTTAGAAGGTCTTCAACAGAAACAAGAAGGACCAACCACAGTTTATTGTGACAACAACTCAGCAATTGCTCTATCCAAGAACCATGTTTTTCACCAGAAAAGCAAGCACATTGATACTAGATATCACTTCATAAGAGAGCTTGTGAACAATGGTGAAGTTCGTGTTGAGCATTGTAAATCAATTGACCAATTGGCTGACATATTCACAAAGCCATTGGCAAAAGATATTTTTGAAATTCATAGAAATAATTTAGGCATTGTAAAAGCTGCAGTAGTCAGCAGTAGTAATTAAGAGGGAGTGTTAGAAATAGTAATTACTTCAGTTAGCTTTAGCTTTTACTTGAGTTACTATTTAGAAGTTCAGTTAATAAATGCAACAGCATGCTTTGCATGCATGCAAAAGCTAGGTTAAAGCTTTTAGGGTTTTCCATAAGTGTTTAAATACGCATTATGTTCTTGATTGTATTACATCAGTTGATCTCGGTTTATGAATAAAGATTGAAGAGCCGTAGCTCATTCCGCATTATCTTTGTTTTATTTCTGCCTCCAACCTTCAGTTTGGTATCAGAGCATAGGAGAAGATCAAATTGGTAGCATCAATTTCCGGAGAAGCCAAAGCCGTAGCTTTGAAGAATTTGTAAGTTTTTTGAAGAAATTATTTTTTTTTGGAGAAATTATTTAAAGAAAATATTTTTTTGGAGTACCGCGCCCTCCCTATAGCCCACAGAGCGGTACTTTAGGAACTATCGCGCCCATACTATAGGCTAAAGCGCGGTAGTTTGGGGAGATACGAGGTAAAAAATCAAGATTTCACCGCGGCCTCTCCCTAAGACAAAGAGCGGTAATTGGAACAAGGCGGCATTTTTGGACAAATGCAAAAAAAGGTTTTTACTTTGTGTGATTGTTTTTTGACTTTCACGCAGTTATTGAGTAAGAATTTTTCCTTTTTACAAGAGAAGAAGATATTTGAAGATATTTTTCAAATCTTGTTTAAGAGGGAGAATTATTATTTGTTTTTTTTTAAAAGAGGAAGGGAGATTATTTTGAATAAGAGCCAGTGAAAGACATCGCAGCGTCTATGGCTTCTAGCAGCAATCAATCTCAGATTTCTCCTCTTACAGGGAAAAAGGACTATGATGTATGGGCCACGAGGATGGCGGTTTATCTCAGGTCAGAAGATGCATGGGAATATGTCGTGTATGGCTATTCCGAACCTGCAGATGATGCAGCTTTTCAAGTCCTTTCAAACGCAGAGAAGGATGTCCTGCGAGCGCATAGGAAGAAGGATGCAAAGGCACTGCATCTCATAATGAACGCTTTGGATAACAGCGTATTTCCAAAGATATCAGCATCTTTACATGCCAAAGCAACATGGGATACCTTGGCGACTAGTTATCAAGGTGCTGGTAAGGTTCAAACAGCAACACTCCAAAACCTAAGAAGAGACTTTGAAGATCTGAAGATGAAAGAATCAGACTCTGTAGACTCTTTCATGACCAAAGTCATGGGGATTGTTAATCAGCTGAATATCTATGGTGAAAAGATTGGAGATCAAAGGGTGGTTGAAAGGGTTCTGAGATCCCTACCCCACAAATTTGAGTCGAAAGTTTCAGCGATTGAGGAAGCAAAAGATCTAAGTACTCTCTCTATAGACGAGTTGACCGGATCTTTACTTTCATTTGAATCCAGACTCAACAGGAATGAAGAATCCTCTCATGAGAATGCTTTCAAAGCACATGTCTCATTCTCAAGAAGCAGAGGAAGAGGCAGAGGCAGAGGAGGATCAAGAGGACGAGGCAGAAGTGGCCGAAGTAATGGCAATGGAGATCAAGATCACCATCATAACCATGAAGGCGGAAACTGCGACAAAAAAAAGGTCAGATAAATCTAATATTCAGTGTTATTATTGCAATAAATTTGGGCATTATGCTCATGAATGCAAAAAGAAAAAGGCTGATCAAGCAAATCATAATGCTAATGTGACTAATACCTCTGAGGATAAAGATGATATGTTATTTCTTACATGTCATGCTGCACACGAAAGCCCAAAGGGACTTTGGCTTTTAGATAGTGGCTGCAGTAACCATATGACAGGTGACAGAGGTCTAATTGCAGACCTAGATGAATAAGTGAGGACAGAGGTCAAAGTTGGCACGGATGAGGTGGTTCCAGTTCTTGGAAAAGGAGTGGTCAACATTCTAACCAAACAAGGCCAACAAAAGACAATCTCAGATGTCTATTATGCTCCAGGATTGAAGCATAATCTGCTTAGCATTGGGCAACTCACTGAAAAGAAGTACAAACTTGTCTTTGATGGATCAAACTGTGAAATTTATGACCCAAATCGACAGTTGATCATCAAAATACAAGTGACTAGGAACAGGATGTATCCACTAGTCATGAATTGCAGCAGCAAGGTAACCCCTTTTGCTCAAAAAGCCACTTGCATAGATGATTATTGGCTATGGCATTTTAGATATGGACATCTTCACTTTGGTGGTCTCAAGTTTTTGCAGCAGAAAGAGATGGTAAAGGGATTGCCCCCTATGAAGGAGCCAGAAAGCAGTTGTGAGTGTTGCATCATTGCAAAGCAGCACAGGGATAGCTTTCCTAAAGGTATGTCTCGAAGGGCACATGCACCTTTAGAACTTATTCATACTGATCTAGTTGGACCAATGCAAACTCAATCGATTGGTGGAAGCTATTATTTCCTTACATTTATTGATGATTTCAGTAGAAAAACATGGGTGTATTTCCTTCGTCAGAAGTCTGAAACTTTTGGCAAGTTCAAGGAATTTAGGGCTTTGGTTGAAAAACAGAGTGGTTATCAACTCAAAGTATTGAGATCTGATGGAGGGGGAGAGTATGAATTAAAGGAATTTCATGATTACTGCAAGCATCATGGAATCAAGAGGCAATTCACTACAAAATATACTCCTCAGCAGAATGGTATTGCAGAACGCAAGAACAGAACCATCATGAATATGGCAAGGAGCATGCTGAAAGGAAGAAATGTGTCCCATGAATTTTGGGGAGACGCAGTGGCTTGTGCTGTTCATGTGATGAACAGATCTCCCACCAAAATTGTGAAGAACAGAGTACCAGAGAAAGCATGGTCAGGTATGACTTGTAATGTTTCTCATTTCAGAGTATTTGGTTGTGTTGCTTATGCTCATGTTCCTAAACAGCTAAGAAAAAAGCTAGACGACAGGAGTGAGAAATGTATATTTCTTGGATATGGTGAACAAACTAAAGCCTACAAGCTGTATAACCCTATTATCAAAAAGGTTATTCTCAGCAGAGATGTTTTGTTCAAGGAGGAAGAGTCATGGAATGGAACCATAGACAAGGGTATGGGAGCTGCAATACCCCAACCAGAAGATGGAGAAGATGAGGAGCTGATTGGACAACAAGATCCAGTAGCATCTTCACCAATAGCAAATACTCCAGAAAGAACACCTAGAAACTCAGTTCGAGGTGAAGCATCAAGTCCGCAGTCAGGTAATGAATCTGATTACAGTAATAAAAAGACTAGAAGATTGACAGATATTTATGATGAATTGGATGCAAATACCAATTATGTTTTTATTGCTAGTGAACCTGTGTTTTATGAAGAGGCTGTAAAACAAGAGCATTGGGTAAATGCTATGGACGAAGAGATAGATTCCATTGAGAGAAATGATACATGGGATCTAGTTGACCTGCCAAAGAATAAGAAACCCATTGGTGTGAAGTGGGTTTATAAAACCAAACTCAATGAAAAAGGTGAGATTGATAGGTACAAGGCAAGGTTAGTAGCAAAGGGTTTCTCGCAACAACCAGGAATTGATTTTGGAGAAACTTTTGCACCAGTGGCAAGATTGGACACAGTAAGAGCAGTCCTAGCAATTGCAGCACAAAAAAAATGGAAAGTGTATCAGATGGATGTCAAGTCGGCATTCTTGAATGGAATTCTTGAAGAAGAAATTTATGTGGAGCAACCACATGGGTATGAAATAAAAGAACATGAAGACAAAGTTTACAAGTTGAAGAAAGCTCTATATGGGCTTAAGCAAGCTCCAAGAGCTTGGTATAGCAGAATTGATTCTTATCTCATCAAAAATGGTTTTAGCAGAAGCAGCAGTGAACCAACACTTTACACAAAGGTAAATCAACAAGGACAGATTTTAATAGTTTGTTTGTATGTTGATGATATGATTTTTACAGGCGACCTCTCAGTAGATGAGTTCAAGGCAGCTATGAAGAAAGAGTTTGAGATGACAGACCTTGGATTGATGAGGTTCTTTCTTGGCCTAGAAGTAGAACAGTCAGAAAAGGGTATATTTATCTCTCAAAATAAATATGCTAATGAAGTTCTTAAGCGATTCAGAATGCTTAATTGCAAAACAACACCTACACCAGTGGCAACAGGTACTAAGTTGAGCAAAGAAGATTGCAGTCCCAATGTAGATCCAACATTGTATAAAAGACTTGTAGGAAGTCTCATGTACCTCACAGCTACGAGACCTGATATTATGTTTGCTGTCAGCTTGATTTCAAGGTTCATGGAGTCTCCCAAAGACTCGCATTGGCAAGTTGGCAAAAGGATCTTACGATATGTTGCAGGGACTTCAAGCTATGGAATTTTATACTCAAGCACAGAGTATGATGTTTTGACAGGTTTCACTGACAGTGATTTTGCAGGAAGTTTGGATGACAGGAAGAGCACTTCCGGTCATGTTTTTCATCTTGGATCAGGGGTGATTTCATGGGCATCCAAGAAGCAGCCCATTGTAACACTTTCATCGGCAGAAGCAGAGTATGTAGCAGCGACATCAGCAGCATGTCAAGCAGTCTGGTTACGCAGAGTTTTAGAAGGTCTTCAACAGAAACAAGAAGGACCAACCACAGTTTATTGTGACAACAACTCAGCAATTGCTCTATCCAAGAACCATGTTTTTCACCAGAAAAGCAAGCACATTGATACTAGATATCACTTCATAAGAGAGCTTGTGAACAATGGTGAAGTTCGTGTTGAGCATTGTAAATCAATTGACCAATTGGCTGACATATTCACAAAGCCATTGGCAAAAGATATTTTTGAAATTCATAGAAATAATTTAGGCATTGTAAAAGCTGCAGTAGTCAGCAGTAGTAATTAAGAGGGAGTGTTAGAAATAGTAATTACTTCAGTTAGCTTTAGCTTTTACTTGAGTTACTATTTATAAGTTCAGTTAATAAATGCAACAGCATGCTTTGCATGCATGCAAAAGCTAGGTTAAAGCTTTTAGGGTTTTCCATAAGTGTTTAAATACGCATTATGTTCTTGATTGTATTACATCAGTTGATCTCGGTTTATGAATAAAGATTGAAGAGCCGTAGCTCATTCCGCATTATCTTTGTTTTATTTCTGCCTCCAACCTTCAGTTTGGTATCAGAGCATAGGAGAAGATCAAATTGGTAGCATCAATTTCCGGAGAAGCCAAAGCCGTAGCTTTGAAGAATTTGTAAGTTTTTTGAAGAAATTATTTTTTTTTGGAGAAATTATTTAAAGAAAATATTTTTTTGGAGTACCGCGCCCTCCCTATAGCCCACAGAGCGGTACTTTAGGAACTATCGCGCCCATACTATAGGCTAAAGCGCGGTAGTTTGGGGAGATACGAGGTAAAAAATCAAGATTTCACCGCGGCCTCTCCCTAAGACAAAGAGCGGTAATTGGAACAAGGCGGCATTTTTGGACAAATGCAAAAAAAGGTTTTTACTTTGTGTGATTGTTTTTTGACTTTCACGCAGTTATTGAGTAAGAATTTTTCCTTTTTACAAGAGAAGAAGATATTTGAAGATATTTTTCAAATCTTGTTTAAGAGGGAGAATTATTATTTGTTTTTTTTTAAAAGAGGAAGGGAGATTATTTTGAATAAGAGCCAGTGAAAGACATCGCAGCGTCTATGGCTTCTAGCAGCAATCAATCTCAGATTTCTCCTCTTACAGGGAAAAAGGACTATGATGTATGGGCCACGAGGATGGCGGTTTATCTCAGGTCAGAAGATGCATGGGAATATGTCGTGTATGGCTATTCCGAACCTGCAGATGATGCAGCTTTTCAAGTCCTTTCAAACGCAGAGAAGGATGTCCTGCGAGCGCATAGGAAGAAGGATGCAAAGGCACTGCATCTCATAATGAACGCTTTGGATAACAGCGTATTTCCAAAGATATCAGCATCTTTACATGCCAAAGCAACATGGGATACCTTGGCGACTAGTTATCAAGGTGCTGGTAAGGTTCAAACAGCAACACTCCAAAACCTAAGAAGAGACTTTGAAGATCTGAAGATGAAAGAATCAGACTCTGTAGACTCTTTCATGACCAAAGTCATGGGGATTGTTAATCAGCTGAATATCTATGGTGAAAAGATTGGAGATCAAAGGGTGGTTGAAAGGGTTCTGAGATCCCTACCCCACAAATTTGAGTCGAAAGTTTCAGCGATTGAGGAAGCAAAAGATCTAAGTACTCTCTCTATAGACGAGTTGACCGGATCTTTACTTTCATTTGAATCCAGACTCAACAGGAATGAAGAATCCTCTCATGAGAATGCTTTCAAAGCACATGTCTCATTCTCAAGAAGCAGAGGAAGAGGCAGAGGCAGAGGAGGATCAAGAGGACGAGGCAGAAGTGGCCGAAGTAATGGCAATGGAGATCAAGATCACCATCATAACCATGAAGGCGGAAACTGCGACAAAAAAAAGGTCAGATAAATCTAATATTCAGTGTTATTATTGCAATAAATTTGGGCATTATGCTCATGAATGCAAAAAGAAAAAGGCTGATCAAGCAAATCATAATGCTAATGTGACTAATACCTCTGAGGATAAAGATGATATGTTATTTCTTACATGTCATGCTGCACACGAAAGCCCAAAGGGACTTTGGCTTTTAGATAGTGGCTGCAGTAACCATATGACAGGTGACAGAGGTCTAATTGCAGACCTAGATGAATAAGTGAGGACAGAGGTCAAAGTTGGCACGGATGAGGTGGTTCCAGTTCTTGGAAAAGGAGTGGTCAACATTCTAACCAAACAAGGCCAACAAAAGACAATCTCAGATGTCTATTATGCTCCAGGATTGAAGCATAATCTGCTTAGCATTGGGCAACTCACTGAAAAGAAGTACAAACTTGTCTTTGATGGATCAAACTGTGAAATTTATGACCCAAATCGACAGTTGATCATCAAAATACAAGTGACTAGGAACAGGATGTATCCACTAGTCATGAATTGCAGCAGCAAGGTAACCCCTTTTGCTCAAAAAGCCACTTGCATAGATGATTATTGGCTATGGCATTTTAGATATGGACATCTTCACTTTGGTGGTCTCAAGTTTTTGCAGCAGAAAGAGATGGTAAAGGGATTGCCCCCTATGAAGGAGCCAGAAAGCAGTTGTGAGTGTTGCATCATTGCAAAGCAGCACAGGGATAGCTTTCCTAAAGGTATGTCTCGAAGGGCACATGCACCTTTAGAACTTATTCATACTGATCTAGTTGGACCAATGCAAACTCAATCGATTGGTGGAAGCTATTATTTCCTTACATTTATTGATGATTTCAGTAGAAAAACATGGGTGTATTTCCTTCGTCAGAAGTCTGAAACTTTTGGCAAGTTCAAGGAATTTAGGGCTTTGGTTGAAAAACAGAGTGGTTATCAACTCAAAGTATTGAGATCTGATGGAGGGGGAGAGTATGAATTAAAGGAATTTCATGATTACTGCAAGCATCATGGAATCAAGAGGCAATTCACTACAAAATATACTCCTCAGCAGAATGGTATTGCAGAACGCAAGAACAGAACCATCATGAATATGGCAAGGAGCATGCTGAAAGGAAGAAATGTGTCCCATGAATTTTGGGGAGACGCAGTGGCTTGTGCTGTTCATGTGATGAACAGATCTCCCACCAAAATTGTGAAGAACAGAGTACCAGAGAAAGCATGGTCAGGTATGACTTGTAATGTTTCTCATTTCAGAGTATTTGGTTGTGTTGCTTATGCTCATGTTCCTAAACAGCTAAGAAAAAAGCTAGACGACAGGAGTGAGAAATGTATATTTCTTGGATATGGTGAACAAACTAAAGCCTACAAGCTGTATAACCCTATTATCAAAAAGGTTATTCTCAGCAGAGATGTTTTGTTCAAGGAGGAAGAGTCATGGAATGGAACCATAGACAAGGGTATGGGAGCTGCAATACCCCAACCAGAAGATGGAGAAGATGAGGAGCTGATTGGACAACAAGATCCAGTAGCATCTTCACCAATAGCAAATACTCCAGAAAGAACACCTAGAAACTCAGTTCGAGGTGAAGCATCAAGTCCGCAGTCAGGTAATGAATCTGATTACAGTAATAAAAAGACTAGAAGATTGACAGATATTTATGATGAATTGGATGCAAATACCAATTATGTTTTTATTGCTAGTGAACCTGTGTTTTATGAAGAGGCTGTAAAACAAGAGCATTGGGTAAATGCTATGGACGAAGAGATAGATTCCATTGAGAGAAATGATACATGGGATCTAGTTGACCTGCCAAAGAATAAGAAACCCATTGGTGTGAAGTGGGTTTATAAAACCAAACTCAATGAAAAAGGTGAGATTGATAGGTACAAGGCAAGGTTAGTAGCAAAGGGTTTCTCGCAACAACCAGGAATTGATTTTGGAGAAACTTTTGCACCAGTGGCAAGATTGGACACAGTAAGAGCAGTCCTAGCAATTGCAGCACAAAAAAAATGGAAAGTGTATCAGATGGATGTCAAGTCGGCATTCTTGAATGGAATTCTTGAAGAAGAAATTTATGTGGAGCAACCACATGGGTATGAAATAAAAGAACATGAAGACAAAGTTTACAAGTTGAAGAAAGCTCTATATGGGCTTAAGCAAGCTCCAAGAGCTTGGTATAGCAGAATTGATTCTTATCTCATCAAAAATGGTTTTAGCAGAAGCAGCAGTGAACCAACACTTTACACAAAGGTAAATCAACAAGGACAGATTTTAATAGTTTGTTTGTATGTTGATGATATGATTTTTACAGGCGACCTCTCAGTAGATGAGTTCAAGGCAGCTATGAAGAAAGAGTTTGAGATGACAGACCTTGGATTGATGAGGTTCTTTCTTGGCCTAGAAGTAGAACAGTCAGAAAAGGGTATATTTATCTCTCAAAATAAATATGCTAATGAAGTTCTTAAGCGATTCAGAATGCTTAATTGCAAAACAACACCTACACCAGTGGCAACAGGTACTAAGTTGAGCAAAGAAGATTGCAGTCCCAATGTAGATCCAACATTGTATAAAAGACTTGTAGGAAGTCTCATGTACCTCACAGCTACGAGACCTGATATTATGTTTGCTGTCAGCTTGATTTCAAGGTTCATGGAGTCTCCCAAAGACTCGCATTGGCAAGTTGGCAAAAGGATCTTACGATATGTTGCAGGGACTTCAAGCTATGGAATTTTATACTCAAGCACAGAGTATGATGTTTTGACAGGTTTCACTGACAGTGATTTTGCAGGAAGTTTGGATGACAGGAAGAGCACTTCCGGTCATGTTTTTCATCTTGGATCAGGGGTGATTTCATGGGCATCCAAGAAGCAGCCCATTGTAACACTTTCATCGGCAGAAGCAGAGTATGTAGCAGCGACATCAGCAGCATGTCAAGCAGTCTGGTTACGCAGAGTTTTAGAAGGTCTTCAACAGAAACAAGAAGGACCAACCACAGTTTATTGTGACAACAACTCAGCAATTGCTCTATCCAAGAACCATGTTTTTCACCAGAAAAGCAAGCACATTGATACTAGATATCACTTCATAAGAGAGCTTGTGAACAATGGTGAAGTTCGTGTTGAGCATTGTAAATCAATTGACCAATTGGCTGACATATTCACAAAGCCATTGGCAAAAGATATTTTTGAAATTCATAGAAATAATTTAGGCATTGTAAAAGCTGCAGTAGTCAGCAGTAGTAATTAAGAGGGAGTGTTAGAAATAGTAATTACTTCAGTTAGCTTTAGCTTTTACTTGAGTTACTATTTATAAGTTCAGTTAATAAATGCAACAGCATGCTTTGCATGCATGCAAAAGCTAGGTTAAAGCTTTTAGGGTTTTCCATAAGTGTTTAAATACGCATTATGTTCTTGATTGTATTACATCAGTTGATCTCGGTTTATGAATAAAGATTGAAGAGCCGTAGCTCATTCCGCATTATCTTTGTTTTATTTCTGCCTCCAACCTTCAGTTTGGTATCAGAGCATAGGAGAAGATCAAATTGGTAGCATCAATTTCCGGAGAAGCCAAAGCCGTAGCTTTGAAGAATTTGTAAGTTTTTTGAAGAAATTATTTTTTTTTGGAGAAATTATTTAAAGAAAATATTTTTTTGGAGTACCGCGCCCTCCCTATAGTCCACAGAGCGGTACTTTAGGAACTATCGCGCCCATACTATAGGCTAAAGCGCGGTAGTTTGGGGAGATACGAGGTAAAAAATCAAGATTTCACCGCGGCCTCTCCCTAAGACAAAGAGCGGTAATTGGAACAAGGCGGCATTTTTGGAGAAATGCAAAAAAAGGTTTTTACTTTGTGTGATTGTTTTTTGACTTTCACGCAGTTATTGAGTAAGAATTTTTCCTTTTTACAAGAGAAGAAGATATTTGAAGATATTTTTCAAATCTTGTTTAAGAGGGAGAATTATTATTTGTTTTTTTTTAAAAGAGGAAGGGAGATTATTTTGAATAAGAGCCAGTGAAAGACATCGCAGCGTCTATGGCTTCTAGCAGCAATCAATCTCAGATTTCTCCTCTTACAGGGAAAAAGGACTATGATGTATGGGCCACGAGGATGGCGGTTTATCTCAGGTCAGAAGATGCATGGGAATATGTCGTGTATGGCTATTCCGAACCTGCAGATGATGCAGCTTTTCAAGTCCTTTCAAACGCAGAGAAGGATGTCCTGCGAGCGCATAGGAAGAAGGATGCAAAGGCACTGCATCTCATAATGAACGCTTTGGATAACAGCGTATTTCCAAAGATATCAGCATCTTTACATGCCAAAGCAACATGGGATACCTTGGCGACTAGTTATCAAGGTGCTGGTAAGGTTCAAACAGCAACACTCCAAAACCTAAGAAGAGACTTTGAAGATCTGAAGATGAAAGAATCAGACTCTGTAGACTCTTTCATGACCAAAGTCATGGGGATTGTTAATCAGCTGAATATCTATGGTGAAAAGATTGGAGATCAAAGGGTGGTTGAAAGGGTTCTGAGATCCCTACCCCACAAATTTGAGTCGAAAGTTTCAGCGATTGAGGAAGCAAAAGATCTAAGTACTCTCTCTATAGACGAGTTGACCGGATCTTTACTTTCATTTGAATCCAGACTCAACAGGAATGAAGAATCCTCTCATGAGAATGCTTTCAAAGCACATGTCTCATTCTCAAGAAGCAGAGGAAGAGGCAGAGGCAGAGGAGGATCAAGAGGACGAGGCAGAAGTGGCCGAAGTAATGGCAATGGAGATCAAGATCACCATCATAACCATGAAGGCGAAACTGCGACAAAAAAAAGGTCAGATAAATCTAATATTCAGTGTTATTATTGCAATAAATTTGGGCATTATGCTCATGAATGCAAAAAGAAAAAGGCTGATCAAGCAAATCATAATGCTAATGTGACTAATACCTCTGAGGATAAAGATGATATGTTATTTCTTACATGTCATGCTGCACACGAAAGCCCAAAGGGACTTTGGCTTTTAGATAGTGGCTGCAGTAACCATATGACAGGTGACAGAGGTCTAATTGCAGACCTAGATGAATCAGTGAGGACAGAGGTCAAAGTTGGCACGGATGAGGTGGTTCCAGTTCTTGGAAAAGGAGTGGTCAACATTCTAACCAAACAAGGCCAACAAAAGACAATCTCAGATGTCTATTATGCTCCAGGATTGAAGCATAATCTGCTTAGCATTGGGCAACTCACTGAAAAGAAGTACAAACTTGTCTTTGATGGATCAAACTGTGAAATTTATGACCCAAATCGACAGTTGATCATCAAAATACAAGTGACTAGGAACAGGATGTATCCACTAGTCATGAATTGCAGCAGCAAGGTAACCCCTTTTGCTCAAAAAGCCACTTGCATAGATGATTATTGGCTATGGCATTTTAGATATGGACATCTTCACTTTGGTGGTCTCAAGTTTTTGCAGCAGAAAGAGATGGTAAAGGGATTGCCCCCTATGAAGGAGCCAGAAAGCAGTTGTGAGTGTTGCATCATTGCAAAGCAGCACAGGGATAGCTTTCCTAAAGGTATGTCTCGAAGGGCACATGCACCTTTAGAACTTATTCATACTGATCTAGTTGGACCAATGCAAACTCAATCGATTGGTGGAAGCTATTATTTCCTTACATTTATTGATGATTTCAGTAGAAAAACATGGGTGTATTTCCTTCGTCAGAAGTCTGAAACTTTTGGCAAGTTCAAGGAATTTAGGGCTTTGGTTGAAAAACAGAGTGGTTATCAACTCAAAGTATTGAGATCTGATGGAGGGGGAGAGTATGAATTAAAGGAATTTCATGATTACTGCAAGCATCATGGAATCAAGAGGCAATTCACTACAAAATATACTCCTCAGCAGAATGGTATTGCAGAACGCAAGAACAGAACCATCATGAATATGGCAAGGAGCATGCTGAAAGGAAGAAATGTGTCCCATGAATTTTGGGGAGACGCAGTGGCTTGTGCTGTTCATGTGATGAACAGATCTCCCACCAAAATTGTGAAGAACAGAGTACCAGAGAAAGCATGGTCAGGTATGACTTGTAATGTTTCTCATTTCAGAGTATTTGGTTGTGTTGCTTATGCTCATGTTCCTAAACAGCTAAGAAAAAAGCTAGACGACAGGAGTGAGAAATGTATATTTCTTGGATATGGTGAACAAACTAAAGCCTACAAGCTGTATAACCCTATTATCAAAAAGGTTATTCTCAGCAGAGATGTTTTGTTCAAGGAGGAAGAGTCATGGAATGGAACCATAGACAAGGGTATGGGAGCTGCAATACCCCAACCAGAAGATGGAGAAGATGAGGAGCTGATTGGACAACAAGATCCAGTAGCATCTTCACCAATAGCAAATACTCCAGAAAGAACACCTAGAAACTCAGTTCGAGGTGAAGCATCAAGTCCGCAGTCAGGTAATGAATCTGATTACAGTAATAAAAAGACTAGAAGATTGACAGATATTTATGATGAATTGGATGCAAATACCAATTATGTTTTTATTGCTAGTGAACCTGTGTTTTATGAAGAGGCTGTAAAACAAGAGCATTGGGTAAATGCTATGGACGAAGAGATAGATTCCATTGAGAGAAATGATACATGGGATCTAGTTGACCTGCCAAAGAATAAGAAACCCATTGGTGTGAAGTGGGTTTATAAAACCAAACTCAATGAAAAAGGTGAGATTGATAGGTACAAGGCAAGGTTAGTAGCAAAGGGTTTCTCGCAACAACCAGGAATTGATTTTGGAGAAACTTTTGCACCAGTGGCAAGATTGGACACAGTAAGAGCAGTCCTAGCAATTGCAGCACAAAAAAAATGGAAAGTGTATCAGATGGATGTCAAGTCGGCATTCTTGAATGGAATTCTTGAAGAAGAAATTTATGTGGAGCAACCACATGGGTATGAAATAAAAGAACATGAAGACAAAGTTTACAAGTTGAAGAAAGCTCTATATGGGCTTAAGCAAGCTCCAAGAGCTTGGTATAGCAGAATTGATTCTTATCTCATCAAAAATGGTTTTAGCAGAAGCAGCAGTGAACCAACACTTTACACAAAGGTAAATCAACAAGGACAGATTTTAATAGTTTGTTTGTATGTTGATGATATGATTTTTACAGGCGACCTCTCAGTAGATGAGTTCAAGGCAGCTATGAAGAAAGAGTTTGAGATGACAGACCTTGGATTGATGAGGTTCTTTCTTGGCCTAGAAGTAGAACAGTCAGAAAAGGGTATATTTATCTCTCAAAATAAATATGCTAATGAAGTTCTTAAGCGATTCAGAATGCTTAATTGCAAAACAACACCTACACCAGTGGCAACAGGTACTAAGTTGAGCAAAGAAGATTGCAGTCCCAATGTAGATCCAACATTGTATAAAAGACTTGTAGGAAGTCTCATGTACCTCACAACTACGAGACCTGATATTATGTTTGCTGTCAGCTTGATTTCAAGGTTCATGGAGTCTCCCAAAGACTCGCATTGGCAAGTTGGCAAAAGGATCTTACGATATGTTGCAGGGACTTCAAGCTATGGAATTTTATACTCAAGCACAGAGTATGATGTTTTGACAGGTTTCACTGACAGTGATTTTGCAGGAAGTTTGGATGACAGGAAGAGCACTTCCGGTCATGTTTTTCATCTTGGATCAGGGGTGATTTCATGGGCATCCAAGAAGCAGCCCATTGTAACACTTTCATCGGCAGAAGCAGAGTATGTAGCAGCGACATCAGCAGCATGTCAAGCAGTCTGGTTACGCAGAGTTTTAGAAGGTCTTCAACAGAAACAAGAAGGACCAACCACAGTTTATTGTGACAACAACTCAGCAATTGCTCTATCCAAGAACCATGTTTTTCACCAGAAAAGCAAGCACATTGATACTAGATATCACTTCATAAGAGAGCTTGTGAACAATGGTGAAGTTCGTGTTGAGCATTGTAAATCAATTGACCAATTGGCTGACATATTCACAAAGCCATTGGCAAAAGATATTTTTGAAATTCATAGAAATAATTTAGGCATTGTAAAAGCTGCAGTAGTCAGCAGTAGTAATTAAGAGGGAGTGTTAGAAATAGTAATTACTTCAGTTAGCTTTAGCTTTTACTTGAGTTACTATTTATAAGTTCAGTTAATAAATGCAACAGCATGCTTTGCATGCATGCAAAAGCTAGGTTAAAGCTTTTAGGGTTTTCCATAAGTGTTTAAATACGCATTATGTTCTTGATTGTATTACATCAGTTGATCTCGGTTTATGAATAAAGATTGAAGAGCCGTAGCTCATTCCGCATTATCTTTGTTTTATTTCTGCCTCCAACCTTCAGTTTGGTATCAGAGCATAGGAGAAGATCAAATTGGTAGCATCAATTTCCGGAGAAGCCAAAGCCGTAGCTTTGAAGAATTTGTAAGTTTTTTGAAGAAATTATTTTTTTTTGGAGAAATTATTTAAAGAAAATATTTTTTTGGAGTACCGCGCCCTCCCTATAGTCCACAGAGCGGTACTTTAGGAACTATCGCGCCCATACTATAGGCTAAAGCGCGGTAGTTTGGGGAGATACGAGGTAAAAAATCAAGATTTCACCGCGGCCTCTCCCTAAGACAAAGAGCGGTAATTGGAACAAGGCGGCATTTTTGGAGAAATGCAAAAAAAGGTTTTTACTTTGTGTGATTGTTTTTTGACTTTCACGCAGTTATTGAGTAAGAATTTTTCCTTTTTACAAGAGAAGAAGATATTTGAAGATATTTTTCAAATCTTGTTTAAGAGGGAGAATTATTATTTGTTTTTTTTTAAAAGAGGAAGGGAGATTATTTTGAATAAGAGCCAGTGAAAGACATCGCAGCGTCTATGGCTTCTAGCAGCAATCAATCTCAGATTTCTCCTCTTACAGGGAAAAAGGACTATGATGTATGGGCCACGAGGATGGCGGTTTATCTCAGGTCAGAAGATGCATGGGAATATGTCGTGTATGGCTATTCCGAACCTGCAGATGATGCAGCTTTTCAAGTCCTTTCAAACGCAGAGAAGGATGTCCTGCGAGCGCATAGGAAGAAGGATGCAAAGGCACTGCATCTCATAATGAACGCTTTGGATAACAGCGTATTTCCAAAGATATCAGCATCTTTACATGCCAAAGCAACATGGGATACCTTGGCGACTAGTTATCAAGGTGCTGGTAAGGTTCAAACAGCAACACTCCAAAACCTAAGAAGAGACTTTGAAGATCTGAAGATGAAAGAATCAGACTCTGTAGACTCTTTCATGACCAAAGTCATGGGGATTGTTAATCAGCTGAATATCTATGGTGAAAAGATTGGAGATCAAAGGGTGGTTGAAAGGGTTCTGAGATCCCTACCCCACAAATTTGAGTCGAAAGTTTCAGCGATTGAGGAAGCAAAAGATCTAAGTACTCTCTCTATAGACGAGTTGACCGGATCTTTACTTTCATTTGAATCCAGACTCAACAGGAATGAAGAATCCTCTCATGAGAATGCTTTCAAAGCACATGTCTCATTCTCAAGAAGCAGAGGAAGAGGCAGAGGCAGAGGAGGATCAAGAGGACGAGGCAGAAGTGGCCGAAGTAATGGCAATGGAGATCAAGATCACCATCATAACCATGAAGGCGAAACTGCGACAAAAAAAAGGTCAGATAAATCTAATATTCAGTGTTATTATTGCAATAAATTTGGGCATTATGCTCATGAATGCAAAAAGAAAAAGGCTGATCAAGCAAATCATAATGCTAATGTGACTAATACCTCTGAGGATAAAGATGATATGTTATTTCTTACATGTCATGCTGCACACGAAAGCCCAAAGGGACTTTGGCTTTTAGATAGTGGCTGCAGTAACCATATGACAGGTGACAGAGGTCTAATTGCAGACCTAGATGAATCAGTGAGGACAGAGGTCAAAGTTGGCACGGATGAGGTGGTTCCAGTTCTTGGAAAAGGAGTGGTCAACATTCTAACCAAACAAGGCCAACAAAAGACAATCTCAGATGTCTATTATGCTCCAGGATTGAAGCATAATCTGCTTAGCATTGGGCAACTCACTGAAAAGAAGTACAAACTTGTCTTTGATGGATCAAACTGTGAAATTTATGACCCAAATCGACAGTTGATCATCAAAATACAAGTGACTAGGAACAGGATGTATCCACTAGTCATGAATTGCAGCAGCAAGGTAACCCCTTTTGCTCAAAAAGCCACTTGCATAGATGATTATTGGCTATGGCATTTTAGATATGGACATCTTCACTTTGGTGGTCTCAAGTTTTTGCAGCAGAAAGAGATGGTAAAGGGATTGCCCCCTATGAAGGAGCCAGAAAGCAGTTGTGAGTGTTGCATCATTGCAAAGCAGCACAGGGATAGCTTTCCTAAAGGTATGTCTCGAAGGGCACATGCACCTTTAGAACTTATTCATACTGATCTAGTTGGACCAATGCAAACTCAATCGATTGGTGGAAGCTATTATTTCCTTACATTTATTGATGATTTCAGTAGAAAAACATGGGTGTATTTCCTTCGTCAGAAGTCTGAAACTTTTGGCAAGTTCAAGGAATTTAGGGCTTTGGTTGAAAAACAGAGTGGTTATCAACTCAAAGTATTGAGATCTGATGGAGGGGGAGAGTATGAATTAAAGGAATTTCATGATTACTGCAAGCATCATGGAATCAAGAGGCAATTCACTACAAAATATACTCCTCAGCAGAATGGTATTGCAGAACGCAAGAACAGAACCATCATGAATATGGCAAGGAGCATGCTGAAAGGAAGAAATGTGTCCCATGAATTTTGGGGAGACGCAGTGGCTTGTGCTGTTCATGTGATGAACAGATCTCCCACCAAAATTGTGAAGAACAGAGTACCAGAGAAAGCATGGTCAGGTATGACTTGTAATGTTTCTCATTTCAGAGTATTTGGTTGTGTTGCTTATGCTCATGTTCCTAAACAGCTAAGAAAAAAGCTAGACGACAGGAGTGAGAAATGTATATTTCTTGGATATGGTGAACAAACTAAAGCCTACAAGCTGTATAACCCTATTATCAAAAAGGTTATTCTCAGCAGAGATGTTTTGTTCAAGGAGGAAGAGTCATGGAATGGAACCATAGACAAGGGTATGGGAGCTGCAATACCCCAACCAGAAGATGGAGAAGATGAGGAGCTGATTGGACAACAAGATCCAGTAGCATCTTCACCAATAGCAAATACTCCAGAAAGAACACCTAGAAACTCAGTTCGAGGTGAAGCATCAAGTCCGCAGTCAGGTAATGAATCTGATTACAGTAATAAAAAGACTAGAAGATTGACAGATATTTATGATGAATTGGATGCAAATACCAATTATGTTTTTATTGCTAGTGAACCTGTGTTTTATGAAGAGGCTGTAAAACAAGAGCATTGGGTAAATGCTATGGACGAAGAGATAGATTCCATTGAGAGAAATGATACATGGGATCTAGTTGACCTGCCAAAGAATAAGAAACCCATTGGTGTGAAGTGGGTTTATAAAACCAAACTCAATGAAAAAGGTGAGATTGATAGGTACAAGGCAAGGTTAGTAGCAAAGGGTTTCTCGCAACAACCAGGAATTGATTTTGGAGAAACGTTTGCACCAGTGGCAAGATTGGACACAGTAAGAGCAGTCCTAGCAATTGCAGCACAAAAAAAATGGAAAGTGTATCAGATGGATGTCAAGTCGGCATTCTTGAATGGAATTCTTGAAGAAGAAATTTATGTGGAGCAACCACATGGGTATGAAATAAAAGAACATGAAGACAAAGTTTACAAGTTGAAGAAAGCTCTATATGGGCTTAAGCAAGCTCCAAGAGCTTGGTATAGCAGAATTGATTCTTATCTCATCAAAAATGGTTTTAGCAGAAGCAGCAGTGAACCAACACTTTACACAAAGGTAAATCAACAAGGACAGATTTTAATAGTTTGTTTGTATGTTGATGATATGATTTTTACAGGCGACCTCTCAGTAGATGAGTTCAAGGCAGCTATGAAGAAAGAGTTTGAGATGACAGACCTTGGATTGATGAGGTTCTTTCTTGGCCTAGAAGTAGAACAGTCAGAAAAGGGTATATTTATCTCTCAAAATAAATATGCTAATGAAGTTCTTAAGCGATTCAGAATGCTTAATTGCAAAACAACACCTACACCAGTGGCAACAGGTACTAAGTTGAGCAAAGAAGATTGCAGTCCCAATGTAGATCCAACATTGTATAAAAGACTTGTAGGAAGTCTCATGTACCTCACAGCTACGAGACCTGATATTATGTTTGCTGTCAGCTTGATTTCAAGGTTCATGGAGTCTCCCAAAGACTCGCATTGGCAAGTTGGCAAAAGGATCTTACGATATGTTGCAGGGACTTCAAGCTATGGAATTTTATACTCAAGCACAGAGTATGATGTTTTGACAGGTTTCACTGACAGTGATTTTGCAGGAAGTTTGGATGACAGGAAGAGCACTTCCGGTCATGTTTTTCATCTTGGATCAGGGGTGATTTCATGGGCATCCAAGAAGCAGCCCATTGTAACACTTTCATCGGCAGAAGCAGAGTATGTAGCAGCGACATCAGCAGCATGTCAAGCAGTCTGGTTACGCAGAGTTTTAGAAGGTCTTCAACAGAAACAAGAAGGACCAACCACAGTTTATTGTGACAACAACTCAGCAATTGCTCTATCCAAGAACCATGTTTTTCACCAGAAAAGCAAGCACATTGATACTAGATATCACTTCATAAGAGAGCTTGTGAACAATGGTGAAGTTCGTGTTGAGCATTGTAAATCAATTGACCAATTGGCTGACATATTCACAAAGCCATTGGCAAAAGATATTTTTGAAATTCATAGAAATAATTTAGGCATTGTAAAAGCTGCAGTAGTCAGCAGTAGTAATTAAGAGGGAGTGTTAGAAATAGTAATTACTTCAGTTAGCTTTAGCTTTTACTTGAGTTACTATTTAGAAGTTCAGTTAATAAATGCAACAGCATGCTTTGCATGCATGCAAAAGCTAGGTTAAAGCTTTTAGGGTTTTCCATAAGTGTTTAAATACGCATTATGTTCTTGATTGTATTACATCAGTTGATCTCGGTTTATGAATAAAGATTGAAGAGGCGTAGCTCATTCCGCATTATCTTTGTTTTATTTCTGCCTCCAACCTTCAACTCCCACTTCTAGTAGAATAGCGAGGTCAACGGAAAATCAAGGGATTTGGATGTTTCTCGAGACAAGAATTTGGTAAAGCTTGGGCAAACGTTGTCAAAATTCACTGGTGTTTCGTGTATCTCTGGATTTTTTTCCCAGAAGTCGCTAGGCCGGAGGCTTTCATCTTTTCTCTGTAAAGTATTAGCATTTCTACTTTCGCGTTGCGAATCTGCTCTTGCTGTGATCCCTCTGACAGTGAGATAATTACTGGATTTTCAGTGAAGATTGTGGACAAAACCCTAAATGGGAGTGGATTTGTTATATGTGATGGAAAAAGGCTTGAATATTGGCCAATAGTGCTTACAGCAGATGACTTAGGGGTTTTGGAAAGGTCAACGGTCAGTACGATTCATTGACCAATCAAATCCCAAACAGGTGGCAGTACGTTATACGCCAGTGACAGACAAATTGACCAATCAAACCCCAAACAGGTGGCAGTACGTTATACGCCAGTGACAGACAACGAAATTCGAGTAGAACCATCCCCTTAAAGAACGCCTTTGGCGTAATTAGAAAAATCAACGAAAATAACTAAAAGATATAATAAGCGACCAACCTGACAAATAGTATAAGCGGTACTTGTACTATCGGATGGTATCGTCGAATACCAGTTGATTCATCATCATAAAATTAGCATACTCCCAACGTAAAACTAGTATATCCCCAAAGTGGGGAAGTGAAACGTCCAGAAAAACTTCAATATGTTATAAAATGAGAGAAAGTTGTGCGTATCTAGAAAATATAATTTTATGTGTTTGAAAGCAAGCCTAGATAATTTATGGTAGAGATAGTAATCGATGAAATTGAAAGGAAAACTCTCTTGCAAGTACTAATAAGCAATAAATAGAAACTCATGTAATGGATGGTAAGTAAAATAGAACATACATTAATTTGTCATGCAATAAAGTATAACTATGTTAGTAAAACAATAACTATGATTATATTAGCAATCAATACTTGTATTTTCATTTGGTAGGGAGAGTACATAGATTGAGGGTTGCAAGTTTAAGTGTTAAAGGGACAGAGAATGAAGGAGTGCCTCTTGCTTTTTTTGAAGTGTGACAGATGAAGTGTCTTTCATTTTTGCATAGTAGTCGAAGGAGAATGGTTGTGCAATTCACAATCCTTCTATTGTTGTAGTGCATGACATTGGCGTGAAGGTCAAGCCTTGACATTCAGTGTTACCAATGATAATGGTTGACCTTGAGAATGTCAATCCTTGGGATTTATGAATAGTCAATGTCCAAGCCATCTTGAGGGGGGTTTGTTTCTCGTTACTTCGATTTATGGGTGGAATTGGTATGTTCTTTGATTGAGATTGGTCCCATGAAGGGCCAATGTAATTATCAAATTCCATGACAACATAGAATGGAAAATTATGAGGGCTAGATCCAGGTGTGTATACAACTTTCATGACCACTAAGTGCATTGTTTACACAAAAAGGAAATCTAAATCCAAAAATAAAAAGTCGTTGATGATAACATGAGCATAAAACTGTTAGCAATATCGTTATGACGAACGCTCTTCTCCAAAAAAAGATAACAAAAAGTATATAAATTGCAAAGAGATTTCATAAATGGGGATTGATTTCTCAGCACAAGACCTTGGTTGTTCACAACGATACTAAAGAAACTATGATGCTAAATATGAATGTATAAATTATGAGTTGCACTGGAGGGTCTTGCATTGCTTTACATTATGAAGGAGTTTGGTTGTATCACGGGTTTGGCTAACTCGAGATTGTAGCGGTTCCTCTAGTGGATTTGTTGTCTGTCGACGACCTATGAGGAGCCACCCCTTGTCATATGCCAGAGTTTCTTCCTTCCAATATCTTTCTAAGTTTGACAACGACGAGGGTGCATCCACGTTTTAATGATGAAGAGGATAGCTCGTCAAGTATTGCAAGTTATCAGATAGTTTTAATGGAATGGATTTATTTGGATTCACTTGGGATCGATATGGACTTTGCATACAACTTCTATTGAAAGGAATAAAAAGAACTACCTAAGTAGCCTTGTATCTAGATGCCAAGCCAAGTTTCTCATTCTCGCCACATTATTCTATTCCTCACCTTTCCTGCCTACACTTTCAATAATCTTACCGACTAGAACATACCCGTCCACAGGTAATCCATAACAAACCTTCTCAGAATTGCAAATCAATATATAAACATACCCGGAACAGAGCCATCTATCTACATCAATTTTTTGGAGGAGCACATTGCTGGTTTACTAATCCATTAAAAAGAGCCACAAAGCGTAGGCCAATATTTGTAACACTTATATTTTATCTATATTAGCCATCCTTTCTGTAGTGTGTAGTGTGTTAAGGGAGGAGAGTACGGTTCAGGATGGAGTTTGAGTTTGAGCGTAATGTACACACGAAGGAGACTCCTGAGGCTTGCATCCTTATCCTTGATCTCCCAGGTAAGTAATTCCATGAATATGTATAGTTCTACCCTTTTGAAATCTATTTATTTCGAAATATGTATATTTACTTGTACAATACTTTTGGTGATCATTGATTCTAGATTTATTTGTGCAGGTTTTAGAAGAGAAGATCTAAGAGTGTAGGTTAATCTTCTCACATATTTGAGAAACTATTGACAAAAATATTTGAAAATTGAAGACCAAACTAAAATAGTGTATGATTTCTAATGACATTGAGTGATCTAAGTGGATTTATGACGTATAAAATAAGGTGTACAATGTTTTATATGATTGATGGTGGGTCCGTGGTTAGATGGGATCATTGAAATGTCTTTTGTAAGTTTACCATCCAACTTGGGTTGTGTAAAGGGGGATTCTTAATTCCACACAACCCTTACTTTTGACGTAAGATATTATATCTCATCAATCAAATTCTGAGTTTGAGTAGTATTGTTAAATACTACTATGTTATGTCTCCATCAATCTAAGAAGAAGAATAAATTAAAGACTATCTAAGTTGCATTCATTGATATTTAAAAGTGGCAAGGAACGTTACATAGTTATAGATTGAACGTAAACAAAATCAATATACAAAATTGTAAACATATATTTCTTCAAACAATAATAGAATAAAAATAAAAAACTAAATTTTTCTATGGATATTTGACAATGTTAAGAATAAAAAATGTTATAATATAGGAAATAAGTGTAACACTTTTTTCTTCATGGCTACATTTAGTCAAATGAATGAGCTCAACAAATGTGATCAACACTTAGTGCAATAACTCTAAATTTCCAACGCCCACCCACACTTGCTAAGAGTTATTCAATTGTTCTAGTTATGTCTAGAGAGAGTGGATAAAATCAAACAATTCTTGAAAATGTTTAAAACTATATTGCTCAAAGAGCATGATACTCATACGTAGTGTCCATCAATCTGGTAATCCTAGGCATTGAATGATCCCATTGATACACTTTGGTACTAAACAATAACTATTCTCATTTTACAAGACGAAAAATATTTTATTTCTTTTGATATATATATATATATATATAAGTCAATTAGACTTTTATGCACATATGCAAAAACTTAGAGGATTGAATGTAATGGTCATTTAACATTTGCACATATTTGCAGTATATTTTTGGAGGATTGAATGTATCTTATGACATGACGGTAGTGCCATATCACTATAACTATAAGAAATGTAGTGACACCTTGAAGAAGTTACATAATATGCTCTAAATGGTGTTATTCTTTGAAAACTCTTGGCGCATTTGGTTGTTCTTTGACAAATCTTGGCATATTTATGAGTGTAAGGAGGATGCTATCTAATAACAAAAACTACTTTCACCATATAAAAAAAGGACACCATTAGTATTTTTTTTCCAGTATTGGAGTAAATGCTCATTGGTACATTTCTTTGCTCTATGTGTTTCCTCATCTTGCGAGAAAAATGATACAGACCATCTTAGGTATTCATATTAAAAAATATATGTTTCCTTATCTTGCACTATCATTGATTGCAAACTACATCTATGCAAAATTATTTCCTTGCATAGAATTCCTCATATGTATGAGTGATTTATTTGTGAAATATAAACATCGAACAAACTAAATTAAGGAAGTCACCATTATTGCAATCTGTTTGCATCACTAATGAATTCAATTCAAATTTTTAGAATTTTTTCAGTAATTCAGAATGGGCTTAAACTCTTCCAACCCATTACTGTATGTGTTTATTTTGCAGGGATTTGAGGGAACACTTGTGAAGGTTGAAATATCAAATGGAATTACATAACAAAGATGTGGTTATGAAAATGATGAGACAATGTGTTGCAGAGGTTTTTCTGTTTCACACAAATTTATTTAATGAATTTGTTTGAAATAAAAAATTATATTAAGCATCGTGAAATTTTTTAACTTGTATGTTCTTGATTGAGTTTAGATATGAACCTTCACGAAATGAACATTTTCAATATCGCAAAACCTAAAATTGGGATTACAACAATGAGAATTACGACTTTGATTGAATTCAAATTACAACATCATCAAGTCCTCACTCCTTTGTTCTCCATAATGACCATTCCCCTTTTCTCGGTTCTATGCATATTTATCTATCACACTATTTCACCTTTTTCATCTTCTTTCTAGCAACATGGACATCAATGTGACAATACTTTGCGTGTCTAATATTTTGAGAATACCCCATAGCACTCTTTCTTGTTTCCTCATGCCAATACCAAGATCAAGGAGACATATCCTTTGTAGCATTAATTATTGGAGAAACAATTTTTACCCTAGTTGGGGTTCTTAAGAAAGCTAGGGAGCAGGTAACATAATTTTTTTTAACATCAAGCTTATGCATTACGGATTATGTTCTAACATCTCATCATTGCCTTGCGCACATTTTGCATGGTTGAAAGATAAAGTGATCAAATCAATATGCTGAAGGTGGTCTTATGAGTAATTTATTTTAGTTTCATGTCTGTATGGATCTTGGAAAAATCCAAATCATAAAAACCTTAGCTTAAATAATAAGTAATGGATGTAGTTATGTAATTTTTGCAAGCTCCTAGAGGCCTATAAAGCAAGTAGGGTCTCTTCATTGCTCTTATAGTTTTTTTATAGAATTGGCACCCTTCAACAAAGGCCTAAAGATTTAACACAAGGTTTTTTTTCTTCTTATGAGACTCTAATAAACATGGCTCCCATGGTTAAAGGAAGATAAGACATTCCCCCATAAAGGAAGACAAGACATTCCCCCATGGACCCGAAAAACCATAGCCTTTGGCACCCGTTTCCATTATGGCCTCTGTTAGCACCCACCCGCATATCATACCACCATCCATCTCCTCAACTAAATCCTGCAGCCTGCTTGTACACTTACCACATGGAAGGACCTCCCACTCACCCTTTCTCCCATGACGCCTTTTCCACGTGTCCCTCTCACCATGTCACCCCTTCCTCTATCCTCATCCGCATCCAAAGTCATAATTTTTTGTTATTGAAATTGCGAAAACTTATAATTGTTACGAGTGTTACATAAAAACAATTTTAGAATTTTTGTTTAAATTTAATATTTCTTTAAAAAACGCTAAAAACCATTTGATTTGTAATTAAACTAAAATCTAAGAAGCATTAAGATTCTTAATAACACAAGCAAAAATATTAATAATTTTATTTAAAAATCATAATTTTATGAAGAAACATTAATATTCTTAATAACACAAGCAAAAATATTAATAATTTTGTTTAAAAAATCATAATTTTATGATAAAAAATAATTAAAAATAAGTATGCTATGGACCCTTCCAAATTCGTAAGCCGACCAATTTAGCGCCACTTGCATGGAAACAACACAAACCCTGTTTATACCAATGTTCCGACCAAATCTAATCCACTAAACCATAATTTCTAATTCTAAGTTGGTCAACCTATTCTAAATTCATTTTATACACGATTTACTTTTTTTTCAAAAAGATTTCTGAGTTTTGGAACGATGGCGTCGACTATTAGTAAAATTACAAGAGCCATGAATCTTCTCACCACCGCCTTATTACACAAACGGAATTCAAACACCAAATATTGTATGCAAATTCAGGTTGAGGCTGGCATCGTATGTATTCTACAACCTCTCAAAGAAGAATATTCAACTTTATTACTCTGGCACAACATAAGCAACAACAACACAGATTCTTCAAGGAATACTGAGATTGTTAATGCCTCTGCTCCCTCCCCGAATGGTAAGTACCATTTATCTACTGAGTTTGTGATCTGATTCGGAATTTAATTTTGATTTTGGTTTTAATTTCATGTGGCAACGGGTACTTAGTATTGTGTCCATGAAAATGAAGGGACTCATTAATGCCTCGTATCATTCAAGTATCCAAAGAGGCTAAGAAGAGGGGGGGCATTCCAATGGTAGATGGTGCCTACATGTAAACATAAAATAGGATTCATGCGCTCTCATTGGTGGTACTTCCAGCTACCCAATTACATTCTCTGCAAAATGAAACAGGTAGTTGTTACGATGCTTGCTCTTCGTTGCCATTAGTCAAAGTTTCTACAGTCGAAGCATCGCAGCTGCTCACTACACACAATTTAGAATCTAGTGCTTGCTTTTTGTTATTATTATGTGCGCTGAGTACAACATTCATGGCTTAATCCGTACAATCACAGGGGGTGGCTCCTCATTCGTCGTCGACAGACGACGAAGGGGCGAGAGGAACCGCTCCCTTAAAATATGCCTTTGGTGTAACTATTGATTATTATCCTCAAATACTAGTTCGACTCAACATTCTAGGAAGATGGAGAAATAGCTTTAGGTCTATTAAAAATTGTTTTTTTTTAAATTATATATATATATTTTTTATTTTTATAAATAAACATTTTTTACAACATAAATTTTATTATATATTTTTTATTTTTATAGATAAACATTGTTTATAATATAAGTTTATTTTAAAAAATTAAATTTTTATTTTTATAAATAAACATGGTTTACAATATAAATTTTATTTAAAAAATATTAAATGTTGTAAAATTTTAAAATAGTAGAAAACTTTAATAATCATTATGGTGATATTCAAGTTATGGGTGTTAAATAGGCATTATAAATAAGGATGGATGAGCATGGATATGAATAGTGATAAAAATACATGATTCAACACACTATTCTGGGAACTCCAAAGTTATGGATGGTTTATAATTATA
The DNA here is from genome assembly GCA_027924585.1 of Larix kaempferi. NCBI lineage: Eukaryota > Viridiplantae > Streptophyta > Pinopsida > Pinales > Pinaceae > Larix > Larix kaempferi. Next base: position 44,082,983 of record BSBM01000073.1, read on the forward strand.
TATATAGTTTTATAATAGAGATAGATGAACATGAATAAATAATGATCAATATACATGATTTGATATTCATTATTTTGAAAACTCCAAAATTATGGATGTTTAGTGGTCATTTTCATTTAGTTTTAAATGAAAATGGATGATCAAAATACATTTTCAACATCTTCTTAAAATTGATCTTTGAAAAATTCTTTATTTTTAATCATTATAAACTAAAATTTTGTTAACTTTAATACATGAGTGCTTCAATATTTACATTTGAAAATTTCTTTATGAATTAGATCCATCTCCTTTCACACAATGAAGTCGACGTAACTTTTCTTATTTGGTTTTCTTTGTATTTATTGAATACTAAGCCTATCGGATATCGAATACTAAACCCATCATTATTTGGTTGTCCTTGCAACATTTTAGATTATCGAATACTAAGCTTATCCTTATTTGAGATTTTAACTTAAGGTGTAAGCTGTGCATATTTAACACATTTAGAATCTTAGCACAAGCAAAGTCGATTTAACGGTCATGAACTGATACGACGGCTCCGCATTCATACTATTATCACGTTGTTTACAAAACCATCTAAATACAAATGTAATTCTATACTACATAATGGTGTACTAGGCTCCATCGTTGTCATGGGGGAGAATCGTAAATATGGATTCCTATCAATAATCATGTATATTAGCAATTCTATTTGTTCCATACATTAATATTGATATGCTTATATTCCCCTACATCCTTGATGCCTCGATAACTAAAAGAAAATTGAATTATTACAAGCACATGTTTTGAAGAGGAATTCGACTTACAGATCATTAATAACACTCTTGTGGCTTACTGGAGTAGCAATATCTGCTCTAACTGTCAAAAACTATTAGGGTATGAAATCCAATATATGGGTATTACAAGCACATGTTTTGAAGAGGAATTTGACTTACCGATCATTAATAACACTATGGTGGCTCACTGGAGTAGCAAAATCTGCTTTAACTGTCAAAATCTATGAGGGTATGAAATCCAATATATGGGTTATATGCTGGAATATTGAGCTTCTCAGTGTTTTGTACACAGTAAGCATCTAAACAAAAGTACTCTTTGTAGAAAAAGTTTGATCCATGAATTATACATTTAGTATCTACAACATTGTTGGCAAAAAATAGTGAGCCACACTTCCCTTTTGCAATTATGAGCCTTTCCAAAATTGAAGGAGCCAACAATCCCCAGCCACAGGCATTGAATCACCCTCGCCCTCGAGTCAACTCGATTGTGTTCTTGAAGCCTACACATCTTCTGGGACAAACTCTTCAAATGAAGGAGCCAACTACAAAACTGTATTGTCCTTGCGGGAGGATCTTAATCTAGTAGAACTCATAAACTTCAATATCAAGAAGGCTTGTAGTACTTTCTATATAGCCAATATTTTAGTTTTGATGTAACCTTTAAGAAATGTTGCTCCACTCTTGGTTGTTTCATTATATGGAGCGAAGCCAACTAGTGCAAAATATTCAAAATACTCATCTCTTATAACACCTTTCTTGGTGTCATCATGCTCGAAAAACTGATGATATATTTTTCAATAAGAGACCAGACTCCTTGAGAAAATACATTGATTATCCATAGCCGTAAGGGGAATAAGAAAGTGAGATGTTCCATGAAAACCAGTGGTGGCATGTAGTAAAATAAAAAAACTATAGCTACCTGATTGTCTTCGTGGTGAGGTTAGCACAACTTGTACAACTGTGTCCTGAGGTATTCTTCTTACTAGCAGATCACATGTAGTGACTCTGGTTCTTTGTTACTTTGATGTGACGAGGCATATGAGCATGTGGGGCGGGGGAACTATATTCATGGTGGTCATAGAGAGGAGAGAAACAACGATGGTGTCGAGATGGTACAATGTGCTAACATAAGAATGCTTCAATTTATCAATATGTGAGATGACGGCGAGTTGTCGTTTTGTGATGTGTGGATTGGATAGAGGAACGATGTAGAAGAGATTTGGTGATAGGTGGGGATCGATATCATTGCTTCTGCACAATCCTAAACATGTGTTATAGGTCAAATCTGCACTTCTTCGTCCATGATCACATTGCTCTGTTGATCACACAAAAAGACACTAAGGATTGAAGAGCTAGGTTGACCTGGATGACTTATTGACTGGAACTACTCTCTTTAGCTGAGAAACTTACTGTTTCTACTGATTTCATCAGATGTACGCTATTCTCTGTATAGCAAATCAACGTACACCTTGAAAAGATACTCTACTTTCCTCAAGGACAACCAGCGTACACAATCAAAATGTTGCAAACGCTTGTTGTAAAGCATAAAAGTTGCATAGTGTACGCCACTCTGCTTGAAATAAACCCGCGTACATCTTAAGATGAAATCAAAAAATATATTAAGATTACGAATTGGGATTAGTTGAAGTTGGTTCTGCAACTTCCCCAACCTCCTAATTCAACCACCTCTCAAATCCAACTGCTTACCTTGTCCCATAAATACAAGGAGGATCCATGAGAGAGGAACCTAGAAGGAGGGCATTAAGTGCTGTTACGCTGGAGGAATTCCCAAGTCATTGTGAAGAGCAGGAGCCCAGGACTCGGTTGCAGAAGCATCTTGACTGATCAGGTATATTTGTACCGATTCATGTTTCTTTGACAATAAAAAGGTGGAAATACCCTTCTTGTCCCAAATCGAATGTCTATTGGATTGTATGTTCATTTGGTTCAGTATTTGATTGTTGTTGATGTTTGATTGTTTTCAATATTCATCATATTTATTACAGTCAAGATACGCTGAGGAAGGTTTCCTTTGTGTTGCAGGTTCATCATAGCGAAGGATTAAGCGGAAGACCAAGCGAAAGCTAGGACCAGCCGTCGATTAAAGGTACATCTTTCGATATCTTGATCTCTTTCATTTGTAGGAACTAAATGCAATATAATGAATGTATTTACTTGTCAACATGGCCCAAGTTGGTAGTGTCTCTCCTCACTATAAGGTAATAATCCTGCACAATAGACTGGCGACTCCGCTAGGGAGTAACCGGTATTTTTTCTGCTCTAGGAGACCTAGTTTAGGGTTTCTTCCAGTCCTTTTTCAGTTTTTGATTCATTGAGAGGTCTTATAGGTCTTTGTTACCAATTCTTTATATCCTGACTCATATCAGTCCATTGTTGCAAAGCCTTTTTGTTTGCTTTTGAGCCTTGTACGTTGGTTTACCCTACTTACAGTATTGTATGTTAGCTTATGAAAGCTGCTTTGTCTACTGCGCAGTAGTGTTTCTTTCCTAGTGTACACTGGTTTATGCACTGCACAGTAGTGTATTTTCCTGTAACTTTCAGTTTTATGTTAGGGTTTAATTTCCAGTTTGTTTGGTTTCACTTCTAGCCTGTTGCTTTGCCTCTTTGACTGACCCCTGAGACTTCCATGTCTCTTTTGAGTCTTGTTTGCCTCTCTTGATGTCCTTTAGTTTGCCTTTGCTTGCTTGAGTACTTGTTTAAAGTGTCTTTACTGCTTTCTAGCCCTTTTTGAAGTTCGTGCACTATTCTCTTTTGGACATAGCTGCACACTTTTTCCCTAGTTGCTTGTTGCAGTCATATAGACCTGCGTTCTTAATGTTTGTTGCTTGTGGCAACATTAACACACTTTCACTGTGTCTTATCCTTCCCATTAGGGTTTGACCTCAAGTTTGAGTCCTTAGGGTTGCTTTCGAAAGGTTGCTTGGTTTAGATACTTTCTGATTGTCTTTTCAGTTCAGTCCAAGTGAGTCAAATCTTTCTAGTTATCTTTCTTTTGTGTCTGTGTGTTGATAAAGTGATTTTTGGTTTGCTTGCCTACTCTGTTTACTTGGTTGGTGTTTTATTGGGTTTTGATGCTTAGGAGCAGCCTTATCAATGTGCCTTTCCGCTACATGCATCTGTTTCCATTTTTCTTTTTACATTCAATGCCAAGTCTAGAGTTTTTTCATTTCAAAACAACTTGGTAGGTCGAGTCTTTCTCAGTTTCTGCTTTGATTGTTTAAGCCATTAGTCTCTTATCTTTACCGGCACCGCTTTTTTATCTTACTTGTTCCATTTTCTGATTTCAGTTTCTTTGAAAAAGAGAAAAGTTAAAAATTGAAAATTGGTAGCATAACTGTAAGGTTTATCATTTCTTTTCGAAGTAGCATAAATTTTGTTTTGCTTTGAAAATTAAAAAAAAAAAAAAAAATCTTTAGGTTTGCTTATCTTTAGTTTGGAAAACAATGAATGAAAATTTTTAGTGAAAGTTGTTTACTTTTATGTACTTTTCATTTCAGTCACAATCATGCCACACACTTCACTACATCCTTTGAGTAAAGAACAAACATTTAAAAAGAACACTTAATAAAATTTATTAGCAATTTTTTCTTTTTTAGGGTTGTCACTTCACCAACTAGCTTATGCTAGGGTTTCGGATCAGAACACACTTAAACTATCCGGAATCAGTTTCATTACTCAACAATCATAGCACGACTATCTATTAGGTAAATCCACCTCTATCAAATAGTCCTGGGATGCTCTACTCAAACCAGAGTTAAGCATGAGGCCGTGGGCGATTGGAATTGTTGAGGATATCCCCTCACTTTCCTCTCAACCATAAACCAAAGTTGACTTGCGTACGGGGGTCCACTAGTGCTTTTTAAAGTGCTTTTGGATTTCGGGCTTTGCTACCCTTCCCATGCGTTTCGACTAGGTTGATGACTGTCCCCCCAGATTATTTCGTATTGATGGTAACCTTAGTATCCAGACTCTAGGGCTCTACACAAGTGATGACAGAAGGCTATTTCTGTTTTACCTAGGATAGACGTGGGAGGAAACCCTCTACAGAAATTTGGGAAGGCGGTTTGGTGATTCAAACACTTGCACCCAGAGGACCTGTATGTGGACCCTAGGTGACTGTTCTTCATCCTTCGTTGGTTAGTTCTGGGCCCTAATCATCCCAGGATTTCCTTCGGAAGGCATCTGTTTTCCTGGTTTGGACTACCTAGGACCTTTTAGTGGTGTGCTCTTTGTGCTGCTTGTTTTAGTTGGCTTTAGAGATTTCTGGTCCATTGAGTCAGAAACTATGGATAGCATCCTGGTGAGCACCAATCAAGGGACCCCTGTTCAAGGGGCTCCTTGTGCTTTTCCATTCGTTGGAAACATTGGTACTCCCTTAATGGCTACCTTGAATCTTCCAGGATTCAATATAGGGCTACTGGTTTGGTTGTTTTCCACTTCGAACGCCTTGCATGCTCCTGATGCTTCTCAAGTAAGCACCTCACATCAAGAGCATCAAAACCCTATGCCTGCTTCGCCAGTAACATCTTCTCCTTCTCCTTCTACCTCATGTGGTGAAAGTAGTAATACTAGTAATCAACAGTCTAAAAGGAATAAACGAAGGAAGAATATGAAGAAGATGCCAAAGCAAAGGGGTAGCCACCCAACCTCTAGAAGTCATGCTAGGGGCACCTACCCAACCTCTGGTAGTCATGTTGGGAGAACTCACTCAGTCACTGGAAATCATACCGAACCTCGCCACCCAGCCTCTGAAGGTCATGCTGGGGGCACCTACCCAACCTATGGTGGTCATGTTGGGAGAACTCGCTCAATCACTGGAAATCATATTGAACCTTGCCACCCAGTCTCTAAAGGTCATGCTGGGGGCACCTACCCAACCTTTGGTGGTCATGTTGGGAGAACTCGCTCAGTCACTGTAAGTAATACTGAACCCACCCACCCAACCTATGGAAGTCATGCTGGGGGCACCTACCCAGTCTCTGGAGGTCATGCTGGGAGCAAACTTTCAGTCAATGCAAATCATACTGAAAGCATGTCTTCAACCACTGTTGTTCATGTTGAGGACACGTCATTGATCACTGCTGGTCATATTAATGACAAGTCGCTAGTTACTGTGAGTCATACTGGAGACACTGAATTGACCACTGCAAGTCATGCTGAGAACGTTGACATTGTTGACAAACCTAATAAACAGAAGCTTAAGTTCCCTTGTAATTTTTGCAAGGGAGGCCACCTGACCTATTTGTTCCTTGTACTTCAAGAAGTGCAAAGAGTGTGGTCCATAGTTCAAAATTCTTCTGCTTCTAAGCAACCAGCCACTGCAAGTCATGCTGGGGGCAAGCTGTCAGCCAATGCTAGTCATGCTGAGAGTACTATTGTTGTAAAGGAGTCTAAGCTTATAGGACGGAAGCCAAATTTCCCTTGTAAACTTTGTAAGGGAGATCAACTTACTCACCTGTGCCCTACTATTCCATAGGTGCGGAGAGTGTGGTCCATGTCTAAAGGATCCTCTGCTTCTGAATTGTCTATAGATTCCCAACAGCTGGATTAACCTTTGGTTGATGAAGTGGTTGAACCAATGCAATATTTGGTCAACCCCACTCTTTCTTCGGAGAGTGAAGCGATCGAATTGATGCAATCTTTGACCGATCCCATCAGTCCGTCGGAGACTAAGGCACCTGTCCCTGAAGTCTTCTGCATTACCAAGCTCTGGGGGGCACTGTATCTGTGCCAAGTGAACTTGTACCAAGCTCTGGGATCATTTCCTTTGATTGGAATAGTCTAACTGGGCCTCGCCTTCCTTTTGCTACACCTTTTCAGATAAAGGTTGATATCGGAAACCATGCGGTTCATCGATGTATTGTAGATGAAGGATCCTCTGTTAGTATCTTATCCCCTTATGCTTAGAGAGATTTAGGTTTTCCTAACCTTGTTCTAGATGTTAATTGGCCATTGATTTTCGATAAAAGACCTAGTGAACCGTTGGGATTCCTCCCTCAAGTACCCATTACTTTGGGTGGAAAAACAGTCTTAGTTGATTTTATGGTTTTAAAGGACCCTATGGATTTTGATATGATCCTCGGGCGTGATTACGTATATGCTATGCAGGCTGTGGTGTCTACGCTCTTTCGTGTGATGTATCTTCCTCACAATGAAAGCATTGTCACGATCGATCAACTTATATTTGTTGATTCTTCTTATTACCCAACTATAGACCAAGT